>CM062567.1:129785647-130985647 GCA_031468815.1 Morus bassanus | reverse complement strand
GCCCAGGATGGGCAGGTTTGGTTCTGGCCATGTCCTCCTATGGGCATGGAGATGGGGCATGCCCTCAGCTGCACCAGCACTGAGCTGCCCTGAGCCTGATGGGTAGTGCCAGGAGGAGGGATGGACTCAGGGCCCTGCCGCTGTCACTGTGGCTCCTTGTAGCTCTACATCTCCTTTCCCAACCACCAGTGTGTGCCCACTGTCCCCTTTAAAACATCCGAGGAGCAAATTTCTGCCTCTGAAATGCACCTGCTGCTCCTTTTGAATTCGGTAAAGATCAGAGCAAATTCATAGAATCTGCTTTCTCAAATGATAAACTATCTTCAGATACATTTTGTTGTTATTGATATAAATGACAGTGTTGTTATAAGGGCGTGTAATTATTTTATGCCGTCTGTGTGTGTAAAGCAGTGCATAAAATCTGAATTCTGTTCCATGATGATTTTTGGTTTTATATGCAAAACGAGTGCAAAACCCACCAACAGACTCTATAATTTTCTGTTGTATGTTTCTGCATCATTAGTGAGGTTTTGCAACAGTTCTCTGTATGAAGATGTTCCTAAAAGAACAGTATGGATCCTGCATCTTATCCACAGCTGTATTAGGGGATGTGTAAGAGTGTCAACAAAGCCACTAGGTGAATCTGAATATCTAATTAGTGTAGTGGGAACTTTGTTAATTATTTGCAAGAATGTAACTATACTAAAATGTGTTTAAGATGCAGCTTCCATGTTTAATTTTTGTTATGGTCTTACATTATAGACAAGATAATGGCATTGCGGAAATTATCTGGACACCCACCAAAAGCACTTGCTCGCCCATGAGTGGATCATTTTCTCATTCTTGTACGTGGAACAAAATGTTGGTTTTACTTTTTTATTAAAACATTTTCTCTACCTCAGGATCCTGCTTCTTGGAAAGGAAAATAAGGGAATTCTTCAATATAATTCAAGAAATAAGACAAGTGAATTGAAATATTTGGGTACTTGGACAGGAGATCATTTCAATATTTTATGTAGGTGTATAAACCTTAAGCTGTATTTGTGATATATTGTCTTTCAGCTTTCCTTCAAGATGTAGATTCTGAAAGGTAACCTGACCTTCAGCTCTTTTTTCAGACTAGGGCAGTTACGGTAACAGCCAGTTTTGTAAGAAGGATAAGGTAGTTTTTGTGGTTTTAGGTCAGCAGAGAAAGTGATAAAAGCTTTCATAGCTAACTTTTCTTTTCCTACTGAGTGGATTTTTGAGTAAATGATTCAACTCTGCTAGGGATTTTCCTTTTTTTTTAGCAGTTTTTACAGAATTTTCTGTATTGGAGATAATACAATAGCTTTTTGCCTTATTTGACTCTAATTGCTTCAAAACTGGTCTTCAAAAGTGGTCTATGTTAGTTAATATTTTCTGTTGGGGAGTTGTGGAAGAGACCATTTTTAATTTATTTTTTTCCAAAATTGCTAGTTTAAATAGGACTTTTCCAAGTTGATACTCTCTCCAGTTTGGGTGTGAGTCTTCATTTAGACTTGTTTGGCTCCACATTTTCAGTAAAGTCTTGCACCTGGTTATAGAGAAGGACTTGTGAGACAGCAGTAAGTTCCATGTGGGGGAAGTAAGGGTAGAGGAAATCAGGATATGGGTTACTTAGCCAGCCTCTGGCCAGTGTTTCCGTGCACACCCAGGAAGCCCACAAATGAGGAGTGGCCCCAATTGATTCTGTGACCTCAGTTCCACCTCCTGGTTCGGGAGGATGCAGCAGACAGTAAGAACTCACATTTCTGAAATTTTAAAAGAGTAATTGGTGCCACAAATTCTGGAGAGACCTGAGCTTGCTACCTACAATTTCAGGTAAATAAGAATTTATCACTTTTAAGTGTGGTATTTTCTTTTTGTCGGTATAGGCTACATTTTTAAAAAGTTGATTTTGATGGTGTACTTGACATTGATATGTAGCAGTCATGTTCAGTCATGCTATTTAGGTTTAATTCAAATTAAATTTTCTCTAACTAGCATAAGTATAATTTTACATGTTTGCTCTTCCTATTGCCTAAGTTGAACTCATTTGTTTCCACATCTCTAGAGCAAAGGGAATCAGATCCATTCCACATCTCTTCAATAAAACAGCAATCTATATCCAGTTCTCTATTACATTTCACATGTAATTACTTTGTCTAGGGTGGGAGGGTGTGGAAGGACAGTATTACTCTATGGGTGAGCCTCCAAAAAGAGGTTTTCTAGCCTTTTCATTTCTTGACTTCCAGTTTTCTTCTTCTGCAGTTAGAGCACATCTTTTGAGGCACTACTGACAGTGTGACCATTCATTGCTCTGACAGCTCCTTTGCCTCCTGATTCCTTCTCTGTATTCTCTGCATGTGGAAAAATCCTCCTTCTTTTCCTGTGCTAAAAGATCTTTCTACTTATCTTACTGTGTTTGGCTGGTATTTGATCAATAGTCAAAGGCATTTATTCCTAACCCAGGCTTTAACTATTCAAAGAATCAAGACCGCCCCCCCCCAAAAAAAAAACAAACAACCAAACAACCCAAAACCCAAATGCCCAAACCCCCAAACCCAAAGCAGTCACATAGGCTAGGGGAAGGTTAGAAGAAAGTAGGGGCTGGGTGAAATACATACTGGCTTTGAATAGAGGTGCTCTGTGGAAGGTCTTGTGGGCTCTATGCAGTGGCAGTTTCTCTGCCATGTAATTGAACATGCTCTGTCACATAAACAAAATTGACAAGAGCATGTATGTGCAACAGATCATGAGATTGGATGTAACAGGAAGGGGCTGCAGTACTTTAGGAAAAGATGGCAGCAGGTAACAGACTGCTAGAGCAACTTCTCTGGCTCCCAACCTGCTCCTGCCAATGTTTCTGGGTCTTTCACAGAAGATGGATTAGTATTCAGGCTGGCTGGCTCTAACTCAAAGACTCTAGGTCAAGTGCCCCTGCTATACATCATCTGCAGAGATGCTCAGAAGGTCAGTTAGGCAGGCAGTTTGATACCTGTATTCATAGCCCCTGGTCCCTGATTGCAGCCTCTCATGTTGAGTCTCCCAAGGAAACTTGTTCTGATGTCACGTCAGGGTAGAGAAAGCACAGATCCCTAATGCTAGTGAATTACATTTTCAGATGGTTAGAGTTAGCATGGCAACAGGACAAGAAGCAATGGGCACAAATTATTTCAGGGGAAATTCTATCTGGATATAAGAAAAAAAATCTTCACCATGAGAACAGTTAAACTTTGGAAGAAGATGCCCGGAGAAGTGGTGGCATCTCCCTTACTACAAGGGAGGCATTCATGCCTTGGCTTGGCAGTGCCGTTGATAACCTAATCTGAGGCCCTGTTTTCAAAGGGCGGTTGGGCCTGGTGATCTCCAGAAGCTCCTTCCCATCTTGGCTTTTGTATGCTTTGCAGTTGTACTATAATCTTGTTGAGGGAGGGACAGAACTGTCTGAGTAGAAGGAAGAGACCAGTAAGAAATTAGACCAGTGAAATGAAAGGGACAGTATTGCTGTGTGACTACAAGCACAGGATGAGCTGTAGGTAGAAGAGAGATGTAGCTGTGCATGGAGCAGGGTTCAGATTTAAATATGACATTTCACTGGCTGTGATAAAAAATATTACCTGAAGCTAAAGTAAAAGCTGCTTCATAGGACTGAGCCTCCTGCATCACCTGTCTTATTAGTCTCCATAATCTGCTGCTCTTTAGATGCTGACTCTGTCATGGCTTATGCTTGTAGTTGCAGAAAGACCAGACGAAAAATTAGAGAATGGAGGGAACGGACAGAGAAACACTGTGCAATCTTCCCATAGAGAGTATATATCATGGAAGCCACTTTTGATTATATTGTCCCATTGCTCATGTTGAGACCAATATCTAAAAGTAGAAATCCCATTAATAATAGTAAATAAGTGGCATGTTTAACACAATCAAATTAAATGTATAAATCTTAAGCAAAGATTCTTGTAACAATGTTAATTCATTATACTACAGGTTGTCTCACCATGAGAGCATTGTATCATAGTGTCACTCATTAGTAATCTTTTCCTGTCACTTCTGAATTAAATCATTTATAGAGATCCTGTGCATTTCCTCTGCCTATTAGCCAACTTGCTATTACATACCACTGCAGGAGGTAAAAGTCCTGAATATTATCAATCCTGAAGTGATTTCTGATTTACCTGAATGGCATCCTGTTCTTCCTTTTCACAAGTCCTATTGCCTTGCTAGTAAACTACAGCAGGTAATAGGCTTAATAATACACTTAGATTTAGACTACAAAGACATTTTCATTTTAAAGTATAAAAGATTTCAGAATTAGTTCTTTCTTCATCTAACTGCCAAATCCCAAGAGTAGGATCTCAGGCAGGTATAAATCTAAGCAACTGCTATTTAAGCCAGTAGATCAATGACAACTTGCTCCTGCTGAGTGGCTGTCCATGCTTAGCTTACAGATACAGGCACAAGCACAGCATGAGAAGAGATCGGGAAGTGAGGTGTTAGTGGGGGCCAGAGGCAATTTTTTATCTGAAAGTTCAAATGTGTTTGTAACAGCCCTAAAATTACACCCTGCTCATGCTGACAGACCTAAGTAGTCTGGAGTTCTAGGGTGAAGTCAATGACAAAGCTTCTGTGGGTTTCACCCATGACCTATTCATTGAATTACAGTTTGGATGCTGACAGCTGTTATTCTGTTGCTCTCCTCCCAGCTATTTCTTCCATTCCCACTTCCACCCCCTAAGCATTTCAGGGGTTTTCACTTTGGACAGCCTTTCATGGGTAGGACCATCCTTTACATTAGGACCATATGCCTCCCTTAATAATTTCACTTTGCAGGACTGTGACCCATGCAGTGTGAGACCACTCCACAAAATGAAGCAAAGCATGGTAAGTGGTGGACAGACAGGAGATTTGCTGCAAAGACTAGTAGATGAACCTACGGTGATACAGTGGAGGAAGGTGTCTCCGACAGTGACAACACATTGGTCCCTGACAGTCCGGAAAACCAACTGCAGGAAAAACTGTGGTCAGCCTCTATAGACTGAGCTGGGGGTACCTGGTGCCACAACATCTTTAGAGAATTTAGGCACCAAATACTAACAAATCTCTACTGGGCATGTGTGAATAAAGATTCCTCAGAATTTGTAAATGCATCATCAGAGAAGCATCTCTGTCATGAGGACAAAATTTCTGCTCCAGGCCAGGGCTCTTGAATTTCTCAGTGTGAAATTTCTTTCAACTAAAGATATTATTTCAAAGCAATAATTTCTCTCTAAGATTATTCTTATAAACACCCAAAACATATACACTGGATTTAGGAAAAATTTTTAGTGTAAAGCAAATACCTGTGGAAAATATGAGTCAAAAAGAGAAGTCTGTTAAAGAGGTAAACATTTATAAGCTCTTAAAAGATATTTCTGGGAAACATCTTCTTGAAATCACCCCATCAGATGTCTCTGTTCAGAGTCTGAACTTCATGTTGATGTTCACAGTATAACGTGGTACTCCACGGTCACAAAGTACATTACCACCTACTCTTCCAACTTACCTTTCAGCTCCCCTCACATGTATTTTAAAGCTTGTAATATTGGTATGTTCAAAAGTTCACACATGAAGACTTGGATGTGGAAGGTGATGCATGCAGTTTTTTGAAAGCTGGTGAAAAATACCCTCCAATTGAAGAAACCAAGTCATCCAAATGGCCCCGGTTTAGTGGTGGACTTGGCAATGTAAGGTTACTGGTTGGATTCAGTCATCTCAAAGGTCTTTTCCAACCTAAATGATTCTGTGAATCTTTGCTGGTGGGCAAAGGAAAAACAATCATGGAGCATGCAGTGTTATATTTAAAAAAACAGAAATAACATAAAATGGTGGTCCTTGTAGTTAGCCTCAAAAATAACCAATGTTAATAAATACCAACTGAGACTGTAGAAAAGCCACCAGGTTATTTTAAACTCTATGTTGCCTAATGAATCATATAGTCTTGTGGTGGATGGACACCTGTGGAAGGGGCTGTGTTCCAACAGCTTGCCTGCTTTCTCCAGCTCTCATGAACTCACCTCATGAGAGTTCTAGTTTTCCTGCCTGTCAGGGCCCCAAGCGCATCCCTTGCTCCAGGAGCTGGCTGCCAGGCTTGGGGCAGCTCAGCGCTGGTGCAGCCAAGGATGATCCCTGGCGCAATGGCCATGGGAATGATGTGGCCAGAACTGAGGCCGACTATCCTGGGCATGTCTGACCCCAGTTGCCCTCACCAGGCCTGATCCTGACCCCCATCCCGTCCCAGCCTCAGCCCCGTCCCCAGGGAGGTGCCTGATGCCCAGGGCTGGTGCTGCCCCAGTGCCCCCAGCTGCCCTGCTCCTGGCTGTGGTGGGATGGGACAGGTTGCCAGGTCCTGCCCTGCTGCCTCAGGGGGCCCGCACTGCTCCCCAGGGAGCCCCCAAGCCCCTGCAGTGCCCTGGCACTCCCCAGATGGCGTCTGTTGTACGAACTACATCAGAGATACGCAAGAGTGGGGACCATGTACATGAGCCTCCTGGCCCACTTGTGTTGTTAGGAGGAGACGGAATACAAGCAACACCCTATTATTAGGCAGCCTGGGCACCCCGGGCCTCCCTCGTCTTCCACCAGTCTGCTCAGCTTGGCAGAGAGACCCTGAACTACCACTGTCAAACTCACGAGGCCACTTGTGACCAAAAGGAGATGGGGAAAGATCATCCCTGTCACCTCTTTATCAATAGTGATGACACATTTGAGGAAACTGCTGCCTGTCTCCAGCGAGGTAGCAAGAAAGCCATGAATTATTTATTAGTTCAATTAGTTGACATGGGTGAAGAGTGGTGAGGGCTGTAAAATAATTACTTATTGATTTGCCTTTTCTTCCTCAAACCGCTTCATGATTTTGGTGCGAGACAGCAAAAGCACAAGGGCTTGGGAGCCTGCTTGCTTTCCCTTCTGGTTACAGTGGAGCTGGCATTACAAATAATGAGGCTTCAGCTCTGGACATGTCCAAATATTGGTGCTGGCACAACAGATGGAATAACTTTATTTGCTGCAGCACAGATGCTGTTACCCCATTATTTTCTACAGACATGTTAAGCAACAATCAATAACTCTCTGTCTGCTTATGGCATTTGGAAATCTCTGGGGACTACTTATAACACTCATTTGTTTTTCACACTTGCCATTAAATCATATTCAAAATGCCCCAGACCTTCAAAAGGTGGGTACTTTTTCGGTATTTTCTGTGCATATTAAAAAGGGGCTAATTTTTGTGCATATTAAAACTAATAAAAAAAAAAATCTACCCAACCTCAGAAAATGACACACTGTGACACTCTTACAAAGGAAATGGCAGGGCTAATGGCATATTTTTAGATTTTTCAGAATTCTGCACAGCTTCAGTAAACTACACATACTTCATTTTTGTTGCTATGTCAGTAATTAGCAATGTTAGTTACAGTTTGTATCAATGCCTATATCATGAGGTCGTCAGACAGGAGGCAATCTGAGAGGGATGCCTACTACATGCTTGTGGTGGTGTAGATATCACAAACACTGTTGTTGAATTGTCACCATAGGCCACTGCTTTTGGGTATGGGAGTCCTTCACAGAACCCTTTAATTAACTTTTTTGAAATTTAAAGTAAGTTGCAAAACAAATACAGACCAAATAATGAGCTACTTTAAGTAAATCAGAAGCTTTAATAACATTGTTGGAAACAACCAAATCAAATCACCTTCTAATCCTCGCGGAAACTCATATCCTAGGATAATGGTGTGACTAAGAATTTGTATCATGGCTCAGGACTTGTGTTTTGAAGCACAACAGTTCTTGAATTTTTTGACTGTTGTCAAACCGCAAGTTAGACCATGACATATATACTGTCATTAGTCATCACAGTCTGTGGTCAGAAAAATGTCAGGTCCAGTCAAAATAATTTCTAAGCACAGAAGAATATGAAGACATTTCTGTCGTAGGACTAGCCTGTGGCAGAGAAAAGCAGATGTGACAAGCACTGACATTTAAACCTTGAATCAAAATTACAAGTTTGAAGAGAGGAGAAAGATTTTCTTTAGCTGGTGACTACCATCTATTCTACCACATATTTGCTGGTTACTCGAATGCCTGGATTCAGGTTGCACAGGGCTGTGTGTCTTTCTGTACTGGCTGGGGAAATGTCCTATTCAGATTCAGCAACTTGTTTGAGTAAAAGCCAGCAAGGTGGATTCTTCCCGCTGGCTTTACAGCACCACAGTGTCATTTTTGTTGGTGCCATCATTGTTGTGGCGCACATAATGAATGACCTCCTTGTATCCAGCACTGGCACATGCTAACCACTGCCAACAGGAAAATCAAGCTAAGGATCTTCTGAGGTGGGTTGATCCTGGCTAACAACAAAATCCCCACTCAGCTGCTTGCTTACTCCCTCCCCTCAGTGGGACTGGGGAGAGAATCAGAAGAGCAAAAGCGAAAAAACTGCTGGGTTGAGATACAGTTTAGTAAGTGAAGGGAAGAGAGGAAAAAAGAAGTGATGCAAAGGCAACAATTCCCACGATGCCCAGACAGTCTCTGAGCGACGGCTAGTTTGGAAAGTAGCCATATGAAAACTGGTCTTTCCAGGTTTTATTGCTGAGCATGATGTTGCATGGTGTGGAATATCCCTTTGAGTCAGCTGTCCCAGCTGTGTCCCCTCCCAGCATCTTGCCCGCCCCCAGCCTGCTGCCTGAGGGGGGCAGAGTGAGGAACAGAGAAAGCCTTGATGTGGTGCAATCACTGCTCAGCAATCGCTAAAAAACTCATGTGTTACCAACACTGTTTTAGTCACAAATCCAAACCACAGCACTGTACAGGCTGCTATGAAGAAAGCTAACTCCATCCCAGCCAGACCTAGGACAATTTCATACCAGTGCTTGCTTGTGAAATACGTGGACTGAGATTCTGGTTCACCTTGAGCTCTCCTGCTCTCCTGTTGCAGGGCCAAATTGCAGCTTGACCAGAAGCTGCAGCTATGGTGGGTCTGGAGAAGATGCGGTTTCTAGAAATCATGTTTGTTCCTGTCTTGTCTGGTGACACTGTAGTGGCTGTGGTCCTGCGGGTGGTGAGTGTCACTGTGAAACAACACTAGAGGTTTTTAACAAAAAAGATTTAAAAAACCCAAAACCCCAGAACTAAGAAATTACACATAAAATACCCAAGAAGAATACTGCAATTGAAAGCACAATCAAGCACTGAAAGATACAAAATGACATGTACCTGCAATGTACCATCCCTGTACAGGGGATTATCACACCTCACTTGTTTGTCCCATGACTGTCTTCAGTTCCACGCTCACATACCACTTTCTCCACAGGCAACTTTAGTTCCAGCATTTTCTTAAGTGCTTGCCCTTGCAACGTTAATGTTCCCAGCAGTTTAATGCAGTGTGGGTGACCTATAGATATTTGCAAGAGGTTTTTACACTTTTTGTTTTTCCCTGTCTTTTCAATAAAACATATTTTCAGGAAGCAGAATTGAAGAGCATTGTGTTAAGCAGGGTCAGAATGGGAAATGTCAGGATCTTATTAAAAAGCATACATAGTCTGGGCATTCAGCTCAGCCAGTGGATCTCCTAAATTTTTCTTGCAATCTGTTTGGGAAGTGAGCTTTTTCAGCAAGTAAATTTTAGCAGGAAATTAGGGGAAAGTTTCCAGCAGTTAAGGGTTCTTATGTTCAAGCGTTATTTTGAAAATATTTCTGGTTAAGTGCTAACACATTTTCAAGTGTCATTTAACAGGTATGATGGCATTTCATGTGGGAGGTGAGCGTACACCAACAACACTACTACTTCTTCAGCATGACACATATGTTCATTTTGTGTGCTGGAACAGTGTGGTTTTACAGGCACCTTGTCAATACCTACATTGGCATCATTCACAGAATAATCCTATGGGGATTGTAAATTTAATTACTGTCAGAGTGCTTAGAGGCATTTTTGCACATCAAATCAAAATACATAAATAAATAAATAAGGCAAACTTCTCTCTCCAGTAAAGACACTTTCTACCAGCAGTGGCTTGAAGTCCTGCTATTAGCTGCCTGCTAGCTACCCAGTCCCCATCTGTGGATCTGGATGCAGGAATAAAGCCCAGCCACATCAGAAGCCACATCAGTTTCTGAATGCTCTGTGGACAGGGCAATTTTTGCCGAATTGCAGGAACAAGGTAAACATAGCTGCTAGTAAACATGTTTGGTCTGGAAGGGGAGTTCTGACTGGCTGATGGAAAAGGCCAGGAGCAGCCTTCAACAAGACCATCCATCCAGGTCGATATTTGACAGACCTTAGTGTACTCCTGGGAGGGATTACGTGGCTTTTGGAGGAGACCTTCCCCTGGGGTCCTTGCTTTGTTTTTCCTGCAGTGGCAAAGGACAGTCTTTACATCATTCTGCCCACTACGTTTTTCCTCAGTTATACTGAAAGTCCTTCTTATGTTGACATCATGGCCTTTTTCTTCTTGGCATTTTTTTTCTTATGCAGTTTAGCAGCTGGTAGTAGCGAGGTGTCAGAGGTCAGAGCAAATACGTGAATTTTACCTTCTCCTATTCTGACTGTAGCATTTACCTTCTTAGAATTGGCCTCTGTGGAACACCAAAGAGGACGTAAGTTTATACACTGACTGGAGAATTTATGTGCTTTTTTCTATATCAATATTCTGCTGCTGTTTAGTTAGTTATAAATCACAGCTAGTTTTACTAAGTTAATATTAACACAGCACTTTGAACAAGCAAACCTTCGTAATAGTTAATGCTTTTAGCACACTGTATAAAGCAATATCAAAGGTGACACTGGATAAATATTTTTCCTATTTTCTTGCTTCTAAACCTCTTTGTTATCTTCCCTGGATTCAGGGTTTTGAATAAGGATACTCTAAAAATAGAGGCATTTGCTAATGCTCAAAATTAGAGCTGCATGACTAATTGATGGATGGCAAAACAGAGAACAAATTCCACGTTTGGGCCGAACCATGTGTAATTGTCCTCCTTTTCTTTTCACTGAACTGTAAATCCTAAACATCTTTGTGGCAGTAGCTCCTGTTTTAACCAGTAACTCAGGAGCTAGAGCACTCGATACCACAGTATGGGAGATGCTGGGTCAGTCTTAACCTCTACAAAGCAGTTTTGAAGCCCACATTTCTCACTGTCTCAGAGAGTGTTTTAATCCATGGTTTTCGTAAGGTGGAAAGGCAGACAGGAGACTGTGGGAAGAGAGAAGGTTCTCCTGTTCCTATTACCCTACTGTGTACAAATAATTAAATACCCACTCAAGCAAGAGCCAAACCCAGATGACCTGGCACCCTGTTGGGACAACCTGTCACTTCACTGCCCACCATGGGAGTTTCCAGGCAGTCAGGCTGCCACCCAGTCTCTCTCTCTCTCTAAACACTTACTGCAAAACAGACCAGCCTCAAAAGTAAAAACTACATGGATACTACTTGCCTACTTTTTAGGACATTCAAGGAAGAGTGCAGTTGAAGGATGTTCATAACCACTGGGGGCCTTTTTCAGGGTGGGGATTTCCATCAAAACTCCCCTGTCTCCCAGTGGGCACCCCAACTATCTTGAGTAGACTGCTCTCTGGTGGTACAATCCCAGCTGGGAGCTGTATAGGACACTGAGCAAACACATGCAGAAAGTGACCAGTATGCTTCATGTTTAGGCTCATCAGGAAGGTTAAAATTGTAGGAATTTTTTTCCCCTCAAAAAAAAAAAATGGTAATACCAAGCAATTAAGTCATTAGGACTTTTCTTGCCTTTCCCATCCTCTATTCCAAGTGGAGCCTGATATTTAGGACACTCTCTGGATTCAGCTCCTGTCAGACAAAGGAGGTAACTGCAGTCAGGTCGTCCATATCCAGAGAAAGAAGAATCTCCTTTAGAGATCCCAGTCTAATTGATTAAATACTAGTGTACAAGCACTATTTGTAATTTTAATTTAAAAAACATTGGGATCATTGACCTTTCCCTTCCCAGAAAAGCCAGCCCTCACTGTATTGCCTGGTGTCTGAGAGGTCTCATGGGCTTCTGCCTGAAGACCTAGAAAGGAGTACCACACCATAGTATGAAACAGGAGAAATCCAAGAGACCTTAAGATCAAGAGAGTCTTTCCATCAGTTTCAATGGATCTTGGATCAAGCTTCATGATATGTGACACTCGTTTGTCACATTTATGAACATTTCACCACTTGCTTTATGCCTGAAAGAAATACGCTTAAACCCTGGTTGTTATACAGCATGAAAAATATACTGAATTTAATGGGCCTGATTTTCTTCTCTGTTAGCATAAATTCTTGCTGATTATAAGCCTAGTGATATCGCTGGTACTATGCACATACCTCACTGATGAAAAAAAAAATGAAGAATGAGGCTTGAGGACTGATTTATATCAGCTGAGGACAAAACTGGCATGCTTTATTTTAACAGTACCACAGAAGTTCCACTTGTCTTTAATTAATAAGTCACTTGCATTCAAACATTCATCAGAAGAAGCCGTGGAGGAAAATTTTGAATAAGTCTGTTATAATTTCTGTATCTTACATGTACAAACATTTGATGATATAAACTCTTCTGGCAATTAGCATTTAATACATGTAACACTAGTATAATTTTTTTTAAAATGATAAAATTGCTGTTCTCTTTTAAGGATATACCCATTTGTTTTCCTTTTTCATCATATCCTAGTCTGATATTTCTGTTACCTCTTTTCAGGTTATCTTTCTGCTTTACATTTCTACTATATATTCAGGAGCACCAGAACAGACAAGGCATAAAACATAACATTTTACCTACATTTACCTAATTAAGAAAAAATTATAAATATTTATCAGTACATTTCAGTATCTTGCGAAACACAAAGGTAGCAGTCCCTTTTTTAAAGGGCAAAGTAGTGAAATGCTTGTAAAACAGTCTTGGTGCTGCTGGCGTAAATCTACCTTGCATTACTTTGTTGTTGCTGTCTTTGTTTTCCTTCTCCTTGTTTTTCCTTCATGATTCAGCCTCTTTTCTCCATGGCGGTCTACAAATACAGTGTTTTAGAGTGAGATCCCGAGAAGATGTGGGTACTTTAAGACTCAGCATCTTGGAACTGACAGGCAGCATCAGCAAAAGTCTGTATGCTCGGCCTCAGGGCAACAGGGGACTTGGTTTGAATTTTGTAGGAATTATTGGAATAAAAGTCTGTAAGAACAAATTTAAGGAGGGTAGTAGTGAAGAGTTAATAGGCATGCTAAAAGATCTGGGCAAATAGGATTGCAGGAAGCTTCAACTTGATGTGACTCAGAAATGCTAACAGGATAAATGAGGATTCCTGAGAAGAGGTCAAGAAACATGATCTTAAGAACCATACATTGACGTGCAGTTTCTAAATGGCAATCAAAGTCTCAGTACTGGCTTTCTTTGCAAAACCCGATTTCCTGTCATTTCTTTTGCAAGCTTTGAAAAATCCCAGTCTTTGGAGTAATTTTAATTCAGCATTCTAATAACATTTCACACATGAGCAGAAACTAGTCCCTGTGAGCAAGGGAGTTAGGCTCTGACATTCAATGAGGCAGAAGTTTTTGAAAGGTGTGTTTTTTTCCACATATACCTTGAAAAAGCTGGTGGGGCCTTTCATACCCATTGCATGTCTTTACACTGACCAGGGAGCAAAGAAACAATCTGAACAAGTTGCAGATTTATTTTTTGCTAAGTGCTGTGTGTGTGGAGTTTGTAAATAAACCACTGTTGTTCAAATATCAGGAAGCATTCCTGAACATCATGTGTGATGTGTGAGAAATGTGAAACTAGGTCTGAATAAGGAGTCAACTCGGGAGGGAGTCCTAAAGCATTTATTAACTTCAGGACACACAGAGTCACCTGCTTGATTTACTCAGAATTTCTGTGGGTATAAGTGAGAACAAAGTCTCCCGCAGTATCTTAAAAGTCAGATTAGTGCTGAATGTGCCCAATTAATCTGGGAAACATTTTGTTTGGGCTGGGAGAAAAACAGTAAGGACTTGCACAGCCTGCAACAGATAGGCCTGTTCTTCACCTCTCCAACCCTAGATGGGAAAAAATTAGATCACTGGAAGATGTTACAGATATATTTAAATTAAAGGTCACTGATTTGATTTATTTCTTTTGGTTACTGAGCATGTTCTCTTCCAGAAGTAGGTATTGCAAAAGTCAGCTTGAGCCTTTCAGGTATAGGTACGGTGCATCATTCTGAGAAAGGTCAAAGCAAGCGGCAGCTCCTCTTCTTGAAAGGAGCCAAGACACAAAAAGGTTTCTGTTAAGACTTGTTCTGCAAAGTTATGCCTAGACTTTGAGCAGACTATTTTCAGATGTAAACAGAAAATCAGGATATTTTTTCTTACAGGAAGATTTTTAGTCTTTCAGGTGGTTTAAGATATGTTGAGCCAGTCTGTTAGATGAGAGCTGTCTGATGACAAACTGGCTCTATAAACCATTTTAAATTGAGAACATAATAGAATTACTTACTATGGTTACATTTATTTTTCCAGCAGTAAATGAACATGAAACTTCTTAGATTTTGTTTTTATTCAGATGGAGCCATGCAAATTAAGAATTAACAGTGCAGGATATAGTCAATATGATGTAGTTGGAAGAGATTTTTTACTTCTGCTGTCAACTAAATAAATATTTATCAGCACAATTCATGAGGTATGGAGTACTTCGTATGTCAATGGTTATTCTGATTATTTAAAGTAATAATTCCAGTACTGCCATTTTGTAACATTAAAAATAATGAGTGATATTAAAATGGTGAACTGGAAAAGTGCCCATGGTTTGGTATATGGAGATACAAAATTTATGAGAATGTGATACAGAGGTAGAAAAATCAGTTCAAAGGAAGCATGTCTGGAAACCAGTAAGTGCTGTTTCATGTACAGATGAAGAAATTTTGTAAACCAGATAGAAAACTGAGTGTTGTGAGCTGGTTGCTGTTAACTAGACATCTATGCTAAATACATATGGTATTTAAGGCCAAATTTAAGGTCTGTCAGGCACATAATTTATAGCCATGCCCCAGTAGGTTTGAGCATATCACGCCTCATTTGCTGGGCAACTGTGGAGTCTATTGCAAATCCAAGGATAATTTCAGGAATAGGGTGAAAGGTTCTAATTCCCACTTGTGCAGATATTTACATCAGACAGAATATATGTAAAATACTAATGGGTCATAGTAGTAGGGACATATTGCCACTGATGCATATTACCAAAATTTTAATGTGTTCACAAAGCTGTCTCTCACTTGGCTCCTGGCTGGAGCCGCTGTGCTGACCCCATAGTCTGCTGCCATAGTCGGCCATTAAGGAGTAAAATAGTGATCTGTTACTGCTGGCAGGATTGTTGAGATGGAGAATCCAGCTTTATTCTGTTTGCTTTGGGTTCAAATACACCATTTCTGGTAATATGGACCATAGAGACTGTATGGTTTGTTGATGATCAGAGTATGCCAAGACCAACAGAGAACTAGATGGTTATGACTTTTAACCGGAAGAAGAGCAAAACGAGCTCATCTCTGCCTGAAGAAATCCATGCAGACATATTTGGCTGTTTGATGATCTGCCTCTTGTCTCAGTGGAGTTGATTTCATTAAAACTGAACTTCCTCTTTGTCACTTCATTCTTTTTCCTTCAGACTAATATATTCTCTGAATGAATGATGCCCAGAGGTGCTATTAGAGTTCATTGAAAGGAAGTTGTTCTGGTACAAGATTTATTCCGGTGAGAGCCTTAGAGAACTGTAGCTCTTGAGCCATCCCAGCAGAGTTACAGTGCCAAGATTATCCTAGTGTAGTTACAGTTGGGCTGATAGAGAAGTGCACATGGCTGGAGAGCTTGGTCTGAGTCTGGAACAAAAGTAGGTTGCATTTGGCTCAGGTATCTTGAGTACGGCCAACCTGCATCCATGTATGAGGATGGGCTGGTCATGAATCTACACTCATCAAAAATCTAACGTCTTGGTTTTTGCATATGTACAGGGTAGAGGAGCCCAAAGAACATTATTGCTGGCACTGTTTTAGATTATCCACTTCCATTAAGCTGTGGCACAAAGCTCAGTCTGTCAAATGAAATGTGACTGAGTCTTTAGCGGGTGCAAATCAATGCAGCTCACAGAACCTGATGGGTTCATGCTAATTTACATCACAATATCCTGCTGACCTCTTCAGTCTGCCCAAACCTTTGGCACCTTGTGCCTCCTATGATCACTTAAAGCTGTGCTGAGGGATTGGGTTAAGATAAAGCACTTGCCACTTACTCGGCACTCAGGGGGCACAAGTTCTGAAGGAGCTTTGAGATACCTGCATCCTACTGAATTTCTTTGGAGGTTGGACGTCTGCCTTCCACAGGCTCTTTTGAATATCACTTCCATAACCTCTCAGTCAGATGCAAGGGTGGAGGGAGCAGGGGCCAGAATTGGCTACGAACTGCAGTAATAACTTAAGTGAATTTGAGTGAGGTAAATACTAAATATAAATTTCCAGTTTGACACAGAATCCACTGACAGCACCATAATCTCAGATCCTTTCATCATGCATGATTATAAGCACTCACTGGCATGAAGCACCTATCTGTCACATTTATAGTTAGAAGCAGTGGAGGCAGCTGACATCTGACAGGGATGAGGCAGACCTGACAGGCACCCCCATCTTGGCTTGCTTCTCCTCTCCCTTTCATTTCTGTCTTTCAGAGGCTGGTATGACATCTCCTCCCTACAGCGCGGGCTCTGCCTGCCCTGGTCTCATGGCCACTGGAGGGAAATGTGCCTTTATGGGATGACTTCATGACCCTGCTGCTGTCCTGATGGCAGCCATCAGGGCATGGGTCTGAAATGGGCAAGTAATTTCTCAGAGAGCAGAAACCCATTTCAGACAGGGCACATGCGTATTCTGTTTCCTTATGGTCAGGAACTTCTCTATCTGGGTACCCTTTAAAAACTCAGTGGTGGTGGATCCTTCCTGAATATGGGCTTGGTAATATGGATTGCAATTGCTGCAGCCGTGTGTATTTAGCAGCTCCAGAGTGTGATGATCCTTCCAGACCAAGCTGGGTGCCAGATCTCTGCCATGAGGAACATGCAGTCTACGAGCTGGTTAGCCCTATAGAAATCAATCGTACATTTTCAGAGAAGCTGAATAACCAAATAGTGACTAAAGAAGTGTTTTAAACTCTGCTTCTTTTTCATTCCTTGAAGAGGATAATGTCTGCCTGCCCTTTTCGTGGCAAAGCTCACCTCTTTGCTCACACTTGTTTACTGCTGGAAGTCATCACCTTGGTGGAGGTCATTGTCCATCCACACCCATTCTGTGGTGATTCACTCCCTTCCCATCAGCAAATGGAGAAAAGAATCAGCTCAGAAGCTGGTGGTAATCTGTTCCCTGAACACAATTAATATGATTATAATAGTTCCTAACTTTGTTCAACATATGTAAAAAATTGTCTATAAAATAGCTTTGACAAACCCAGGGAGCACAGTGAATACAGTCAGTAGTGGATGAATGAATGCTCAGATCAACATCCGTCTTATTTCTAGGCTGTCCCTTCATTTTTGCTAAAAATTGCTGTGAAAAAGACTAGGAATTTCTAACAGTTTATTTCACTGTATTAGACTGATGCTGTCTAAATTTGAGACTTGTTAATAAAATTTGCCTTTGGTACCTAACAGGCAAGTATCTTACTTATTCTTCTGAACTGCTGTGCCACAACAATGACACCTTTATGGTCTTCCCATTGCTGAAACAAGGAAACCCAGTTTCCTCTTATTTTCTTACACCAGCATAAATCTAAAATAACACCACCATTGAAATCAGTGGCAGAATTTGGCCCATCAACATTTTGTGGGTTTTAAAAGCAGCAAGGTATTGAAAAGAAGTCCGTTGTCTCCAACTTTAGTAAAGGAACTTTATCTATCAGGCAGCTGCTGTAGTCTACTTGCAGTTGATTGATGTTAGCTTAATAATGATGATCGATTAGATCATCAGTGTCATCCTTAGAAAGAATGTACTTTAGCTAATGACATCAGTTGACTAATAGATTCCTGTTTAAATGTCAAGGGGCCAGAGAAAGACACTCTGCTAAGTACTTACATTATACCTATTGAAAAAAATCACATCAAGTCTACCTTACAAAGGACTTTTGTGCCATAGTTATAAGCCTTCTCTTTCCTCTCCTACCAACAAGGAAATTCTGCTTTAAGTTACAACCGTGTAAAGCTGAGAGTTACGCCATTTGTCTTCAAAGTTTGGCTCAGCCTTTCTAGAAACCACCAGATACAAATCACTAAGCTGTTACCTGAATGGTTTTTTCCCTGCTGTCGTTACAGAGGGCATATCTCCAGCCCTGAAACCAGAGGCACGGAAGGTGGCTCCTTTGTCCACTGTGGTCTCAGAAAAAAATGTTTTGGGTTGAATTTTCTCTTCCAGTGTGTTTGCTTTTGGAGAAAGTCAAATTCCCTTCTTCTAATTATATACACTTCCTATTAACATCTTGAGAATATCTTCCATCATTATTGCAGTAAACAAACTGCATTTCCCCTTCCCCTCAAGCAGAAGATTCCAAATAAATTTTACATTAATGTTATGCACAAGTTAATGATTCCAGTCAGCTATATTTTGCTATGAAATTTTCAATTGTAACATCCAATTGATTTTTAAATTAACATTCAAGGAAATACTTGCTTAATGCAGACTTAAGAGTAGGTAAATATGAATGGGAATGCCATTCTATTACTACCTTCCTTATGGATTCCTTATGGAGAGGTACAATTTATGACAAGATATGACTAACATATTCAGCTAATATAAGGAGGTGGTTGAATGAGGGGCATACTATTCTATGCACAGATGTGTAATTGCACAGCAGAAGATAATTTTGTACTTTGAACTTGAATCAAAATGTACAGAACTGTGAGCAGACAAATTCACTTTATTTTAATAGCTTTCTTACACTGTAGTTTAATTACCAGACAGATTTATTTTATTCCTTTTCAGAAAATCACTGCCAGTGTAAAAATAAAGTGCAAAGCTGATAGAGGCAGCATTACAGATACATGTATAAATTTATTTGTTCACAAGAATGTATGCATTAAATCCAGCTGCCCACCCAGCAGCAGTTATATTTTTATAACTGGAATTTGCATGTGCTTAAGCGAATGTATTATTTTTATGGCTCTGGCTCACTGTTAAGTCAAAAAACTTCATGGAAAGTTGACTATAGATGCTGCCTGAGCAAAACAAACAAACCAAAATTACCGAGAGAGGATATTTGCCTAGAGACCATCACAAATTTAATTGCTGATGATATTCTGTTGACTTGAACACATTCTTTCTGGAGCAGGCTGATCTGAGAGGACTATTGCAGGCAGCAGCAAGGAAAAAGTGAAGTAGCAGTGCTGATCCCCAGAGAGTTAGAGGAGAGTCTCTACCTGAAGGATAATCTTTAGCCACCACTGAGCTCTCAGGGAGGTGGAGCAGGGCGAAAGCTTTGCAGAGGAGAGACACTCTTCCTTGTTTATCACTGACCAGAGTAGGGGAGGAAGGAATCTAGGGAAATACATATGCAGGACAATATTCCATCATCCCAGCAAAAAATCAAGAGGATGAAACACAGGGTGGTGTAAGTATTCACAGCACTTAATTTTACATGTCCAGCTTAAGTAGCTAAGGTTATTCAGTGCAGACTCACCCCCAAAAGACTTTTATTGGACTGAACCCTGACTGGCAATGGACAGAATCTGCTACATCCTGAATTTATACCAAGGTTTTTCAACTGGCATCTTTGGCCCTCAGGCCTGCCACCTTGCTCCATCAGCATGGAGGGTTATTCACAATGTATGAGCATCACAGACTGGTGCTAACTTTTCTTCCCTTGCATCAAACTACCTTGCACTGCTGGGACAGCAGAGACAAAAGCAATCCAGGGGCTAATGCAGCCATGACCTTCCTGGATGTGCAGAAGGATTTTGTTTGTAGAGGTTCTTCACAGGGTGTGACATAATCCGGGGAGACCTGAGGAAGTTTTAAATGAGCTAGTTCCACTCCCAGAAAAGCCTAGGTACAGCAGTATGGCACTCAGAGTAAAACAAGCTGTAGGCAATCTCT
Source organism: Morus bassanus (assembly GCA_031468815.1). NCBI lineage: Eukaryota > Metazoa > Chordata > Aves > Suliformes > Sulidae > Morus > Morus bassanus. Next base: position 130,965,513 of record CM062567.1, on the reverse strand, counting down.
CCTGGATGTGGCTCTGCCAGTAGAAGATGTATTGCCCCAGCTTTTCAGTGCTACCCACTCTTAGGAACTATTGCTACTCTGATCTGCTCACTCAGCTATGTGTATGAGTGCTCCCAAACCCACCTCAGTGAAAATGAGCAAAATAAATCTGAATTTGCTGTTTAAATTATTCTGCTTAAACTGACCTGGCTTACACAAGTGACGCAGTGGGCAGCAATAGAGAAGCCAGGTCTGTAAGCTGGGTGGTCATGGAAAGCGGGGAGCTGTAACCACGGCAGTGGTCTGCAAGGAGGTTTGTGTCTGTGGCTTCAGCATGCCCCCATGCACAGACACGCTGTGCTTCCTGTCAGAGGAGGTCTGCAGCTCTGTAAAGATACCTCATGGTAGGCTAGAAGGGTCCAGGGTCTTATTTTTAAGAGCATGACATCTCTTTCCTATGTGTCTGACTTCAGGGGACATTGAACTGGGACCAAAATCCACCTCCTTGTGATTCAGAGATGCTAAGATGCTCCACAACACCCAAGTGCTAGATGAAACAGCTGTCTACTTCATGCTGCTCAGGCTCTGCTGCGAGCTCAGGGGACCCGACAGAGTTCAGACAAGATAAAATCCTGCTATGAAGATAACAGCTCAATAAGTGACGTGAGTTTGAAATTCAACCAGCTATCGTCATGAAAGTGATAACAATACAGCTCAAAAGACCCAGCACAGAGCTATTCTCTTTGCAATTTCAGGATAAGGAGAAGCATTCATTGTCTCATTACATGTTGCATAGTTTGCTTATTTCACCTTTATCTTATCTAGAGAATAAAAACGTACTGAGGATGTCTTTTAGCAAGACGAAAAACAACTTGAAAAGAACATTTCTATTGCTATCTCTCTATCTGTTAATTTAAGTCTTTAAAAGAGAATCATATATTAGAACCACCAATCCAGACCTAAACAATGTATGAAGAAGAATTTGGCATTTTTAGAAGTATTTTTGTATTTTTTAACATTTTTGTTTCCCAGGATGAAAAATTAACTCTTTTAATGGTGGATTTTGCAAAAGCATCTTTTAAAATTTTCTGACCAATACATCATGCTGTGACTTACAGCATGGAGTTGTATAGGTCACATCAGACTTCTTTCTTTGTGGAAAACATGATGTCACATACATGGCCAAGTGTGATGTGTCAGAGCACATGAGGGGTCATGCCTGAAATGTGACAGAAAATGTGACAGAAATGTGACAGTTCTCAACTTTACTTAAAATCTAAGGACAAACAGCAAAGTGCTAGACAAAGCTGTCTCATTATGTTAATAGTATTAGCTCTTATGCTGTTCTGTAGCACCTTTGATCCTGAAATGTGACCATCTCTGGAACAAAATAATATTTTTCTATTTTAAGTATGGTTTAACAGGATCTTTCTTTTTTTATTATTTATGTTAAGAAATAATGACTGAAATGGAATCTCTTTATTTTAGTGACCTACCTAGATTTAGGCTAAAAAATAAAATCTTGTGAGATACTGAGACCCTTAGTTTATTGTTTTCATTTCACCTGATCTGGTACTGTTGTGCCTAGAGTTTTGCTTCAGTAATAACATGAAAAGACAGGTACCACCTATGAATCTCGCTCCTTGGAGATCTTCAAAAACCATCTGGACATGGCCCTGGGCATCCAGCTCTAGATGGCCCTGCTTGAGCAGGGGGATTGGACCAAATGCCATCCAGAGATCCCTTCCCACCTCAACCATTCTGCGATTCTGTGATTCTGTGAAATCAGCAGCAGTATATTGACCCATAGCTATGAACATATACTGAGTCCATGACTAAAGATACTTTTTTTTTTTTTTTTTTTTTTTAAGATTTAGACTCCCTTTGATGACCAGCAGCCCTATGCAAAGCTTGGGTCAGTTAAATACCTATTACTGTGGTTTCCCGAGTACTTTGAGTAATGTGTTTGTCTGCTTTCAGATTGATTTTGTACAGAGTAGCACTAGTGACAAGAAGGAGGTTTTGGTTAAAATAGACCTAGAATTACAATATTTAAATTAATTCTCCATCTAAAGCCATGAACACATGTATATACATGCATTTAATAGATTAATACAAATTTGAGTTTTATTCTTCTGAACATAGACACATAATTCTTAATAAAATATTTTATGAACGTGGTCACAGTCATCTCAATGAGAGTTCATGCTTACTATTTAATCCCAAAGTCTCTTACAAAAAAAAGGAATCCATTTTACAATATCACGTTCTGATAAATCTTTGACCAGATCTGCTCAGAAGTCTGGGGATTTGTCTTTCCTTGAGCCCAGGCCTGTCTTGATGCATGATACAGATTAGTTTCTGTATGTGGTAGTTAACTGATTCTAATTACTCATCTATAAACCATTGCAGCACATTTTTCTCTGAGTTTTGTTGCATTGGTGCAATTTTTTTTTCCTCTTTACCTGCACTAGGGGAAAGAAAATTATGCAGTGTCCATGCCACAGGTCTATTAAACAATAGATCTATATTGCCTTACTGTATATTTAAAAATTTCAGTCAGGATTTCTAAATATTCCTTAACACAGCAACTGTTAATGGGAATAGTTGTCAGATGAAAATTATTATGTCTAAGTTCTGTGCTTATTAACATTTAGCAACTTCTTTGGAGTAATTAATCGTCCTTTCCCATTGAAAATCTTCATTGTTCAGTAAAAGTGCCAGGCTTTTTGAAATGTGGGACCAAAATTCGTTTGATCTCTTTGCCTAAAAAAAAATCTTTAATTTCCTGACTCTTCTGTGAGAACAAGTGTGGTTAAAAAGGGCTGATTGCTCTTTTCTAGTACTGCTGTTGGAGTTACGTTCAGGGAGATGCTGTTCATCATTTTTTCTTCTCCTAAGCTCTTCTAAAATGTCACTCTTGACATATACTGTATATACACTGCAAAGTGTGCCCAGATCCCAGATCCAGGCTCAGATCCAAACCTCTGGTCTGGCCAAATTTTTGTTTTTTACTGCATATAATCCACGCACATGTCTTTGCTTCTATTCTGGTGCATCAGTTTGGAAAGAGTTTGGTGTGAAGGAGTTATAGGAACATGTTCCAGAGTCCTTAGTACCCCCTTAAATAGAACCACTTGAAGGACTAGGTCATGGGAGAACCTGTCTGCCCATCAGCTACCTCAGCCTGTGTCTGGTGTGCCCCAGGCTGAACTTGGGCAGGCACATGTTTCCCGTAGGAGGTGACTGGCTTTGCTTAGCATCCAGTTGCCTCCTGCTAGCTGAGATGAGGAGGTGTCTCTATTTCATTGTAAGGACACCCAGGTTTGGTCCAGCTAAATCAGAAAAGGTGCAGAAAGGGAAAGCCAAGCCCTGCAGAGGCACAGACCGGCTGAGCGTGGCACAGCTGGTAGGCAAGGCTGAGAATGAGAATGGGGTGACAGTGGGGACCAGCCTCCTCTGCTTACTGGGCACCGTGAAGCAAGCATGGCATGCTAAATTAAAACTAGGTAGTTGCTAATAGATAGACATATTCATACACCACAATCCTAGTGAGAAAGCATCTGGGCCCATGCCCATGGAGCAGCAGCCAGAGCTGTACCCCAGTTTATAAGTGAGGAAGGACCAGTGCGGGCACATCTGAGCAGGCGGCAGGGAGTTCTTGGGCTACAGACTTAGTCACCAACAGGTTCCCGTCTGACCCGTCTGGCTACCAGAGGCTCTGCAATTTTATACAGACCAGGTACAGAGTCAAGAAAGGTTAAATCCCAAGCAAAATACATTCACTCATCTTCAGAGGTACATCAGGTTCCGTGAATAACACTCCATCCCAAACCCTTGTTTCAGTTTGTTCCCTACCTCTATCTGTATTCAGAAGGAAGTGGAAGCTAGCTCCTTAAAATATTTATAAAGCATTTTGTGCAATTAGTCTAAGTTCTAAATTTAACTTTCCCCCTAAAGCTACAAAACATTCTTGGTAATAAATTCTCTCTTTTTTCCTATTTGGGAAGGAAAACAAATTGTTTATTTTTAACAATTCAGTTCAGAGGAAAAATTATAGCATAGTGAATAGCAAATAAATTAGCAATTCTCTCTATTATCTGAACCAGCAGGTCTTCTATTAACAAGGGCAGTTTGTGGCCCCTGGGTTACAGGATCAAACAAGCAGTTCATTTTTCTTTAATTTCAGGGAATTAAGTAATCATAAATCAGTCAAAAGCTGCATGTAGGACTTGTATTTACCTGTGCTGAGTTGATTTAGCTGAATTAATACCACTTTCTTACTCCTTTTATTTTCTTAAGCTGGGGTTGCTGTTTGTATGTAATTTATTCTAGATTAAGGATAGTTATTAAAGACTCTCTCCAGCAAATCTGATGCAGACAACACCTTCACTCTCGCTTTAAGAAATGTGCTTAGGCAGCCTGACACTCAGCCAAAGGGACATTAACAATACATAGGCTGAGAAAGGGGAGCTATTACATCTACTCTGTTTTGTCTGCAAATTTAATGGCAGACTTTTTTTTTTTTTTAATTGGGCATGTATGTTGGCACATAGAGCAGCGGGTGGGTTAGCTGGCCAAGGCAGCTCAAATGAAACTTAAATACAGGGGTTAAGTTTCATGTCCCCTTCAAAGGCTGGATTTTATTCAATTGTAGTAGAAAGCTCTAAGTAGTACGTAGCAGAGGCTACCATTGTGCACAAGGTAGGACTGGGGAGGAAACATCCATCTCTATGTTTTGTCCTTCTTAAAAAGACAGTTGAGACCTAACTGAGTTCTTCTTTACCTGTAGGTCTGTACTGTCTGCTGGCCATACCTAGGAAGCAGGGAACCTTGCACTTGGTTTCTTCTAGATCACTTGACTACCCATAGACATTTGCTGCATGTCAGCCTCCAACTTTATGGTCCAAAGGCAGTAGTAGCTACATGTGCACATGCACCTCAAGCTCTTGTTCTGAGTTGGTGCCGTTATTTGAGTCCGATTCACACCAGTCAGTGCTGCGAAGACTGAAGTCTGATCCAGGGAAAAGAGGAGTGTGGATAGATTGTACTACAGCCATTGGCTTCACCAGCTCCTGGAGCCCTAGAGAGACATGGACCCAGCAGAATTCAGAGCAGCTTTAAGACTGGCCTGAAATATGCCATCGTCTAAATCAGTTCCTTGGAGCCAGAGGTAAACTGAAGTAGCGTGAAGCCATGCTGGTAAGCTCTAGGGTAATTGAAGGTCTGTTTTATGACACAGGTGCGGGACCAGAGATCCTCCTCAGAAATTCAAACAGCAGTCAACTGCACTGCTAGCTTGCGTCATTCCGCCTTTGAAGATTGAAAGAATTAAATGGCTGAGATTAAAGTATACTTTTACTGCGTGAAGGCATACAATCCACCTACTCAGAGAATTAGATGAGTCATTCAAAAATTCACTGCATCAATATATTATTTTTTAAACACAAACAAAATCTGAATTAATAATGGCAGCGAGTTTGAAAATGATGTGAATGGGCACATACTTCCTTATGAACCTTTGGTAGAAAAAGTTTATGGTGAAGAGGATGTCAATTTAAAAAAATAAAACTTTTTCTAGAAAGGCTAACATCAGAAGAGAGATAGTGGATGTATTTCTCAAGGCCGGTCCCTGCTGCTGGTTCTGCACCATGAAGGACAATATAGGTATGAAAATGGATGGTATTTAAGGCCAGAAAGCATCTTTAGATCATCTCGCCTGAAACCCTTCATGCATCATATACATGCAGGTCATTGTCACCTCTAAGTTGAATTCAGTAATGTGTTTGATGAAAGACCTCCCAGAAAGGCACTGAGTCCTCTTTTGAAAACACTTGAGAACTGGAGAGCCTAGCTCTTGACTAGGCAGTCTGTGATGATGGTTACCCTGCTTCATGATAAAAATGGTATGTGTCTGCTCTGACTCGGAGCTGTGTGGCCCATGTTTGCCTCCAGTGCCTACATCTTCTTATGCCTTTCCCCACTGAATTAGAGAGCTGAATGGATCAGAGCAGTAGACACCACTTTTCAGTGGATCAGATGTCTTAATTACAATGCCAGCTGTACAGGTGATCCAGGAAAGGAACTTCGATGGAGCACCAATGACTGTGCTGTAGGCTAGGACTGCTCTGCTTCTCCCAGGAAGCTGCATTACCCTCCACAGCTGTAAAACTGAAATTGTGCAAAGGTGATTCAGCTTTTTAGCATCTGGTACCTCAGGGAGAACAGTGTTCTCTCTACCCTGCCTGTGTTCTTCCACGGACTGCAGACTGCTCCTCCACCCTCACTGCCTTGTGACTAAGGGCAGGGTTCAGGCACAACTTAATGGCAACTGTAAAATGTGTCTAGATCCAGACTGTACAGTCAAATTGCCTCTTTTCAGTAACATAAAGGTTCTTCAGTGCTGCTGTGGCAACGCAGACGTACCTTACAGTGAATAACACTTTTTTTACGTTCACTTAAAGGGATTTTTTATTGTCAAAGTAGCAAAAGCAGGTCATAACTGAGGTGCAAGCTGACATTTTTTGAGGATACATCTAAGTTATGCAAAGGAACAAAATGCAGAAATTCATGGGTCAAGTTCCCTGACCTGACTAGTATCTCCACAACGTACAGGACAGTCCTATGAAGCAGTACTAGCTTGTGTCCTCTACAGGAGCTAAGAATCCTACCTTTCAGCAACGTTAGCAGGTGTGGGTGTAGTGTGTAGCTGATGCAGTCAGACTGCTGCTAGTTCCCAAAAGAGGTCAGTAAACACCATACCAGGGGTTCCCTCAACAAGGCATTTAAATCAGTATGTTCAAAACCCTGTACTCAAGCTTTTGGACTTGTAAATGTCAGCAGTCTGTAGTTTCTGTGATGAGATACGGATGTGTTGATTTGGAGGCCTTTACTACCCTGTTCTCTTTAAGACTGTATACATGGACTATATTGCCTGGGCCTCATCTGGAAAAGAAGAAATCCAGCTGTACATGTTCCAGTGCTCCTTCAGCTCCACTGCCTCATCCTTGGGATGACACACATCACAGGTGATATAATGTTTTCTTCCAGAGCTCAGGAGCAGACTTGTTAGTCATTGGAGAACTCAGCACAACTCAATTAAATTTCTTCCACTACCTAATTGACATTTAGTCAGCTAGGAAGAAAACAACACCAACAGAAAACAGTCCTTGCTTTCAGTAAAGATGTTATGAAACTTCATAACATCCCAACTAGCCAAATGTGAGGAAGAAATTAGGAAAATCTAATTAGACATTGCATGGCCTCTCCTCCAAGTTTATATGTAATATATTCATGGTTACAGCTTCCCTTGAGGATCCTCCTACTCATGTCAGGCATACAAAAGTGTTAAAACATCTGTGACAGCATGGTGCATAACATAATATGTCATCTGTGGTCACAAGATCAGGGTTAACTCTTCCAGCCAAAGAAGGTGATATGTCTGCTGAAGGCTTGAGGCTTGAGCATCTGAAAGAGAGATGGACATGCACAGCCATTGCCATAGCAATGCAGTGCTTGCCTCAGCTTTGGATGCTATAGCAGATTGCTCGAGAGCAATGCAGGACAGCATGCCCATCTTTAGGAACAACACCTTCTTACAAACAGTTTCCAGCACTTAGCAGTCCCTAACACTACTCTTTGAGCTATTGTGTTTTTTCCTAACAACTCCTGAGATCATATGAACTTAACAAACACATAGTCGTCAGGATCCTGTTGCCTCTTAGCCAAAGTATTTATGACATTGGGACACAAAACTTTTGAACCCTCCCATTTCTCCAGAACCTGGGGGAGGGGGTTAATAAAGAACCAACACATGAAACTTGACTCTGATAGGCTTGACACTGTCTCAGGGGTATTTGTCTTCAGCAGTATAGGGGAACCTCATCTAGTTCAAGTTTGTTTCTGGTAGTCTGTGGACTGACCTCTTGCCTTTTGTAAGATATCAGAGGTGAGTTGCAAAATGGCTACCAATAACAGTTAAAAAGAAATGTGTGCGCACTCTTATGCATGCTGGGAATACAAAACAAGGGGGGAGGAGAAATAAGCTTTCAGTTAGTTTTCATCACACCTAAATCTCATGTGGTGTCATTGCACAAGATCATCCATTGATTTTTATTTTATTGTCTTTCAAAAGGGTGAGTGGTCCTTATTGAATAAGGTTGAAGAAGATTGCTCTAGATGAAAATGCAATACAGCCAGTGCAAATCTGGTTTAAAAAATCTTGTTCAGAGAGCAGTTATGATTACCTTTCCAACTGAGGAGATATGTCCAAGGAGTTATAACCTGGGCTTGATGTTCAGTATTTCATTAATGGTTTGGATGATGGAATAGAGAATATACCTGTTAAACCTGCATATGACACCCATCTGGGAGGGGCAGCAGAAGTGGCAAAGGACTTAAGTGTTACTGACAATCTGTAAAAAACCACTATTGGCCTAAAAAGCTGCAGCCCAATAGGCAAAATTCTGTTATTAGGAAGAAAAATGCACAAATCTAAAATGAGGGTATTCAGTAGACACAGATTTTCTGAAAAAGTCTAGGGATTACAGCAGATCACAACTGAATTTACATCAACCATGTCACATTGTTTGGATAAAAAAGCAGATATCAACCAGGATGTATGAGGAGGAGTGCTTTACTCACTAGTGATAAGGCTTAACCTTAGTCTTGTGTCCAGTCTTGTGTTCACCATCCTGCAAGATAGATGTAGAGTCTAGAGAAGGCTAGTATGGGCGATGCAGTCCTAGGAAACAAATGGTATGTGGATTGATGAAAGCAACTGAGAGGAGTTAATACAAATAAAACTGAGTGAGACACTGTTGTGGTCTCCAAATAATGTTTTGATAGGATGAAAACTCATGGGCTGCGTGGATATTGCAGTTAGGTGTTAGGAAACCTCGGCAATGGTAAGGAAAGACTGGTAGGTGGGTCGGGGCAACCCCCAGTGTCAATACAGGCTTGGGGATGAAGGGATTGAGAGCAGCCTTGTGGAGAAACACTTGGGGGTACTGATGGATGAAAAGCTGCACGTGAGCTGGCAATGTGCACTTGCAGCCCAGAAAGCCAACTGTATCCTGCGCTGCATCAAAAGAAGGGTGGACAGCAAGTCAAGGGAGGTGATTCTGCCCCTCTACTCTGCTCTGCTGAGACCCCACCTGGAGTGCTGTGTCCAGCTCTGGAGCCCTCAGCACAAAAAAGACGTGGGCCTGTTGGAGCGGGTCCAGACAAGGACCACAAAAATGATCAGAGGGATGGAACACATCTCCTATGAAGAAAGACTGAGAGAGTTGGGGTTGTTCAGCCTGGATAAGAGAAGGCTCTGGGGAGACCTTATATTGGCCTTCCAGTACTTAAAGGGGCTTATAAGAAAGATGAGGACAAACTTTTTAATAGGGCCTGATGTAATAGGACAAGGGGTAATGGTTTTAAACTAAAGAGGGTAGATTTAGACTAGATGTAAGGAAGAATTTTTTTACAATGAGTGTGGTGAACCACTGGAACAGGTTGCCCAGAGAGGTGGTGGATGCCCCATCCCTGGAAACATTCAAGGTCAGGTTGGATGGGGCTCTGAGCAACCTGATCTAGTTGAACGTGTCCCTGATCATTGCAGTGGGGGTTGGACTAGATGACCTTTAAAGGTCCCTTCCAACCCTAGCTATTCTATGATTCTATGATTCTGTGATGTGGAGTCTCTGTGATCCTACCCTGAGGCAAGACAATGGTCTGGTGTATCTCAGCCAGGACCATCAGACGGGTGAGGCTGTCTGGGTGCACAGCTGTCAGCAGCACGGGTGTCCTATCTACATTCTGCTCTGCCACAGTCAACAAGGAATAATTTGTGTTGTATTTTGTATATGCTACCTCCTATTTTTACTTGGGTTGAGCTTCCCACATCTGAGGTGCTGAGTTTTCCATCTCACATTTTCACTGGTTGCCTCTATTTTTACTGCTGATCATCTGTATGAGAATGCTTTTCTGTACTAGTTCTTTATGGTTTCACACAAAATAGGAGCTTTTAATGAGTTACTCAGCTTCCAAGGCTGAATTAGTAGCAAACAAAATAATCCATATTTCACCACATGGTTCAGAAGCCACAGAAGCAGAGGGCCTCTACAATTTGGATATAAGAGAGCATAGTAAGAATTACTGACAAAACTGAGGTTCTCAATGTCTGTAAAGCAGGTAGGGCTCCTGAGTATGTAGGAAACAGTAATGGAGCCAAGTTGCACTAAGCAGAAAGTAGCAGTTAAGACTAGTCTCTTGAAGTACATTTATGGTGGCGTAAACAAGGTCTGGCTGAGGGGAAATACGGGCTTAAAGAAACTTGACTCGTTACATTGTCATAAGATCAGCTTCAGCCTCAATAGACTTAAGCTTCTCACACTGATTTTGATTAAACTCTTGTCACATGTAATATTGATTTCAACTGAATTATTTCTGTTCACACAATGTGAAGGAGGCAGTCTGTCCCTATGAGCGTAGAAGGTCTGCATGTCCTTCAGAAAAGATATAGAAAGTAGTCTGCCCTTCCAGCATTGATTATTGTTTCAATACATGCAGGAACAGGAAAGCATTATGCATGTGCATTTCCCAATGGCTAGTTTCAGCACTAAAGGGAGAAGTAACATTTGCATTCCTTAAAGAACTGATTGAGATTCTAAAAACAGATTGGAAACTTAATGGTAAGAAAGGCACAGCTTGAAAGACTTTACTTTTTGGCATGAAAGTGTGGACCAGATTGACACAATCTGTGACGTAGTTTCTAATGAAGCATTTGTAATGAGACATTTAAAGCAACTCAAGAGGCCTCTCTATCCTGTTGGGAAAGGAACACAAGGAGCACATATTTGAAATTCATTCAGCAATGAATACATAAGCTGATCTTGACATGAATTTAGAGTAGGATTCAATTGTAGATAGGTGCTTGGGGAAGAAGTTGCTTGTAGCAAAAAGAAAAAAAAGAAAAGAAAAGAAAAGAGATATATATATATATAAAATAAGAGCTAAAATAGTTGGAGGAAACTCTTGGGGAAATTATCAAAAAGAGAGAGAGGTTTCTGCTTATTGAACTGTTGAATCATGGAATTGATTTCAGTTGGAAAACTTTGTCCTGAAATTTCATGCAGAGACAAATTTAGTTTTCTCAGTTGATAGGTGAGTAGGGTGGGACCTCCTGATTTCTGTTTCTCATTCACGTCTTGCTTACCCCAGGCAGGGAGGTGTCTTTGGTGCTCACTAACACACTGTAACAAGCCCATTTTAAACCTCTGCTGTAGCTGGGGTGAGTGTGATGTAAACATTTTTTTTCTTAGTGTTTAAATGTTTATTAATTAAGCAACTCAAAGCATCCCACTAGGCCTGACCTTGACACACTAACATCTGTTAAAATCATAGTTTACCTTATTTCCCTGTTGAAAAACACCTGTTTCCCTACAGAAAGCCACAACAAATGAATGACTGTGCTCTAACGATCTGACCTTGCTTCTGTAGCTCTGTTTTCTGATCCTAAAATGTTGTTTTTTCTTGCTTGCTTGGCTAGTTAGTTAGGGATTAATTTTCTACCTAATCTGCTTGGGTAGCTCTTTGAATATAAAGTGCTTTTAAGTGCCAAATATTGCTGTTACTGCTGATTAGGTTATTAGGTAATAATCAGTAGCTGAAATAGGACTTCCCAGAATGAGAAACAAGTATGGCACTCTTCCACCCTCTTTCCCGTCTGTGGAACGGCTGACTCGCTCGGCAGCGCCCGTATGGCATACTTGTAAACACCTTGTTGAGGTGTATATGGCTATGTGACATAGCCATATACACAGGTGCATTTTAACATCTGATTATGAAATTAACTCTTGGATGCAATGGCAGCTATGGCTTTCAATGGCATGAGCAGCATGTGCCACTCTGCAGCTGTCCTTCAGGACTATAATCGAGAGAAATGAAAACTTGAAAAGACTAATGCCTTAGTTCAAGTGGTCTGACTTTTGCCCCAGTTTCTATACCTAATATTTCCTCTTGGCTGGCTGTAGGTCTTCAGAGGTGCTAATTGAAAACACTAGGCATGAGGAATTAGGTGGAAGTTGGGCTGAGTGAACGTGGGCTCAAGCTGTCTCCTGTAGCATATGAACGTCAGAGAAATGGCTGATTACAAAAGCTGTCATCTTCCTCAGTAGTCATGAGCTGAAGTCTAGCATGGGCACAAGGGAAATTCTTGTCTTGGAGACACTTTCTGATTGATTTCGCTGTCAGGATATAAGTCAGGAAGGCACTCCCAACTCTGGCCTCCAAGACTAGGTCTGCAGCATCTTTTAGGCCCTGGCTGACGGCACTCTGCTGAACTGTGTCACAGAAGGAGCTGGCTTTATATTGTCAAGTGTAATAAACCCAAATGTTAGTAGGAATTTGCTAACAAATGAAGGTAATTGGGTTCTTTAGGAGGGAATGAGATGACAGCTTTTACTGTACTTCAAATATCAGTCCCAATTACTGTAAATATGATCATGATGCAAAACATTAATTAGGAAAATCTGAACTGTTTGAAATGTAGAGTCTCATATGAATGATTAACTACATGCAAAATATTGTGCCTGATTAGAGGCATTCTACTGAGACATCCATCTGTGAGCTCCAAAATAAACCTGGTAGGAGGGGAGGAGGGATCATGGCACTGAGGGACTGGCATGGCTGAGATGACCTAGGAAGCTCCTGGGCCACGCATATCTCATGTACAGTCATAGGGCTTCCAGACCAGTAACATCTGTGTACCCTATATTCTTTACTGCAAGTATCTTCAGAAAGAATATTTCAGGGTTAAGGAAGTCAGGCACTGAAAGAGTACATGGCTTGCTCAAAGTCGCCTGGGATGACAGTAGCAGAGAAAGGAACTGGGCATTGGTCTTCAAAGTCTTAGCTTAACTCTAGTTCTTGTTTCTTATGCAAGGGTGGAAGTGGGTGTCCACAGAAAGGTGGGAAACAAAACTTCTGAAAAAAGTCAATAGTGAGCACACAATTTGAGGAAGACCAGGAACTACAAAATTGCCTGTAGGTCAACCCAAGTGGTCTTTCTGGTGGTGTAGATTCTTGTGATAATGCATTAGCAAGTGTTCATCAATTGCTAATGAAATAACACACCTGGAAATGCTGGCTCCAGGTATTTCTTATAGGATAAACACATCTGCCAGTTACCTCCACCAAGTCACGGGCAAACTCTAAATGATGAAGGACGTTCTACTGAAGTAAGGCCTGTAGGACATAGCTCGGTAACAGAATAGATTTAGGGGGAAAAAAAAAAGGAAAGAAATAATCTCCAATCTTGTGACTCAGTTTTATTTGTGTGTTCTTTGGCAGGAAGAGGGACCATGACAGCTCAAAACACTTTATCTGCTGGTTTGTATCTTATTTGAAATGCATTGGTCTTCTCAGTTCGTTAAAAATACTAAATAACTATGCTGTTGCTGTTTTATTATGAAACTTGGATATATGTTGCCAAATGGGCTATTTTAAGCAAAATATTCTGTTGTAGTCTAAATGTACTATTGTTCCCCATTTGGACATGAGTCTGTAGCCACTGAAACATAAAAGCTGACAAAATGGTGTTTCTTTGTCAAAACCTTGGTGAAAGAATCAAGCAACAAAGGATAATTGTTCGTAGTTTGGACTCCCTTTTAAGTCAGTTCTTAGCCTGAAAGTCCTCTCTCTTTTTTTGATGGTGGTGCTACATTCATTGCTGGTAGAGCTGCTCACCACCAGATCACCCACTGATCCAGCTGGAGCATGAATATATGCCGCCTTTTCTGTCAAATTACTCGCATCACGTGCTGTGGTATTTATACTGCCTCTATCTTCTGTGCCAGCTTTAGGGGGAACAGATGATACCCAGAGCAACACAAACCCTGCTGGTACAAAATTAACTTGCTTTTGAAGAATTTTGATCCAGCAGCGCTTTGCACCAGGTGGCTGCAGCACTTTTGATCCGATACTGGCGGGTGCCAGGTCAGATTTGCAGTACTGAGTACTTGGAGCTGTGTGCCCAGAGCTTGCTCTGATCATGTAATGAGCTTTTCTTTCTCAGCAGCTTTAGTCTTCTCAGCCTCTTTGAGATGGATAGCCTTCCAAAACCAGCGTCCAATAAATTTCCCCTGCTGGTGATGCTGATGTATGTTTTTATTGGTGACATGTGCGCATTTTGGGGACAGAGAATAGTATTGTTTATTGTCTGATTCCCTAGAGTACTATAATTGATGCTTACATTTATCCCAAAATGGAAGGTGGCTGTTACATGCATTTGTTCCAAAGAAAATTGGTCTAATGCATAACAATGCAATGTTATACAAATTATATAAGAATATAATAATGACAAATTATGTAATATCCTAGCATTTGCATTTATTATCTCAGTATGCTCTTTTTATGATGAAATAAACCGAGGTTTATTTATGAGCAGCTTACGAAAATTTCACTTTAAGTACTCTATCAGCTAATTGTTTAGGAGCTCTTCAAGAAATTCCCTAACCATTGATCATGATGCTACAATTTATTAGCTACCTCTTGTTGATTCTGAAGTAAGAGTCTTTAGTGGGCTCTTTTCATGGATTAAATGAAGATGATGAAGGAGGCTTAATTGTCCAGATTTTAATGGAGATAAATATAGAAATCACATTGGAAGCTCTAAAAGGAGGGTTCTTTTGGGGGCCCTTTAAAAGCAGTTGCTAAAGGGTAGTGCAGGTAACAAGTGATAAGTACCGTTAGCTGATAATAAAAATGGTTATTCACTGCTCTCGTAGTCTCTGCTTAGTTTGATTTGGAAAGGTCTGTGCTGCAAAACTGCCACTGAAATCTTACTGTGTGGTTCTTTGAGCAAAGATGTACCTGCTCTTCCTAACATTGCTCAGGTTTCCACTGGCAGCACCAAAATTTCCCTTTGAGGATGGCTGCATAGAGGAACAATTCCCAGGGGATTTATTTCCCAGTTCAGCCATACAGCAGCAGGGCAAGAAAAACCTCAACTATGGCAGATGTTCCTGTCAGGGATGCCGTAATTATCTCCCGTGTTCTTGCTTTCATACTCAAGGCCCTTAACCCGAAATGTAGTGTGATCCACTGTCACTGAAAGAGCTTCTGGTAATTCATCCCCAAAGTAGGACAATTGTCACTGATGAAAGGCCTGGTGTTCGTTTTAAGTGTGATTTGACTCACATATTTGGTAGTGTGTTGCTCTAGGGCTCAGTTTAGGGACAATGAGATGAGATCAGCTCATGAGTATTTGCATCTGAGGTAGTTGTTCTCATATTGATAAAGAGAGCTTCTGGATGTAGCTGAGGAGTGAACAGTTTCAAGAACTCTAGGAAGCTAGCAGGAAGAATTGAAGATGATTGCTTTCCAGAACAGCTAGCCCCTAAAACTAGAAAACAGGTTATACTCTTCCTAACAGCTGAGAGAGACTAAACAACATAGGCTGGAAATATTATAAAGCATAGTGAGCGCAGCCATCTTTTACATCTTTCCACCTGAAAACCAGATGGAATAGTTTGCTGGGTACAAGATAGCTGAGTTCTAGCACCACCTCTTGGCTCCCACCTGTAGGTATGGGATGACTCAAGCTAAATAAATGAAAAATGGGAAATCAGGAAGCTTAGCCTTTTTGGATAAAGATCATTCCATTCTTCTTTTCTTCTCAGTGTTACTTCCTCAGCTAGAGGCACAAAGCAAGCGATCTACCAGCATTTCAAAGCACTGCTGGAATTTCTGGTATTTCCACTGGAAAACTGAGCTGTGGGTGATCATCTGCATTGTTTATGTTGTGAAAGATTCAGGACTTCTACAATCAATTATAAAATCAATTCCTTCCTTTTCCAGTGTAAGGGCAGCAATGTCAGATGCAAAGATGTCTTTCCTAAGCAAAGAAGAATCTAGCCAGTTTTACAGATGGGTTATATAACCGAAGTTCTCTTTTTCCTATCACAGTCTCATTACATGTTAGGATCTGTTATGGAGATTGTTTATTTTTAATGCAGATATCACTCACAGACAGAGCACTTCTCAATCAATCTTTGTTCTGACAGATTAATGAAAGAAAATTCTATATTATTCTATTAAAATTCTATTCTGTTAAAGACAAAGCGTGTCGCTGCATCAGAAAGTCCCTGAGCTGCAGACCACTTCCTGTCAGAGCCCCTGTGCACAGAGCTGTGTGATCGGGCCGTAGCACATGGATTAGGGGCAGAGAGCACTCTTTGACTGAAGGCTCAGACAAATGAATGGCAGACCCACACTGTATTTGTGAAGTATGGTAAGCACTGTAATGGTTGTTACTTCTTCAGCACTCAGAAAGATAGTACCGTTGAAGACACAGCTAGTTTATGGCTAGTAATTGAGGCATCTGTTAGTTCCCAAGGGAAAACGAACTCAGGATGAGTACAGTCAGGAGATACAGTCTGTGACTGGCATCCCGGCTCCTGACATGATACTGATGCTGTGCCTGGCAAATTGGAGACAGCCAGTGCCCCATCTGAAACTGTGCTATCAAAATATCAAAATAGTACTTTATTTCTCCAAAACCACCAAGAGTTATACATCTCGTGAGTTCACAACAACCTAGTTCATTCACTGTCAGAAGAGACAAGTCACTTGAAGATTTACTTCAGTTTAGATTCCTGAAAACGTCTTAGTCTGTCTCAAGCTACATCCCAGCCATAACTGAAGGCTGAAGCATAAGTAGACTCTCTGTTCTTGGTAATGAACAGAGATTGGTTATCAGTAGGTGTCAATGAGCATGGAAAGATTCACCAGACTCTTGTCTGCAACTCCCCTGCAGTTGGTGTCGTTCATGTCCAATTCTTAGAAGACAAAAGTCAAACTGAATAGGATCTCTGTGATACTGTGGTGGAAATGCATGCAGATGGGAAATTTATTACTTGTGGCTCCAGTCATAATGACAGATAGCGTGTAAAGATATTTAAGCTATGGCATTTGTTCTTTGGAGCATGAGGTGGCTGTACCTTAAGCTCTGTGTAGTATCTCAAGCAGAATCATGCAGAGAGATAAGGTTGCACTTCAGGATGGTGTTCAAGATTTGAAATCTGGCCTTGATCCCAAACTGGGACTTTTTTTTCATTCTCTACAAAGGAAGAGTCAAATAACGCTTTGTTTTCTATCAGCCAATTTTGACTCTGCTTGGTGTGGACTCTAACGGATTTTTGAAGGGATTATCATGTAGCTCAGTTTTTGAAATGAAGACCTGTCTGAGGGACCAAACCTGGGATATTTACCACTTAGATAGGGACGTGTTATTTATTAGAAGTTTGTCCTCCCATGTCGCTAAGCAGCTGAAGGAGGGAGGATGGTCGGTGCCTGCTTCAAGAGACAGTTCCCAGCTACAACAAAAAACCACATGCCACAATTCCTTCACTCTCAGAATGGATTAACACCTCCTTTCCTTTCTCCCTGAAGGACCTACTTGAGTGTTTCCTGGGTCTAGATAGAGCTATTCTGGAAATGTTGGTTGGTTGTGAAATGCGCAATATTCCTTCTTGCTCATGTCTTTAGTTTGAGGTTTGTTTGTTAATAGAAATAGCAAAAAGATCCAGAAAGAAATCCCACTTTTTAGAGTCCAGTCACTGTAGTAACAAAATAGGAGGGTATCTTGAGTCACACATAGGTACCTACTCTCATTGTTCTTGCTGACATGATAAAGACTTGCAGTACAGTTCAATCACCTATTGACATGTAGAAGCCAGTTCACTTACCGATGCCCTTCTTTTCCAGTTCACCGGTTGCCTGTTACTGGCATCTCCTTTCCATTCCTGTTCTGCAACAGTCAGCCAGCCTCCATCACGCAGCTCTGCCAAAAGCTCTGCCAAGACAAATAGGAGGAAAGTGTGTGCTTTTCATTTTGGGGCCAAACCAAGTTTAATTACAGTCAGTGTCAAAACCCTAGATTTCAGGATGCACAATTTCATCCCCTCTGAGTTGAAACCAGTACCTTTTCCCCCTCAGGATTATCAATACAGGTAGGGCAAGTGAGGGACTGAGATGTACTCCCCATATTACACCCAGGGACCCTCTTCCTTCTCCTACTAGCAGAGGGAGAGACCTTTCTCAGTCTCAAGTCTAAGAGCAATTCCGACTAAGCTCTAAGTGCTTTTGTGTCAACGCTTTTACTAGATGTGTTTCCAGGTTCCTCTGAATCCGTCTCTCATGGTAGAGGCCTTGCTGAGCAGATTTCCTGGCATGGCATCTCTTAGAGGTTCAGCTGAGCTGTCTGGTTGAGCCAAGGATTTTTAAAATCTTCCCTGAGCACAAGATACTCGTATAAAACTGAAGAGAGACAACCTCAGGGAGTTTATTATTATTCACGCTGCTGTCTTACAGCAACACCTAAAGGTCAATGGCACTCACTGTTAACACCTTAAATTTGGCTGCTCTAAAATTATTTTTCACACAGCCTTCACTAAGGGAACTGAAAATCCTTATAGGGACGTTCCCAACCTTTGTATGCCCATATATGTGGCTGCCTCAAAAGAGACACTATCAACTCAAGTATTGCTTAAAATTAGACTTTATTTACTGTTAACAGTTCTGATGTTATTTTTTAAGTTTAAACAAAGTTTTGGCCCCTCTGGTAGCAGCTGCCTTCTCCCGTTTGAAAGCATCCTAGGAGGACCTGTGAACTTGTAGCTTCTAATGTCTTTGAGGCCACCCTATGGCTCTCTGCTTTAGTTATTCACTCCTAAAATCTCATCCTTACTCTGTCATTTAGTAAAAACCTCACCCAGATGAGCCAGGTTACATCAGAGAGGGGTGCTGAACAGCTCTTGGCATTTACCCAGACGGTTTTAGCCAAGTTTCAGTTTAACTGTCGATCCAAGGGCATGCACAGCAGAGCACAGTGAGAGAGCGCTAAGCTACTGCTGCTCCAAACCCATGTGCCTGCTCTTGCAAAGAAAAGCAAGGAGCCACCAGCCCTCAGCAAAACTCTTCCATGAGATGCAGCATTGCATTGCTGGAGCAGTATGATGCAAGCTTCAGTAGTCCAGGCATCTCTGCACCCATTACCTGAGGTAGGCTTGCCCATAACACACTCATCCTGCAGCCTTGCTTGGATCCGGTATCCATACACATGTCCTGGTGCTAGTTTTAGCCCAGTCTGTGAGCCTTGATTCTGGGTGATGTTGGACTATCTCAGTACAGAATGCATTTCAGTGCTGAACAAAATTACTTATATATGGCTATTCATTAACTTCATTAAATTCAGACGTAATATGTGCAAAGCAGTTTGAGATCTGCTTCTTATCAAGTCCCCTGGTGTCAGGCCACTGGCACCGCTCTTTCCTGGTGAAGGAGAAGTCAAAAACTTAGTGCCTAGGAATATTCATAGTCCATCTTACTTGATTTTCATATCCACTGGCCTGGAATAGAGGGTTTTTTAATGACATCCTCAGGCGAAAGATATACCTGCTTCTAAGTTTACTGGAAGCTCCTAGTTGTAGAGAAGCAGCTACAATGCCTCCATTGCCACCCGTCTTTGCTCTCCCAGCATCAGGAGTTAAGAATAAAGACAGTATTTTCTTCCAGACTAAAATCTTCCTCTTTTGCTAAAAGAATAATGTACGATGATGTGTGTGTGGCAGTGCCATCCATAGCCCCTGTCATTACATCCGTAATGATGACAAAGCAGAAGAGAGATGAAGGAAACCATCCAGTAAGTAAATTCATTAGGTATATGCTTTGCAATAACAGTAACCCAGAGTGAGAATGGGAACAGTTGAGAAATCTGGAAATTTTGTCCGGTGGAGACTGATCATTTCTTCCATTTATTGGCTGGCATGATTTGTGTTTTTATTCTGGACTTCGATGCCTTCACTCAGTCTTTCATCTTGGCTATATCAAAACCCACTCCAGTGCTTCCAGACACTGCAGCCCTGAATTAGAGGAACCAGACAAAGAGTCCTGCCAAATTCCTGAGAGTAAACTGTAGTTTTGTATTAGCATTGTCTTCTCCTCATAAAAATGAAGTGTTTTCAAATAAAACTCCATTGGCCTCTGGCTTAGAGAAACGTTTGTTGATCCTGTACATCAGAGATGCTGATGAAAACCACCTTCATGTTCCCAGCTAATTTAATACTACTATTTACTATAATGTACTGCTTGAATTGCAGTAGCACTTAGGATTCCTAGTCACAGACTAGGGCGCCGCTGTGCTAGACACCAGGCAGGCATGGAACAAAAAAGAAAGCCCCTTCCCTGAAGAATTTGCAGTCTTTGGCATAAGTATGGTCATTATAAAGATAACAATATTTTTTTCCAAGAAACGCCTCATCTTGTTCATTATCCCTTGCAATTAGTCTCGTGGGGCTCCACTTCCAGCAACACCCACCTGTTGGTAAGTGCAGCCTAGCTGGAGCTGAGAGAGACTTTGATTCTTCCATTTTTTAATGAACAACAAATGGTGCATTAGAGATGTTTGCTCCTTCAAATATGCAGACATCTGAATTTCTAATTGTTTAGCATTAGTCATAACTTAAGTAGGACGGAGCAGATTCTATATATAGCCCGTTGCCCAGCCATTCAAGACAGATAGTGTGTTTGTATTTCTTCCCATATTTCCTCACTTGAAAGGAGTGAGCAGGCAGTTGCAACATCTCTATCCTCAAGTATTCCAAAATTTTGCTGCCTACAGCTCCCTCTCCCCCAGATATTGAGATTGTTTTCAGAATCATAAGATTTTTAAAGAAGATGACATTCTCAGCTCTTTCGGTATTTATTTGGGGGTTCTCAGCCCTGATGATATAGCTGGGTGATGTCTTTAAGCTTGAAGGCTAAACTTTCTTCTTTTTTTAGCAACAGTTGAGGTTGTAACAGGATTCCAGGAGCTGGAGTTGGCCTTGGTATTGCAAACCTCCTTTAAATTGCACTGACCATTTTCCCTCTCTACTCAGTTTTCATTTCTCAGTCTCATTCTCATGTTTACATGCTCTTACATGTGAATGCATCACATGTTTTACATTATGAAGGAAATCCTTGTTCACAACAAACACACATGCTGCATATTTTGCCACTGAGTGAGGGTTTCGCTTTCTGCAAATTCCAACTCCAACTTTTCTCCCATTATCTTCCCCTTCAGCGGGACAGCAGTGGGTTGGCCACTGAAAAAACATAGCCCCAGCAATTTGCTCAAATTGCTTCTGCCTGGGTGCTGGAAAATGCCACATCAGCCCAGCTGTGCTCAAATTTTTCTCTTGGTTTTCATAGTGATGCCCAGACCCATCATCCTAGCAGTACGGTTTCCCCATGCTTGTGACATGGCTACAACTTTAGAGCTGAATGGACTAAATACTGATGCTAATGGCTAATGGCAGGCCTAGTGCTGCATGTGATGAGAGCAAAGCAAGGTCCCGGCATCAAGGGAGTGTTTGGTGGCTGAAGCCCTTTCCATTGGGGTGTCCTAGCTGGACAGACAGGCTCTCATCTGCTCCTGGCCTCCAGTGGACGATTGCTCATAGACTCCCTGTAACAAGCCTGCAAGCAGCCATCTGCAATACGGTCACAGCGTTGTGGGCTCCCCTCTGTGCCCCTCAATCTGTGCTGAATAAAGGGACAGCTCTGGGCTCTAACCTCCCAGGGGCAGGGACATGCCTGGGGAGAGGCACCATGGGCATTCCCACCTGCCCTTCCCTGCAGGCCCACCCTGGTCTCCCTTACCTCCCCTTGGCCAGTAGCTTGGTCTGTGGGCCCGACACCTGCCCTCCTCTGGTTCAGCATCCCCCTTCCTGCTCAGCTGAGCCCGTACCCTGCTGCCGTACAGGTTGTGTGTGTCCTTGTCTCCGCCACTGCGAACTAGGGTGAACCTGGTGATTTCAGTGAGTTGTTCCAGATGCATGCGAGATGCAAATCCAAACCCTTGTTCCTTGCCCCGGTCTGTTCCAAAGACAGATAGATTGGACACTCAGCTAGCCAGCAAAATTTCTCTTATGGTCAAATGTACCCAGACACCAAGACAACCAGGAATACCGATTGCTCGGTGCTCTCAGGGAGCACTTGTTTGATGGATTTCCTTGTTGCTATCAATGATGTGAGATCAGTTCCTGCAGCGTTATCATTAACGGCATAGAGGGCTCGCACATGTACCGTGCAGCCTTCTCCAGCCCTTATCTGACAGCAAGAATAGCAACTGACAAGTCTTGTGAGGTAAATATAAAGGTCAGCTGTTGCCTCCCTGGATGAGGGCTGTCAGGAGGAGGGAGGCGCAGCCCTTGCTGCCTGCCCGCTTCTCCCAGCTTGCGTCTGCAACTTCCCTTCGCTGCTCAGAAGGAGAAAGCAAGGCTGTGAGGCCTCCAAAAGCGCTTTTTGGTGGTGTCCAAGAGGGTACAGGTGCAGCTCCTCTCCATGTAACACACGGTGGAGGGAATACCCCGCCAGGCGTGTGGTGCTTTGGGCACAGAGAAGGCTCTTGCTGGGGCAGAAGGTCCATGATTGAGATTCCTGAGTGGCGTGTGCTGGCCTCCGCTCAGCTGGTGGTCAGGCTTTGGGAGGAAAACCGTCCCTGCAAATCCACCCGTGTGTGAGCTGCTGTGAACAGCTGTGTTCTTCCCAGACATGGTGGAACCGAGAGGATATTCCCGAGGAATTTTTCCTTCTGCTGGGACCCCCAGCCCATAAAATTGTGTCTTGTGGGCAGCCGTCTGGGATCAAGAGTATGAACATTAAGTCATGAATGAAAATAGTCCCCTGGTTGAGCTTATGAACTTGGTCTCAGAAAATGTGAGATTCAGTCCTGCCTCATACACAAATCCTTGAGGGGACACTGGATAAATCTCTTCACCATTTCATGTTGTTTTTCCCCACTGGAAAGTTTGGGAAATTAAGGTGTTTTCCTCCCTCTTACAGCACTGAAGGAAACCCAGTTATAAGTTGTAGGTGGAGCTTTGATATAACGGTGAGATGTACCACAGAAAAATCCCTGTGACATGAGCATGTGAGTCCCTTCCTGGAATTAGGTCACTGAAAAATTGAAAGATAAATTAAAACTGAATAAGAGGATTTTGAAGACTTCTGGGGTCAGAAGAAAGGGCATATAGCTGAGCTCCTTATCAGTTTTGTTCTTCATCCTGACCTAGAACATACTCTTTGTATTTAATTGTTTTATTTTTATTGATTTTTATAACTCACTTTAATTGGGCTTCTCTATGTCTGGCAAATTCAGTCTGCTGAGTAATAACAGGCAAATGTATTTTGTTCTTAAAATGACTTATCACCTTCAGGCATAATAAGATACCTTGAATTTTTTTTCTATTTCTCTAGATTGCCCTAGAATATATAACATTTATGACCATCAGATTTAGATTTCTTAGTATCAGGAGTACCAAAGGGTGTCATGGAAATGTAATGTATAGATGTGCCAGTGTATGATTGCTGGCACCTGAGAGTGGGCAAGATGCACTGAGTTCACCTGAAATAGTCACAGAATGTAAGATTGCATGTTAGAGAGCTGATCACAGGGACTGAATAACGATGGTGATCACATGAAGTGGTTATGCGAGATGACGTGGAAATGTTTGCCGAAGGCAACAATACCAGAAATCCTTACCGCCTTCTGACAAAAGCTGGAATGGTAATGGAATATTGCACCGTGGTAGAAAGCTGATCTACATCTAGTGTGTGTTATTGCATGTTTGTCGTTGGACATCTTAAAAAATACCTGGGGTAAGAGCCGTGCCCTCAGTTTAACATCATCACTCCTTTATTGCTGTTTTTAGAACTGTGTGATCTCTCTGCTATGGTCAACCAGTGAGTGGGGGGATTCTTCTTGCCTCACATTAGCCATCTAAAAATTCAGCGAGTAGGCTAAGGTAGTTGTCTGCACTCCCTTTATAGACAAGGGAATGAGGTGAGCTTCTCCAGAGGCCTGAAGGTACTATTTTGTGATGGGATGTATCATGCTCTGGGCATGCTTTTGCTTTCCATTAGCTACAGCAGAGTAGCTATAATTTCCTTTCAGTAGGTGCCTGAGTTTGAGATCACTGAGGCTAAAGGGCAGGTGCACCCAACCCAAGTCAGCAAAGCGGAGATGGGCCTTGCTAACGCTTTTTATTTCTAGACAATTTTATTTTGTGATTCACTGCGAAAATTATATTTGCCCGTGGTGTTTGCAGAATGAGTCAAATATGAATACTTTTCTTATGAAGGGTATGCTAATCTCAAACTATACCACTAAACATAATACTTTAATCCAGATATACCTGATAGCTGCCTTGTCTCTCTCTTTCACCTCTCTGCTGAGAATCCAGGATTTCTTCTGTTGTTCTCTTCTGTTCTGTTCCACTCTTCAGGAGTAAGAGCTGAGATTTCACCCAGAAACTAGTGACTCTGTGGAGAAATGACTTCTGTGTTCCCAGGCAGTCAGTTCTGCATTTGAGGTGCTGAGGGAAGTGCTTTTTGGTTTGTGTATCTGTGATATTTTATATTCCCCATTATCGAGACATCCGAATGTCTTACAGCCTTCCCTGCATTTAAATTGTTGCAAGCCCTCTCACACATCACTCAGGAACTATGGCGAAAGTGGGGTAATATGACCATGCTGGGTTAGAAACAAGCATATATGAGACACTGCAGACCCTGCTCAGAGCCAGGGGTCGGGAAAAAGGGGAGAAGAACCTGGCAGGTTGTACAGCTCTTGGGAAAATTGCAGGAGCTCTCCTAGCCCACTCCTCTGCTCTATTTGCTATCCCTGTAATTCTTCAAGGGATGAAACTGTCTGCTCAAAGGGACCTAAATAATAATTGTAAATGATGAAAAACATAAAATAATCTGAGCCAATTCTCGCTGGCATCAATCTTTCGGAGAGATGCAGCTCTATGTCTTATTCAGTTCTCACCCACGACACTAAAAAAATGTATTTGGATCAGAATGCTTCCTTTTTACATTTGCGATCACATTATTTTAAGAGGTTTCATGTCTTTAAAAGGTATATTAAACCTAAAAATGGAGACACAGTGATAAAACCCACCCCAGAGCACATCTGGAGGGTTTAATAAGTGCCTCTTGCATTTTCCGTCAACTGAACTTAGCTCCTGTTTCTTTGAACCTGTTGTTGTTCTCACTGCAAGCCGAGCTGACATGCTTTAAAAGCATACAAACACCTTCTGCTGTAACTATCTACACAATGTATTCTGTTCTGTTTTCAGCGTAACACGCATCTCAGTTCATGAATGCCTGAGCTCACAGAGGTAATGCAGAGATACATCTCTGGTATTACTACTTGTTTTTTCCATTTGTGTATGATGCACAAGATCCGATGCTTTGGCACTTCACCAACAGTGTCTGAGGCTGGAGGTAAGTATTACAAAAATTAAAGTGTATAGCATCCCTGAGGGGATGCTCAGAATTGGGCTGTGGCCAACCTCATATGCTACGTTGTTTGAACTTTGTTATTTTATTAAGGAAATGGATTTCAAGTTCATCACTGATTTAGCATCGATAGCATACGACCACCTTCCGTGGTCTGTTGAAACTCCTCACTGTGGTGGGAGACATGCAAGTGCACGATCCCAAGCATTTACAGTCCAGGCAGGATAAAACCAGTAGGTTTTCAGTACAATTTTCCAATTTAAAGGGAAGGACATGATTAATGTTGCAACCGAGGCAGTGGAGAAGCAGGACTGAGACGCAGTGACAAAGCTGATGGGATGTAAAAACTGAAGAACGCACGTTAGGCGTGGAATGGGTGTTGGGCAGAAGTTATTTCTATAGGCAGCGCTACCTCCTGGAAGAGGAGATCTGAGTAAGCAACCCAGCTGGAGACAGGGGTGGAATATGGTCTGGAGCCTGCAGGCACAATGGAGAGGGGAGAGTACTTTGGACCCCCTGGGGGGGTAGGGCCTTAGCTGAGGAGGGCAAACAGGGAAACGCACGGCCGTGGGGGTGAAGAGGTGGGGAAGATCAGCTAGTGGTGTCGGGGCGGGGGGGGGGGGGGGGAGAAAGAAAAAAGAGCGGTTGCTCCCTCCAGGCAAGAAGTGGGGGAGGCAATGGAGGGAAGCGAGGGCCGGGACGAGGGAGCGGGAGCGCGGAGGCAGGGCCGGGAGGAGCGGGCGGCGGTGCCGGAGGTGGCCGGGGAGGGAGGGCGGGCGGAGCGGCGCCCCGGGCTGCGGTCCCGGCCCCGGTATCGGCCCCCCCCCCGGTCCCCCCCCTACCGCCCCCGCCCCCGCCCCGGGGGGGCTCGCCGGGGGGTTTCCGCCCCCTCTCCCGGCGGCGGGGCACCGGCACCGGCACCGGCCCCGCTTTGCAGCGGGAAGCGGTGCCCCGGCCCTGGCTTGCTCCGGACGCCGAGCAAAGACGGGATCCACGCAAAACCCGCGCCCCGCGGAGCCTCCCGCGCCGGCCGGGGGCGAGGGGCCGGGGAGCTCCGGGGCCGGGGGGCAGGACGGCGCCCGGGATGGCAGCCCTGGTCCCGGGTGGGTCGGGTCCCTCCCCGCGGGCCGTCCCGCGAGTGGAAGGTTTCCCCCGGAGTGACCTCTCATAGTACGCGCCCGCTAGGAAATCTCATTCAAGTATTTTTGTCAATGGGGTGGGGGTGGGGGGGCACCCTGCTCCTCGGCCCCCGGCCCGGCTGACGTCACCGCAGAGGCGATAAATATCTGTTGATATAATTGGACGTGAGATTTGGGGTTGCGATAGCGAAACTCGGCCCATCGCCGCTCCGACGGGCCCCCATGATTTATTCAGCAGTGGATCGGGGCACGCAATCGGGCTGTCAGGAGAGCGTCAGCTTATTAGGCAAGTTCTGCGTGATTCCAGGAGAGGGTCTAAGCTATAAAAATCCCGCGCCCCGGCTCTGATTAGGACCAAATCTGATCCCAAGTTCGCCAGGAGCCGGCTCCGAGGGAGAGCGAGAGGAAGGGACGCCGGGCACCGCCGAGCCCCGCCGCCTGCCCTGCCCTGCCCTGTCCTGCCGCCGCCGCCGCCGCCCCGGGTAGGTGCGGGGCCGTGCCCTGCGGTGCGGGGGGCTGCGGTGCCCTGCGGTGCGGGGGGCTGCGGAGCGCCGCATCCCACGGGAGGCGGGGAGCTCCCACGGCCGGGCGCGGGGGAGCCGAGCGCTCGCCCGCCGCAGCTCTTGGGGACAGGCACCCCACGCACCGTCGCGGTGGGTATAGAGGAGCGGGTCTGCGCACACGCGTGGACTCTCTCCGCAGGGGTTCAGGCCAGCCCCGTCCCCGGGAGCAGCTGCCAGCGCAGCCCGGGGCTGTTTCGCGGAGGGGCGGCCGCCTCGACGGCGGGGGCCGGCCGGGCCGGGGCTGAGCGTGGTCGGGCCGCGGTGTGCGGGGCGCGGAGGGGCGCGGAGGGGCGCGGGGGGGGTGGGGGGCGCGGAGCGGCGCGGAGCGGGGGGGGGGGGGGGCGCGGAGCGGCGCGTTTCAGCACCGGGACAGCGGCGGCGGGGGGCGCCCCCGCCCCCCGCTGCCCGCCCCGCCGCCGCGGCTCGGCTGCCTAACCAACCCCCCCCGCCCCGCGTCTGCTCCCGCAGGTTTGGGCCCCGACCATGAAGATCCCGCTGCTGGTCTCCACGGGAATCCTGCTGGTCGCCCTCCTGCCCTGCCAGGAGTGCAGAGCTCTCAGCAAGAGCCCGGTAGCCGCCCACGGGGCTCTGCACCAGCCACATTTCTTCCAGCAGCAGCAGCAGCAGCAGCAAACTCTGCCCGTCCTGCTCCGCATGGGAGAAGAGTATTTCCTGCGCCTGGGCAACCTCAACAAGAGACCCGTTGGCTCTTTCTCCGCCTCTTCCAGCAGCACCAGCCACCTACAGCCCGAAGCCTCCGCCAGCAACTTTTTCCGGGCGGCGGTGCAACAGCTGCAGCAGCTGCCCGAGCGCTCGCTGGGGAGCCCCGAGGAGGGCGAAGCCGAGGGTGAGGCCGTGGAGAGGGAGAAGCGATCCGAGGAGCCCCCTATTTCTCTGGATCTGACTTTCCACCTCCTGCGAGAAGTCTTGGAGATGGCCCGAGCCGAGCAGTTAGCGCAGCAAGCTCACAGCAACAGGAAACTGATGGAGATAATCGGGAAATGAAACGGCCCCTCCCCGCCTTGCCAAAGAGATTCCGCAGTTAGCACAAGAATAATTACACCGTCCGATGTACCATAGTGCTGCTCTGATGTCATCTCTTTATTTTTATATAGCTTTAAACCTAGAAGGGTGTACTCCGAACAGCCTCTGTCCCTTGACTAGCATGCACAACCGTGTACCAAGTGCAGAAACACGAGTGTCGTTCGTAACCTCCCCTACCTTTATTTATTTCTCCGTTTCCCAGTTATTCTAGTGCCATCGCTACGTAGGGATGTGTGAGCATTGGAAGAAATGGTGCCGAGAAGACAGGTAACTTTTCTGCTGGGGGCAGGGAGGTGGGAGGGGGAATCTCTGTGAGCTACTTTAAATCCACTTTTTTCCCTGTAAACATTTTCACAATAAAACATCTTTTCAGCGCTCGGTCGATTTTGTTGTGTAAGAGAATGTTTAATATTTATATTTTTAATAAAAGCTGCAAAGTTACCATGGCTTGATAGACTTTCTTGCCTAGACGCCTGAGGGCTGCTCCGCCTCCCTCAGCGCTTACCGGGGCGGGGGTGGGGGGGCACCCACGGCCGCGGACACCCGGAGCCGCGGGGAGCCCTACAGCACCCCCGGGGACGTTTTTTCGGGCCCCGGGGAGCCCCCGTCCCTGCGGGCTCTCCCAGAGGCGCGCCCCGACGTGCCGCCGGCCCCGGGGCTCCGGGCGGGGGCTGCCCCACGCCGCCGCCCTCGGCACCGGCTGCTCCAGGGGCCGGGGGGGGGGGGGTTCGGGGGCCGCTCGGTCGCCCCCAGCCCCGCCGCTTCCCACCTCAGCAGCACCCGGGGGGCTCCCCGGCTCCAGCCGCTGCGGCTGGGTGGCCTCCTCCTGCCAGGGCGCAGCGATGGGGCACCGGTGCGGCGCTCCCGCATCTCTCTTTTGTTTTCTTTCTGTTTCTGCTCATCCTCCCTGCACCCCAAAAAGGTTCCTCCCCGCTTCGGCTCTCCCAGTCCCGGCGGCAGTGCCTAAGCCGGGTCTCTCCCAGAGGCGCTGGTGGTGCATGTGGAGAGACTTCCCGGGAGGAACTGAGGGAAATCCTCCTGGATGACCGGGAGAAAATAGGAAATCCCTCACCCCAAACCACATCCCAGGGAAAAGCTGCTCCAGCAGCCGGAGGCGATGCGGTGGCCGTAGTGGTGCAAGCGGCCTCAAGGCTTTGTGCAGACCTCACCTATGCAGCCCTCCAAAAATTCTCTTGCAGGAGCGTTTTCCAGGGGAAACAGATAGAAATCAGGGTTGACGTGACTCAGCCCTGTAGTGAGGGATGGCCAGGACTGGGGCTGACCCCTCCCAGCCTGCTAACCAGGCGCAGTGTTGGGTCTGCACTGCCAGCTCACCGGCCCTGCTGGGGCGCAGCGCAGCCCTATGGCCTGCCATAGTCCTCTGCCAAAACCGGCGTGTTTAGGGCCTGACTCGGGGCTCCTGGAAAGATCCACACTTAAACCTAGCACAGAGCTTGACACCTGGTCCCCCATGATGCCGAGCACTCCCGGCAACCTGCCAATCTCTCTTAAACACTACTGAGTGCTGACACCCTGTCGCCAGTGACAAAACTTGCGGGGTGTCACCATCGGTACCTCTTGTAGAGCGCCTTTTAAGACACAAATATGATTTCATTAGATGGCTCCACATCTGCCATGCACATGGAACAGGACATTTGGCTTTCATCTTTTCTACAGTGCACCACGGAGCCTTCAAATT
Source organism: Morus bassanus (assembly GCA_031468815.1). NCBI lineage: Eukaryota > Metazoa > Chordata > Aves > Suliformes > Sulidae > Morus > Morus bassanus. Next base: position 130,935,751 of record CM062567.1, on the reverse strand, counting down.
AAACCTTGAATTACTATCTGTGACCACCTCACTGCATCCCAGTTTCATGCAAGAACATGCCCCTTTTCCTACACATGTGGATGACTGAGAAGACGCAGACACAGATTATGGCTGGGCAGACGCGGGCAGCACTCTAGCATCTGCCCCACGCGCTCAGAGCTGTGTCTCGCATCCATGCGTGGGGGGTGGCCAGTGCTTTCAGTGTGTGTGTCTTCCTCACCCCTGCCACTGGGCACCTTCCCTACAAATAACCTGTTTATGTGAGCGTTGTCTGTTGTGGGAAGAGCAAGTGCAAAGGAAGAAATGGCAGCTTCCCTCTCCCCTCCCGTGTTCAGCCTCTGCCGCCGGGCAGGCTCCGGTACTGTGGGGACTGTGAGTGACTGCAGGGAGGTGCTTAGGCCCAACACTGACTTGGGGGTGCTAAGGGTGCGATAGTGTCACGGATGTCACCAGCACCGATGAGCTGGGACGCAGGAGGGTACTGAGGAGAAACGCTGTGTTGGCAAAGGATGCTACTCGTGAGAATCTTACCGGCATTTTAGCTAACAACATTGGTGAAGCATTTACACCTACACGGGGACATGCCAAAAAGTGAATAACAAAACATTAGCGGTGCTCAGCCTACAGCTGTAGTGATGCTATTTTCCCCTTGGAAACAAGAAATTATTGGAAACACTCTGACTACGATACAGGATAACAGTTTGTCCCCATGCTCCCATCCCTCTTAGGATTCTGTCATCTCAAGGGCTGGGTACGATGTGGAGGTCAACTGAGTTCCTGGGAATGAAACCTGCTCGGATGTCCCTTTTCAGGCCAGTTTCTTTGCTGACTGCAGCCAGGCCGCCTGCGCTCACGGTCCCTCCGAGGAGAAGCACACCAGAAGCCAGCCGGAGTGAGTCATCATTCATTCAGTGAGTTCAACCAGGAGAAGGAGAAGACATGACGAGCCGGCTCGTCACCCCTCTCATTGCTCACAGGACCTTCCTCCACTTGTCCTTGAGGGGATTGTTCAGAACCAGTCTGTATAGGAAGGAAAGGTTGACAAATGGAAGAGGAAAAGATGAATTGCATCAAAATCCTTAAGATTTCACAACACGCAGAAAACCAGAATGAGGCGGGAAGGAGGAGAAAAGGCAGGGAGCATGAACATTTGGGGACGCCAGCCAGACTTCTAATGCCAGAGAAGTCGGAGGGACTTTGGCCACAGACAACAGCAGAGGAAGGCTTATGCCGGGTGAGCGTGTCGCACCTGTGCAAAGGGCTTAGTCCTGATTTGGACCTCTGGAATGTTATTGCATCGAAGGTGATAACTGCCTGTTTAGAAGTGATCCTGAGCCAGCTTGGCTTGTGTAGCTGGGCCTCCAGATTGATGTGGACCAAAGCCAAAAGTTATTGTCAGTGCGTTGCCACTCAAAATGATACTTGTTCTGCTGTCATGAAATCTGCCTTGGATGTGGATCTTTTTTTCTTTAAAGTATTTTGATATTTATTTCACTTCAGTTTCACTCAGCCCAAGAACAGGAAATAAATAATACAGAGATGTAAGCTTCTGCTTATATCCCAGGCCAAATTCTGCCTTTGTTTGCTCAGGTATCCTACGCTTACAATAAAAAAAAGAATCTAGACATAATATGCTGTAGCTGCTAATCACAGGAATTACTACTATTTTTTAAATTAGCTGAATACTGAACAGGCCAGTATGATATACAGAAATATTTTTACTAATTCCAGTGTTTTCAGATCCCTTTGACAGAGAATGAAGACCAGCTTGGTGATAGTTTCAGAAATCCTATTAAAGATAATATATACAAAAATGGGTGATTTGGTAGCTAAGGGATGCCTTGTGTCTTTGTCATTAAAATCATGTTTTAATGTGAGGTATACAGGATTTTTTTCCCCCTCTGTATTGCTAGATATGCACCTACATTATCGTACATTCTTAAAATTAAAATAGCCAATTCTGCCAGCCTTCTCTGCACAGGGTTTCACCTTACTTTGGGAACTTCAGCGTGATCTCAGGAGACCTATTTGATATCAAGCTACGACTTGATAGAGGGAAAATGACAGAGCAGCATCCTCTGAACTTTAACACATCTCAGTCATTTATAATACTGTCCTAAAACGGAAAGTTATCAAAGCAGTGATGCTAACAGACATATCTGGGAACAAACAGTGAAGCAGGGATGCTTGTGAGGAACTGAAGCATGGGATGGATGATTTTCCTAAGCATTTTTGTAAGTGCTTAAAGTTAAAGTGTACCACAGGAATTAGTAAGAACTAATGGTATGTTAAATATAAATTAGCTACTGGGCTTCATTCCAGTTACTACTTATTTGAGCGTCGTGACACCAACAGACAAGACAGCAGGGAGGTATGAAAAAAGTAGCTCCCTATTTCTTTGTTTATATATACTTAGAGTTCATAGCTCCTTTTTTAGACACAGATCCTCAGTTGCTCTAGACTGGAATAGCTCTACCTGTTCCAATGAAATACCTGAGAATACCTGAGAATCTGCCTTAATATTTGAAGTGTGGACTAATCTTTGGCTTAGATTCGTATTTTCAGAGCAAGGCACTCACTGCTATTCACTGCAAAATACAGGGCTCAGAAAGGATTTTTTATGGACAAAGATCTTGCAGAAGAATATAGCTTTTGCTTGCTAACTTTACTATGTACTTTAATGAGAGCACAAGCATGGTGAGAAATCTGGGAGAAACAGCTGCCTACTTGAATACAGAAGCCCATTTTCAGCAATGCTGGTGAGAAGGGTCATCTCCCAGGCTTATGCAAAAATATTGTAAAGAATCAGGGCCATGGGGCCAAATCTTCAGCTGAAAAAGGACGTAGCTAATTGAGTCCCGATTATAGAAGATCTGCCTCTCAGCCCAGGAAAGTGCTGAATGCAAACCTTTCAGCTGAAATGTTCCAACCCCGATTACAAAAGTCAGGTATCAGCAGTAAATACGTGGCTAGACTTTCTGAGTCGTAAGGGATTCTGCACTTTCTTGATCTTAGTTGATGCAGGTGCGTAGGTGGTTTATTAGTCCTCTGTGATGTTGAAAATTTTGCCTTTTATTTTTGGAAGGACAGCCAGAGTGCCTGGACTAGCTAAAAGTAATTTGGAAATTGGTTGTGCAATTTTGTGCACTGAGCCCTCAGCAGTGTGTGTAAGCAGGCATGGGGCAGCCCTCCTCACCCTGCAAAGGAATAGGACTGGCAAGAGGTATAAAAAAATGATTTCCTGTATTTTTATTCTTTCTTACTTAAAACCACACTGGCACCTTGTCATTTCTCTTCCTGTGCAAGATGGGCTTCCTTTAGCACTTCCACTTGCCATTTCAACCAGCCATTATCCAGACATATACAATACACTAAGCTTTACTTTGAAGAAAAGAACTATCTATGAGGTTAAAGTTAAGTAGCTTGTTTCATAGGATTTGGACCTAATGTTGTAGAAGAAATAAAGCACAATGTAATGACTGAGACTGGCCAGGTGACTGCATTACCTTGTTAACCAACACTGCTGGTACTGCATTTCAAGCAAAACAATCTTTGTCTGCATCACTGCCAAAACTGTATTTCATAATGTGTTAACTCCTTCATATTCTGCTGTGATGACATCTTCCTGTGTCAGCAAAACGATGTCGGAGCTCCAAAGTATTCCCATTGGGTTTGGCTGGATGAAGAATTTAGTCCCTGCACCTCGCTGGACTCAGCAGGCTGCCGGTCTGCAATACCCCAATGTGCCTTTCCAAGAGCAATCATTTGCCATCACACCCAGCCAGGAGTGAAGCAAGCACAAAACTGACAATAGGGCCATTCCTGGGCTTTTAGACTTGTGTTTTCACACTTGTGACACTTCAGTTTTTGTGCTCTAAGTCATTCAGTGACTGAGGTACGCTATCCTCATGTGAGGCAAGAGACCATCAAAAGGTGCCACGAGCAACTTTGTCCATGTTATTAAGTCCGTTCCCCACTTCCAACGGCAGCCCACACAACTCAGAGTTATACAGTGTGCTGGGATTGTCTGAGACAAAGATTTCAGCTGTAGACTTTTATAGAAGACAACTTTTTTGAACCAGGAGGTGACTCTGAAAGGCAGAGAGCAGAAGTAGGTCCCCTCAGTGTCAACGGCATTTGGGCATCCGACCTCACCGTAGGTGCTTGCAACCTCATCCTGGATCACCTCACTCTCCCTGTTACTGCAGGCCTACTCCGCTGCCAGAGAAAAGCTTTCTGCTGACCATGGCACAGCCCTTGCCACATGCCTTTCAGATGGTTCAGATTCAACACTTCATTGTGTCTGTTCATTGCTATTAGGTAACTGTTGTTAAACTTCTACCTAAGCTTTATCTTAGTCTTGGAGATCTCATGGGTAGGGCTTGTTTTTTCACATTACCTAGAATAACAAGTCCCAACCCTTGATTTGGGTCCCTAACAGCAGTAAGGAATAACTAAAGTCTTTATCTCAGATTATATTAATCACATTAGGCCAATGTTGAGAGAGTGCTGAATACTTACACTTTGATTTATATTTTCCCCTGTGGTGTCAAGTGACATCAGATGATGCTTTCAATAAGCACCAGGAATTTTCACCAGGCCAGCTCATGAAGCAGGGAGGGAAGCACACCCTGCATGACTGATGGTTGGATTTGTTTTTCCCATAGCAAAGTCCAGGCTGGAGTTTACATGCCAATTCTTTGGAGGTGCTGAGCAACCACAACTCCCACCGAGCAGCCATTCAGCACTCCTCAGCAACTGGCACACTAGAATTTGCATGAATAAACAGTATAAGGATCTCAGTGTTTAACCTGATGAGTCGTATCAAAGTTGCAGGTATTCAGCATCTTTCAGCATTTGCTTCCTTAAGCAGAGCACTACTTAAATCTGTATAAGGTTCTTGTAAAGGGTGTGGAGGGGAGGAAAGGGGTGAGTGGGATGGCTTTGTCATAACGTTTTCATTTACTAGGGCCCAGCAGTTATCCTATTTATGCTGGGGAAGAATAGGCAGTCTAGGCCTTCTAGATTTTTGGAACACAGTGAATTCTACACAATGAAGTCCACACACTGTTTTCTGCTTTACCACAACTAATCTCCATAGCCTTTAGGTACAAAGACTGGGATCCATGTTACCAAAATTCAGTCATCCAGAAATGAGATATCCACTCAAGCAAACTGCGTTCATCCTCTCTAATCGGAGCGATGAGAGAAAGGCACCACCAGAGGGTGATTTGCCCCATCCTACAAGAAGTGTCTATAAGGTGGATTGCCCTCTGGAGGTACCTGTTTCTCTCTACTGACTCTAGAGACAATCTTGGTGACCGGGTTAGACTAGATCTGGCTTTTAAGTAATTACACAAGAAACATTCCAGCCAAATACTTCAGGATATCAGAAAACTGCTTGGTAGGAATCAAGAACTTTGACTGCACTATTACTTTTTACAAGATCAGTAACTCTTACGTTTAGGAAGTGGGGAGGAAAGGTGAAGGGTCCTCATAGTCTTCTTCAGCTTGGTTTTTGTTTTGGCAATTTTTTGCTTATTTTAGATGACTTCTGGTAAGGAAGGCTCTGGAGAAACCATTGTTATAATGTCCCTCTCAGAGGTTATATCACACAAGCTTGCAAGAAGATGTGAGAAATGAGGCCTGAAACGGTTGTTTCCTCCAGGGCTGTAGATCACCCACAAGTATATTTTATCCAGACTGAGCATGACTAAATGATCACAACTTTTTGTAATTAATTGGAAAACAAAAATGGTTACTGGTTTGATGCTGGTCACAGTAGAATAGATTATGCCTTTGGTGGCAGAGCAAAAATTACCTCCTCGCATTTTTTGAACAAATATGGTTTTACCTAGTGAATTTGTAGTAGTTGAACACTTGTGTCACCTGAGTATGTTATTTCTGACCTACTACTGAATTCTCCAAAACTGTATTTACCTTCTTGTGGAATCAGGGTCTTAGTTTTGACTGAATTAATGAGAAAGGTCTAGATTTACAGTGAAATAAGTGAGAAAAGAATGCATGTGATTTATTAGAAGTCAGTATGCCTGAAGAATGAGGGTTATTTCTTACAATTATGCACATGGATGCACTGGTTGGTTAGAAATAGCCCCCTTGTGCAGCTGTATGAATGTTTTCTGGAGCAACAATGCTAACCAAAGCAGGTCCTGCCCCTTGGCTCCCCATCCACCTCTTCCCACTTGCCTCCATGGTTCACTGTCCATTTGCATTGCTACAGCTGTTTTCAGGGCTGTGCTAAGAATGGGAATGTCACTGGAATGACATTGATTTTTTTGTTGTTTTTTGAGGTGAAGGAAGATATTTTTAAACCTGGACTGTTTGAATGGTTTGATTCCAACAAAGCCCAACAAGCAGCTGCCTCAGCACAAATGCCATGTGAGTGGTGGCATCTGGGCAGGAATAAGAAGCAGGGCCATTTGGCAAGAAACTCCTAAATCACCTTTGCTGCCAGAGAAAAAAATGGATCTACACCCTTAGAGGCATGTGAACTACCCAATGCCTTCACTGCCTCCTCTTGATCCAGCAGGAGAGCAAGAATGAGAATTTGTTAGAAAATCTATGTCTTGGAGAGAGAAGCAGTGAAAATACAAGCTTTTTGCTTCTATGGTTTCTGTAGCCTCAGAAAATGAGTGAGAAATTAAAGTTAATTCCCATATTTTAGCTGGCTTGTTTAGAAACAACCCCCAGTGTTGACAAGAACAGGCATGATTAAAAAATGCTAGCCAGTCACAAAGCCATTCCAGAATTTGTAGGCTATGCTTGTCTGCCTCAAATGTCAAGTGTTACACTTCTGGCACTCAAAACTTCCAGGCAGCAGAAACAAAGGGAGCACAACAGGTTATTTTTAAATAGTTTAAACTTTAGTTCAAGCATTTTGTGTTCATACTTTTATGCAGTCTAGCTCCTTCAGCATAACACCTGGCAGCTGTCACATATATCACAACAATATTGTTTCAAGCTAAGAGGCTGCTTATTTTGTATGGATCTTTTCTTTTTATTAGTGGGAACCAACAGAATATTCTCTGAAATAATTGCTACAATTGCCTGCCATGGAAATACATATGGTGGCAGACAAAATAATATGCACAGACAAGCTCCATCAGTCACAGTACTAGATATGTCACTCTCTTAATACTGGTCACTAATGAATTTTAAAAGTCCATTGGGAGGAAATGCCTTTCTTCAATAGATTTTCATTATATTACAATTAACTTTATGTGGTTAATGTCTAATGCAATGTCTCTTACATAGTGACCTTAAGGAGACCAAATGTAGTTCAGAAGATAACAGCCTGGCTAACTTATTTTTGTATAGGATCTGCACATCTCCCATGGGATCCAAAGGTCCAGACACTTGAACCAGTGGTGGAAACAGTTTTAGAGAATGGTGTGAGAAAGCAGCTTTCTTCTAACTGTTACATGGGACAAAGGAAATACAATTCCCTTATTTATGTCACCTATCTTTTCCATGACCCAAACAAAAAAGCCAGAAATAAGATACTTGTTTAATATTTCACCCATTGCTGTACCTCACTGGCATTGCTTTTTTTGAGAGTGATTAACTACAGATTTACATAAAATCTAGTCCCTCCACTGTCCAGGAAAATGGAGGAAACCCAAGAGGAGAGTCTTAGAAACATGTGAATGTTAAAGCTGCATGATCAGAAGAGTCTTTCCTGGATCTATCCACACATCATTCTTTGTCCCTCTCAGAGTGAAGTTTTTGAGGACCTCCTGATCAATGAACCATCTATCAGTTCTGCTCCCTTCCAGCCCTGCTGGAGAACTGTACAGCAAAGGAAGGATCGTCTTGAGAGGCTGTAGAAGTAAGTGGTATGCACTGGCCACCAGTGCCAGAAAGCTACTCATGGCTACCAGTTCTCCCCTCTTCCTCCTACTTCTGCTTCATTAGACAAGTAGATACGACGTCAGATCAAGTTAAATGTGAAGTAAAGACCTTCCAAGAACTTCTCTGTGCCAGTAACCCATCTAGTCCGCGTCACAGCAACTTCACTATTAGCTTTCAGAGAGAAATAACAAACCTAGTAATGGTTTAACGTCATGTTTGTCTCTGTCATGTAGTCTTTCCTTTGAGTAATACAGAGTGTTGTAAATGAAAGATTTTTCTTCCTCTGCAAATGGTATTTTTGTAAATCCAATGAATGAGAACAGAGTGCCAGTTCAGACTGTGACTCACCCCAGAGCTCCATTCACAGGATCAGATAACCGAGCCAGCATAGCTGCGAGGTGTGTAGACACATACCATGCTTTGGAGGTTGGAGCACTGCTCGCATCTGAGTGACTGACTTATTTGGGCTGCTGTAAGTATGCGGGGGGTGGTATATGTGAGCTGTGGACACAGCGCACCTTGTCTGAGAGACAAAAACACGCTGATGGAGAAACAGGAAGACAAACTGGAACATCAGCTAAAGCAACCAGTTGCCATTCTTTAAAGCCACCATGTAACAGAAAAAAGAAAGTCCTGGCCACAGTTAAAACATTTTTTCCCCCATCACCTGTTGCTGCTGCCCCTTTTCCTTTGTGCGCTCATTTTTCCATGTCTTCAATTGCCTGAATCCTTACTACGACCACAGCAACTGAAGTTGGTAGCCAAGAAATGACTCTAATCCAACAATAATATATTGCTCAGTGAGCAGCACGATGACTTCCTGGACAGACATCTGTCGTATCACATCTCACATTGTAATCTCTGCTCACCCATTAGCAATGCTGACTTGCTTGCACAGCACTTGGTGAGCCGATGTGCAAGATATTAAATCAAACTTCTTTCTACACATCTCGCACTGTTCCCAGGTGATGTCCAAGGAAGCTGTGATAAATACTGCTCTTAAACTCTCTGATTCAATCACAGTTATTGACCGGGTTTTTATGGAATATAGAGCACAGGTCACAGGCACTTGTCCCCAGAGACAAGCCTGGAACTGACCTGCATCTGGGTGGGCACCAATTCAATTTTTTTTAAAAAAAAGGAAATTATTTATTTTATAAAATTAAATTGTGCATAAATATAAAAACAAATGTATTTTAAAAAATAAATTTGGTACCAGAATTTGAAAACACTCACCAGCACTGATGGGGTAAACAACAGCTACCTTTCCTCAGTAAGGCATTTTGTAATAGAACAAGTTACACAGCAAGTGTTTCATCATGAAAAATAGCCACTTCTTCTGCGTGCAGAAGTGCTGAGCCAGAAGTGCTCTAAGAGACTGGGTCTGTATTTCAATCACCACCTTTGGTGGCTGAGATAGAGTCTGGCAGATTTTATAGGGTGCTCTCTAAATTAAAAAGAACAATGAGAAATTCAGATCACTTATTCTCTGGGACTGTGAGATCCTTATTCTCTGCTCAGTCAAAGGTGTGACATCTATGTTGGATATCTGCATCATGGTTTGAACATCACCTATCTATTTATAATGGCTGGTAGCCTGGGATTACAGGTTTTCTGAATTAGTCACTCATCTCTTACTTAGTGACCTGAAGATTATTGTAAAGATGTTAGGAATACAGATCAACTGAGAAGGGATCTAAGACTGAATCAACGCTGTTTGAGATGTCCCTCTCCTTTTTTTCTGTTTCATTTTGGCTGTACATGCAGCCCTCCAACCTGTACCTCCATTTCAAACACCAGGTAGGTGGGCACCAAATCCTGCAGGGTGCTGTGGTCCGGCCCCTTGCCTGCTCACAAGTCAGGAAAGCCTAGAATTGGCATGATACAATATCCAGAGGACTCAGCCCCAGTTTACTAATTACTGCCAGTGAGATTTCAATCAGATAGGCTGGTACTTAAATATTGATCCATCTGTAATGATCACAGGATTACAAGTACTGCTTTCCACAGACTGAACTGTCTCAAGGCAGAAGGATGACAACTAACCAAGTCTTTTACAAACAGATGGCTTGTGTTGTTGTGACATACATCTACTATAATGTGATGTAAAATAGCAACAGTTCATCCACGACTAAGAAATATTTTTTGTTTACACTCTATTTTCCTTTCCAAATGCCTTAACAATAAGCAGAACAAGTGATGCTTGGAGGAGGAGGTCGAGTGGAGGTACGATTCAGTATTTAAATGAGCTAGTCACAGAAAGACAACGTCTAGGTGAGCCTGGCTTTGTATTAATTTGAACAGGAGAAATAATTTTGTCCACACTGTCATTGTGGAGGTCCTTTTGCTAGTAATGGACTGAAAAAAAATGAAATATACATAAATCAGATGGTATCTATGACTCACCAGACAAATCACAGAGCAGACTATTTGAGGTAAAACTTCAGGTGAAGTATTTGCCACTCATATTAATTATGAGAAACTGTTGTCTGAAAGCCGGTCTTAATACATTGCCCTCACGACTCATCACTGCTGCCTCTGAATCACTCAGATAATTCTCAGAAGCAAGGGACAGAGAGGTGTTAAAAGAGGAACAGTCAAGACTTTCCTGATTTTCTCTGCATGTATTTGCTAAACTGAGGGAAAAAAAATATCTCACCTGAAGCACGAAGTCAAGATGCAAAATGGAAATTTATAGGCAGAATTTGCCAGCAACTAAACATCAGCCTGAGTGGCCTCAGACCTGGCCGCTATAACTGAGTCCCAACTCATTAAGTCAAATTACAGAGAAGCAAAGACAGAATTTTTGGACTGTTAACTGAGATTCTTGCATCTGTATTTCAACTACAGGCTGAACACTTTTTTTTTTCCCAAGTGAAATTTAGGAGATGTTTAGGAAGAAGCTTCAGACAGCATTTAATTTGGGCTTGTATACTAGCTGATTCATGGGTATTCTACAAAAGGCTCAACTTCATGGAGGAAGATGACCCATTTTTCATTCAGTCAAAATTCACAGATTTTTTTATCTGAACATAAATATACCCCTCCAGTTTTCTACCTAAGGAAAGATATAGTACAAGTATACCCAGACATAAATGATAAATATCGAGTTGACTTTTGCACTCTGTGTTCCCAGATCTTTTGTTAGCACTAAACACAGTTGTTGCAGGGAGCAGAGAGCCTTCAGAGCAGCAGCTGGCTTCCTGGGAGAGAGATGCCTGGGCTGCGCCTGCTGCTGATGCTAACAAACTTCTTGTCCCACTCTGGGGGCAAACTGTGGGAAGGCCGTGTCAGGTGGGCCAGAGGGGAGGGAGACCCTCTCTTAGCATCGCTCCTGTAAGATCCAGCCTTGCAAGACTCCCTTCTCTCAAGCAAGCAATCCCCTCTCTTGGAGCAGTTGGCTTGAAGAAGGGGACTTAGCTTCCCTACCTGAGCAGATTGGCAAGACTGAGTTTTCAATATGAAGAAGAGAAAGGAAATTATTATTTGTGTACCACCGCCATGCTTGTGCAATCGTTCCACAGCAGCACTGCACTAAAATGTGGGACCATACCTTTTATGGAGTGATGGAATAGCAGAGGTACCTGGACAACGAGCACAGCATGATCTCTCTTGGGCTTATTTTAGTTTTAAATGATCTTATTTTGTCCGTGTTGTCTGCATATTGACATGACAACCAATCGGCTAAAACTTAGCTAAGTACTGACCTCTCTGACATGTGATTTAAAACTGTCTCATGGAAAAATATTTGAAGGATCACCAGCTGAAATTGAAGTATTCAGCAGCAGGGTGAAGCGAACTACAGTACATGAATACAGAGAGGACTGTCCCTATGGTAATTCTGGCAGATGGCATAAGGTTACAAGCAAGTAATAGAAAATTTTAAAACTAATGAAACAAGATTAACATAGGCCACTCCATTAGTATTTCTCCTCCCAAACAGCTCAGTCCTGATTATATTTTATATCCTCATGGAAATAAAGCACTGTACTTACTGGCAGCAAAGGGAAATTAGATCAGAATACTGTTTGTGGATGATTAACTTGCATTTCCTTTCAAACTAAATGTATGCGCTTCAATCTTTCGGAGCCACAGACAGCCACTTCTCTGATGGGGAATTTGAGGAACAGAATATAAGGTCCAGTACTTCATCTTAGGTGAAATAAACTGGATAACCAGAGACCCAGGTGAATACAAGACTTTCATAAACTCTCACAAATTTATATGGTGTCACTGCATGAGAGATGTTGCCTACAAAAATCTGATTAGGGTTTAAAAATGACCAAACTTTTCCTTATGCATCCATTGCCCTTTGTATTTTAACCAGACTGTAATAATTTGAGCAGATGTAAGGTATTTTGTGATCTGCCTTCTTCCAGTGACAACACAAGAAGGTTTTATTATAAAATACTTGTCACTGCTGATTTTTGAGATTCCTCTATTACAAACTGAGGGATAGGGTGGTTCTGAATGTGAAGACATTTTTAAGGACTGCACATTCCGGGAAAATGGTTTTAATGTTCTTGATGTGCAGGGCTTTCTCAAGCTATCAGAGGTCTGCACAAGGGAATTAAAAGGCAGAACTTAGGGCCAGCTTTTCACATTTGGTTGCCTAAAGCTGGGCAGCAAGAAGGGCTTACATACCTGGCTGGGAGTATTGAGCATTTGCACTGTTAGAAGTGACAGATGTTCAGCACTCCTGAAAACTAATCTTACTACTAAGAATGACTCAATGCATAACTAGAAGTCCAATTTCCAAGAGACTGAAGGGCCATATACCCCTTCAGGTGTGCCAGTCCAACAGTTAGACACCATGAGCACTTACAAACATACACACCATTCTTCATATGCGTAAAGCTCCACACCTATATGCCTTAGTAGCATCCTCCAGATACAAAGAGTACAAAAACACATGCCTGAGTCCTGAAATGCCAAATGAGTGAATGAGTTTCTGAAGTCTAATGCACAAAATATGTATTCTTCCTTGCTCACTTAGCCTATCTTCTGAGACCGAACACAAGAAGACAACTTAAGACTTGGTGAAGGCTTGCTTCATCTCCTTCTGTAACTCATCACACAGTCTGTCTCTAAGCTCTCTAAGTTTTTGTTTTGGACTCCAAGATCTGTTTCTCCCATGCATGGGAAAGGGCTGCTTGTTAATGTCTGTGTCACCGTCCACTAATACATTACCCTCCATGGTGGCAAGGCAGCTCATTGATGCTATTCCCGTGCCCTGTGTTTTAATCATTCACTCCCAGTTGTCATCCCCAGAGGCTCAGATTCACTTCAAAAGACCCACCCAACTTTAGACACTGAGCAGAGGCACCTGGGTTAAGAGCGATGTCACCTTACACACAGCAGGCAGATGTGAAGATGTGCCAAGTGAGAACCAGCAGCAGCTGGTGAACTGTCTCTCACTGGAGATACCTCTCATCCTCCATCAGACACAGAAGCAGCCTGCGGTGACTATGCTTCTGACTTAGGCACTCCCTGAAGCAGGATGCGGCTCTCTAGTGCAGAGTTATCTATTTTGCTCATGCTGAATCATCTCCTTCCATCCCTTCTTAGACCAAGTAATATGTACATCTGTGGGCTGTACCTCCTGTTGCCGTATCCCTGCTGATAAACCCTCCTGCACTCTGGAGGAAATTTCTTGATGCATTGATACAATTTCTTAGAGTGCAGTGGCCCTTAAATAAAGTAAATTTTGGGAATTAATAGGTGGAACTGACCTCTTTTTGCTGCTGAAAAAGAATGAAATCCCTATCAGTGCATTCTATTAAAATAGCCTGAAAATAAATTATATGCTGCTTATGATGACAGTCATGCAGATTTATATTATTATTATAAATTATTATTACAGTTATTTCAAGTAATTTTGTTATTTGGCTTTCAGGGGCCTCTCACACACAAAGGAAAAAGGGCAGTGACCTGATATCTCACATGAAAGATTAAGACAGATAAACTGTCTAAACAGCCACCTTACTACAAATGGAAAAGAAAATAATTTTTATGCAAATAGAGTCTGAGACCAAAATGTCTTTCTCCCTCACCTCCTTTCTATTTCATGATTAAATAAATCATAAAGCTGTCACTACAGACCACATAGAAAGAGGTCTCAAATGGTAGAAATGAGAGCTTTCTGCATTTGTCTATTTTTAATTTCAAAAGGTATTTTGAATTAAAAAATAAAGAGAGGGGAAAAAAAGCATAATGCTATTCGCATGCCTGATTTCCCAGGAGTACAAACAAGCTCTATGTCCTCTTGTAATAATACAATGAATTTTCAAAAACAAACACAAATAAATGAAAATTAAACTATAATACATAAATTTAATTGAGATTCACATTGTCCGATGCTTTTCAAATTCAAATTACCACCAGACTTTGCATCTTTTTGAATAACTTATGCAGCTAAAGCGTAGGTGATAGCTTCTCCCCTCTCCCTTTTTTTTTTATGGAGAGATATACTTCAGTCATAGTGCTGGAATTTTTGCACATAAAAGCTGAATAATAATTTATTATTTTTCATAGATGCACCATATCATGTTGTACAGTGCTTAGAGTATAGTACAGAAAGTGAGCAGGGAAAACCAAGCATTTTTGTGTAGAAGAATAGATCAAAGTTGAATTCTTCTGTCATTAGAGCAAACACCCAAAGATGACTACAATTGTTTTGTGTCAGAGGTCTTTGGTCTTCAGAAAATAAGATTAAATGCCCAAGTGGTAACACAGAGTTCTCTGCAGATCAGCCGTATCACTTTGGAAATTGAATATACACATACGTCTTACCTAAGAGGGATGTGAATTTGGAGCTGGAAGAACTAAATCATGGACAGTGTCTAACAAAAAGGAGCTACTCCAGAAGAGATGTTATGGAATAGTTAAGGTTTAATTTACAGTATTTGCATTCAGGACAACTTCACTGAGTAGTGAAGTTCTTAGTCCTTGATCCTGTAGATATTTCAGCTCTTAATTAGCATGACCTAAGGAAAAAAACCCCTTTGCCTACAGAAAACCATTTTTTAAGCACGGGTATTTAAAAGCACACACACAGCCTTGGGTGTCTGAAGGGTTGGGATCCCTTCCCAGCTGCATGGGGATGCATTTCAGGGCCATGTTTGGTACTCCACGCTCACTGGGAATGTGGGAGAGATGGTTTTGGATGGCTTTTGGTGGAAAAAGGACCTGAAGAGGAGTCCCCAATGTGTGGGGTGTGCTGTGTGGGCTGGGGTGTGAGAGGACTCTTTCCACAGTGGTGCTCCCTTGTGGGGATGGCTCAAGCCCTGCTCCCTGAAGGTCCCCATGGAGCAGGGCTCAAGTCATCCCTGCAAGGGACCACTGGTGGTTTGCTTGTGGTGGGAATCCCAGCAGCAGGATTATTCAGTGGATTTTTCTTCCTGATGTTTAGCCCTCTGATGACAACTATTGCTCTCCAGATCTTCCTCCCCCATTTGTTGGACTGAACAAGCTTGGGGCTCTTCACATCTCCTCTCAACCCACAGGTTCTCCATCCTGCTGGTCATGTGAACAGCAACTGAAATATAAGCCCATATATCTGAGGGAGTAAATGTCTCTTTTCATTTTGAACCAGGGAGATGCGATGTTTAACCATGCAGGAATAAGCTGAAGGGTGGTGTTTCGAAGGTGCGAGGAAGAAATGTTTTAGGCAGCTTGTATTGTGAACTAGCATGATGTTTTTGGATGGGAAGAAAGGGGAAAAAATCCTTTAAAACCATGTAAGAACATCACCAGGGACACTAGTTTAACTGTTAGTTAATGGTAAAACAAAATATTTCCTACCCATGAAAGTACAAATCATGTATTGAATCAGATTCCAAAGACGATGTAGTATGATAAGAAATGCCAAAAGTGATATGCAGAATGCTAACTCCTGTGAGAAAATAAGAAGAATGCTTCACCAGTGTTGTCATGACATGAACTAGTCATTATCACTACGTTCAGTGAAAAAGCTCTGTTTCCACAGCACTTTTCCATGATATCCTTTAATTGGAGGAAGGGAGTAAAAACACTTGGGAACATCAGCCAGGGTTTTAAAAAAATAAACAAATACGTCATTTCAGAGGGAGTTGTGTAAAAATCACATGCAGGAAAAAAACAAAGTTGAAGTTCACATACTTAAAAATGATCACCGCCAGATGAGAGAGGCCATTTTGCTCATGACATAGACACATTTCAGCTCAGATCTGCAAACCTGACCACGGCATCATCTCGTGGCATCACCCTTCCTAGCTTTGTCACTCTGCTTTTTCTGTTATTCAGCACACTCTGCACCTTTCTGCTTCCCGAGCTTTCCTATCCCTTCCTCTGTCTGCAGCCCACGGGCAACCTCATCCTCAGCTGCACCCCCTTCTCCTTCCTCCCCTTGTTGCCAGAACCACATGCTACTCTTCTCAACATCCTCCTCCTCCCAAAATGTCAGTCACTCGCGATCTGGGAAAATACTGAAACTCAGCACCCCCAAATTCACACACCAATGGGAACTGACATCTTTCCCATGCACCTGTTTTTATTGCCGATACCCAATGACGAAGAGAGCTGGGTACCAGATTGCTGCTTCAGTGTGACTGAAAACCACTGCCACTGTTTTTCCAGACAGTTGGCCACACCAAACCTTAATTTTGCTCCTTTACATGCTGCTGCTAAATTAGGACCCAGGGAAGCATATTACAGTCAGGCAAGCTCCCAGGGAATTTACCCAGGAGAGATTTTACCTGCCTATGGTGAGGTTTGGCTGCCCAGTCATTAGTGGAACTGATACGAAGAAACAGCAGCAATTAATTTCACTTTGAATTTATCTGCTTTTGCCAGCTCGTTTGGAATATACTTAAGAAGATAGCAGATAGCAGATTTGGCAATTTTAAAAAACTTTTTTACTCCACTCAAATATTCTCAAATCAAACCCTGACTTGAAAAACAGCTACTGAACTTTGGGGGTCAAATGTTGCTTTTGTTAAGACTGAAGTCGGCAAAGGTGCTTCCACCAAATTCAAATGTCACTGACTAAAGCCTCCAGCTAAAAAGTAAGTGCCCCTTTTATCATATCTGTATGAACTCCTTCTTATTCTAAATTTTGCTTATGTAGGTAGGTGCTGCTTATGTATGCTGACTAGTTGACTCCAACTTTAAAGGAAACAGCATGATATACTTACTACCCGCTTGCGCTTTTTCACACACACACGTAATCTCCTCTTGTCGCACACATTCAGGTAATTGCTTTGTTAAAACATATGGCTTAAGCCTGTAAATCAGGATGTTCTAATTTCGAGAGTACCGCTCATGGGCTGGTAGCCAGGCGCTAGAGCAGGAGCAGGTGTAGTGTGCAAATCCTTCACACACAGTTCCCTCAGCTCTGTTCCTTGGATCTTTGACCCATGTGGAGTTTGTACACATATGCAGAAGAAAGATTCAAATTCAGGCTATCCTGACTCTAACATTGTCATTTTAAGGGAAACACCCTCCTGTACCCAACACATCAACTTCTGTTACCCCATCGTGCTGCTGGTAGTCTAACACAGAACTGGAATATATTATCTTCATGCTGTCCTTTAATCAAGTCCCAGTAATCCTTGGAGGAAACCCTCTTCGACAGATCTGAACCCAAGAAATCACACTGCTTACTGAGAGGCAATCAAACACACAAGAAGGCTCTGGGTATTTGCATAGCTTTGTGTTCACTTGGGGAAGCCGTACATTCCAGGTGCAGCTACAGAGCTGCAGAAGGCAAAGCCAAGCCATAGCTGCTCTACCAGTGGTGGTAAGACGACATATGATATACACAGGCTTTCAACAGGTGACGAGAATAATCTCATGCACAGGATTTGTCTGCTACTAAAGCATGCAAATATCTGATTGCGCAGAGGCATCGCCAGCCTCTCCGACAACTCCTGAGCGTGTGCGTGAGCAACTCGGATAACAGCTTGCACAAGCGAGGTGCACTGGCAATTAAGCACAAGCAACCATCAGCATGCTACTCTCAAGCTGAAAAGTCAGCCTGTCACATATTGAAACCATCTGTAAATCCAGTGGATTTGCTGAAACGACAATTTATACTGTTTCCATATTTCTGAAATTATTCTTATTCTTTAGCATGCAGAGGAAAATTAAGATGTATTTTCCTTAACAATTGCCGTTCCCGCCTTGCTGCACGTCACAGCCCTCTGGGGTGACTTCGGTAGCACTGACCTTGGACGTTGCTGCAGTGGCATTACTTTCCTTACCACTCCCTGGTGCGCTCTCCTTGATCGCTGCAGCTGCCAGGGCTTCTGCCTTCTTTGCACTTGTTTCCAGAGAAACAGGAGGCCCTACTTTCCCAAGCCCACTCACTGGGGTTGAGCTCGGACTGCTTGATTGCCGCGACTGAGCCTTATACCAGCTAGGGTAAAACAAGGGATCGATGGTTTCTGCTGTGGCCGGCACTTGAGTGTCAGACTCTGGGCTCTGTTGAGAACCACTTGGTGGCACAACCTCATCCTTAATCAGGACAGATAAAGAGAAGAACAAGCAGAGTGCACCACGTTACCTTCCTGCCATAGCCATGTTGCTCTGCATGCCTTGTTTGTTATATCTCAGTGCAAGGAATAGATTTGTCCTGATATATGGTCCAAAAGAATTACAATCAAAATGTGAAGCAAAAGCAACTATCATTTGAATAACACAGATATGAGAAAGAAAGTAAGTTACCCAAAAAATAGAATAGGAGGGTAGAATTAGCTGGGAAGGGGATGCTGACTGAGAAAGGAGTGAGCAAGCGGTTCACTAATTCAGATAAACCCCCAATTCAATCCTAAAAATATAAGAAATTCTGTATAAGAGCCTCATGAACTGGTACCAGCCATAAGCGACAGGTGTAGGTACCTTCGAATGGCTTGTTGGGTTTTGGGTTAAGAACAACATGTTTGCCAATGAGTCTGTTGATATGAGCAGTCAGAATAAGGGGAATACAAAGACACTGGAGAGAAACATTAGCCCACCAGCCTTGCTATCAGTGCTATAAACCAAGCACAGTTGCTCTGCCAAGAAGAGGAGCAGCTGGCTGAACTGCACCTCTCTACCTGCATCAAGCTCTCAGGGCTCACCCACACCGTACCTGTTATCACCACAGCATTTCTGCTTTGCCTTTCTTACACCAGAAAGCAAAAGCTGAAATACAGATATCCCACACACCTCAATACCAACATGCCATGTCTGACTCCACGTCTAACCATCTCCTAATGGCATTTTACAATTGCTACAGCAGCATGCCATACCTTTCCCATTTTAGCCTCAGAAGCAAGGGACTTCATGTTAGCGGGCAGAATTGTTTATGTCTAGTCTTTTTTGCATAAAAACCTACATCAGTTAGGTGACACAAGTTTAGTTAAGTCAGTGCAAATCCTCAAAAGGCAAACTTCGGTTAAATCAATAAAACCTGATTTAAGAGCATCTTCACACAACTGGTGCAAACGCATGTATGTTTTTAAATCAAAGCAAGAATGAATCTATAGTATTTATTTCCCTTGTTTTATGTAAGGAGCTTGCTACAATCAAAGATTCTTTATGTGCTCTCTTGTTTTCACACTGTCCTCCTCAAATATCTTCACAGCAGCATTTACCCGCTCAGCAACTTCACTGGGTAAATTACATAAGAGGAGAATTTGCTATGTTAATTGTACGTAAGGCCAGCTAAAGTAGCACATGAAGTATATTTTTTTTATGTAGGTCTTAGAATATGCAGCAATTATGGTCTCATTCTAATCGCATTCCTTAAGAAAAAGTGCTGGCCTAAATTATTCGCACCCTGAATCTGTTTGCTGCTAGGTTGTAAGAGTCTTTTGCCTCTCTTGTTTGGTGTATGATATCCCTGCATCCACCTGGATGATATCCCTAGGATGACCAGAGTAGAAGGCGGCAAACGCCATTCACAGGAAACAGATTAGAAGTATGATCTAAAAATTGGTGGTGGAAAGCTCACTAAATCCAGAGGGAATGCCAAATTCTCTTTGTATAAATATTTTAACAACAATTTCATTTATAAAAGTTAGTCTGAGTTAAATCACAGCAAGCAGAACATCCATTGTAATGCGCTTAACTCCCAAATTGCATCTCTTCTATTTATATCTTATGTATCCCATATATATATCAACTTATCTAGCAGTGTAATTTTTTGCTTATCAAGCAATATATATGCAGGTCAAGAGGACAGGATACAGTTGTGTATATGTGTATAAGGGCAATAAACAATTTTGCTCTCCAGTGCATCGACTCCCTTAGCCGTGCTCCTTACGTATGATGCCTACCGGCCACGGGGGAGCATTTCCTTGCTCTGCCAGGGTGTGCTCAGCATAGCTGGCAGAGCAGCAGGGCACTGGGGGCACCTACCTGACCAGCCGGGGCGGCGGGCGGTGGCACCGGAGCAGGTTCAGCTGGAGGCTTTCCTGCTGCGCTCTGTGGTTCAGGGTCCTGCTGAGGTGGCTGTGGTGCTCTTTCAGTCCCTTCCTCCTCCACCTCTTCCGCCTCCTCCTCTCCTGATGACTCTGTGTGGACTTCATCCAAATCTTCACCATCCACTGTCTCCTCTTCCTCTTCTCCCTCCTCCTCTGATAGGACACACATAAAAGGACAGGGCTGACCACCATGTGAGGATGGCTACAGTCTTATGTAATTAAAAAGCCATTTACAATTGCATGGCAAAGCTACTGATAAATCTGCTGCCTGGCAGAGGATATAGGCTGGGGAGAGTCCAGCCTGGACTGTACACTGCCATGGAGCTGCCAGCAGGTACTCTGCAGCAGGAAGGACACCGAACACATATGTGTGTTAAAATCTTAAGCTGGCCCTTTCCATGGGAAGGAGGACAGAAAGTCCTGCTAATGCACTTATCCTCATGAGGGATGTGCAGCACAGCCCTGCACTTTTTGGGGAGAGGATACCTGGTCTGGCACAATCTGCCAGGAAAAAAGTCCCTCTTGCAATTTTAGGTGTATGTTTGTTTTAAACACCATTGAAGCCATCATAACAAATCTTTATCAGGTCAGTGCTTTGCAACACATGACCGGAGGTTTGGGATACCAACCTCCCTAAAACCAGACTGTCAAACTTGGTCAGACTGTCACTTTTGCATCATCTGGCACATCCTGTTGTCAGCATTCATGGCTCGGCTCATTCCAGAGGGAGCCCTCTAACAATGCATTTTCTTTTGCATAATCACACTATTCAACCTCACAAACATTGGATGTTGTTCAGAGTCACCCTAGCACTTCAGAGAAATAAACTTAGATGGATGCATTAACTCAAGCTCCAAATTGACTGTGCATTTTGCACAGGTTATGGTTCTGCCTGAGTATGTAGAAGGAATATAGATCCGCAGATTAAGTAACGCCTTCATAACAAGAAATGTTTCTGCAGACAAATACACTCCTGTAAGCAGAGTGCTGAATCTCTGCTTCCGCATCCCCTGGCTGCAGAGGACCTTGTTGACTGTAGTAAGAGTGTCAAACGCAGGACTGAACTCCCGATTGCCAAAGCCCTTGCTAATGCCTTGTCCCCAGGAGGTGGGTGTCACATTCTCCATCACACGGTGGGGGTGTATGCCTGGAGCACGAGGTCACGATCTTGGCAGATGCACGTGTGTGGCAGGCATGTGGCAGCTCGGGCTGTGACTAGGGATTGTCCCTCCCAGAACAAATCCCTGGCGGTTCATGGCCCTGTGAGATGGCACCTGCTCCTCTGCTGCTGACTGGTGCCACAGCTGCCGCCCCACTACATGAACCTCTGTGCCAAGTACAGCTAGTCCATGGTTCCCAACCTACGGACCGCACAGCAGGCATGCAAGGTCCCTCACAGGGAGCAGCCACATGCTCTGAAGGTAGCGTAAGTTGTGTCAGGGGAGTAAGCAATGGGTAGCATCTGCATGAGACTTAACTGGGCTGATAAAGGTAAATGTACTAGATGTGCTAGCAAGAAAATTAGAGATATCCAGATAACTTACTGCTGCCTTTTAATAAGAGAGATCTGCTTATTTGAAAAGTTTATCTCCATTAATCTCTTGTGGCTTATTCTGTAAGGTAAAGCATAGATAAGCCTAGAGTTCAGGCTACTTTGGTAAATGTAGAATTACAACTTTGCGTTATTATATAGACATATTAAGCATGTTTAGTCATGATGTCATGACAAATGACATGACACAAGATGTTAAATGCATGAAAGATGATGACAATTTTTGCTTCCCTCTATAACTCTGTGATCTTGAATTTTGATTGTTTCTCCTAAATTTCTCAATTATAAAAAAGAAGAATCTTTCATAAATACTTCTTTTAGTAGCAAACATTCTATTTCTTTAATGACTTTCTAGAGCAGACAGGCCATACAATAATGACATCTTTTAGGGAAGAAAGGACTTTACAGACTGAGAGAAAAGCTTAATTTTGTGGTTCCTTCACATGAGCAGTCAATAGAGATCATGGGCTTAGGAAAGTGGCAAGGCCACATAAGAGGTAAGATTAACGATGTCAACAGGTTATGTGATTTTTTGACTGTGATGGATTTTGCTTTTGATTATAATTGATACAAAATGGTCTAGTTACACTTTGAGATGGAGAGAAATATCTGATTCAAGTTTTCCTATTCAGTATCATCATGTAAATTACACACAGCTGCAATTTAAGAAAGCAATTGAGGTGAAATAAATGACATACCTCTATCAAAATCAATTTCTCGTATTATCTTTTCTTCTCTACTGAGGTTCACTGTGAACTGGTTCATATTTTCATACCCCTCCTCTATTTTTTCCATTTGAAATCCTTTAGATGCTTCAGTAATTCTAAAACAGAAAGATTGGTTATTGGCCTTTGGATTTGCAGGTAAATTTGTAATTTGTAATTCATTCTAAAGATCAAGAGTCTCAAGTTTAAATACTTACTTTTGTAGCAATGTTTTGGCATTCTGTGAAAACAAAAAGGAAATAACTGACTTCTTAAATGGTTCCATTTTTTCCCAAGATTTTATGCATTGAGATCTAATTCTTACACTGGCTGCTTCTAAACGCACTAATATGGATCTCATAAATGACAACCATGAGATCTATGAATGAGATCAGATTTGGATGGCAATTAGTACACAGTCAAGTAAACCTTTTAGTTCACTGAAGACCTTTTAATTAAAATCTGAATATTATGGGAAATACATACAATTTCTACAAAAATGAAATGGAAATATTTTTGCTCTTTTTTTGTGTGTGTTTGTGGTGAAAAGCAATTGTACCATCTTTAGTCACAGTAACTATATCTTTGACTATCCATAAGGGCATACTTCTGGAGCCACAAAATTTTATTTGTCTGGAAAGAATATTGTACTCTTCAAAGGCAATTCTTTGATGAAAATAAGTTGGGGGGGGTTGTTGTTGTTTGTTTTTTGGGGTTTTTTGAGAAAACACCCTTACAGCCTTTAATATAGAGGAATTTTAAACTTGCAAGACAGAAATTTTACACCAATGAATTCAGTGGACAGGCTGCTAATGGCTTCCTAATCAGCTCTCCTAAGTTTATAGTAAGAAAACAGAAGAAAAAATATTAAGTAAAGGCATAAAATTGTGACTTAGAGCACTGATATTTAATTTTTGGAAATTTAATCACTCTGCCAATATGAAAATTAAATAAATAACTCACAGAAGTTCATATACACATATATTATAGTGGTGGGACAATACAGATATGTCAGAAAATGTTAAAATTGCCGTTTCTTCTTTGGGGACCTGAAATTCATACACAGGATAGTATGTTTTGGTGTAAATAGCAAATACTCATGTTCTTGGTTTAGATACTATTCACAACAAGACTAGTCATTTGTCTGTTCTGATGCAAATGTTTAAAAAATGAGTTTGTATAAATGTTCACTCAAAGATGACCAAACTCTGAATGTGCCTAAAATTGAGAAATGCTTAAATAGTATTTCGATAAACTCATCATTCTTTTTCTCTCTCTATTTACAGACTTTATACCTGCAAAAACACTGCCATTTCTGGTTCTTCCATGAACTGGATTCCTGATTCAACCAGCTTTGACACAGCTTCCAAATGATCCGCATACTTCTTCATCAGGGAGCGGACATGTTCCAGTTTCTCCTCTTGGGTTCTAGTGATTATTTGTGTCATCTCATTTTTTCTTTCTTCCAGTACAGAATAGAGATAATCAAATTTTTCACACAGCTGCTCTTTCTGTCGTCTGCAGCATTCCTGTGAATCATTTGGTTTATGTTAAACATGTTATGTTCTTAAAAGAGTTTCTATTTTTACAGTTACTTGGAAGCATTTTCATCAAAGAAATTCCTCTTTCTGAACAGTGCAAAGGATTCTGAATGACCCCAGAGACTTTTATAATTTTCAAAGTCCAAGCTATTGGAACAAAATTTTTAGAACTGTTCACAAACTCTGAATTTCAAGCCACTGAAAGCCCCCAAACAGGTTATTGTATAACTTGTCAGTCTGCTAAAAAATTGTGAAAGATATTTATGATGTCTGTAGTGATACATCAAAGTCTCCAGAAAAAGTAAAAGCCCCCACCATATTAGCAGCTGGGTTCATTTGCACAAAGAGAATGTTTTTTAAAGGAGCGATCATCTCAAATCAGCTCTGGAGAATTTTCTTTTTCTACCAGAGAGCCTGGAACTATCCTGGCTGGGCTTGGTTTTCACATATGCCCTCTTAGACTATTTTGACAATAGGTGTCCATTATATTCCATTTACTGTGCACTGAATGAGGTAGAGGTACCACAAAGAAAATGGTGTGTGACAAAAGCACAAAGACAAGAAAGAGGAATCAGGTTCCAACCCTACCTTCAGGCACTGATTTTGACATCATTTTCCAAGACACTTTTATTGTCCTTCCAAGCAGACAACACAGCATATTTCACTGAGTAAGGAGGATGGGTTTCATGACTGCTTCATTGAGCACTCTCTGACAAGAACACAATGCACTTGCAAGGGAGGATTTATAGGGAGGAAATTGGAGACAGGTTATCTATGATGTCCGAGATCTACCAACTAGAAGTACTTGAGGCATAACCTTATTGTGGTTATATCTGGTTGTGGATGGTGGTGATTATTTAAATCTCTTTCCTAGGAACTGAGGCTGAATCAAATCCTCATCTTCATCCCTTGAGGCATAAAGCTGAGATCCTGGCAGAACAGGATTATTAACAGTCCCACAGTACTTCTGGAAGTGATAAGACTGATTATTCATAGCACTTGGCCAGAGAGAATCCAACTTTTTTCTTGACTTTCAGCCAGAGCTCTTTCCTATGAGTGGTGACAGTCTGCTTTGTATCATTCAAAGAAGAAAGCCTTTCAAATATGGACGTGTGGCCAAAAATCACTGTCTATGTTGAGGGGTGGGGGGCAAATACAGATCTTGTTGCATTGACCCAAGTATCCCCCTCTACTTCCCAATGAGGAAGACTAGGCTAAACAGGCACTCCTAATTTAAAACTCCTTGCAGAGCGGGGCAGGCTTGTCCTGCCCTTCTGGAGGTGCTTGCCACTTCCCAGAAATTCTTGATTAGAGAATTATAGGATGGGTATAAGGAAGCTTTCCAACCAAGTGAGTCACAGTCCCTGGGTGTCATTCAATTGTTCAGACCTCAGATAATCTTCCTCTCCTCTTTCACTCCTCTTCTAGCTTTCTCCCTGTTTCCTGCACTTCTGCTTGCTCCAGACTCCTCTTCAGTTTAGTCTACAATGACCTCCTCTGAAATGTCATTCAGATCACTTGTAAAACAACCTTAATTTCAAGACAGGTGTGTGCTATCTTTGCCATTTGACACAGGACAAGTGTTAGGGGAAGAAGAGCAAGGGAGTGATAGCAGGGTGCCCTGAGAGATCCTTCCCTATCTCTAAGCTCTAATACATAATATTTCCTGCCAGCAGATATTACAGAGTTGTGAACCTCAAGAGTGAGAGTGCAAAACAGGTTCCTAACTAAAAATGCTGAAATATCTCTGAAATATTCTCTTTCTGTATAAAGCGTTCCTATATGAAGTTTCTGCTTGATGGAATTACCCTAATCAGATTCTGAGTAATGAAAAAGGTTAACAAATACACGACTTTCCAGTCTAAAAAGTTCTCAGCCTTTTTGTTTTTTAAAGCACGGCTACAGCAAACAGAAAGGAGTCCTTGCCACTGAGCATGAGTTGCACTACTTATTCTGATGTATCTGTACTGACTGGCCTACACTATTAGCATTTGAAAGAAACACTAATTTTTCCTTCATTATTTGACTCATATTGTTTACAGGCCTAAACAGTACTTAATTATTTGTTATTGTTTTCCAGTATTTAGCATTTTAGATTTCCTATTTTTATTTTCAGTATAATATATGAATTTGGTCTACCTTTCAATCAGTTAAAAGCTATACAAGTATTAATCAGGTTTTTTTGTTTGTTTTCCTCTTTTTTTAGGTTTGGATAGGAGCCATAGCTAAATATAGAACTGTAGCTATATACTCCAGCTAAAAGGAAAATGATCATATATTTTCTGCTAAAGCAGATATTTATTGTTATCTGCAAAGTGTTAAGCAGAGAGAGGAGACAATCCTGGATTATAAGCATTATTTCCATGTGTGTACATTTCTCAGCTCCAGCTGTAGCTCTTCATCTTCAAGGACAAACTGATGTCAATTCAGACAAAGCTCTTGTATGGTAGGAAATGTGATTTGCTCAAAATGTAACATGGAAGTGCCAAGGTAAGCTCTAAGATCTATTTTCTGCAATCTCTGGCTTTAAAGGTGAAAACATCTGAAGGTAAAATGGCTGTAGTTTCTTCAGGCTTCAAGTTTAAAGGTTAGACTTTAAACTGAGTGGATGACTCTAAGGAAGCTAGTTTCAGAAACTGTTGTATTTATTAAGGTACTTTTAGCACAGTGTTTTCTCCATACTTCAGACTAGATGTTTGAAGTTTTGTTTGTGGTTCAGCTAGTTCAACTTAAATGACTATAAGCTTTTGCTTTTGTATCATTCAAATTTCTGCAGTTAACCTACTTGAAAGGCTTGTTCCTGTCTGCAAAGTTCTGATAGCAGCCAATTTCATCTTTGCGACATGAAGTCTTCCTGACTACAAAGTTCTGACTGCGGCTAACATGCTCTGTCATTTACTTGGGCTAATGGTTTTATGTTCTTTGAAACAAACTTGGCCATTCTCTGTTCTTCCTTGCTCTGAGGAAATAGGAGCCTTGGACCACTGTGTATGTAGATTGTGGAATCAATTTTTCTTACCAATTAGAATCTATACACCTTGGATTAACTTCTTTTCTCTGCGGTTTCTCTTTTCTGCTCCAGCTCTGAAGAGTCAATATAATTCTAATTGGGATGAGAGGGATGCGACTCCTTCACTAGATCCTTCATCAAACTGATCATAAAATCAATTCATATGAGCTGCTTTCAGCCTATTGCTCTGTGATGCTCAAATTGGTCAGAGCTGATATTTATATTTGCTTTGCTGGTGCAAACCTCTTGGAGGAAATGAAAGCCACTTCTGCTATTGAATGACACAAAACTAATTCCAGCTCTGTCAGAGCAAGACCTTTGCCAGAAAATCCAGACTCAGTAGGAACCCAAACTCTTCCCTCCCATGAGCAACAAAACAAGACCCCTTAAAGAACAAAATAAGTATATTTAATAACTACTTCTGCACAGGAGGCAAAGTAACCAAAGGCAGAGTTCAATGGCATACTTGGGAGCCATGCTGTGGCTACCGTATGGCTGAAAATAAGACTGTTCACAGAACCAGTCAGGCCTCAGACTAATACTGGTCTTTTACAGCTTTAGCACTAGATCTTAGACATTAAATGAACTGGGAGTTGATGGCATTTTGTTGGATCTGCTTTTCAAGTCAATGATGTCTTATGCCACTAAAAATGCTGAGCAAGATGTGTTGATGTGGATTATCCTTAGTGTTTGTCCTCAACCACATGGCCAATGTCAGAGGCAGGGTGCCGAGCAGGACATATCCTTTGGTTGAGGCAGTACAGTTGATACTGTACAAAGCCACAGGTAATGGTTTAGCAAAACAATGTGGGAATGCATGTGGGTAAAGTGAGGTCTCTTAAAGAATAATCGTTACCATCAGTTTAAAAGATGCGACTTCACACTGAAATATCTGCATTTTAAGGGGTGGTACCTACCTCAACCGTCTTGCAGGTCTCCTCTAGCTGCGTGACTATCCCTTGCACTCTGTCATTGCTCCCCACCAGGACTGCAATGCCGTCACTCAGCTCAGACTAGGCAACAAGGGGAGAGCAAGCGGTAGGGGGTTAGACACCATCCCACTTCAGGGTGGCATATCTAACTGTGGGGAGCAGGGGATCAATGAGCCATGCCAGGGTCATTCTTTCCACCAGAACTGAGGAAAATTTGGAGCTTTACCTGCCCACAAGTTACCCACTGTACTTTGACATTTGTTTCCTCTCCTGAAACACTATGAAAACACTGACATTGTGAAACTTTTCATGGAGAAGAAGCTGTGGTTTGGAAAGGAGGAAGCGCTCTGTTCTAGGAGGCTCTTCTAGATGCTTTTGTTTGAAGCATTATGTTTCAGCAGCTCCAAAATATTCCCTTTGGGTTTGTTGAGAGAAAAGTCTTTGTCTCCTGAGGGATTGGGTTTTTTAGTGGCTGGGTCTAGCCACACCACTCTAGTATTTCCCTGATGGCTGTAGTTTTTGGCTCTGGAGACAGGAGGCAGCCCATGGACCTGGAGGGACCAGGGTGCTACAGAGCCCCTGGCATAAGGGCAGTGGGGCTGGGGCTGTGGTGAGAGGGGAAGGAAGAGAAGCGGGAGAGGGTGAAGGCTGAGCCACTAGCATGAGGGAAACGAGTGGAAGAAGGGAATGGCCTAAGTGTGGGGAAGGGGATCACTGTGGGGTATCCTTGGAAGAGGAGAGACAGAGAAGCTAGTCCCTAGGGAACTTGGTGAGGGTGCTGGAGAGGGCGAGGGGCCCTTGGCACACTGCTGTAGTGACAGAGGCAACCGTGTCCGTGTCCTCCACAGCTTTGTAAAGGATCCTTTGAAGCACGCATCCTGCAGTCTCTGGGTTACGCCTTCAGTCTTGGGCATGGCAGCCACCTTCTGCAGGCATATGGGGAGAGAAATCACTGCTTGCAAATCTCCACACAAAGGGAGTGATCAGTGGCATGGATTCAGTCCAAGAAACTTCTCCCCTTTCTCCCTCCCTTTTTGATTGAAAAGGTGTTTATAACTACTTTCCTAAAGCGACTTCTTATTTGTAGTTTCCACACACAAGCATCTGTGTGACAAAGTTGGAGGCTGGGATTACAAACTTGGCCTGTCTGATTGCTTGTCCCACTGGGGCCCTCCAGAAAAATGAGCTGTTTATCTCAGGAGGATAACCCAGTGAGTCAGGTTTTAAATTAATACTGTATTAAAAATAAACAAGTCTTTTACTGGTGACAGCAAGGGCAGAGGACGTTAGGTACATCCTGTGCTGCCAACTATTGAATATTCCTGCATTCACTTGCAGGAAGAGGTTTTTCACTTAATTTTTCTTAAAAATAGAATGCTTAAAGGCAAAGGTGCCTGATAGATAACTGTTAGATTTGTAATGGGCTGTTCTCTTTTCAGTTCATGTGTTGGAAATCCCACTTGTTTTTCTGATCTAAAAGCACTGAAAAAAAGAGATTAGGAACCTTGAAAGAGAGATCCTCAGCTTCACGTCAAATTGCTGTCTAAAATGTTTACTCACTACGCTAACAAAAATTGGGACACTAATATCTTTCTGTGTGATTTCTCATAAATTTATTTTGCTGTTTTTCTAAACAGTTCCTACAGATTTGGGTGAGCCTTTCACTCACACACACAGGAATGGCAAAGACACCCCCAGGCCCGTTTGGAATCTTGCAGGAAGCCCACGGGAATACTTTCCTGTCAATGGTCCTGTCAGTTGTTGGGAGAACTATGAGATACAAAAAAATATTTACCTTCTGTCGTTGGTAAACGTTTGTGAGAGGAGCAACTTGACAGTCTTTGTGGGCACCAAAGACTTTGCACAAGGAGCAGGTGGGCATTTCACAGTTCAAACAATAGATATTAATTCTCTCATCTTCGTGCTCTTCACACATTGGCTGGTCACACTTTCTTTCGGGTCTGCAAAAGAAAACAAATTTAAAACAAACTTGGTGCTCATAAGTTTCTGGTGACAATGCTTAGGGTATCATCATGAAATAGGATACCTTTGTATAGCAATGTCCAAGGCTGACCTGAATACGCAGATTAGACTTAAACCTGCTACACAGGATGACTAAACAGACAGCGGTACAGCTGAAGTCCTGACACAACAGGATGTGTTGACAATATAGCAACATGACTTCATACGGGGATTCCAGCTGGGAGTGTGACTGGACCCTTGCTCATATTTAAAAATGTAAATAACCTCACTAAGACTGATCTCAGACTACTCGTGTACTTTAATTAGCATGTTATCCAACATCTGTCTGAAATATGAAACATGTAATTCCTTTAGAATTCATCATGCAAAATGTTGGGCACTTGGCCTTAATGCAGCAAAGCTCTTTTTCAGGGGTCTAATTTGAAGTGAGAGTTGTAGGTGTTGGTGGACCTTCATGCCCTTAACTCTATGTCTCTGCTGATGAGCTTTGTGAGGCCTAGCTCAGGACTGCCAATATCAAACAGAACTGGGTATTTATGGCCTCTACACTAGGCCAGCAACCAAAATAAGGCCTCACAGAAATTAATTTTAGCTGGGTGGCACGTGTCTAGCTTGTACAGTGTTGAACTTTTTAACTGTAGCTACTCAATTGTATCAGCCACCAAGGACATGGGGTACACAAGAAGCATTTCTCTCCTGTGCTCAGCCAGGAGCTGTCACCAGACTATAGCTCAGCCTTGATCTTCACCAATATGATTTAGCCATATACACACAAGTCAATCCCCACTATTTTAGGAACTAATTTAATTGTAGCTTCCTTTAAACAAGCCACTTAACTGACATTCCCAGTGTAAGTGAAAGCTCTGGTCCAGTCCGCGTGGGCAAGCTGATGTTTTTCCGAGCCCACACTTCAGGCTTAGCACCCTGAGCATGTCTGCAGCAAGCACGTGAGTGTATGAGGATGTGGAACTGGAGCACAGAGTTAGTAGATCAATGGAGGGAATGTGCCTGCGGGTTCAAGCCTCCAAAGGTTGCCACTCCTACTGTGTCAACATTAAATCTTTCCAATATAAGCCATTATCCCCTTCTGCTACCACTTGGAAGGAGAACTATGACTGACCAGTAGCAAGTGGAGCAATGGCATCATAGAAATACATCTTTTCATCATTAGAGAGAAAATATTTTCCAAAACTGTAGAATTTAATGGCATTAAATGGCAACAATTTTTTACAAGCCATTCTACGGAGCTCTGTAGCAAGGAGGCAACTGGTCGTTCTATTACAAGTTTAAAAATTTATGAAAAGATAATTATTTTAGATTATATTACAATAGAGTTTTTCCATACAGTTTGGTAAAGTGGACATGACATTTATTTTTTAATGACAAAGAACAGGTTTTCTCTTCTGAAGGGAATGGAATGTGATCAATTACATGTATTTAAGAAAAGATCAAGCACCAAAGAAAATGTCTCATGCATTTATATTTTTTAATTTCAGGAGGGCACTGGAATTTAAAGGGTTCATAAGGAAAATCTGTAACCCGCAATATAACATGATATACCAGAATAAAACAACATGGACACTTCTGAAGGAAGCCTGTGTTATTTGGGTCAAATTTCCAGCATACATTCACATAAGGCACTCAGCGTGTCAAATCCAGCATAATTTCAATGCTAGGCAAAAGAGGTGTGTCTCCACTATAAGGAATGCTTTACATTGTTTGCGGATGACTGCAAACAGCCCCTAATATATTCATGCTATAGTGCACCAGTGGGAGGGCCTGCATGCGAGGGCAATAACAGACAATGAATTTCAAAGTGATTAATTAAGCCTGAAATAGCTGCTCTTCCTGCAGATATTTACAAGACCAGAACCAGAAACTACTAGAATGTTATTTGACACTGGAATGGTGCTACTAGCATGAAGACACATCGCACAGGGCAAAAAGGCGACGGTGTCAAACAAGTTCAGCCAGAAGAGGCCAACCTTCAAAGGTGCCGCAAAGAGCTGGAAGAAACCTGGCAGAACTCCCTGAACTAGCGGGGTCCTGAAGACAGTGACAGAAGACTAGAAGTAAACAGATCTATAGTCTCCTCCCTAGGCTTTGCAAAAGGAGAGATTTTTAACAGAACATTCCCTGACTTCAGAGGAGATCCTCTAGGTCTGTGTAGGTGCAGCAAAGGCCAAAACACAACCCCTAAGTTTAAAATGGTGGCTGCTCCTGAAATGGAAGATTAAAGAGTAGCCAGTAGGAAAATGACAGCATGGCTTTAGTAGAAGAAAAGATTCATCATAAATGTGCTTGTGACCAAAGAAGCGGCAAGTAGCTGAAATGGCCTAATAGCTTTGTGCTCTTGTTCTCTGACTCTGCTCTTTGAGATGCTAAGCCTGTGTTTGACTGCTACAGGCTTATTCTTTTCCATTAAAAGTGGATTTGGACCTTAATGTGCAGAGTGTTGTGCATGTTTTATGGGGAGGAGGAAGGTTTTCAGCACTGGTAAGGCTATACCTGAAGTACTGGGTCCAGTTCTGGGCTCCCCAGTACATGAGAGAAATGGACATACCAGAGGGAGTCCAACAAAGGGCCATTAAGATGATGAAGGGACTGGAGCATCTGTCCTGTGAGGAAAGGCTGAGAAAGCTGGGACTTTCAGCCTGGATAAAAGAAGGTTCAGGGGAATCTTAACAATGACCTTGATCTTACCAATACCTTCAGGTATCTAAATACCTGAAGGGAGGGTGTAATGAGGATGGAGCCAGGCAGGGCCAGAGGCAATGGGCACAAACTGAAACACAGGAGGTTCCCTCTGAACATCAGGAAACACTTTTTCACTGTGAGGGTAACCGAGCACTGGCGCAGGTTGTCCACAGAGGTTGTAGAGTCTCTCCTTGGAGATACCTAAAAGCCATCTGGACATGGTCCTGGGCAACCGGCTCTGGGTGGCCCTGCTTGAGCACGGGGGTTGGACCAGATGGCCTGCAGAAGTCCCATCCAACCTCAGCCATTTTGTGATTCTGTGATTTGGTTAGGAAATGCAAAGTTGCTGGGCACACAAAGGAGCACACTTTAATTAAGGACATAGTAAGACTTTAGCAAAACCACTGTTTAATTAGAAGGCATGTTTTCCTTAGTGTTTCTACAAATCCAGAAAGGTCTCTACTGAAATCCTGAATCTAATTTTGATAGTGTTTTTACTGAGGACACTAGGACAGGTGTAGCCCTTCCTGTACCATCACTTCACCTAGTGCCTGCACCTGGTCAGGGGATGGAGAGAATCTGCATGACTGTATGAGGCACAGTCAGGTCATTGGTGAAAATATTAAACTGTATTGGCCCCGGTATGAATCTCAGGCATACACCACTAATGACTGGCCTCCACCTGACTTCATGCTGCTCACCATAACCCTTTGAGTCTGGCAGTTCAGCCAGTTTTCAGCCCACCTCACTGACTACTCCAGACCTTATTTCATTAGTTTGTCAATTATGTTGTTACAGGAGACAGTGTCGAAAGCCTAGATAAACAACATCCACTGCTCTCCTCTCATTCACTGAGTTAGTCATCTCACTATAAAAGGCTATCAGATTGGTCAGGTGTGATTTCCCCTTCATAAATCCATACTGACTCTTTCTAATCACCTTCTTGTCTTTTATATGTTGAAAATGGTTTCCAGGAAGGCTTGCTCCAACAGCTCTCCAGGGACCTGTGCAAGAATGACCAGCCTATAGTCCCCTGGATTCTCATCCTTGCACTTCTTGAAGGTTGACTAACATTTGCTTTCTTCCAGTCCAGCCCTCAGAACCTATCCCGATTACCATGACCTTTCAAATATTATTGAGAGTGGCCTTGCAATGACATCAGTCAGCTCCCTCACCACTCATGGGTGCCTCCCATCAGGATGTCTATTTTTTTTTTTAATATTCCCTAACCTGATCCACCTGATCCCCTCCTTGCTCTAGACTTTCTTGGAGGCCTGGGTTTCCTGAAGGCCGATCTTACCAGTAAAGACCAAGGTGAAGAATGTATTGAGTACCTTGGCCTTTTCCATGTCCTTTGTCACAGGAGCCCATACTCCATTTAGCAGTGGACCCACACTTTCCCTAATCTTCCTTTTGCTGCCTGTGTACATGTAGAAGCTTTTCTTGTTAGTCTTCATGTCCCTCACCAGATTCAGTTTCAGGTGGGCTTTAGCTTTCTTAATTCCATCTGTACGTGCTTGGACACTGTCTCAAAATATTTCTGAGTGACCTGTCCAACTTTTTTTGCTTCTTTTTTAATCTTTTATTTTTATCAGGAGCTCCTTGTTAATCAATACAAGTATGCTGCTACCATTGCTTGAGTTCCTGTATATGGGGATGGACCATTCTTGAGCTTGGAGGAGGTGGTCCCTGAAAATCAACCACAATGATGGACTCCCACAAAAGCATTGAAAAGCCCATCAATACCCAGGGTAGAAATGGGGCTTGCAAAACGAGAAGGCCAAAAATGTTCATATGGACAAAGGGATTCCTGCAGCTCCATTACATTAGTACTATTGTGAATGCCTGGCCCAAGAAAACCATTGGCACAGGTAAGCTAGGGGCTTTGTCTCTGTGGGGAGTTAGAGAAGATCCAGGTGATCTCTCTCCTCATCTCTTTTGCCTCACAGTCTGTGGGGCTCCTCCTGCAGCTCCCTTGCTTGGCAACCCATGGGCTGGGAGCCCATGACCCTGGCCCAGCCTATATGAGATCACCAGGCACCCCTGCAGCCCATCCTGGAGAGCCACATCCTCCCTTGGGAGCTCTGGCTGAGGCCTCTCAGGTGTCAGGGATAGCTGCTCCTGGCGGTACTGGCAACCCCATCCTGCAGCACATCAGCACCATTGCAGAGCCCACGCAAGCTGCTCCCAGCACAGCACACCTGGTCCCTGCTGTGCACACTGCTGCACGCACTGCTTCATCTGTGCTCAGGGCTGCAGGGACAACCTGACCAGGGCTCTCCCCGGTAGGTGCAAGGGAGAAAGAGCGCTCAACCCTCCCTGATCAGGATTCAGCTGGTAACAAAGCCCAAAGCATCTTTGGATCAGGAATAGCTGGCCAAACTCATTAGAGGCTGCCAGAGCTTGTGAGAAGTCACAGCCTCCTGTTGCTACCCTTTCCTGGTGGCAGGAGCCACCCTGATGTTCCTCAGATGGTTCAGCTAATCAGTGGCCTACAGATTTTCAAACATTGGTTTAATATTTTAGCCAACTCTATTTCCACTCGTTTCAGTCCTTTGCCCTCCTTTAAAGCTTTGTAGGAGCCACGTACTGCTTGAAGATTTCTTTCGTTGCATTGCTAATAGATTCTAAATTGGGCAACAGGCTACGCTGCCATCAGCTGGAATTTGATGAGCAATGGGATAAAAGACCATATGATGTGATTTTTAGTAATAGGAGCAGCGCATGTGAGGACTTGGGCAGACCTTCCCAACCCCATAGCCCAGCTCCTGCCCCAGCTTTTATTTAAAAAAACCCCAATTCCTTAATTCAAATAGAAACTCAAATTTTTAAAAATATTTTTGAAATAAATTATTTTTGCCTAAGCAGGAGACAAAGCTTGCTCCCTAGCTGAGTTTCCCTCACTTTCCTAAGTTCATGTGAAATGCAGCTGGGAGCTGGCATCATTCTAGCACACACAGTTATGGCGAATTATACCCACAGGAGAACTCGAGGGGAAGAGGCTCCTGTCTGGAAATCATAGGTGCTGCCAGTTTGAAGGGTTTTCTCAGGAAGAAACAAGGAGGCAAAGGTCACAGCTCACCCTTCTTATGTACCTCTGCCAGACCCCAGCCCTCAGTTTGGAAGAGACTGGTACAAAAGGAAAAAGTGGAGAAGACTTGATTTCCCTTGACTTTTTGGTTTCAGTGGGACAGCACAGGGTAAAGCCATGGCAGATCTTGCTCACACTCCCATGGGAGCCTGAGGAACGTTAGGCAGAGGGAGATAAGCAGCTGAGGCCTACAAAGTGCCAAATAGTTTAGATAATGCTGCTATGCGTTGCTGCTGCTATGTAGCTCTGATGATAACTTTCATTCTAAGGACATACGTGAAGGTTAAATGAGCACCTTAACAGACTAAATAAATGAACCTTTTGGACAAATATCTAAGGAAATACATGTTCATATTTATATTTTTTCTATTATCCCCTTTTATTCATCATGTTGTGTTTTACTTTTGTGGAATTTTAAAAAAATCTACTAAATCTCTTACATTTCTGTTTAACTGAATTTTGTTCCAATTGCCCATGAACTACATGGGGAAAAGAGCTGCATTTCTTTATTTTTTTAAGTTAAATACAACTGCGAGATGAAAAAAACCCAAACCCAAGAAAGACATGAAGCCACACACGTCCAGCTTATTTGGTCAAAAGCAAAGTCCACCACTGTAGCTTTGCTGATTCATTTCCTCCGACATTTTCCTGACTAAAATAATATTTGAGTATCAATGACACACACATGGGTAGCTGGCCTTCCCTTGGCACTGAGCGCGAAGGGCAGCAGAAAGGACAATTTTAAGCCAACTTCATGCTCTCCGACGCTTTGGAGCTCCAACCTATGCCCAGCGACAACAGTCCCTGAAGGGATTCAAACAGCCGAGAATAGCCAAAGCCCCCACCAGGCTCCGAAATGTCCTCTCTGCTGGTGACTGTCCTCCTCTGCTGGAGGAGTGTAGAAGTGCCCTAAGCCACCCAAGGTGCTGGGCTCTGACAGTTGTGTCCACCTGCGGCAGTGGTATCACCTCATTGTCCCTGTGAAACTCAGCTCTTTGTCGGGGTGGGATGGGTAGACTGTCAGGGAGCACAGCCAGGATTACACCTTCCTTCAGGTGCACAAAACACCTTGCCATACAAAACTGACCCAATGGATGCATGCTGGTGACAACAGGCAGCTTCCCTGGGTGAGAGCTGCTTGCTTGGCAGCCTGGGACCAGGCTTAGCTCCCCCCCCCTACTAAGTTCCTCAAGGTGGTACCATGCATCTGACCCATCCCAGGGCAAGAGAGACGAGAACACAACATTTTTCTGTTGCTCGATCTGCTACACACCCAATGCAGGCAACTAACATTCAGGAGTAATCTTACTTTTTAGGATTAACCCATTCATCTGCCCTGGTGTACTGATTCTTGTGCACAGCTGCACAGCACTGATACGTATTATTTCTGGCTATTCCTTTTCTTTTATGGAGTCCTAAATAAGACTTGATTTCATGAGTTCACATCCCAGGCTGACAGGAATGGAGATTTTTTTATTGAGTTTTGATTTGACATTATGATGCAGGGTATCTTCTGTGTGAAATTCAGTTTTCTTCTTGTTAGCACTGTCTGTCCCTCAGGATTTTCTAACAAGATTTGAAATTTCTTTCCCTTCTTTAGCATGAGAACACACAGGTTAAAGACAAATAAGATTAATCTGAACTGTTTTTAAGACAAACGATGTGAACCTAGCTAATAGCTAATTTTCCCTTATTCATGTAAGCAGCCATGCTGACCTCAAGGGCTTTGCTTGCACACGTAAGTGTTGCTCGTGTGAATAAGCATGGCACAATCCTCTGCTGTAAGTGGAAGCAGGGAAATTCAGCATCTATTTGGATACAGTTTTCTGTGTTCAGTGAGGGATGACTCCATTACACAGCAAACAAACAGGCATGCATGGCAGCACAGTCCCTTTCCGCATTTCCAAGAGAGAAAACAACTACATTATTTTGTGCGACAAACAGAAAGCCCAGAAGGCCACCTCAGTCTCCTAAGCCATTTCTGCTTTTGTGGCAAACCTCTGAAGGGTACACATTCACTCGTTACCTTGTGGACTCCTGCTTGTAGATGTCGATGATGTTCTCCACCAGGAGGTTCCTCTGCAGCCCGTAGACGCCGTGCCGATCAAGGACCACTTCATGCCTGCAGGAGGGACAGCGAAAGCGGCCTCCCGACGCCACGGTAGTGCCTCCCCTGGTCGGCAGGTAGGGGTTGGAGGCCTGCTCTTGCCAAGCAGCACAAGGAGAGGCGAGTAAGGCCACGCAAAACCATGAAAACCTCTTTCAAAAGCAGCGGGGCAAAAACATGCTTGTAGCAAACCATTTGTCAACGTGCCCAAGGAGAGGGTAAGGCCAACAAGCTGCCCCCAGGAAAGCGCCTGGCGACTGCAGGGTGAGGGGCTGGTTCCTCGGCTCACACACGTGGCCGTGTCCCTGCAGCTAACAGGTGACACTTCAATCTGCTACGAGCTCAGCCCTGGCCCCCCGGGACACTCAACTTCTGCTTTAAATCACTCCCCCCCAGTATTACTGACTGTTAAAAGCAACTCACTGAAGCACGTAAAAAATCTGCTTTCCATTAATTTCAGCCAGTGCCCCTGGGGAAGCAGAGCTTTCTGCGGGAAGAAACCTACCTGGAAAATGTCGCTGGCACACTTCCGACAGAGGTTGTGCTGACAGGGCAGGATGACCACAGGCTTGGTGAACATCTCCAGGCAGATGGGGCAAATCAGCTGTTTCTCCAGGTTATCCATGGTTTGCTGCTCTTTGGAGAAGGACTTGTAGTTCAGGGAGGTGCTCATCCCTAGCCTTTCCAGGGTCATACACTCAGGATCACGGCCTCGTGGAGGGGTTTCCAGGTTAATTTCCCTTGAAATAAGTCCAAGGCTGTGCTGTGATCAGAGGCTCTCTGGGTTGCTCTGGCCGGAGGACATTGTTTAAACAAGGGGCTGAAGGGAGCTGGGGCTGTTTTTAGCAGCGCGGCGTCACGAGATGCCATCCTGCTGTGCCCATATAAGCGCGTGAGAGGAGGACAGGCTGGGACAGGTGATGGCTGGTGGGGGGACGGGGGGGCGGCCGGCAGGGCCCTGGCTCTCTTCACTCGCACATGGCAGCCTTCACCCCTTGAGAAGGAGGGCGAGCGATAAGCAAACGCAATCCGCTCTCCACCTTATCTCTGCGCGGCGGCAGAGAGCGTAGGGCTGCCCCAATCTGCCCAGGCACACTCTGCAGCCTAATAAATACTCTGTTTGGAGCAAGCAGCCATGGCCATGAGATGCAGATTGTAATTTTACCCGTGTGTTTCGGCAGGCTCTGGGATCTTGCCTTTCCAAGGTGTGAAGCACATGCAGTTGCTGGAGAAGACAATAGGAGCGATGGCTGTGCCGGAGCTCAGACACTTCAGGGTGTAAACATGTCACCACCTTGAAAACCAGTTAAAAAAATTTGCCTGCCTATAACTGTCCTTAAGTTTCTTCCGGTGTGATTTTTTTTTAGGAGCTGTAACATAAGAATCTAACACGACTATTTAAGCCATTAGCTCCACAGAGGCTTAAATATGAACCAAAAACATTATTTGAATTTCCTGATGAGAGACAGAAGACATACAGTATGAAAAGCTTTCATTTGTTCTGCTAGAGAATAGGTGCTAATTGTATATGCTCTCTCTCCACATAGTTTAATTCAAATAGATTTCAGTTTTGGGGACAGCTCTGTTTATACCTGTTTATTAGACACTGATATCCCTCTCAGCTTGGCACTTGTTCCAGAGTTATTTTTAAAATGACAATTTCCCAGATAATTTGTGGCATGTGATGCCTGATCTTAAGGGAAAGCCATCTGTGCTTCTACTTGCCAATAATTTATCACACAACTGTACAAGCAATAAATATCTCATCCTCCAATTTAAGCCCAAGTCCCTGCATGTACTGTATGAAATCACTTCGCCACTGTACTGTACATGTAATCAGAATATTGTCTTCTCTTTTAATCAATAACTACAATACTTCCTCTGTTCAGTGTCTTGTAGAAAGCTCTCATGTTCATTCTACCTCATGACTGTATAGGGCTTGCATCTGAAATACACTGCAGACTGGCTGAGCGAGTACCCTATGTGTCCAGGGGCAGACCCCGACTCCAAATCAGGGCCCTTTATCTGCATGCAACACCAGTCTGGAAACCGTGCACTTCAGGGAAATATAAAAGTGAAGATTTTCATTGATTTCCAAATGAAAATAAATACTATTCTCTGCATGCAATAGCAATGAATCACATTAAATTAAATGTATGATTGACTATTTTATTTTTAATGCCATGCATACTTTTTAAGTATTTGGGTGAAATCCTGTACCCATTTGCAGCCCACTGAGCTGGAATTTCCCCTACATAAACATACACATTTGTCAGCAGTCACATTAAAAACAAATAGATTTTTCTGAAGTCTTACATTCACAGGAAATCCGTGATAGCTTAGTTAAAGCCATTTGAAATCACACCTTTTCTTCGACTGCCTGGTGCAGACGAGAGCCTGGAGCCAAGCAGGAGAAGCTGCTCTGGCAGCTGAGCCACGGACAGCTGGGGCTTTGGCAGGGCTGGTGGGGAGCTTTTCCTGGCAGCAGCTAGAAGATACTTCTCTTCTTCCCCTCCCCTCTGTGGCCGGGTCAGAGGTGACATTCGCATCTGGAGGAATTTGAACGCCTCATTCCTACCCTCCTAACTCTGAGTCAGCTGCCCCTTGTGCATCAAAATCCACTTTAATAAGGGGCTTTGAATTAGATGACGAGAGCTGTTCTCGCCTGGTGAGGTGGGCACTTCCACCTTGCTGCACAGGCAGAAACAGAAAAAGTCTGGGAGGAAAAGCTGAAGGTTAGAAATGTCAGTGCATAAAACACCTGCATATGGTGATGTAGGGAAGGGGGTGTTCATGGCATGGAAAAAAGCTGGGGGATTGTGCCGCTGTGCTGGCCCTTTGCACAATGAACTGAGGCACTTCTCGGGGTGTAATGTGCCTCTGGGACGTAATTCTGGTGAATTTATACTTACCTGTGGAAGGCAACAAAGGCCTTCTGTTAACAGGCTGAGTGTGACACCTGATGCATCTGCAGAGGACATCTGATAGCAACAAGGTGAGGGACAGTCTGCTGCTGGTTTTCCCCTTTTTGTGTGCTGAAGCATGCTAACACAGAACAGATAATAAACAGCACAACCACAAAATGAGCCGACAAAACAAAGATGAACTCACCTTCTGCAGCCAGACCTAAGCTGAAATATTTTTCTGGCACGAATATGTAGTTCAGACGTGAAAAATTAGTACAGGTTTTTCTGTCAAAGCATTACGAGCCACAGCAGTGATTGCTAGGTAGAGAAACATGGAGGCTTGGCTGCACTTGCAAAGGCTGGAGGAGAAGTGCTAGGAAAGCCATGTGTGGTACCACCGCGCCACAACAAGGAAGAAGGCAAGAGCAAAGCCCAAGAGGCTGTGGAGACACGGGACGGTCCTGCAGCTGGTCTTCAGCAGGGATTGCTTAGGCTGGACTTCGAAGGACTCACACTGAGAAAGAGCCCGGCACCCTCCTGTGTCTTCCTGGCAGCCCTGTCACCCTCCTCTTCCTCCCCTTCCGCACCCATAAGGGAAGACCACCAGCACGCACAGCTGTCCACCTCCAAAGAGTCACCAAGCCAAGCCATCTCTCGAGGGCAACAAAGGGCAAGAGGACCTGCTTTAACCCCCCTCCTGGACAGAAACTCTGGATGTCTGCCAGCTATCACCAAGAAGAAAATATCTTTTTTTTTAATGTGTTTTTTTTCAGTATTGCTTGCCCGGGAAAGTTACCTGGCTTTGTTGACACAACCAAGACACTAGTTCCTAGAGATATGCTTGCTTTTACAGACATTGCTTCTAAGTTGCCTATTTTTGCAGCCGAATAACAGCTTGCAGGCTGTGGACTGATGGCCAGGAGAGCCTGGAAGGCTGGCTGCGAAGCAGTGGGTTTAAGAGAGGGATTTGGAGGAGGAAGGAGAGGTTGAGCGATGTCCAGGTTCAGATTTCAATGCCTGTGCTGGTTTTGGCTGGGATAGAGTTAATAACATCCCTGGGTTTTGAATTCACAGAATTCCCCTCTGCAACCTCTTATCTTGCACCGGTGCTGCGAAGCTTTCCTGTGTCAGTCACAGAAAATCTGCCCTGTGGCTCTCCTGCATGGCTGGAAACAAAGAGAAAAAGCATTTTCTTGCCAGAGGATAACTCCCATGTGACTTACCTCCCCACTGAGCCCAGCAGAGACAAAGCCTGCTCTGCAAGCACCGGGCTTCTTGCCCAGGCTTCCTCACTCAGACATGGTGGGTGGCGTGCAGCATCCCAGTCCATGGGGCAACGGTGCCCTGGCCTGCCGCCACCCCACCTCACGACTGTTCTCAGGGACGACACCTTCTCAGGGACAAGCGAGCACCCTGCCAACCCTGCCACCCACACCAGGGGTGGGCAGACCCCTCCACCAGCAGATGCCTAAAGCTGAGCAGGGATCGACACCTGCCCCCACCCTGCTGCCTCCAGCAGCTCCCCACGCTCCTGAGGCCGGCGGGGCTCACCCAAGGGCTTTGTGCAAGAGCTCAGCTGCTGGAAGAGGACAAGGCTGGCAGGCACCCTTGCAGGGCAATAGAGGGGAGCAGCCACCACTGCTGTGCGGGGGGGACCCCTGGACCCACCTGCCTGTCTCCCCCCAGCTTTGCCTTGCCTTGCTCACCTCTGCTGAGAAGTCCTTGCTGCCCAAGCAATACAACATCCTAACAAAAATGAGGCTGCTGCCTCCACTTCCGCCCACCTCATTGCGAGATTTAGAGTAAAATGACAATGCAGGGTTCCCCTCTCCCCATTCCTGCTAACTCTGCTTGTTGTTTTGACCGCAAATATTTGCATTTTTAGCCAAGCATCCCTGGAGGGCAGGGGGTAGCTCTCCATGCATCTCGCCCTTCGTCTGTGCCCATTTACCCTGCAGTGAGCAGTCCTCAGCAGCAATGGTGAGCACCGGCATTCCCACCTACAGCAGGCATGTTGCAGAAACTCAAATTTCACTTATATTTGCAACAACTTACTAAGCAGATGAGCCAGCTATAAGATGAAGCTCTCTTACCTGTACAAGTGCGAACTGCAAACGGTACCTTGCATTTCATGATTTTACTGTGATCACTAAACATCCCATGATAAATACAGAAACTACCCTTGTACGTGACTCAATTTATGCAGCAAAACAGCATTTGCAACAGAGACAAGTGCTTTCAAAAGCAGTTGCCTTTTGAGACTGACATTTTTCCTCTCAACATATATATTCACCTTTGCGTACCTCACATGTGATGATAGACCATATGCGGTCAGTATTTGGACATCTTCTAAAAACAATCTGAGGGATGGTTTCAGATCTCCAGGAAAGCAAGGACCAGCACAGGAGCTAATGACATCTTCCAAAATTTCCTTTTGCCCCTACAAAATCACAGCAGCAGGGAGAAGCTCAAAACATTTCTAAGGGTGAGTCATTGGGAACACACCAAATGTGCAGGAGCACAGGATTTCAGGGACAAGCTACAGAGACCAGTCAGAGAGATGATGTCTGCCCTTTTCTTTCAGATAGGGGATGGACGCTGACCTGAGCTGAATCGTGCCCAAAGGCAGCCTTCTCTGGGCTTATCCATGCTCAAGGAGCTTCCATGGATTGCAGCAAATAGATGGAAACATGGGATAAATGGGCAGATGAACTGCATTATCATTTCTGTTCCAGATTCATTGGCAGTACCAACATAAATTATAGCAGAGACAAACCTCAGAGATTTGGATTAAAAGACCCTGAAACAGGGAAAGACCATGGATGAACTCCATCGAGGAGTCACCTCCACGCGCTGTGGCTCTGCTGCTGACAGGACACCAAGCTGTGGTGTTGCTGCTCCCGGCTGCCTGCCTGGGAGAAGGAGGGTCCTGTGGCTTTCTGCTGCCCTCCAGCAATGCCAGCAGGCCAGCGTGGACCCGAGTGTCACCTGGCTTTAGGGGCCACAGGGAAACAGAAAGCCCTCCCAACAGAAAGTCCTGGTTTCCTCACAGTCCTTGAGATCAGGATGCGAAATGGTGGTCGGGCCGTACTCTTCAGGGAGGCCAACCCCGAACGGTGATTCAGACAAGGCATTTATCATCTTCCCGGCAACTACCTGTATTCTCAAAAGTCTCAAAATCAGTGAGCTCGAAAAGACAGGCTGCCAGTTCTGTGGAATAACAAATATGAGATCAGCGGTTCAGCATCTCCCCGAGCAATACGCAACTTTACAAGCCCAGGGGTTCCCAAACCCTCATCCCCTCAACACATTACTGCTAGAAAGAGATCTACATTTCACATGCAAGGCATAAAAGTATGTCCAAAGCACTGCATGGAGGAAGTACTGCATGTGGGGAAGAAATAGCTCCGTACTACTGCCTACCTAAAAATAGGTCCTCTCCAGGGGTAGGGGCAAGTTTCACAGATAACAGGCACAGGCTTGCTTTTCCACACCCCCAAATATGCCCTGCAGTGAGAATGAGATGTGAAGGAAGAAAGTATATAAATAAAACAAGACCAGTTAGAAAAATGGGAGAACACACCAGTTAGAAAAGTGGGAGAATCCTGCTTCCTGTGGGAGAGT
Organism: Morus bassanus; assembly: GCA_031468815.1. Taxonomy (NCBI): domain Eukaryota; kingdom Metazoa; phylum Chordata; class Aves; order Suliformes; family Sulidae; genus Morus; species Morus bassanus. The sequence continues at coordinate 130,891,286 of CM062567.1, read as the reverse complement.
AAGCGACCAAGTGCTTTACTATTTTAGCACAGCTTTTCAAATGCAGCCCCTCCACTTTGCTATCACAGCGTCCCATGGGAGCCTGTTTGTAAATCACCACTACATGTCTCCCCTGCTAGCAGAGAGGGAGGAATGATGGCTTCTCCCCGAGTTCCTATATTTTATGGAATAACACAGGTGTTTAGTGCTGGGTTAGCAGCGGAGGAGTCAGTGCTGTGACAGTGGGACTGGAGACAGGGGGCACAGCTGGGGCAGTGCTAGGGGGCCTCCCAAGCATACCAGAATTTAAGGAAAAGGTGATTGCAGAGTTTTAACTGTAGGAATTTTGACTGGGGGACAGATTTGATTTCTGCTCTGGCCTTAACAGGCCGTAGCAGCCCCCTTTAAACACCACTGCTGCAACCCCAGTTCTGTTGTTAGGAAAGGAGAGGGATGTTCAATAGAGAAGCGACTTGCGTTTCACAGCACAGATCCAGCTCAGATTTCCCAGCTGGTGTCAGCTCATCACTTCACAGAGATACAGCCCTGTCCCAGTGTCACGTTTCTCCCCAGCCTTAGTCTGCTCAACATAAGCCACTCTTGATGCTATTTCAGTATGTCCCCTCCATAGCTCAGCTGGCAGAGCAGAGGAGCACGGGTATTTTTTTCTCCAGGACAATGCTGAAGTCTGTAGTTCAAAGGAGGGACTGGTTTTAAGGTTATACTCAGCACATGACTTTACACCACGTCAGAGACCTGCTGAGACTCTGTCCCAGCTCCCTAGGCTGGTCTAGGTTAAGTTTTCATCCATCCCCATCTTGAGGGTCATTCCTCCAGGACAGAATAGATATTCAGTGCTGGAAGATAAAGGATCGAACATTATGGTATTACAGCTAAACAAAAATACTGTGTTGGGGCAGGAAGGTTTTCACACAGCAAGGCATTAACTGAACCAGTCAAGTGCCTGCTTAGCATGTGACTGGTGACAGAGGTGGTACCTCTGTCCTTTAGTTTTTTTTTCAAACTCCTGTTTTCCTTTCATGTGTTCCTTCGCCCTGTAAATGCTCTTTAGGCATATAGCAAAACCAGCATGACCATTCATTTCTGAGTGCCAGTGCCTTTTTTTCTTTTGAAAGTCAGATTAGAAGAGCAAGTTTGCCCTTTGCCCATTTTCCAGCTGAGTTCTTTCTCCTACTTCCTCACATGAGATTCACATGAGTGTAGGGGAGCACAATGCATGAGAGAGAGATGCAGGTGTCTGCAAGGACAACAAAGCTGGAAACTCCTTCAAGCTGGGCAGGAGTTGAATGAACATACTTTAAGCTATGGTCAGGAATGCCATCCACTGTGATGCTGTGTTCATTGTACCAAGCAGCAGTCTATTAGATTAACGTCCTTTTGAATTATCACTTCAGGAAGCATATCAAGCACACCAGCCCATGTCTACATGTGTGGTGTTGTGTACCCCTCTCCCATCAGGCTGTTCCCCAGGAGTCAGCCTTTCTGATTCTGGCTGAGTTTGGGGAATGCAAGGAAAGAAAGGGCAGACAGCAGGTCTTTGGCCACAAAACAAACCAGAATTTGGGTGTCTCTTCAAAGGCTTTGACCTTGCCTCTGAAGGGTCAGCTTTGCAGTAAAATCTGTGTTTTGCATAGAAAGCCAGGGTTGGGCTGCCTGAGGATGCACATCTCTCACCATGAAGTCCTACACCCCTGTAGTCAAGGTTGGGCAATATGAATTAGTAGTTCATGGCAGCAAATTGCATCACAGTAATCTGTTACCACTATCTGGGGAGAAGACAAAGAGTTTGGGGCTTTCTCTTCCCCTTCCTCCCTAATCTCCCCCTGCCTCTACCTCACCTAGCGGAGCACAGCCTGTCCCTAGCCCGGAGGGTGAGTCCTGGTGACCCCAGACATCAGCAGGGAGGGAGGCTGCTCCAGCGTTGTGTGCAAGGGAAGGACTGTTGCCATGAGCCAGCAACACCTGACCTCCCTTGTCCTACCTCTGTGGTCAAGAAGCTGGAAAAAACAGGGCACCACCGACCCCATATCCCCCTGCCACAGCCACCTTTTGGATCAGGAGAAGGCGGCTGCAGAAGAGGATGGGCATGTCAGGGAGGGCTGGGATGTGGTGGCGAAGCAGAGTGTAGGATCGGTGCCAGAGCTGCTGTGCACAGCAGCTTATCACAGCACTTAAGAGTTGCGCTGCTAGTGAAGCACATGGCTGACTGCATGTAGTCTGCAAGAAAGAAGAGGTGGTGCAACAAAGTCGGTCCTCTGATGGATCTGCCTGTTGCAAGTTTTGCCTCCTTGTGTCACCTGTGTTGCTGTTTTTCTAATGCCGTGGGGTTGGATCTCCCTCATCTCTGCCCTGTTGTGGGTGTGCAGGGAATCTTACTTCAGGGAAACCTTGGGACGTGACAAGCTGGAGCAGTACACAGCATGTTTCTGCTGCTTCTGATAATCCCAAAGACTGTAATGCAAACATGAGAGGGGTGATAATAGATTTATGTGTGAGTAGACTACAAATCACATCTCTTCCAGTTACCTACGTAGTATGGCTTTGGTGCTATTTCCACCCCTAATCATTGCTATGAAGCACTTCACAGCAAGGCAACAGCTTTGCGGCAGCATCGCTTTGTGCACAAATTTGTATTCGAGGTGCCTTTTAGGCCTTGGTTCCCCATATCCCAGAGTGATGTGTCTACCACTTGCCATCATGCTGCTGGGATGGGGGCAGCTGTGGGATCCTGCCAGGAGTCAGTCTCAGGACCACATCTCTCATCCTTTGATAGTTCAGTTTCCAGGGTGGAGGGCTGTGGTGCTTTCAGGGTAATCCTTAGTCACTGGTTTAATTCCAGCTCAAAGGAGAGGGGGGTTTTGTGGGGGACAGGAAGGCTCTTGCTCATCGCTGGGCTTCTTATCCTACCCCTGACAGACACCACGTATCACTAGCTAGTGCTACCTTGAGTATGCTCCTACAAGACTCCAAAATCCTTGTTTGGGTGTTTCTGGCCATTTTGCAGCCCCCTCTGGCAGTAATGGATGATGAACACAGTTTGAGGGAGGAGACAGAAATGTTCCCCTGATATTTTCCGTCTAGCTGCCATCTAGGTGTTTCACAGCTGTTGTTCTGTGCACGTATATATATGCCTCTTTCCCCTCTTAGCCCTATGTTTTCTTTCTCCTCCTCTTACTACTGATACTCACTGGCCAGGGTGTGGTAGCATCAACCAGAAATATTGAAAGCAGCCCATGAAATTGTAGAGCTTTGTACCACTTTATGTCTCTCTATCAACCCCGTTACAGTTGTACAAATAATTTCAATCCTAATAAGTTCTCTGTTTAGGAGTTTGCTGAATTTTACTCTGGGTTGTGACCTTAACAGATTTCCCCTCTACAAACATGAGGGCTGAGAACACAGTCTCATTTAGGGGGGAATCATCAGTCCCAGCTCACTCATTTTAGATTTAGAGCAAAGTTCATGAGGAGCCTCAGAAGTTGAACCTGGGGCCAATCTCCTATTCCACACCAAATAGCAGAGGATGCCTCTGCCATCCCTGGCCTCCACCAGAGGTACTCACCAGAGACCTTGCTTCTGCAGCCAAAATGGGACAGGCATGGCTATTGCTACCTGTTAACACTCTGAAGAACAATATGAGTTAGGTGGCCACAGGGTAACAAATCACCATAACCTTCAGCAAGCAATGCCAGTGGGCAACCAGTAACACTGAAATACCACTTAATTCAGGAGAGATGAAACAAAAACGCAAATAAAATCATTTATCCATGAAAAATTCATTAATACGCATCCAAAATAGACGATATTTGCCCTTCCCAGGGCAAGGTACAGTGCTTCCTTAAAAGCTTCCCCTGCAAGCCATGGCTCAGGATGCATTCATTAGGGTACTCCTAATATGTCAGATCTCATAGCCAATTCCTTGGGCTCCTGGCAGACTTTAATCTAAAATGCATCCAGACTGGCTGCTCATTCCCAGGAATTGAAGTCAGCCATTGTTCACTTCCAGGGAAGTATAAATGTCTCTTTATCAAGCCAGGTGTCACCCAGTCAGGCATCACCTTCTTGCCTTGAAGAAGTTGACAATACTCAGCCTTCCTCTGGTGACTTAACATGTTCCCGTATGAAATGCTCTTTACGCTGACCCTCACAGGTTGCTCCAGGCTGGAAACTGAGAAATAAAGCATCTGAAGGGGCCAATGTGTAGAGCAGGAAGCTCCACCTTTTTCCACCTTAGTGATCCCATTCTCATCCCTTCCCTCAGTTTACAGCTAGAGAGCAATTCTGAGGGAAGCGTGCCCGTCCAGCATCTGGGAGGCAGTGGGATCTGTGCCTCTGCTCTGCGGCCCTAGGCTGGTGTTGTCCCCACTCCTCCCCTGGCCCCATGTGTTGTCCAAAAGGTGGATTTGTCACCCGGTGTGCAATGAGTCAATAATTGCACACTCAGGACACACATTGCTAATTTATTTTAGAGTTGCACAAGCCGGAGTGCTCAGTGGATTTCCACAAATCAAGCACAGTGAAGCCGGCTCCTTCATTATATTTATACAATAAATTCATACATATTCTGCCTATCTAATACTTATTCATTCTAATCTACATAGGTTGCATAATGGCATTAAGTCACTCCTCTTGGCTCTGCTTCAGATCCTTCTGCGCATGTCTTCCTCTCTTCAGGGGTCCTTGGTGATCTTTACGGATGAAGTACCCTAACCCTTTTTATCCATATATTGTTGCATGTCACCTAAGGACAATTCAAGGCTATTTTCTCTTCCCAACTCTCCTTTATGTTCTTCCAAAAGGAACATCTGTCCTTGATTAAATGGCCAAGATATTCTGTTCCTAAGCTTAGGTTAAATATTAAAATATCAAACAATGCTTGATCAAAAAGGAGTCTAGATTCACTCTAGTTAAACGTAGACAATACCTCTTCTTTCCAAGGTGGGGGTTGTTCTCTTATACATGCTCTGCAGAAACCACACAGGAGGGCAGAAAGGTGCCTGGGCCATTTCCCTCCAGTTTAGGGAGGTAACTGTGCTGCCAGCAGGCTAATGGGTATCACCTCTGTGTGGTCCCTGTGTGAGGCTGCTTTGTAGAACTAGAAGGAGAAAGTTTGCAGAGGCAAGTGGAAGATGTGAAGGGAAAAAGACACAATAACAGGGTAGGAAAGGAGTAAGCATACAGCAGTCCCAGGATGCCCTCTGCGTTGAATAAGCACTGTTCCCTTTAAATGATTCCCCAAAGCCCAGCACAACCACCCCATCTCCTCTTTTACTTCGCAGCACCACAGCTACCCGCTTTTCCTCCTTCCCACATCAGTCTTCAGCTCCTTTATCCTCTACTATGAAGGAAGTGGACTATTTCACCCTCTCCCTGAAAAGACAAGTCCTGTGAACCAGAGAGCAGCCTCCACTTGTGCAGGCAGAAACTGCTCCCCTTGCTCCTGATCCCAGCACCAGCTTGAAGCAAGACCTCCAAACTGAGGCTGACTAGGCGAGCACACTTTGCCCTATGCCCACCAGAATAATGGTATCAGGCAGGGCAAAGAAGAGATGTTTACATTATTGCAGAAAAAAAAAAAAAAAGTAAAAAAAAAAGAGAAAAAAAGAAAATGGTGGCATTCAGGCATCGAGACACTGCCTTTCCCATAATAGCACTCTGGCTGAGCTCTCGAGCCAAGGTATTGTTAGCTGGCCAGGTAATGCTAAAAGAATGAAACCATTCTCTTTTTTGCCAAGAGGAAGGGCCAGCGCATATCCTGGATAGGGAAGAAATAGGACAAACTCCATGCTAAAGTGGTGGACCTCCCTGAAAGGGAAGAATTTGGTTTTTTAGGAGGAAATTAGACGTGAGAGATGTTTTGTTCCTCCATGAGGAAATACTTCTTGGTCAACACAGCTGGCAGTGTGAGGTGTGGAGGAAGATAGGGTCTCTGCTCCTCACTGTGTCAGGAGAGCCTGCGGCAAAATGCCTGGATATGAGAGAATGGCCTTGCTGATTTAATCTTCAAAGCCAGTAACTGAAGCCTGGTTTTCTCTCATTTCTCCACCTACCTCTTTTATAAGTTTATCTATCTTGGCAGCTGTGAGTAAATGTTTTTATTTGCTTTTTGTCTTAACCTGTCTTGAATTAAGTATGATTTCAGTGTAATTGGATACTAATGACTTGTTCTTTGCCAAAGGATGTGGTAAATCTCCACGTAGAGCTTAAGGCACCTTACAAGCACTCTGGGTTGCCAGCTTGTTCTCCATAATACCCAAAGCATTACTGAATGCGCCCTCCTTCAGCTGCAGGGCCCCACTGGACCCACAATAACCAGGGGGGAAGAAGTGTCTTCTAGGGATGGGAGCAACCAGGAAGACCTGAATTGCAGGGGCTTCTGTGGGGTTTGTTGGAGGACTTATGGTTTGGTGAAAGAACATGTGGTTCTTGCACCATGTGCTGAGCAAGAAGAAAGAAGAGAATCACCCATCAGCCCGAATTGAAGCAGCAACTTAAAGTTTGTTAAAAACTACATATATTTGTAGCCTGCCTCACTGCCAGGAGAGCTATCAGAAGAAGTTAGGAGCAGCCACCAAAGGTAAGCCTGGCATACTGTCAGGCACACCTGTCCTTCCCTACCTACCCACCCCTTTGTATCACCCCTTCTTATTTCCAGCTCTTACCTGTATTCATCCCCTCACCGGGCCACTAGCCTGATTTCCCAGCTCTGCCTCCAGCTTCCTCCAGGCATGAGGATGGTTCCCTGCTTGACCAAGGTTTCACCTCAAATCATTATTCTTGGCTGTAGCCCTGTCCTGGGTACGAGCAGGGCCCATCTCACTGCGACCTGCTTTCTGAATTGCAGAGCACGCCAACATAGCTGTATCTTGCATGCAGCACATGTTCCACTAGCCAAAACTGAGTGGCCTTGCTTGCTCAGAGGCATTCTATTAGAAGTGCATGGAAATCTTAGAAACTACTAATTTCTAACAGCATCGTTCATTGCAGCAGGGGTAACATCCCTGAGATCTCTGAGCAAATACGTGGGAGCCCTCTATCCTGCCTGGCCCAGGCATGCAGTGGATCATCTCTCTGGCTGCCAGCTGGAAGAATAGGCACAAGTCCAAGCTGCCCACATAGAAAAAGGCACTACCCCTACCCCCACAAAATCCTGTTTGCAATTACATTCTTCCTGTTGTTATATGCCCACCAGCCATTTGGACACACTCACCCCCTTTCATTCACTTTGTGGTTTTTCAAGATTAATTCAGGGGAAAAAACCAAAACCCATCTGCAAAAGAGGAGCTATTTGCAAGTCTCTGCTTATGAAGTAGCTGCTCCCCTCCATGCTTACCTCTCTGCACTGGCTTGGGGCAATCAGGAGGAATTTGGCCTTGTCTTCACCGCCCACATTACTAGCACCTGCAAAAAATAAAGACAGCAAGAAAGAAAATGAAGAGAGAATGGAAATAACAGATTGAAAGTGAGGTGTCTGTGGGCGCCGACAGTGACTGTACCTCTCACCTACTGGATACCTTCTCCACTTCTCACACCTTGCTTCCACTCCATGTATTCTGCTTTGTTGTCTCAGCATGACCCTCCTCCTTTGGGCTGCAGTTTGACAAGCAACTGCAGGCGGCTGAGCTGCTCTGGCCAGCAGGACAGGTCAGCCTGCGCCTCTCACCTTCCTCATGCTGGCCCTGGCTGCAAGGTCTGGTCCCCTTGTTTGCACCACCTGAGCCAATTCACCTCACTGACTGTTAGAAAATTATCCGCTGCTTTGCTGGATTATCAAGTTGGCTCGAGTGCCGGGAGTGACCACAGACCACCAAAGCAGTGACAAGGCAAGTTGTATAGCTGAACACAGTGGAGAAAAGGGGAGGAGAAGTGAGACCTTGTTACTTTGGAGCAAGGAGCTACTAAGCTGGCTCATCCTCCTTTCAAACTTCATCTTCAATGTGTTCATTGTTACCCAGAATGTAATTCCTTCAGTACCCCACAAGATGGTCCATGACTTGAAGGAGCACTCACAAGTATGTCAAGCCAAAAACCATCACTTATCACAGTAGTCTGGCAAAATCACTGCTGCTGAGGGACGTACAGTAGCAATGCATGTTCAGATAGGGTTGAGATGATTAACATCTGTCTCCAACAGCTCCTGGCTTTTTCCCTGGCAGCAGGTTAGGTGAATCCCATCCCGTTCCTAAGGAATGGAAAGAAGAATCACTCATGTTTTTCCATGCTCCCTAATGTCCAAAGCTGGCTGTCTGTTTTTTTTTTTTTATTTGTTTGTTTGACTAATTAAGCTAGGCCTTGTCTGTCTGCTCTGGGGTCCTTATCTGGAGGAAGGACCAGGCGTGGGGTGAAGGCTACAAGGCTCTTCTGCTACAGCATGGTGGAAGCAGGGGCAGATCCCACCTCCTCTTCACAGCAGCTGGGATTCCTCTTCCAGGCACCACGGGAGCAGCTGGGCTCTGCTGGCCCCAGGGGCTGCTGGGGTGTGGGCGAACAGAGTTTATGAGCGAAGGGGCATGACACAACTCCCAACATTTGGGAACTGGATGATATGATGATGTTTTTCTTTTTTCCTTTCAGCATAGATACTGCAGCAGGTGACACGATGTGACTTGTTCCCAGCTTGTACCTGCAAAGCTCTTCATCACGGTGGAGCAACATCAGATACGGAGCTTGGATCCGGACGCCGGTGGGAATGTGGGGTTTCCACTGCACAGCCTTCATCTGCTGCTGGAGGATTTCGGATTCCCCCACCCCAGGAACAACGGCGCAGAAAAGATGGGAGGGGAATCAGAGACTCAACACTTGGGGACCAGGGTGTGCAGGATTTTGCTCCTGCCCTGCAGCCCCGCATTTTGCCGGTGCTACCCCCTAACAGCAGGGGCCAGTGGCGCAATGGATAACGCGTCTGACTACGGATCAGAAGATTGTAGGTTCGACTCCTGCCTGGCTCGCTGATTTTCACTTTTACACCCCCTCCTCACCCCCCCCCACCCCGCACCTCCCCCAAGGCTCCCACCAAACCGAGCATGGATGGAGGGAAAACTGGGAAGATTGGCAATAAAAAGATGGGGGTGGGGATTTCCTTGTTAAGGGGTTGGTTTAATTAAGTTGTTACCCACACATCCTGCTCAGCATCCTTGGGAGGTTTCAACTGGGTCAACTCCATCTCCAAAGAGATTTATTTAAAAAAAAAATCTTGCTTATTACATGCATCTTTCCCAAGCCCACTGGGAACCTCCAGCACCTAAGTCTTTTCCCAGCATCTTCCAGTTTTCCAATGTCATGCTCCGGCTCAGCTGACCCAGGAGGATGCCTGCTCATCTGGCTCCTGATGCTGAAATGAGGTAGGTTTGGCTGCTCTGGGGAATGTCCTGGGGAGCTAAAAATCATGTCTAAGTGCCGAGGATGTCAGTCAAGAGAGCTGCTGTTGGCCAAGTGATAACTGGGTGGATCTGGTGACCCTGAAATCCCACTTAACTCAAGCCAGGTTAAGAGTAGGTACAAATAGAAGCCTCTGTGTACCATATTCAAAATAGATACACTAAGAAGAGTACCTAAGTCAAGAAACAATAAAGTTTCTGATACTAACAAAATCAGGAAAGATGCTCTCTCTTTTCCAGGGGTTCCCCACCTATGTGATCAGCAGAACATCTTGTCTGTGCACGTGCCCGTATCTCAGACTATGTCCATCAGCCAGCACCTCGTCATGTGGCAACATTTTCACCATCTTTCCTTTGAAATCCTTCAGGCAGTCTGAAAATTTTTATCCTCAAACTCTTAACTCCCCCCTGAGATTTATTCTATTTCCCCTTTCTCTGGGAGAAAAGACAACTTTTGCTTGAAATGCAAACAAACCTTTTCATAGAACGCAGGAGCTGAAAATTTCTCTTTATTGGAGCAGGTGTCCCCTCCTGTACCTGTCAGGTACAACCCCTGATCCATCTGTTTGCCTGCCCACCTCACTCTGGTGACCCAGGGTATCAGCGTGAAATGTCTTATGAATGGGGTTTTTATAATCTCTGGCATCTTTTGTTATTAGGTGATACAAATGATTGAATAGGATACCTGCACACAGCTCATTATTGGCCCTTGCTGGAGACCAGACAGAGAAATAATTAAGCACTTGCAGGTGACCAGTCACCAATACTTTTCTCCTGAATGAAGTATTTAGCAAGCTACACTATTATCCAAGCATTGAATAGGCTGTTATTGTAGTAAAAAGCATTTAGTACATGTAAATACATGAGTATGCCCTAGAAGAGTGGGAAGCTGAGCCAAGCAGTTACCTTAATGTAACAGGGCCATAGCTCAAGAGGCAGAATAGTTGTTTAGCACATAGTGAATCCTGAGATAGGTGCCTACATTTTTCTGGGGTTTGAGTTTGGGTATTTCTGTTTGTTTACTTGTTTGTTTTTCCTGGCTTTCATTCTGTTGTATTTTTATCTTTTTTTTTTTCTTTTTCTCTGCCTTCCTTTTCACTTATGGGTAATACACAGTTGCACAGAAGCGCATGCATGTCAATACTTTCTGGATGGGTGGGAAAGAAAAAATATCTCTGAGATGGAGATGGAGGGGGAAAGGAGATGGTCCCTTCTCCAGAAGCAGCTTTGGATGTGCCTTTATTTTATGAGCTATCCTTTAGGACAAGGAAAAAGGACTGTCACTGAATGAGTGAAAAGGAGTGAAGGAGTTTGCAGGAACTTCTGCAAAAAGTAGGAGCAAAGACATATATATAGGAAGGAGTGAATCTTAGCCAAGAAAAAATGAATCTTGTAGCCCTGGATGGAGTCTGTGCCCTGTCCCACACTGGGGAGTGGTAAAAGGATGTGCTTTTGAACTGTGGATTCAGATTTGACTGCTAGACTGACTTCAGCCATCATCCTCCATACCACATAGGCTTTACCTGCTTGGCTTGCTTGATTGCAGCGCATGTTTCACATTCATGTATAATCTGTGCAATAGCATCCATGGTCAAGTCCACCCCTCCTCGATCGTGAGCCCATCTGTATGTTGCATCCCTTCCTTGATGATATCCTGAGGTGTCATGGGCCCACCGAGCTATAAATAGTTCACCCTTATGTTGCCAGTCCAGATCTACCTGAGCCACTTCAATCTTAGCAGCCTGATCCACCTGTTGGTTGTTCTGATGTTCTTCAGTGGCCCGACTCTTGGGAACATGAGCATCCACATGATGTACCTTCACAACCAGGTTCTCCACCCGGGCAGCAATATCTTGCCACAATGCAGCAGCCCAGATGGGTTTGCCTCTGTGCTCTCAGTTGCTCTGCTTCTATTGCTGTAACCACCCTCACAGGGCATTTGCCACCATCCATGAGTCAGTAAGAAGATAGAGCACTGGCCACTTTTCTCATTCAGCAATGTCTAAAGCCAGCTGGATGGCCTTTACTTCTGCAAACTGACTGGATTCACCTTCTCCTTCAGCAGTTTCTGTGACTTGTCGTATAGGGCTCCATATAGCGGCCTTCCACCTCCGACGCCTTTCCACAAGAGGACAGGACCCATCAGTGAACAGGGCATATTGCTTCTCATTTTCTGTTAGTTTATTATACAGTGGGGCCTCTTCAGCACGTGTCACCTCCTCCTCTGGCGATATTCTGAAATCTTTTCTTTCTGGCCAGTCCATGGTCACTTCCAAGATCTCTGGGCAACTGGGGTTTCCTATTTGAGCTCGTTGGGTGATCAGTGCGACCCACTTACTCCACGTAGCATCAGTTGCATGATGTGTAGAGGGGACCCTCCCTTTGAACATCCAGCCCAGCACTGGCAGTCGAGGTGCCAGGAGGAGCTGTGCTTCAGTACCAACCACTTCTGAAGCAGATTGAACCCCTTCATATGCTGCCAATATCTCTTTTTCAGTTGGACTGTAGCGTGCTTTGGACCCTCTGTATCCCCGACTCCAAAACCCTAGGGGTCGACCTTGGGTCTCCCCTGGTGCTTTCTGCCAGAGGCTCCAGGTAGGGCCATTCTCCCCGGCTGCGGTGTAGAACACATTTTTTACATCTTGTCCTGCCCAGTCTGGCCCAAGGGCTACTGCATGAACTGTCTCCTGCTTTATCTATTCAAAGGCCTGTCGTTGCTCAGGTCCCCATTTGAAATCATTCTTCTTCCGGGTCACTTGATAGAGAGGGCTTACAATCAGACTGTAATTTGGAATATGCATTCTCCAAAAACCCACAATGCCTAAAAAAGCTTGTGTTTCCTTTTTGCTAGTTGGTGGAGACATGGCTGTTATTTTGTTGATCACATCCACAGGAATCTGACGACGTCCATCTTGCCATTTTATTCCTAAAAACTGGATCTCCTGTGCAGGTCCCTTGACCTTACTTTGTTTTATGGCAAAACCGGCCTTCAGAAGGATTTGGACTATTTTCTTCCCTTTCTCAAAAACATCTTCTGCTGTGTTGCCCCACACAATGATGTCATCAATGTACTGAAGGTGTTCCGGAGCTCCACCCTGTTCCAGCGTGGTATGGATCAGTCCATGGCAAATGGTAGGGCTGTGTTTCCACCCCTGAGGCAGTCGATTCCGGGTGTACTGGACGCCCCTCCAAGTGAAAGCAAACTATGGCCTGCACTCTGCTGCCAAAGGGATTCAGAAGAATGCATTAGCGATATCAATAGTGGCATACCACTTGGCTGCCTTTGACTCCAGTTCATATTGAAGTTCTAGCATATTCAGCATGGCAGCACTCAGTGGCGGAGTGACTTCATTCAGGCCACGATAGTCTACTGTTAGTCTCCACTCTCCATTAGACTTCCGCACTGGCCGTATGGGACTGTTAAAGGGTGAATGGGTCTTACTGATCACTCCTTGGCTCTCCAGTCAACAAAAGAGCTCATGGATGGGAATCAGGGAGTCTCGGTTGGTGCGATATTGCTGCCAGTGCACTGTTGTGGTGGCAATCGGCACCTGTTGTTCTTTGACCCTCAGCAACCCCACAACAGAAGGGTTCTTTGAGAGACCGGGCAAAGTAGACAGCTGTTTAATTTCCTCCGTCTCCAAGGCAGCTATACCGAAAGCCCACCTGTACCCTTTTGGGTCCTTGAAATACCCTCTCCTGAGGTAGTCTATGCCAAGGATGCACAGAGCCTCTGGGCCAGTCACAATGGGGTGCTTTTGCCACTCATTCCCGGTTAGGCTCACTTCTGCCTCTAATAGAGTTAGCTCTTGGGATCCCCCTGTCACTCCAACAATACCGATGGGTTCTGTCCCTACATAGTTTGATGGCATTAGGGTGCACTGTGCACCAGTGTCCACTACTCCTGTGGGTCAGATGTGCCAGGCCATCGGATCCACACAGTCCAGTAAACCTGGTTGTCCCTTTCCTCCACCTGGCTGGAGGCAGGGCCCCTCTAGTCCTGATCGTAGTATTTGATACTCACTTGTAAATGTGAATCAGAAGTCTCTCTGTTAAGCTCAGAAATAAAATCAGCGCTTCTACTCCTCTGTCTGGGGAACTGCTTACTGGAAACTGGAGCAGCAACTTTCCTGGAAGAACCTCCCTGAGTGACTGTTTTTCCTTGCAACTCACATACCTGTGCCTCTAGGGTTGAGGTAGGTTTTCCATCCCACTTCCTCATGTCCTCTCTGTGGTCATGCAGGTAAAACCACAGAGTGCCCCGTGGTGTATACCCTCTACTTTGAGCAAAAGGACGCTTATTCCTAATGGCTGAGACACTAGTCCATAGATCTGGGGAGTAGGACATATTCTTTGAGTTGCTGGACCTCTTGGGACAGTTTCTCCACAGTGGAGATGAGGGAGGAAGAGACACGTGCTTCATAATCCCGGAGTTTACAAATCACATCCCCCACTGTTGGTGCCTCTTCATCTTTCCAGGACATTATTGCTAATGAGTTTACATGGGACGATGGTGCACTCCGTACAAACTTACGCCACATGGGTCGTGTGCACTGGGCTTCATCTGGGTCTTTGGGTGACAGTTCATCGTCCAGGTCACCATAAATCACTTCCAGTATGGCCAGTTCCCTCAGGTACTGGGTACCTTTCTCCATGGTCATCCATTTTCCTGGATGATATATAACATCCTCCTTGAAGGGATACCTTTCTTTCACAGCAGATAGGAGTCATTTCCAGAAGCTGAGGGTTTGTGCCCCTTTACAAATTGCTTTATCAATGCCCCCTTCCCCCGAAAGAGATCCCAGTTGTTTGGCTTCCTTACGCTCTACTTCCAGGCTAGTGGCCCCGTTATCCCAGCATTGGAGCAGCCAGGTGATAATGTGCTCACCTAGACGACGGCTGAAATTTTTTCACATATCTCGCAACTCACTCAAGGACAGGGATCGGGTGGTTTCCGTTTCATTTATGAGTTCTTCCTCTTCCTCTCCTCGTGATGACTCTGCTTTTCCATCATCTCTTTCTAAACAAGTTGACTTTTGCTTCCAAGATTTCTTCTTGTATATAGAGGCAACTGATACTGACACAGGTTGATTCTCTGGTTCAGCTGCAGTGCCCGTTGTGGGGGTTGGAGTAGCCGCAGTGTCTGTCGTTTTGTCTTCAGATCCAGAGTCCCTCTCTTCCCCTTGGGTGTACTGAATAGTGGTGAACAGGGCTCGGTAGGCACAGGCCAGGCCCCAGCATGTTGCAGTGATCTGTGTCTCTCTGGAGTTGCTGGGGTAACAACATACTTTCTCCAAATATTCTACTAGTTTTTCAGGGTTCTGCACTTGTTCAGGGGTAAAGTTCCAAAACACTGGAGGTGCCCACTGTCCTAGGTATTTGCCCATACTACCCCACATGCCCTGCCACTCCTAACTATCGAGCCTTGGGGCAGATCTCTGGATAAAATTCTTAAATTGCTTACTAACCTTAGCCAAAACTGAAACAATATGCCCAATAACTACCAATAAGTATATCTTAATTACCCAAGGATATTCAAGATACAAAAAAGTTGTTGTAATGAAGAAGGAGACATCACAGAAGAAGGTAGCGAAGACGCCTTTCTGTATTTCCTCCATATAAAACCTCTCAGAGGAGGAGGTATAACTGCTAATTGTCTCCATGAGGTGGTACCCAAAGTACAGTAATGGTTTCAATACAAAACCCAAATACCAGATAAAACTGAAGGCCAGTGTTTCGATAAGAACTCTCTAGGCACAACATCGTTAATCACAGCAGAGCACAGCAGACTACACAAACCAACACCAATCTTTAACATGTATTGCAAAAATAAGAGCGTGGTGCAGATCGGTTAATATTCTCAACTAATATTGAGAACAGATGAGTCAATGCTGTGACCAATAACTGTTATTATCTCAAACCCTTCGAGCCCCACGTTGCGCACCAAAAAAGACTGTTGTGGTTTAACCCCAGCCGGCAACTAAGCCCCACACCGCCACTCGCTCACTCCCCCACCGGTGGGATGGGGGAGAGAATCAGAAGGGTAAAATTCGTGGGTTGAGATAAGAACAGTTTAATAATTAAAATAAAACAATAACAACAACAACAATAATATAGTGAAAAGGAAAATAATGAGAGAGAGGAGAAACTCGAGGTGGGGGGGAGGGGAAATAAACAACCAAAGCAAACAACAAGTGATGCAACCACTCACCACCCGCCCACCGACGCCACCAGTCCCTGAGCTGCGATCGCTTCCTGCCCTAGCTAACTCCCCCAGTTAATATACTGGGCGTGATGTCATATGATATGGAATAGCCCGTTGGCCAGTTTGGGTCAGCTGACTTGGCTGTGGCCCTTCTCCTCCCAGATTCTGGTGCAGGTGGGAAGCTGGAGAAGTCCCTAACGAGTGTAGGCACTACTTAGCGACACTTGGCCACTACTGAACAACTGAAACATCAGTTTGCCATCAGCACTATACCAGCTACAGCAAAGAAAATTAACTCTAACCCAGCCAAAACCAGCACAATGTGAGATAGCAGACACCTAAGGAAGTGGATGCCTTCCCTCAATTTCAGCTCACCGGGGTGCCCCTGTTCCCTGCTGGGCAGGCTTTTCATGCCTGGATTTCTCCTGAGGTAGTTCCTGAGAAGGGTGCACTGCACCAGGCTGGAAAGAGAAAAGGCTCTCTGTGTGTGTCCATATGCAGACACAAAAACGTGCTAATTAATAGGAGAGGTAGCTGAGACCAGGGATGTAATGCATAAAGCATCTAACTTCAGAGCAGAAGCTTGCAGGTTTGACTCCTGCTGAGCTTCATAAATCTGTTTCCCCGCTGATAATCTTTTTTGTACTCTGTTCCCACAGATGGTGGGCCTTTCTTGCTTTCATATCTGAAATCTACCGCAGAAAAACACTCTCACAGAGGAGACTCACTCTGCGTTCTTCTGAAGGAGAAAACTTCCAATCTTCCCGTGCTACGCAGACAGACTTGGCTGCCTTCAGACACATTTACTCTCTCCAAGCCAGGAGTCATTGCCAGGTGTGTTTTTCTGCACACCACGTAGCACCTGTAATGAAAAAGAAGACTTGAAGGGAAAAGGAGAGGGGATGGCAATACAATAGAATAGAAAACAGGAAAAAAAGGCAGAGTGTAAGTGCTGGCCTTGTTATTTATGAGATCCTAAGCAGGCCCATGTCTATCTGCATTAAATCTCTTCTGTGTAAAGCACCCCTATGCCCTATCCCGCTGCTCCACCTTCTCCTTGACCATCCTGTGTACCCCTTTCATAGAATCATAGAATCATAGAATTATTAAGGTTGGAAAAGACCTCTAGGATCAACCAATGGCTGAGACCAAACATCATGCCTGTCACCTCAAGTCAAGAGACTGTGGAGCGCTTTTACCCACTCCCATCAGCCAGGATGCTCAAAGTCCTCATCCATAAGGATTACCTGGCATCATATAAAGCAAAATCAGTAAGAATTATTTGGCACCACATAAAGCAACACACAAAATGAGGAGAGCCTGTCCAGAGCTGAAGGGGCACCCCAAGGATCACCCTGGAAAAGAAGACCTAATAAAACTAGCCACGATTGAGCTAAACACACCTAATTTTTTGGCTTTGCATAGGATAATGCCAAATATATATATTATGATTATTATATTACTATTATTAAATCCTTTGTTTTTATTACTAATAGTATTATTACGGAAAACAATTAAGCGCTTCCAAAAGCGTCACTGCAACATGGATTTCATTGTTTACTGCACGGTTGCCGCCCCTTTGCAGTATTTTCTCTTTTATTTTCCAAAAAAAAGGGGAGATGTGAGTTGCTTATATATTACACGTGTTTGAAACGGCTCTAGGAGGAGCCTCTGCCTGGGCGGCGCAGCGGGAGCGGCGGCCGCGCCTCCATCCACCTCCGAGGGGCCGAAAAAGTCGACATTCCCCGAGGAGGGAAAGAAAACACAAAAGGAATTGGCTTCTCCTTCGAGCCGGAATCGAACCAGCGACCTAAGGATTCCCGCGGGCCGCGCCTCTACAGTCCTCCGCTCTACCAGCTGAGCTATCGAAGGGAGCTGCTAGTCACCGCCCAGCGGCCGCCCAAGGTGCCGCCCCGCCCCGCGCGGCGCTCTGAGCATGCGCCCTGCGAAGGCAGCGGCGGAGGGGGTGAGCAGCGCATGCGCGCGCGGGGCCCGGCGGGGAGGGGGGAGGCCCGCGGCGAGAGAGGGGTTTGCTGAGCGGGCGGCGGCGGCGCGCTCCGTCGCGTGCGGGGCCAGTGGCGCAATGGATAACGCGTCTGACTACGGATCAGAAGATTGTAGGTTCGACTCCTGCCTGGCTCGAGCTTCTTTTGGTACCTCGGGCCGCCGCGCCGCGCTTTCGCTCGCCCGCAGAGAGGAAAACCAAACCGGCCAGCGGGCACCAAAACCCCCGCACACGTTTACATAAAAGCTTGCGGAGCGCAGCGCCCTTAGATGTGCCCTTTTTTCCTTCGAAATAGACATCTCCCACATTACATATTAGAACCATCGCATCATTAAGGTTGGAAAAGACCTCTAGGATCAGCAAGTCCAACCGCCAACCCATCACCACCATGCTGCTTAAACCATGTCTCGAAGTGCCACGTCTACACATTCTTTGAACTCCTCCAGGGATGGTGACTCCACCACCTCTCTGGGCAGCCTGTTCCAGTGCCTGACCACTCTTTCAGTGAAGAAATTTTTCCCAATATCCAATCTAAACCTCCCCTGACGCAGCGTGAGGCCGTTTCCTCTCATCCTAACGAGCTTCCTCCAGAAAGCGTTCAGGTACGATTCCCAACAACTGGTACATAAGCGTGAGCAACAAGCGGAAAAATGAAGGTCTTGGGAGCTTCGCCTGGCATGGCGGGATTCCCCGTCCTTGTGCCGCCTCTCGCCTGCCTGCACACCCTTGTATTGTGACCGGCGGCAGCACCATTCACACACGTCGCAGAATAAAGGGTGGCAATTCCAAACCTTAGCAGCGCCAATGACCTGCCTGGGTTATTTATTCATAACGACATGAACCGCTTTTTATAGTAAAGTTGTGCTGAATCCGCAGGTTGTGGCTACTCTGAGGCCGTGGAGTGTTCTCACATCTAATCACTGCCGGTGCCTGCCTCCCTTGCCTCTCCTGTCACAAGCTGTTCCCTACCCGCTGCATCGCCTTTAGAGATGTCAGAAACGGGCTTTTGCAAAATCACACGCTCTTCGTTCAGCTGCACATCCAGGATGCTCTCGCACTTCTCAAGACTAATGGATAATCACGATGAAACTAATAGCCTTCGTCACAGCAGCGTTGCTGCCTTCGGAGACCTCACGGTTATTTTCTGGGATGTCGTTCGTAAGAGTAACGCTCCCGCAGCAGGCCGATGGTGAACACGCTGCTCCTCTCCTAGGGCCTACAGGGTTTTTTCGCCCTGTGTAATTTGCTGGTGCGTTCGTTGGGTTATGTTGCTGGCACAGTCAATGCGTTTGACGAGGCGCGTATTTAGGCTGTTTGAAAAGTTTAAGCCCAGGTGGTGTTTGATAGTTTCTACCGTTGTCAGTTTTGCCTTGGGAGACAAAATAACCCGACGATGTGCTGGTGGTAAATGGTGAGCTCAGGTGAAAAACGATGCCTCTCTCCCCTGCCGCGCGCGTGCAACAGCAGCGGTGACGTGAGAGGCATGAAAAACGAGTGCGAGCCAGGCAGGAGTCGAACCTACAATCTTCTGATCCGTAGTCAGACGCGTTATCCATTGCGCCACTGGCCCCGCGTGAGAGCGGCTCCTCCCCGCTCCGCTGTAGAGGCCAAGGCCCGAGCGCAGCGCCCGCCCCGCCGCCCCAGGCAGGGCCGCAGGGCCCCCCGCGCCGCTGTCCCACACGCCGCGCTACGCCACGCCACGCCACGCCGCGCCACGCCACGCCACACCGCGCCGCGCCACGCCGCGCCGCGCCGGCAGGAGGGCTCCCGGCAGAGCCCGCCCCGCAGCAGCGCGCTCCGCGCATGCGCAGCCCGGCGCCGAGGCGCGACCTGCGGGTTCTTGAGGCCCGGCGGAGGCGCGACAAACAGGTCCCTTCGATAGCTCAGCTGGTAGAGCGGAGGACTGTAGAGGCGCGGCCCGCGGGAATCCTTAGGTCGCTGGTTCGATTCCGGCTCGAAGGAGACGCTTAACTTTTTTCACCTCCCACACAAACTGCTTCTAAACAGCTTTTCTTTAACTATTTGCGGATGCGGTTGTTTTATTCTTTGCAAACCGAGCATCTCCTGCTGTGACTCGCTGGCTTTCAGCCGGAGCGGTTGCTACCGGAGCAGAGGACACCTGCTGTGCGACTGCCGACACCTCGTTAATTTTTAAAGGAAAAAAAGATGTATGTTGTTCTTACTCCCAACTTACCACAAACTCTCACAAAGCAAGTTAGTGCAGGAGGATGCCTGTTGAGATCCCATGGTCTCATCGCTGTTAATTAGGATGTTGAAATTCTGAGGGGTTTTTTTCCAAACCTCCTCTCCTCAAAATGTCTAGACACTATTTTTCCAGCATAAGGAAGTATCTATACATTTACATACTGCCACAACAGGAACACATTTTCAAATTCAGCCTCTCTCCCCTAGTGGGAAGTTGCCTGTTTTTACCAGCATCTTTCTGAAACTATCTCGTAGGTGTTGGCTACCACCCAGTCGTCCCACACTATTGCCTTCCCAGCCCTGGGATGGGTGGCACTGGCACGAAGGACTGAGTCCTCTCGTATGAAACTCCTGTACCAATTCATCCTTCTGAAAGTGAAAGGGGACAGATGCTGGATGTGATGATTTAGCTGACTTTAGTCCATGTTGAGGAGGAAGGGGATTACTCTCATCTGTGGTCTTTCTCCCTGCTTTGTAACAGCACAACGAACATTTTCTTTTCTATAGAAAACAATAGCATAGAAAAAGAAATCGGTGATTTTAACTGTGCTCAGTTTTGCATGCTTCATCATTTTTTTTCAATGATTTTATTCTAAAAAGAGGCAAAAATGTAATTAATTTTGACTGAAATCATCCCCATACTTCGGGTATTAATTCTTAGGGAAGGTAAGCAATGAAATTAAATGGCATACAATTATGTTTGATGTTTTTTGGATTAAGCAGAGTGGTTTACCCTATGAACTTGTTGTGGGGAGAAAAGTGCACAAACTACCTAAATAACTGGTTACATTGACGGTAGGCCTAAATCTTCTGTGATTTTTTCTTCCATTCAGTATTTTGAGTGAGTCTGGGTATGAGTTGCTATCTAAGCACGCAAAAGGATAGCTCTTTGAGAATACATCCAGCCAAAACAGTTGCCCCTTGTCCATTTCTCAAATGCTTGGGCTTCTGTGGTCACAGAGACTGGATACCATCCTAGTGAGAAATATTCCTGTCCCGTAGCAGGCCCAGACTCTCTGGCACTCTGTGCTGGCTCTTGGACAGCTGCAAAACCCCTGAGTGAGATGCCAGCCCCAGGGAAGCTGACGGGACATCTGCCATTGTCCTCAGCAGCATCACGGTTTCACTCTCTGCACGCACCCTTTGCTGGGGAAAATTGTTCCATATAGGAACTGATGCCAGGAAAACACTGCTGAATTTTTTTATATAGACAAGCCTTGTGCCTTAGATAAAGGATTTGCAATGTGTGGCTATAGCTCTGGCTGCTTTGCATAGGTAGGTGCATCTGCTGCAATCCGGGATTGAGTTCCTCTTTGGGGAAACCCTGAGTTGCTGCTTGCCACTTGTTGGGGTGCAAAGCTGTACTTTTGGGCAGCTGTCGCAACAGCTTTTTTAGCTGTTACCGGAATGAAGTTGTTGACAGAGTGGAAAAGAAAAGGGAGTGCTACAATTCATACGTACAACCTTTATTAGTCAGAGTGGTTGACAGCAATGGTAGATTTGAATATATAGTACTTTACATATAAATAAATGTAGCAAAACAGAACAAAATTTTGGTGATCCGTGCATTTTAAGAAGATTAATGGGCATGCAGCTGA
Organism: Morus bassanus; assembly: GCA_031468815.1. Classification (NCBI taxonomy): domain Eukaryota; kingdom Metazoa; phylum Chordata; class Aves; order Suliformes; family Sulidae; genus Morus; species Morus bassanus. The sequence continues at coordinate 130,869,896 of CM062567.1, read as the reverse complement.
ACTTTACACAGAAACAGATCATGTAAGCATAGCTATGTTCATGTTAGGAACTTTTCTGTAAAGCAAACAAATGAGTAAAATTGCATTAAAGAGCTAAGTCCTGAAATCCTTATTCATCCTTTCTCCACCTGTCCTCAGTATAGCTAGTCCTGACAGCATTGAGAGAGGCAAATGCTCTGGTACTCTGAAAACTAAGTTTCCTCTTTGGAATTAAACCATGGGTTCAGACACTCAGATTTTTAAGCTGTAAGTCCTGGAGAACCCCCTCAGAGCCTCGGTCATTGGTTTGTTCTGAGGTTTTTGGCTAACTGAAATAATATGTTGTGGCTCTTCTGTACCAATCCCCATGTCAGGAAAAGGGCTTTGCAAACATGTAGCAGCTTGTCCATCTTTGCACCACACTGTGAGACTGAGTCATAAATCTTTCCCAAGAAAAATGTCTCATTTAGAAAGAGTGAATAAGAACCACATGACTTACGGTACATCTCGAGCCCAGGGAGATAATTTCCTTGATTTCAGTAAACTTTGGCTCTGGCCCATAGAGTGGGGTCCAGAGGAACATCAAAGGTGTTGCATGCGAAAAAATTCCCCAGTTGTTTTGCTAATCTGGGATTTACCTTTCCTTCCCTGGCTTTAAGCCTGATCTGTAGCTCTTGTTGAAATCAAGGGTGCAGTTCTCAGTGAATTCCATGGGAGTAAGAGGAGGGATTTCACACGGGAAAGGATTCCACGTATAACCTGTAGCTTTACACCAGACTTGCTCCGAATGCCTTTTCCATCTCTGCTGGAAACAGTCACTACGTAGCATGTGCACACTTTCACGGTGAATGTCTCTACCAGACAGTAAAACTTAAGAAATCACTTAGCCTGCAGATTTGTCACATACTACGTGCACTCTGTACTCCTCCATTGGGTGATAACATCTTACCCCAGAGTAAACACCGTGCAAAAGGGAATAGTGAGGAAAGCCAAAAGATGTGTGTGCGCACATGCGTGTGCTGGGGCGAGTGGGTGCTGGTGTCCCCCGGCACGTACCCACTGAGCTGTGCCTTGCCTGTCTCGCAGCTCTGGCACCCCAACGCATGCACCGCCTGATCGGCCACCCGGCGGGAAGGTTTGCCGCACTTGGCTGCAGCTGGGAATGTGCCTTCTGGGGTTGCATCTCCACAGCGGCAGGATGGTGTCACCAGCTCCCCTAACCCTGGGACTGCTGGGATGGATGGGCACATCCCTCCGGCACCGCTGGGCAGGCAGGATGGCGGTCTGGATTTACGTACATATGAGTGGCCTCCAAAATTATTTGCAAGATGCAACTGAGGACAAAGAGGAGTCCATGGGTAGGAGGGGAGCGAGTGCCTGTCCACAGCCCCCGCTGTGCTGGGACTTCCCCTCTTCTCTGAAGCAGAAAAATAGGGCTACTTCTGAGGGCAATGTGAGTGTTAGTTGGCCCCAGTGCCTGCACCTGGAGAACAGATATATAACCTGAACTGGAATTAATGGCTTTTAAAATGTCCATGTGTTATGGGAACTTTAAAGAAATGTTAAAAAGTACTATTTCTTGACTTTGGAGTTACAGCTAGTGCAATGAAACACACTCTTTTCCCATATATTTAGCTGCCACTGAATGACTTTTGATGCGAAAGGTGAGAATAGAAGGAAGACAATAATGTTTCACAACCACAGAATCCAATTTTAAGGAAGGGAATAACACTTTTGACTAGCTATCTGTTTACTGGTCTATATAATTTAGTGGTACATTACGTCCCCCTTTGGACTGCAGCACTGTGACTAGAGGAGCAAAACCAGCAAATGCATAGAACTGACAATGATCGATGTAACATGATCAATAAAGAGAAATTCAGCTGTCTAAGGCTTAAACTACTATGTCAAACCAGTGAAGTGCTAAGTTTAAGATCTCAGAGGTATTTCTTTAGCTCTTACAAATTAGAGGCCTAATTTCTTCTTGCTTGCTTTAGCCACATCGCACATATCTCCACTGCTTTGTGCAGCGGTACACCTGAACGTACATCTTATCCCTACCTCTTTATTTAAAATCACACCAAGTGCTCTTAAAGCCCCTGTACCTGGGGCAGAGGGGAGGACCCAGGCTCACCCCCACGAGCCAGGCTGTGAGGAGGACGGTCGCTCCTCTGCTGCTTGTCTGCCCTGCCAAGTCCTTGCTGCTCCTGCAGTCCCAGTGCCAGTGCTGGAGCAATGGCTCCTAGCCCAGTGCCAGCGGGGCAGTGGGGCTGGCAGCCAGGGGCATGGTGGAATAAGCAAGCCAGCAGAAAGCTGTTGGCTGGGGACCAATTTCCAGCACATTGCAGCTGCAGCTGGAGAAACCCAGACCACCTGGCATAGGTGGCAGGCCCATCCAGGCTGGAACAGGGGAGCTTTGCCATGGGACTGACACTGGCTACAGGGAGAGGAGAGAGGCTCTGGGGCAGCCCGGGGCCAGCCTCCCCCTCCGCAGGGTGTTTGCCCACCATCTCCTGGGTTTACAACTTGTGCAGGGGAGGACCCAGAGCCTATGTGTGCTTCTGGTGCTGGATGAGACTCCTGGATGTGGAGTCACCTGCATTGTAACCACCAGCAGAATGATCCCAGAGCACTTTGTCTTGGCTCAGGTTTATAATTGCCAGGGCCGGGCCCCAGCAAGCTGCTAGCTGCTTTCCAAAGAGCGTTTCCTCTGGGAAGGACAGCCCTGTCTGCCTTGCTATGGACTTTCTCTCTGAGGTCTGCTAAAGAGCATTTCCAGGGCTCCCTCACAGGAATGGTTCACATCCAGCAAAACTGCTGCGTGCCAGGAATGCTCCTGGGACAGGGAGAGATGGAGCCGGTGTGTCTGGAGAAGGACTTGGAACTGTGTCTGGGAGGTGAAATCTCAGCTGAGGGCAGGGAGGAGAGCAATCATACCAAAGGGAGTATTATTAGAGGGAAAGACCATGCCAAGCCTGGCAGTTTGAAGCTGTGAGGGACCAGCATGCTGGTCTGTAGAGCTCTGTGCTGGCCATAGGTATCTCCTTGCAGAGTGTAGATATCAACCTACTTGAAGTGGCCTAGAGGGAGGTTCTGCCTTGATAGGAAATTACTCTCAGGTTATTCTTTATTAGCTTAAAGACAACTACAAATACAGGTTGCACAGCTTATCACACGTTTTTTCTTGCTGCAACACTCAGTGGGAAGCACCAAGGGGTCATGTTTGCCCGCTCTAGGAGTCTGTGCGATAGCTCCGATGGCTGTCCCCTATTAGCTGTGTCTTCTCAGTTGCATTAGTCAGCTGAAGCACGATAGGAGTTTCTCCATCTAAATTGGGGAGGAAGACAAAAAGTACTTTAAGAATCCTTCACTTGCTACAAAGTCAGATTTCTTGTTAGCACCACAATATTTCATCTGCTGTTCTGGCTATGGCTTAATCTTGGCTTCACGGGCAGCTGCGTGCGTACTGAAGAGGCAGCAATGCCCATACGAAGTCTACAAATCCTCTTACTCCTTGTCCACATGTAATGGCAGAGTTCTGGGTGACTATTGCTGTTGTTATTAAACTGGACATTAGCTGTAGGTGGTGCTTTGCAGAGATCGAAAGATAAGGGTCCTTGCCTGTTCCAGTTGCAAGAGTGCTTGTTCCTGCAAGAGTCTGAATATAATGAGTGCCGTTGTGAGTCAGCAAGCACTAACCTTGGCAGCGTTAGCGAGAATGGGCCAGAAATGAGTCTTGAAGAAGGCAAAGTTAACAGTAAAGAAAGAGGAGAGTTAAAAGGAAAAAAATGCATGAGCAGTAATTTACTTGAGAGGGAAGAAATCATATATATCCTGAAAGCCAGCTAGTTAAATAAAAATGTTAAACTGTATTTTGAAGACTTATGTAATAAATATACAATAGGATTTTGAGAATTAGTTTTAATGAGTTTGGAACTGTCAAAGACTCATATTATCACTATATAAATCCTTACTGCTTTGTACTTTCTCATTCTATGCAGTTACGTGTTTGGTTTCCCAATATTTCTGTAAAAAATGCATTTGTTGTAGAGTGGAGGAAAGTGAAGTCCTTACAGAGTTCCCTGACGGCTGTTGTGTTCCCTCTGATAATGAACAAGGTTTGGCTGCCCTTCTCCTGGGCCTCTTTCCAACCCACCGTTTTTGGGGGGGGAGGAGGGAACTCAAGACTCAGAGACTGACTTTTAAAGGTTCACCCATCTCAGTGAAGTGTTTTCATGTGAAAAATTTGGGACTATCTATATCTTGATACTAGCACAGCCTTCACAGTAATTGAATACAAATGATGACTTTTTTTGCCAAATGACCGAATGTTCAGAAAAAAACCCTCATCTGACATTTCCTCCTGTTTACATGACAGTTGATGGGATGAATCATGGGCAGAAGATGTAATGTACAGGAGTAGCTTAACCCAGAGCAGGAATCTAATTGCATGCCATACGGCTTTCCCTCAGTGGGGGTAGAACAACTTTGACTCTGTCAAGGTGAACAGCAAGAATGATTAAATGCCAAGCAGCTTCTCTGTATGGGCAATTCCGTATTTAGACACAAGGTCAAAGACAGACATGTTTCATAACTTCTGAAAATATATGAGTAATTAACGCTTAGAGCTCAGCTCAGGCACAGATTAGTTTGGCAGTTCCAATCCATTTTTAAGTTGCGATGTATTTTCTAGATCTCTGAGCAGCACTCCCTCCCACCCTCTGCTGCCTCCAAGTTGTTCATTTTAAGGAAGATCCTTGATGGAGGGCAGAAGCTAGCAGTTCATTTTGCTGTGATACCCAGATGTGCAACAAGAGAATAGGACCCACTGCAAATCTGTCGCATTGCTTCCAGCTGATCTGTAGACAGTTCTGAGCTGACACCTTCCCCAAGTATTTTGCTGCCCACACCCTTCTAAGATTTATGATGTTTTTTATCGTAACAGGGACCCATAGTATAATAAACTGTACAAATATAGCCTGCTAATGGAGAGCTGCAGAATGGAGGTGCGGCAGAATTCACAGTTTAAACTGCTTTCTATAGATAGCTCTTGCTCACTGTTCGCCTACATTGGTATCATATGGAGTGTGGAGGAGACAATGAAGTGCTAAAAACTTATTGCTTCTGAGTTGGGAAACTATTTTGTTATTCAGCTTCTTTTCTTCTTTTTCTTTTTTTTTTTTTTTTCTCTTACAGATTTCATTTTCTCTAAGATGAAATTTGGTCTAGAAATGCCTTGCTTTGTTCTTATGATGATAACCAAACAGGAGAGGAGCACAAACCTGCCAAACTGCTTGAGTGCATCATTACAGCCTGAAGTGCCAAGGCAGTCCAAATTCCAATGACACATCCTCTGGGACCACAAAAGACAGCAAAAGGTTTGCCATCAACTTCAGTGGAATCTGGCAACCTGCCCTGTGTGCGCGAGTGAAAATGATGAACTGTTGCACGGATCTGTGCTGCAGACGAGTGAGTGATACTTCCCTCTGCCAGTGTATTTTTGCAGGTCACCCGTAACATCATGGCATGATACCACAGATAACCCCACTTTACACTTTTTTAATGTCATGTTTGATCTGAAACACTAAAAAATGTTTAAAATGTAATAAACCAAATGTAAGACTTATTTTGGAAAGTGATCATCTGTTGTACATTAGGCAACAGTCCTCTGTGGTACAAATCAATAGCCATGAGAAGAAATCACTGTAACCTAAGTAGAGGCCAGGGCTTGCAAATCCCTAAGTTCCTTTAGTTCTGATGGTCATGCTACTCATGGAAGTACATGCTGTAAAACAAATATCTCAGGGGAGATACTCAACTAGCTGAGCACTAGAACTAGTCAAATGTATTTGAGTAAAACTTTCTTCTAGAGAAGTATGCCATTTTATCAGAATTGAAGCCTTTGACATGATTGTGTTGATTTCAGTGACAACTCCCTTTGCTTTTACATTTTAGGGAATGGATCACTGAATTTTTTGCCCCACCTCTCTTTTTTTCCACTAATAATTATGTTTTATGGAATGTTAATTTGAGGAATGAAATCAACTGTATCACCTTAATTTTGTTAAGGAAAAATGTGAGGGACTCTGAAAATTATTACTGTTCTGCCAACTCAAAAGATGAAGTCTAAATCTCAACTCCCACAACATGCATATTGCCCCTTCTGTGCAGTATGGCCGGCTCCAAGCAGCTCCCACTGAGCACAGCAACAACTGGTGGAGACCCGCTCTCGGAGGTTTTTACCATCAGGAATGCTGATATTTTATCGATGTTGCATTCCTCAGAAAAGCAATGACTGACTACAAAATATTTGGATAAATTGAAGTATGGCCTTAACTTGATAATCTATACTTTGACCTTTGCAAAAAAGTTCTGACTAGCAATAATATAGATATTGGAGACAGCAGGAAGCAAAGAAATTATTTACCAAGTAGAATGCTCAGTCTGTGGGCAGAGGGCATGTGAAGAATTTGGATCCTAATAGGATTTCCTCTTCTGAAATGAAATCTGCTGCAGGAGTGATTACAGCTTGTTCCTGTATTACCTGCAGGAGCATTTCTATTATTTACATAAAGGAAGCCATGAGTATTCATTTCTGTGGCCCAACATTTGAAAATGTCTGGTGGAAAAGCCCAATATTTGCCATTCTAAGTCAGCTGCACCTTTTTGGCCAGCATCCCTAAAGTTTGCGGTGGGGTGGGGAGGAAGTGCAGTTTGAGCTGGTTATCATTCGTTTTTCTAAATGCAGTGCCTGTCTTCCTTTCAGCTGCAGAAAAGATGCTCACATTATCCTCTGTCATTTTATTCCTTTTAAGTTGCTATCTTTTAATCTAATTTTAAAATATAGAGAATTCTCCTCTACTGAGGCAAGCTGGTTTTGATTGGTAGGAAAATGTAGCAATACTGAAGAGAAAGGTAGGAAAGTAGAAATATCTAGTTTTCTCCAGGCCCTGCCTATATACTTACTATTATCTTCAAAATACTTAAAACACATAATTCCACATTCTGTTAATTTTTCAGATTGGTACTTTGCTAAACATTTTAAATTATTTTTAAAAATTGTTATCTCAGTGAGACTTGGTGGGAGTAAAGGGATGGGAAAGTGGCCTAAAATTACTGAATATCAGTAAATACCACCTGTGCCGGAAGGAGAGAGAAATTTTTTTTCTGCCACTGGGGAATTTTGTGCTCGATTTTGAGAGGGAACAAAACACCTGCCAAATTACAAAAAGGAAGAATTAAAAAATTCTTATGCTTCAAAGTTCCATCTTCATATTTCAAACTTGGCTTTGGTGTCATAGACCCGTAAATATCAAGACCCATTTTAGATTTGCAGTTTTCAGGTGCCTAATGTCATAGAGTATATTATATTTTTTTTAAATGCATTGTGATTATAAAGCTTTTACTAATATTTTTTCTTGCCTTTGCAGAGACTGATCAAGTATGATCAATTTTTAAGCTGACTGTATTTACCTTGCTATGCCTCTTGGCAAAACCAATTTAAAAACACCACCACACGTTGGCATATCAGTTATATAAATAGCGTTTGTTTCAACTACTACAAGTGTTTTGTTACATATTTAAGGAAGGGTAAATTTGTGTGAAAAGTTGGGGGAAAAAAAATTCTTCCTGCTAAGGGAACATGACATTTGCAATCTGGCAGTGCTAATTTAAGCATAATAAACGTAAGAATATAACAGCGTAAGACCTTCCATAACAATGGAAGAGGAGTGAGCTGACTGCTTAGGTCCTTCCTCATAAAAAAGTGTAATCCCAATCATAGTTTATATAAATTTGCAACTGAAAAGTGGCCTAGGTCCTCCCCTGATACCTTGGCCTCTTATTGCCAGAGCAAGTGTCATTGCCTCTCTCAGCCTGTCCTGCAAGTGTCCAAATCTAACCAGTTTGAGATGTTTCTGCTCCCCCTGAAGATGAAGGCAAAACTCTGCCTTACTTCAGCAGATTAGGACAGGTCTCTCTGTTCAAAATATGTAAGCCACGCTAGTGTCAAATTAGGAAATCACCTCCATCATCCTTTGGTATAGCCAAAACCTGTGTGTGCAGCTGGGGGGCGCAGCAAAGCCAAGAAAAGAGGGTGATCTGCTGCAAAGGGGGTCCTGCTGCCCCCAGCCAGTGTTCCCTGTGGTGTGCTCTTGCTCCCTTCTTTGAGCCAGCATTAGCACTTTGCCTGTCCCACTGTGAAGCACAGCAGGGAGTTAAACTGACAGGGAACTACACATATTTTTGAGAGGATTAGTTTTCACCTGGATTGCATCCAAGATCTGGCTCCTGGTAAGGCAGTACAATTGCTACTGCCAGTGCAGAAGAGAGCGAGCAGCTTAGGGACTGGATGGGACAGGGGCAGGACTGCGGCAGCTCCCATGCAAGCTCTCTTAGGTTACTGCACAACCTTACTGTTGGAAACGTCACATCTTTTCTTGAAGCCTTTTCTTGAATGGGTACAGTTGGCCCATCCCAGTCAGTGATAAATTTTACATGAATAAAAACCAAACAACAGCTTATTCCGGCAGATCAGATGTGGCAAGCACCAGTCCAGGCAGAGCCTAATCTATAAATACAGGATCTAGGATATGAAGCAATGTGGGCATGGGGGCTAGAGGGTGAACATCGTCTCTTAAGATGAGCGCTGAGACTTCTAATGTTTAAGTGTCTCATAAGAGATACAGGAGATATTTAGTTGTTGGTGCCGTAAGTTTAGTTTGTCATTAACACACAACTTGGGAAGTTCATCAGGTCATGGTGTTAGCTGGAGTGAATTGGCATGTCTCCACTGATGTCTGGAAGCAGCCTCTGCATCGTGGGCAGAACATCTGGCCTACAGGCTTTAAAGATTGTTTTGAACAGCTTTGCCGCACAGTAAGCCCCTATAATACACACCTCTTTCCATGTCGTTCTTAATTTGCTCTTCCAAATCTTCTGGAGACACACAAAACTCCTGCTCTTCACCTTCGGGTGCTTTAGGTTTACACTTTCCACAGCAGCAGTTGAAGCAGCAGCAGAGGCAGCAGCAGAGGTAGCAGCCTGTCAACAGGCCACAGACTGCAAACAGGCCCTGGGTTAAACACAGTGGGAGGAAAACCCCGTGAGCAATGACCTTCGTGAAAATCACGGCAGCCTCTTACTGCTGAAGGCAGATTGTCGAAGGAACTTGGGTTCCCAACTGCTTGGCACTCAGAGGAGTCCAGCCACTGGCCAAGTGCCTCAACAAGGGCCAGATCTTCCAGAGTCCTCCTCATCTACCAGCTCTTACTTGCCACTCAGGACCATGTCCACAAAGAAGACACCAACCAACAGGCCCTTTCACACTCAGCTTTTGAAAGTCTGTCTTCAGCTGATGGCCCTCAGAAAAAACTTCCAGGCAGTATGCAAAACCCCACCCACCTTGAAATGACTCATTTCCATCTTAAAAATGACTCATTTGCCCAAGATCGTTTTTGCAAACACTTATTTACTGGTAGGTTCTTGTCAATAACAAAGCCAAGAGGAAAAGAAGCAAAGACCCAGATGCATCCCACATAACTTTAGGCACTGAACTAAGGCATCCAAATTAGAACTGTAGCCCCTGTGGGCTCTCCACATAGTCAATAGTAAGTTGAAAGCCATTCCAGAGGGTGATTCAGCCCAAGGAGGATTTGCATTGCCTCTTGGGAGTGTCTCTCTCTCTCCCCATTAACCTGTGCAGGAGCACACAGGTGACAACTCCTAAATTAGACTCCTCAGGCTGTGGTTTCTTGATCTGGGAACTCAGGCAGGAAGAAGTTCCCACCTGCATCGCCCTCTGCTCTCTTCTGTCCCTGTGGCACAAAGTGCAGAGGCTTCAGCAGAGCCAGAACAACTGCCTAGGCCTGAGACCAGAGATCTCAGCCAGATTCAACAGCCAGAAAACTTTAGTTAACAAAGCTTTTCTTCCTCCAGACCAGGTCACTGCCTGGGTTCACAGCACACCTCCACAGCTGCTTGCGCTGGGGGCTGCATGCCAGGTCGCGGCAGTAGGATGGGGGGCTGCAGAAGGAGAGCCCTTAGGCTGGCATTGCTGCTCTGTGCTCCATGGGTGCACGATGACAGCCTGGCTCCTGACCCGGGGTGGATCCAGGCCTGCACCAAGATGTTTGTGGCAAAGGAGAAACCTCCACATGTCATCGTGGACAAAGTGGTGTAAGAGTAAAGGAAAGCCAGTGACAATCCTGAAAGGGGAATCAAGGCTGATATGTGGAATGTGTAGGTAAAGCCAGCACAGCTTTGTGGCCGCCAGCTATATGTAAGTTAACTTGAAGGTACAGCCCAGCTTTAGCATTATAGTTATACAGTCTGCCCTTTACTATTTGTTTTATTCATAAGAAAACATGCTGCTGAGGAAGAAAGCAAGCAAAAATGTCAGGATATTGTCAAACTTTGACAATGAAGCTATGTAAATAACACTCAGTTATGTATACATGTCTCAGGCAATGTTAGTGGGGGCCGACTGGAGCATCTTGGAAGGTAATAAGACTATTTACATGCCTAATATTAATATAGGCATGTATCAAGAGTGAACAAGGTGGTTTTAAATGAAAAGAAGGACTCTGACTTTTAAAACGCTTTCCTTCCAATGGACACCCAAAACTGTTCTAAATGCCATAACCCATAAAATAAGTTATCTGGCTCTTTATCATTTATGTCATAACGGAGAATAAATCACCACAATGGATAGAATGGAAAAAGACAGAATAAAAGTGTATAGAAGGAAAAAATACTTTAATTTATTCATGATACCTTAAATGTTTCAAGGTTTCTTGTGCTTATATTATCATAGTTGGTAAATTAAGAATCAGTTTATTGATGTGATCAATAAACTGTCTTCAAGGTAGATGGAGAATTGCTTTTTGCTAAAACAGTTAAATGAACAACGCCTATGCCTGCCAGTGAAGAAGCAGTTAAAGTTCCCATTACCCAAGTCGGTATGTTACCAGTTTAATATCCCTGCTAAGAAGTCTGGTGCTCTGAAAAAAAGTAATTTTCAGTTTGCATTTCTCCTTTCATTTGAGTTTCCTTACTTCTGATGACACACTTCCTCACCATTGGCAGATTTTCTGAGTATGAGTGTGATAGGGGAAGAGGATTTACCAGGAATGTTCATAGTTGAATAGGAAGATAACAAGCGAAAGCTGTGGTCCATACTGTCTTCTACCAGGATAGAAGAAATTAGGGGTCCAGAGGTCATCTGCAGATGATGCCTCAGACTCAAATAGTATTATGATGGCCAATATAAAAATCTGAAAGTGAACCCAGAATTTGTGCGCAAGTTAAAAAGAGATGAGGAATAGTGATCTCAGCTTACAAAAAACACATGGTAGCGTGTTTATGCTTTGAAGGTGGCAAGATTTTGGGTTGGGAGAGGGATGGAGAGACCACCTGTGGCAATCCTCAAATGAGTCTGTAGGCATATTTTGGATTTTTTGCACAGAATTTTTAAAAACCAGGAAGCAGTGATTACTTTTGCTGGGATATTAAGCATATCTCATCTTCATCTACAGCTTCCTTGAAAGAATCCACACATTTCATTCTTTAGCTGTAAGGGACTTACTAGCATCTCTCTGTACTCTCCAGTGCTCTCCTTATGAGTCAAAGCCACAGTGGTTATTTCGATTCCTGATCGTCTAACCACAAAGGATTTTATACTTCATAAAACCTCCATTAAAGGAAATAAAAGCTAAAGAGCAGCTAACAGTGAAGAAAACCTTGTTTAGCAAGACTGTTAAAGGAGTCAATGCTGCTGCTCTCTCAGCTCTAAGGCAATGTTTCCTGGCATGTGAACCATGACAAAGAAGCCAAAGGAGAGGGTGGACAACAAAGAAAAGAGGGGATGATCCAGCAGGAGAAGACAGCGGCTGTGGTGGGGAGTCCAGCCTGCAGCAGGAGTCAGCTACAGCAGCTGCCAGCAGGCAGCCTCCAGCCTGCTTCTGAGGGTGCAACTGCGCCTTTGCGCATTCATTAGTTTCATTCACTGTTCTGCATTTGAGCAGCTTCCATCTCATCCTGATTCAGCAGACAAATTATGGCTTCTCAGACCCACAGATTGCCCAAGTGACTTCCCAGTGAAGCACTGGCCTGTTCTGTGCTGAACACAGGGATCCATGTTCCACAGTTCTCAGATCAAAGCTGCCATAGTGTGATTGCCTCACACAGTACAGATCATGTTCCTGTGTATTCCAGCAGAGTCCTTCCTTTCCTGTGCTTCTGTTGCTGGAAATAGGTGGGGACAGCATGGCTTTTGCACATTTGCAATTCTGTTGGTTTGTTACAGTTCTGTAGCACTTCAATATTTGCTGAAACAGTCAAATCTGACATACGCAAACATCAGAGGACACCAGTGACACAAGAGAACACGTGAATACAACTCCTTTATGACTAGAACAGCCCATGATGTATTTTTCTTTGAGCAATATGCCAGTTTTTGATGTATCATTCTCTTCTTTTCCTACTTTCTTCCTCCACTCCACCCTTCTCACCTTTTCTTCCACTTCCTTTCTCTCACCCCCTCACGAGGGCACATATACGACACCATAATCACAGTGTTATGCATTATTATTGCTTACTTAGGCTGTGTGCTATATATAGCAAAGAACACAGCTAAATTTGTACTGTAATAACTTATTAACTGGTTGTCACATAAGTGGGACTTCTTGTTTTTGAACAATGAGTCATTTTTATTTAGTCTTTACTGAAAAGAAAGTCAAAATTAACCTGGAGCACTAGATTCGAATCTAATTAGCGTCTAAAAGTGTTACAAAACACACACTCTATTTAACTATTTACCAAGTTAAAAAGAAAACATTCTATAGTAGCACTATTCTGAGCTGATGTTACATTCTGCCACTGTTGATTTTCCAGATAATGTTGTTCTTTAATTAAGCTTTTAGTAACGGTTTAGATTCAGATCCTACTGTTTGTTAAGCCTGTAGAGAGACTGTGTTTTTCAGGGGGTTCCTTGTGTATGTAATTGTCTGTATGCATTGTAACACTTGATTTCCAACAGAAAATAACAGCTTACCTTTGCCCACCAGCTTGAGAGCATGAAGTAAGTGTTAACATTTTCCTCACCAAACTGTTCTGCCACATAGAGGCCTAATGATCCATACTTGTCATATATGTTTCGCTTGGACAGATCAGTCAGTGTTGCATGAGCATTGTTGATCTCTTTAAATTTTTCTACAGCCTCTGGATTGTCCGGATTCTTGTCGGGATGATATTTCAGAGCCAGTTTTCTTAAACATGGAAGAAAAAACAGAAGGAAAATAAATGATCTGTACGTGTGCATGTATACAGACACTTAGAAAACATTACAAAATATTTTAGTAGAGATAAAATCATTCTGAACAGTGTGTCCAGCCATCTTTTTTCCAGCTCTGATGTACTCAGTGGAAGAAAAGTGACACAAAGTGACTGTACATGAAAGTTTTGGTAAAAAAGGTATTCCTATTACACTGAGCATGAACTTTTTGTATTGATACCTAGTCAGCTACCATGTTAAAGGAGACAGTGATATATGCTGAAAGCACAGATTGCAGCATGATAATAAATCACACACATTTGTTGCATTATGATTGCCAGCTGTTTTGCATCATTTAGCAGGTTTCAACAAAGATAAAGATTTTTTAAAGGTTGTTTAAAAACATGATGATCACACTGCTTATCCCATCAACATTATCTTCTTTATAGCAAAGGAAATTCCGTATTTGATTGCCTATCAATAGTAGCTATATTAACATTTTGTAAACAGTGTCTGTGTTTGCAGAAGCCCAGACAGTGATGACGGAACACACAGGTAGGAGTTGCAATAGAAAGAAATCATGTTTCTGAAGCACAAGGTGGAAAAGCATAGTGAGTTAGCCCCAGTTTCAAGTGCCTGTCTTTGGGCCTAATTCCCCACTGTCACACTTTTGAGATGGTCCTTAAGGCAGTGGATGCTGATTGTCAACTGTTTTGGGCTGTTTATGCTGGTGGGAAGCCGTTGCTGGGACAGGGCTTGGTACTGTCTTTTCCCTCTGACTGTATGCAGTGCTACAGCATCTGAGGACAGGTACGGCTTGAAAGGAAGAGTATGGGACTCTTGGCTCATGGGCAGTGCTGGGGAAGCACAGCTTGGAGAAGAGGGGGTTTGCTTCCAAACATTTTGGAGCACTGGCAGTGTGAGTTCACACATACCTGCAAAACAAGCATAGACAGCAGTTTATCTTTTAAAAAATCTCCACTCCCTTTGAAGAACTGGCAATTTTTCCAGGACATTTATTTAATGAGTAGTGCTGACCTCTAGTGGCATAAAAAGTGTTGTGTTTTAAAAGCCGTGATCCTCACTTCAGTCAAGCTATGTTGCATTTTGTAAATATTCTCTCCGAATGTTTCAGGAGCTAGCCATGACTGTTACGCCAAAAAATAGTATTTGTGGTGTGAAGGCATTGTGCCCACACTTCTAAGAAATTTATCCTCAGAGTAGGGTCTTGCTTGACTTTCCACTGAAGTTCCAGTGGAGGTTTTTTCCCCAGTAAAATGTAACTGCTCTGCTCTTGATGACAGTTCCTGCCTTGGAGACATTCTGCCAGTATGAAGACTGATAAGAGCCTGGAAACAGTCTCTGCCAACGATCTCTTTCAGTTCTGTACGCTGAACCTAATTCATCTTCACTTAGATAATAAATAACTCCTTAAATATGTCTCTAATAGCATGAAGGGGTTCATGTCCAGTCATATCTAATATACTGTGCCTGTGGTAGCTTAAACATAAATTTTCAGTCATATTTAACATGTAGTACACTAAACATAATAAAAGATGAAACAGGAAAACTGGAAAAACAAGCTAAGTCTTGCACGACTAATGACATTTTGTGTCATCCAAGTATTTCAGTAGCTTTTGCAATCTACCCTTTTCTTAGCGGAAAACAAACCCCAGCAATTAGAGTAAAAAAAAAGGGAGAGGTATTACTTTCAAAACCCATGCATGGCTGCAGGCGTCGGATAATCAATATCCAACCTCTCTTTCTTTTCCCATAAACACAATCCCTATCCCCAACAATCTCATAAAAAATAAGAATTTGAAAAAAATGTAGTTTCAAAGCGGTGAAGAACATTACTTGCACACTCACTTTACTTACTATTATTTTAGAATACTAACAGAATTACTTTCAACATAGTAGAGTTAACAAAAGATGAGATATGTTTTTATTTTGATTTTGGGAAAACTGTCCTCACTAAAAATAGTACATTAATGAAACAACTCCTTGCACATGAAGATGACACATACTAATTGGGAGTTATTTAGTAATGGGAAAGAGATCTATATACTGGTAGTGCCATTCATATGACTGAGAGAAAGGACTCCGTTAGGTCCAACCCAAGAAACAATAAAACTAAGGACAAGAACTATGTGACATAACATAAGATTCAGCTATATAGAAGCTTCCCTGTGGGCCCCTGGAAAAGTGACATTCTAGTTTTTTGATAACTGTGGTTCATTATGAATAGAGAAAAAGGAATAAGCCCAACAACAGAGAGTGAAACAAAACCAGGAGTTTGTTGGCTACTTCCCATACCAAACACAAGGATTTATGCCCATTCAGATTTTTGTCATGATGAATATCATTCTCCTTCACCTCCTTAGGAACACTGACCACTGCAGACATTCACAATTCACAGCAGCAAGCAATACAAGGTGTATGGGAGACAAAACTGACAACAAGCAGAAAAATAGCCATCCCACAAGATGGATGACACACACAAGGAAATGAAGTCAGAAATATGCTCAGCACCTCTGTCACTGGGAGGCTTAAAATGCGAGGTGATTTCCAGGGCTACCATTCTACACTTTGCATGGAGAAGCGTTGGATGAGCGCGTGCTGGGCGAGGTATGGGGCAGGGCCCCATGGTTCCTTTGATAGCTCAGCTGGTAGAGCGGAGGACTGTAGGCTCCCTTGCACGGCCATCCTTAGGTCGCTGGTTCAACTCCGGCTCGAAGGAGCGCCCTTTTGGCTCTGGCCCAGACCCTGCGGCACCTCTGCCATTTGGCCCTGCCCGTGTGGCTCCCCTTCAAGGGCTGGCCGGCCTTGAACTCTTGCCTGAGGTGGGGGAGAAGACCGGCCAAGGCAGCTTTGGGCGAGCCCTGGGCGGGGGGATGGTGGTCCTGCGCACTGGTGTTGTCAGGGCTCACCACCAGCAGGAGAGTGCGTGGGTGAGTGGGTGGCTCTGCGAGAGCGAGGCCGATGGGAAGCGCAGGCTTTGGGTGCAGGGCAGCCTGGGTGAGGGGTGGGTGCCTGGGAGGGGAGAGGAGCTCAGGCAGAGGCCGTGGGCTGGGGAATTAGCTCAAGTGGTAGAGCGCTCGCTTAGCATGTGAGAGGCAGCGGGATCGATGCCCGCATTCTCCAACGCTTTTCATTCCCCTTGCCTGGGCGCGGGGCCTTTGCCGGGGCCCCGTGTCCTCTGGGGGCTTTGGGGATCTTGCGGTGCCGGTGGCCTGCACACAAGAGGGCAGCATCCAGGGCGGCAGCAGGAGCAGCAACGAGCAGTTTAACAGGGCCCCTTATTTTCTCCCTCTTTGCTTGACAGACATCAAATACCATCTCAAGTACTGTGTCCAGCTTTGCGCTCCCCTCTACAGGAAAGAGGTCAATGAAATGGAGCGGCTGCAGTGGAGGGCCACCAAGAAGCTCAGGGAATGGAGGGATTTCTCTTTGAGGATGGGCTCAGGACAATGGCCGTGTTCAGCCTGGAGAAAGAGAAGTGCAGAGGGCTTCCACGTGACCTTCAAGCACTTAGGAGGAGGTTACTGGGTAGAGGAAATGCTGTCCTTTTGTCTGGTGCTTGACCAGAGGGCAAGAGACAGCACAGTGAACTTGGATGGACAAGAGAAGTTGCAGCGGGGTCTGGGTAGGCTTTATTTGGCCCTGCGGAGAGCCCAGGTATAGATGACGTCTGTTGGAGAATCTTTAGAACAGGCAGGTCTCCCTGTGAACAATCCAAACATTCCGATCACAGAGAACTTGTTGTTAGCACAATTATGAGACGACCTTGTGAGCAGTTGAGTGAGATAAGGAAGGGAGAAGAAAAGGGAGTAGAAAAGGGAGGAAGCACAAGTTGCAGATGTGGCTGAACTAAAATATCACCAAGGGTGGGAAAACTTCAGCAGTACTTTTCCACTGTGTCTATTATGGGGTAGAAATTGTTATGTTATGAGCGGCGCGTGATTAAAGCAAGCAAGCCAATAGCGGGTATGCGTGTGGCGCGTGTACACATACGTGAACCAATCGCGTTGCTTAAGAAAAACATATGCCCGTGGCAATAGAGTATATTAACTGAGCTATCTGAGCAATAAACTGGCATTAACCTGATCATATTGGTCTGCGTGTTATTGTCCGAAGCTTCCGCGTCAAGTGGCGCCCGAACAGGGACCCTCAGATCGGTGTTGGGAGCGATGACTACCTGACGTAAAAACCGACGGATTGAGGGGGCGGAAAAGCGGCCGAAAGCGAGTGCTGCCCCGGCACTCGGGAAGACGCTATAGCGCAGAGTAATTAGGGAATCTCGCCTTGGCCAAGCGAGCGGCCGGGAGGAGATGGGGTCTACCCTCTCGAAGGAAGAAGAGGCAGTAGTTAAGCTCCTCCAACATATGCTCTCTAAGAGAGGACTGAGTTACGAAGTACTGACCTTGAAGGCGCTCCTGGCATGGGCGCGGGATAAGGAATTAATTGAGACTGCTGGTGAACTCTTCCTTCAAGAGACATGGTCAAAGATAGGGGCCGTTCTGTGGGAGGAAATCAGCAGGGGATCCAAGGAGGTACAGAAATTTCCCATATTGTGGAAGCTGATATCAGAGACATTAAAAGAAATGCAAGCAGAGCGCGCGGCTGCCGCTGTGGCTTTCGCAGCCATGACAACTACTCAGCCAGAAAAAGGGGGTTGCTCGGCTGCCACATTCATGTTTGGCTCAGTGAACCTGCCGCCTCCGCGCAGTAGACACGGGGAAGGTAAAACTCTCCTGGGACCAGCGCCCGCGCCAGTGAACGACCCTAGGCGGGACGGCCGAAGCAACGGTGACGAACCTTACGAGGAGGACTTTCCGCCGCCACCAGATGATCCGACAACACCTGAGGACAGCGAGGGGTGCAGGACAGACTGGGGTGCCGCTGCGTGTTTACCACCTCTACCTCCCTTGGAGTCAACCTCCCCTGGAAGCCCGCGGGATGGGGAAAAACAGGGGGGACTAAGAGACCATCAGTTTTTGGAGTTGTTAAACAACCTTGAGGTATTAGAAGCGCGGTTAACCACCACCCGCTTACCTGCCCTTTTACCCCCTTCAGCTCCTCCTGCTTCTCCGGACCTGGGGGCGGGGGGGAGCGGGGAGAACAGATGGGATGTACGGAATTGGTGGAAGGGGGTAATCAAAGAGGCTGCGGTGGAAGGGGTGTTTCTCGGGCCGTCAGCGTACCCTGTATTTACTAACACCGCTCAGCAGAGAGAATGGGAGCCGTTTGACTGGAAGCTGTTAAAGGAGATAAAACAGGCAGTGGCGCAGTATGGGCTTAGCTCACCATTTACGAGGGCTTTAGTCAATCATGTTTTTGCTTCTAACCTGCTAACTCCTCATGATACAAAGCAGATAGTGCAGATGTTGTTAAAACCATCTCAAAAGTTGACATTTTGGAAGGAGTGGGAGGAATTGTGCGAGAGGGCTGCGTCCACTCCACGTCAGCAGGGCAACCTTTGGAGTGATGGCGTTTGTCTTCCCAAGTAACCGTTACGCGTGATGGAGCCCTACTTTCCTGGGGATGGCTGAACACCTGCCTGCCCATGGGAAGTAGTGAATGAATTCCTTCTTTTGCTTTGCTTGCGCGCACGGCTTTTGCTTTGCCTATTAAACTGTCTTTATCTCAACCCAGGAGTTTCCTCACTTCTACTCTTCTGATTCTCCCCCTTCCCACTGGGCTGGGGGGAGTGAGCGAGCGGCTGTGTGGTGCTTAGTTGCTGGTGGGGCTTGACGGGTTTGAGATAACGACAGATTTGATTAGAATGCGCAAGATTGAATTTATTAATCAGCAGGCTTCTGTGCTTGCTATGGGGCTTGCCTGCCTTACTGTATATACATATACTGTATGCCTTGAAGTCTACCGCTTGTTAGTGACGGCTTTTTGCTTTTGCTGCTTGCTGTACTGCTGTACTGCTTACCATCTTACTCTGCTGTGCCTGGGAACATTTTGATAACAGCAATGGCCAGGTGCCTGGGCTGGCAGATGGCCAGGGCATTGCTGCTGTTTCTGTGCTGCTCTGCTGGACAGGCTGGAACTCCAGTGTGAACTCAAGTCAGAGGGATTGTGGCCCAAGGATAAGTCCATGCTGCAGCAGGGGGATCCGCTGTATGGCGTGCAGGTGCAAATGCTTATGGGGAATGGACCGTATACTGACGTGCAATAGCAAGCGAGGATAGCTAACCAATCAATGTAAGATTAATGATAAATAGCATGAATCGACAGAAAAGAGGGTATAAGAACTGGTGAATTTTGATGCAAAGAGGAACACGCTTGAGGAGGAGTTATCCCCCGTGTTCCTGGCGCCGTGAATAAAGAATGCCTGCCTTTTAACACTACATTAGTGTTACGAGGTTTATTCCCGATTTCGGTGACAGTTTTGGCACGCGACCCAGGTGGGACACCGCTTGTGAATCTCGACGGATCTGTGGGATCACGGGACCTCCAGCCGGCACCGAGGGATTCTCGGGGAGAACCTCTGATCCCCGGACTGAAGAATTCTAAGCAAGTCCCCTGGAAAAAGTAATAAGGCATTCTTATTATAAGGGATTTTGAGCTCTAACAGGTCTGCTCGTAAGATGAAATGCGCAGGCTTGGACTAAGGGGTCCCTCTGACTAGTGCCTGTGATAGTGCACGATCACACCCACTAGTCTCGGGAAGATGGGTACATTTCCGAGTAAGAAACCTGTCCTGCAGAAAACACCTTTGGGATGTATTTTGGCACATTGGAAAGATCTGGGAGGAGATCCTCTGACTCGGACAGTGTGGTATATATCTGTATGACTCTACAATGACGGTCCAGTAATAGTGAAAGTCTCTTTTTCAGTTACTGATTTAAGATCATGGAAAGAGATTGCGGGCACCTATCGGGAGGATCCCGATAGAGTAGCTAAAGTGGTCGAGACAATAATTAGAACTCAAGACCCTGACTGGAATGATTTACAAGTGATATTGAGCACTCTATTCGATGAGACTGATAAGCAAATGGTACTAAATACTGCCAGAAAGCAGGTGGAAGCATTACATGCTAACGGAGATTTACAAGGGACCTGTGCAGGGGAATCAACCCTAGCTGAACCTCTGGTTACAATGAAGCTAGGGGATGAAGAAATAGAATTTTTGATAGATACAGGAGCCACTTATTCGGTATTGAATACATGTAAAGGAAAAATTAGTCATAAATCAGTGGATGTTGTTGGTGTAACAGGGCAAAAGGAAAATTGGCCTTTCCTAGAGTCATTAAAATTTAAAATAGGAAAACAGTGAGTAACTCACCAGTTTTTGTATATGCCTGAATGTCCATTGCCTCTGTTAGGGCGAGATCTATTAAGTAAATTGGATGCACAAATTACTTTCGAAAATGGAGAGGTTAAATTACTAATACCCGAATCAAAAGCCATAGAGGCAAGAGTGTTTATGTTACAGGATTCCTTCAGGGAGGAATAAATTCCAGAAGAAGTGGAAAATGCAGTGATTCCTTTGGTTTGGGCAACTGGAGTTCCGGGACGATCTAAATTGGCAGAGCTGGTGAAAGTAACTTTAAAACCTGGAGCTAAGCCGGTAAGGCAGAAACAATACCCTATTAAGTGGGAGGCTCGAAAATCAAGAAGGGCTGCGGTAGCCTGGTATCACGATGGGCTGTGGTACTCGCAATTATTAGAGGGGAGGCCGCAGGATTCCCTCCAAACACTAGAATTAAAAGCAGTTGTTTGGGCTTTTCAAAACTGGCATGATCAATCCCTTAATGTAGTATCTGATTCGCTGTATGTGGTTGGTACGGTATTGCGACTCGAACGCTCTATGCTTCGAACACTTCGCAATTCAGTTTTGTATCAATTGCTGTTACAACTTCTGCATTTGTTAAATCAGAGACAACATCCGTATTTTGTGACCCATATCCGCAGTCATCAACCTGACTATGGCTTGGTCCTAGGTAACAATCGCACTGATCGCCTAGTTGCGGCAAATTGGCCAAACAGACAGACTAATTTCTTTGAGCAGGCTCAAAATTCTCATAATTTTTTCCATCAGTCGGCAAGAGTATTGGCTAAACAGTTCAATTTGACTTTGTCGGACGCTAAAGGTATCGTACACTCTTGTCCTGCTTGCCAAAGACTAGGTTTGGGCCTGGGGCTAGGAGTCAATCCTCGCGGCTTACAGGCGCTGCTGCTGTGGCAGATGGATGTCACGCATTTTGCAGAATTTGGCCGACAAAAGTATATACACGTGTCAATTGACACTTACTCACATGCCATGTGGGCTACTGTGCAAACTGGGGAAACTGCGAGACATGTCATCAAGCATATGTGTGCTGCCATGGCAATTCTCGGAGTGCCCCAAGAAGTGAAAACAGATAACGGTCTGGCATACATTTCCCAACGGTTTGGTCATTTTTGTCAGCTCTGGGGCATTCGCCACACCACTGGCATTCCGCACTCCCCTACGGGACAAGCCATTGTCGAACGGGCGCACGCCACACTCAAGTCGCTTTTGCATAAACAGAAAGGGGGAGAACAGGTACCCTGTGAGCGTCTTGCAAAAGCTCTGTATGTGCTGAATCATCTGCGACTAACGGGCAATCGTGAATCACCACCCATTGTAATTCATCACACATCTTTAAAGTCGGGGGTACAAGCAGCGTCTCCTGTGCGCGTCCAATATAAAGATTTAGCTACAGGTGAATGGAAAGGTCCCGTTGAAGTAAAAATGATTGGGAGAGGCTATGCTTGTGTTTTGACAGATCAGGGACCGCATTGGGTACCGGCCAGATGGATTAAGCCCTGGAAAGAGACTGACCAAGCGTTGAACGAGCCGGAGGATGTCGTCAGAGCTGGAGCGGCCAGTTATTGTCTGTCCGGACTGCGGGACGTGTAAACCGTGGATATTGACTCAATGCCATCAATGCGGTATATGGTTGTTTAGCAGGGATGAGGGTGCTGTGGAGTATTATTTTCTTTTTGACATGGTTAGAGCATGGCCTGGTATTCCCTCTTATCTTAAGGGAGGCCCCTGTAGCTTAGGGCGCTTAATGCTTTTAACACCAAATACCTTTATGGCTTTAAGTAGCTTATTATTAGATGTAGATACAGTTAGACATGCCACACTGCAGAATTGAGCAGCCATAGATTTTTTGTTACTGGTCCAGGGTCATGGCTGCCAAGAGTTTGAAGGAATGTGCTGCATGAACTTATCAGATCACTCCGAGTCTATCCATAAGAGCATACAAGCATTGGTGGAACAGACGAAAAAATTATTAAAAGAAGACAGTGGGTTTTTCGGTCTAGACAATTTGTGGAGAGGCTGGGGGTTATCAGGATGGTTGTTGTCGCTGCTAAAAAACCTGGCTATTGATTATATTAGTCGTAGCAGTTGTGCTATTAATGACACCATGATTGCTCTCCCTCCTGCGGCGATTGGTACTAAAGGCTGTCGAACGAGTTTGGATTGTTCAAACAGAAAAAGGGGGATTTGTGGGAGAATCTTTAGAACAGGCAGGTCTCCCTGTGAACAATCCAAACATTCCGATCACAGAGAACTTGTTGTTAGCACAATTATGAGATGACCTTGTGAGCAGTTGAGTGAGATAAGGAAGGGAGAAGAAAAGGGAGTAGAAAAGGGAGGAAGCACAAGTTGCAGATGTGGCTGAACTAAAATATCACCAAGGGTGGGAAAACTTCAGCAGTACTTTTCCACTGTGTCTATTATGGGGTAGAAATTGTTATGTTATGAGCGGCGCGTGATTAAAGCAAGCAAGCCAATAGCGGGTATGCGTGTGGCGCGTGTACACATACGTGAACCAATCGCGTTGCTTAAGAAAAACATATGCCCGTGGCAATAGAGTATATTAACTGAGCTATCTGAGCAATAAACTGGCATTAACCTGATCATATTGGTCTGCGTGTTATTGTCCGAAGTTTCCGCGTCAGACGTCCAGGGAGGTTGTGGAGTTTTTCTGTTTGGGTGTTTGCATGATTTGCCAGGCTGAAGGGTTGAGCAAGGTGGTTTGATGTTGGAGCTGAGGCTGTTTGAAGCAGGATGTGGGAGTAGAGGCATGATTCTACACTTTGCATGGAGAAGCGTTGGATGAGCGCGTGCTGGGCGAGGTAAGGGGCAGGGCCCCATGGTTCCTTCGATAGCTCAGCTGGTAGAGCGGAGGACTGTAGGCTCCCTTGCACGGCCATCCTTAGGTCGCTGGTTCAACTCCGGCTCGAAGGAGTGCCCTTTTGGCTCTGGCCCAGACCCTGCGGCACCTCTGCCATTTGGCCCTGCCCGTGTGGCTCCCCTTCAAGGGCTGGCCGGCCTTGAACTCTTGCCTGAGGTGGGGGAGAAGACCGGCCAAGGCAGCTTTGGGCGAGCCCTGGGCGGGGGGATGGTGGTCCTGCGCACTGGTGTTGTCAGGGCTCACCACCAGCAGGAGAGTGCGTGGGTGAGTGGGTGGCTCTGCGAGAGCGAGGCCGATGGGAAGCGCAGGCTTTGGGTGCAGGGCAGCCTGGGTGAGGGGTGGGTGCCTGGGAGGGGAGAGGAGCTCAGGCAGAGGCCGTGGGCTGGGGAATTAGCTCAAGTGGTAGAGCGCTCGCTTAGCATGTGAGAGGCAGCGGGATCGATGCCCGCATTCTCCAACGCTTTTCATTCCCCTTGCCTGGGCGCGGGGCCTTTGCCGGGGCCCCGTGTCCTCTGGGGGCTTTGGGGATCTTGCGGTGCCGGTGGCCTGCACACAAGAGGGCAGCATCCAGGGCGGCAGCAGGAGCAGCAACGAGCAGTTTAACAGGGCCCCTTATTTTCTCCCTCTTTGCTTGACAGACATCAAATACCATCTCAAGTACTGTGTCCAGCTTTGCGCTCCCCTCTACAGGAAAGAGGTCAATGAAATGGAGCGGCTGCAGTGGAGGGCCACCAAGAAGCTCAGGGAATGGAGGGATTTCTCTTTGAGGATGGGCTCAGGACAATGGCCGTGTTCAGCCTGGAGAAAGAGAAGTGCAGAGGGCTTCCACGTGACCTTCGAGCACTTAGGAGGAGGTTACTGGGTAGAGGAAATGCTGTCCTTTTGTCTGGTGCTTGACCAGAGGGCAAGAGACAGCACAGTGAACCTGGATGGACAAGAGAAGTTGCAGCGGGGTCTGGGTAGGCTTTATTTGGCCCTGCGGAGAGCCCAGGTATAGAAGATGACGTCCAGGGAGGTTGTGGAGTTTTTCTGTTTGGGTGTTTGCATGATTTGCCGGGCTGAAGGGTTGAGCAAGGTGGTTTGATGTTGGAGCTGAGGCTGTTTGAAGCAGGATGTGGGAGTAGAGGCATGATTCTACACTTTGCATGGAGAAGCGCTGGATGAGCGCGTGCTGGGCGAGGTAAGGGGCAGGGCCCCACGGTTCCTTCGATAGCTCAGCTGGTAGAGCGGAGGACTGTAGGCTCCCTTGCACGGCCATCCTTAGGTCGCTGGTTCAACTCCGGCTCGAAGGAGTGCCCTTTTGGCTCTGGCCCAGACCCTGCGGCACCTCTGCCATTTGGCCCTGCCCGTGTGGCTCCCCTTCAAGGGCTGGCCGGCCTTGAACTCTTGCCTGAGGTGGGGGAGAAGACCGGCCAAGGCAGCTTTGGGCGAGCCCTGGGCGGGGGGATGGTGGTCCTGCGCACTGGTGTTGTCAGGGCTCACCACCAGCAGGAGAGTGCGTGGGTGAGTGGGTGGCTCTGCGAGAGCGAGGCCGATGGGAAGCGCAGGCTTTGGGTGCAGGGCAGCCTGGGTGAGGGGTGGGTGCCTGGGAGGGGAGAGGAGCTCAGGCAGAGGCCGTGGGCTGGGGAATTAGCTCAAGTGGTAGAGCGCTCGCTTAGCATGTGAGAGGCAGCGGGATCGATGCCCGCATTCTCCAACGCTTTTCATTCCCCTTGCCTGGGCGCGGGGCCTTTGCCGGGGCCCCGTGTCCTCTGGGGGCTTTGGGGATCTTGCGGTGCCGGTGGCCTGCACACAAGAGGGCAGCATCCAGGGCGGCAGCAAGAGCAGCACGGGCTCTGCCTGGAGGGAAGGCATTCTCCACCTTTGCTCGGCATCTGTTCGATGGCATCTAGAATACTGTGCCCAACTTTGGGCCCCTGTGTAGAAGACAGACATTGGCCAAGTGCAGCAGCCTCAGAACAGGGCCGCCAGGACGGTTGGGAGTAGGCGCAGCTGCCCTCTGAGGAGAGGCCAGTGAATGTGGGCTTGTCGCGAGCCTGGAGAAGAGAGGGCTTTGGGGGAGCTGAGGAGCAGCTTTCAAATGCCTGCCAGGAGGTTACTGATTCAGCAGGCATAGGCCTTTTGCTGTGGTGATTGGTGGAGGAATAGAGAAACAACAGCCCACAAGTGGAGCAGGACAGGTTCAATTTTTTCTCCCCTCACGTCAGCCAGGCAGGAGAAGAAGTGTGCCCAGGAGGCTGTGCAGTCTCCATGCTTGGAGGTTGGCATGAGCTGACTGGCGGAAGCTTTGACCGAGCTGGAGCGATCCCCAGGCTCAGGCTGCTTGGAGGAGGTTTGAGTAGAGATGTCCTGAGGTCTCATCCAAGCTGATTCCTTTGACTGCTCTGTCATGGAGGCAGAGCCGGGAGGGGGCCGTGCCGTTCCATCAGTAGCTCTGCTGGTAGAGCAGAGGACTGCAGGCTCCCTTGCATGGCTACCTTTGCGTCTCGTGCGGGCCCTGAGTGCCCTAATAGGCCTGAATGGCCCTGACCAGCCTTTTGCGGGACCTCCACGTCCAACCGTGTGTCCAGGAGCTCTCTTCACGTTCGGCTCTGGGCCTTCACGCTCTTCCCGTGCTACACCGCAGGAGTCCTGGTCTCTATTTCAGCCATGCCCATGGCTATGCCGATGGTGTTGTCCAGCCGCAGAGACCCTTGATGCAGCCGCTGACGTGCAGACGGATGCTCTGCCTTGACCTCATCCCTGGCTTGTCGGTCTGGACCTGCCTGTCGCTCAGTGGCCACGATCGTCACTCTGAGCTATGCGCGACTTCCTGGCGTGCCGTTGTCCCTGCCTCACGCTGACAACGGTGCCTTCTGCTTCCGGACGCTCTCCTAGAGCAAGGCACCGTGGCTGGGTCTGTGGTGGCCGGGTGGTGTGGGCCTGAGAGTCTGTGGGCAATGTGGGTCTAGGGCAAATGTTTCTTTTTTCCTGCTGGAGAGTCATGCGCGTATGCAGGAGTGGTGTGAGAGCGGAAGCGTTGGATGAGTATGTGACGAAGGTGCGAGGTGTCAGGGTCCCGTGGTTCCTCCAGTAGCTCAGCTGGTACAGCGGAGGACTGTAGGCTCCCTTGCATGGCCATCCTTAGGTCGCTGCTTGAACTCCGGCTCGAAGGAGCGCCCTTTTGGCTCTGGCCCAGACCCTGCGGCACCTCTGCCATTTGGCCCTGCCCGTGTGGCTCCCCTTCAAGGGCTGGCCGGCCTTGAACTCTTGCCTGAGGTGGGGGAGAAGACCGGCCAAGGCAGCTTTGGGCGAGCCCTGGGCGGGGGGATGGTGGTCCTGCGCACTGGTGTTGTCAGGGCTCACCACCAGCAGGAGAGTGCGTGGGTGAGTGGGTGGCTCTGCGAGAGCGAGGCCGATGGGAAGCGCAGGCTTTGGGTGCAGGGCAGCCTGGGTGAGGGGTGGGTGCCTGGGAGGGGAGAGGAGCTCAGGCAGAGGCCGTGGGCTGGGGAATTAGCTCAAGTGGTAGAGCGCTCGCTTAGCATGTGAGAGGCAGCGGGATCGATGCCCGCATTCTCCAACGCTTTTCATTCCCCTTGCCTGGGCGCGGGGCCTTTGCCGGGGCCCCGTGTCCTCTGGGGGCTTTGGGGATCTTGCGGTGCCGGTGGCCTGCACACAAGAGGGCAGCATCCAGGGCGGCAGCAAGAGCAGCAACGAGCAGTTTAACAGGGCCCCTTATTTTCTCCCTCTTGCTTGACAGACATCAAATACCATCTCAAGTACTGTGTCCAGCTTTGCGCTCCCCTCTACAGGAAAGAGGTCAATGAAATGGAGCGGCTGCAGTGGAGGGCCACCAAGAAGCTCAGGGAATGGAGGGATTTCTCTTTGAGGATGGGCTCAGGACAATGGCCGTGTTCAGCCTGGAGAAAGAGAAGTGCAGAGGGCTTCCACGTGACCTTCGAGCACTTAGGAGGAGGTTACCGGGTAGAGGAAATGCTGTCCTTTTGTCTGGTGCTTGACCAGAGGGCAAGAGACAGCACAGTGAACCTGGATGGACAAGAGAAGTTGCAGCGGGGTCTGGGTAGGCTTTATTTGGCCCTGCGGAGAGCCCAGGTATAGAAGATGACGTCCAGGGAGGTTGTGGAGTTTTTCTGTTTGGGTGTTTGCATGATTTGCCGGGCTGAAGGGTTGAGCAAGGTGGTTTGATGTTGGAGCTGAGGCTGTTTGAAGCAGGATGTGGGAGTAGAGGCATGATTCTACACTTTGCATGGAGAAGCACTGGATGAGCGCGTGCTGGGCGAGGTAAGGGGCAGGGCCCCACGGTTCCTTCGATAGCTCAGCTGGTAGAGCGGAGGACTGTAGGCTCCCTTGCATGGCCATCCTTAGGTCGCTGCTTGAACTCCGGCTCGAAGGAGCGCCCTTTTGGCTCTGGCCCAGACCCTGCGGCACCTCTGCCATTTGGCCCTGCCCGTGTGGCTCCCCTTCAAGGGCTGGCCGGCCTTGAACTCTTGCCTGAGGTGGGGGAGAAGACCGGCCAAGGCAGCTTTGGGCGAGCCCTGGGCGGGGGGATGGTGGTCCTGCGCACTGGTGTTGTCAGGGCTCACCACCAGCAGGAGAGTGCGTGGGTGAGTGGGTGGCTCTGCGAGAGCGAGGCCGATGGGAAGCGCAGGCTTTGGGTGCAGGGCAGCCTGGGTGAGGGGTGGGTGCCTGGGAGGGGAGAGGAGCTCAGGCAGAGGCCGTGGGCTGGGGAATTAGCTCAAGTGGTAGAGCGCTCGCTTAGCATGTGAGAGGCAGCGGGATCGATGCCCGCATTCTCCAACGCTTTTCATTCCCCTTGCCTGGGCGCGGGGCCTTTGCCGGGGCCCCGTGTCCTCTGGGGGCTTTGGGGATCTTGCGGTGCCGGTGGCCTGCACACAAGAGGGCAGCATCCAGGGCGGCAGCAAGAGCAGCACGGGCTCTGCCTGGAGGGAAGGCATTCTCCACCTTTGCTCGGCATCTGTTCGATGGCATCTAGAATACTGTGCCCAACTTTGGGCCCCTGTGTAGAAGACAGACATTGGCCAAGTGCAGCAGCCTCAGAACAGGGCCGCCAGGACGGTTGGGAGTAGGCGCAGCTGCCCTCTGAGGAGAGGCCAGTGAATGTGGGCTTGTCGCGAGCCTGGAGAAGAGAGGGCTTTGGGGGAGCTGAGGAGCAGCTTTCAAATGCCTGCCAGGAGGTTACTGATTCAGCAGGCATAGGCCTTTTGCTGTGGTGATTGGTGGAGGAATAGAGAAACAACAGCCCACAAGTGGAGCAGGACAGGTTCAATTTTTTCTCCCCTCACGTCAGCCAAGCAGGAGAAGAAGTGTGCCCAGGAGGCTGTGCAGTCTCCATGCTTGGAGGTTGGCATGAGCTGACTGGCGGAAGCTTTGACCGAGCTGGAGCGATCCCCAGGCTCAGGCTGCTTGGAGGAGGTTTGAGTAGAGATGTCCTGAGGTCTCATCCAAGCTGATTCCTTTGACTGCTCTGTCATGGAGGCAGAGCCGGGAGGGGGCCGTGCCGTTCCATCAGTAGCTCTGCTGGTAGAGCAGAGGACTGCAGGCTCCCTTGCATGGCTACCTTTGCGTCTCGTGCGGGCCCTGAGTGCCCTAATAGGCCTGAATGGCCCTGACCAGCCTTTTGCGGGACCTCCACGTCCAACCGTGTGTCCAGGAGCTCTCTTCACGTTCGGCTCTGGGCCTTCACGCTCTTCCCGTGCTACACCGCAGGAGTCCTGGTCTCTATTTCAGCCATGCCCATGGCTATGCCGATGGTGTTGTCCAGCCGCAGAGACCCTTGATGCAGCCGCTGACGTGCAGACGGATGCTCTGCCTTGACCTCATCCCTGGCTTGTCGGTCTGGACCTGCCTGTCGCTCAGTGGCCACGATCGTCACTCTGAGCTATGCGCGACTTCCTGGCGTGCCGTTGTCCCTGCCTCACGCTGACAACGGTGCCTTCTGCTTCCGGACGCTCTCCTAGAGCAAGGCACCGTGGCTGGGTCTGTGGTGGCCGGGTGGTGTGGGCCTGAGAGTCTGTGGGCAATGTGGGTCTAGGGCAAATGTTTCTTTTTTCCTGCTGGAGAGTCATGCGCGTATGCAGGAGTGGTGTGAGAGCGGAAGCGTTGGATGAGTATGTGATGAAGGTGCGAGGTGTCAGGGTCCCGTGGTTCCTCCAGTAGCTCAGCTGGTAGAGCGGAGGACTGTAGGCTCCCTTGCACGGCCATCCTTAGGTCGCTGCTTGAACTCCGGCTCGAAGGAGCGCCCTTTTGGCTCTGGCCCAGACCCT
Organism: Morus bassanus; assembly: GCA_031468815.1. Classification (NCBI taxonomy): domain Eukaryota; kingdom Metazoa; phylum Chordata; class Aves; order Suliformes; family Sulidae; genus Morus; species Morus bassanus. The sequence goes on along the minus strand of CM062567.1, from coordinate 130,840,179 downwards.
GCGGCACCTCTGCCATTTGGCCCTGCCCGTGTGGCTCCCCTTCAAGGGCTGGCCGGCCTTGAACTCTTGCCTGAGGTGGGGGAGAAGACCGGCCAAGGCAGCTTTGGGTGAGCCCTGGGCGGGGGGATGGTGGTCCTGCGCACTGGTGTTGTCAGGGCTCACCACCAGCAGGAGAGTGCGTGGGTGAGTGGGTGGCTCTGCGAGAGCGAGGCCGATGGGAAGCGCAGGCTTTGGGTGCAGGGCAGCCTGGGTGAGGGGTGGGTGCCTGGGAGGGGAGAGGAGCTCAGGCAGAGGCCGTGGGCTGGGGAATTAGCTCAAGTGGTAGAGCGCTCGCTTAGCATGTGAGAGGCAGCGGGATCGATGCCCGCATTCTCCAACGCTTTTCATTCCCCTTGCCTGGGCGCGGGGCCTTTGCCGGGGCCCCGTGTCCTCTGGGGGCTTTGGGGATCTTGCGGTGCCGGTGGCCTGCACACAAGAGGGCAGCATCCAGGGCGGCAGCAAGAGCAGCAACGAGCAGTTTAACAGGGCCCCTTATTTTCTCCCTCTTGCTTGACAGACATCAAATACCATCTCAAGTACTGTGTCCAGCTTTGCGCTCCCCTCTACAGGAAAGAGGTCAATGAAATGGAGCGGCTGCAGTGGAGGGCCACCAAGAAGCTCAGGGAATGGAGGGATTTCTCTTTGAGGATGGGCTCAGGACAATGGCCGTGTTCAGCCTGGAGAAAGAGAAGTGCAGAGGGCTTCCACGTGACCTTCGAGCACTTAGGAGGAGGTTACCGGGTAGAGGAAATGCTGTCCTTTTGTCTGGTGCTTGACCAGAGGGCAAGAGACAGCACAGTGAACCTGGATGGACAAGAGAAGTTGCAGCGGGGTCTGGGTAGGCTTTATTTGGCCCTGCGGAGAGCCCAGGTATAGAAGATGACGTCCAGGGAGGTTGTGGAGTTTTTCTGTTTGGGTGTTTGCATGATTTGCCGGGCTGAAGGGTTGAGCAAGGTGGTTTGATGTTGGAGCTGAGGCTGTTTGAAGCAGGATGTGGGAGTAGAGGCATGATTCTACACTTTGCATGGAGAAGCACTGGATGAGCGCGTGCTGGGCGAGGTAAGGGGCAGGGCCCCACGGTTCCTTCGATAGCTCAGCTGGTAGAGCGGAGGACTGTAGGCTCCCTTGCATGGCCATCCTTAGGTCGCTGCTTGAACTCCGGCTCGAAGGAGCGCCCTTTTGGCTCTGGCCCAGACCCTGCGGCACCTCTGCCATTTGGCCCTGCCCGTGTGGCTCCCCTTCAAGGGCTGGCCGGCCTTGAACTCTTGCCTGAGGTGGGGGAGAAGACCGGCCAAGGCAGCTTTGGGCGAGCCCTGGGCGGGGGGATGGTGGTCCTGCGCACTGGTGTTGTCAGGGCTCACCACCAGCAGGAGAGTGCGTGGGTGAGTGGGTGGCTCTGCGAGAGCGAGGCCGATGGGAAGCGCAGGCTTTGGGTGCAGGGCAGCCTGGGTGAGGGGTGGGTGCCTGGGAGGGGAGAGGAGCTCAGGCAGAGGCCGTGGGCTGGGGAATTAGCTCAAGTGGTAGAGCGCTCGCTTAGCATGTGAGAGGCAGCGGGATCGATGCCCGCATTCTCCAACGCTTTTCATTCCCCTTGCCTGGGCGCGGGGCCTTTGCCGGGGCCCCGTGTCCTCTGGGGGCTTTGGGGATCTTGCGGTGCCGGTGGCCTGCACACAAGAGGGCAGCATCCAGGGCGGCAGCAAGAGCAGCACGGGCTCTGCCTGGAGGGAAGGCATTCTCCACCTTTGCTCGGCATCTGTTCGATGGCATCTAGAATACTGTGCCCAACTTTGGGCCCCTGTGTAGAAGACAGACATTGGCCAAGTGCAGCAGCCTCAGAACAGGGCCGCCAGGACGGTTGGGAGTAGGCGCAGCTGCCCTCTGAGGAGAGGCCAGTGAATGTGGGCTTGTCGCGAGCCTGGAGAAGAGAGGGCTTTGGGGGAGCTGAGGAGCAGCTTTCAAATGCCTGCCAGGAGGTTACTGATTCAGCAGGCATAGGCCTTTTGCTGTGGTGATTGGTGGAGGAATAGAGAAACAACAGCCCACAAGTGGAGCAGGACAGGTTCAATTTTTTCTCCCCTCACGTCAGCCAAGCAGGAGAAGAAGTGTGCCCAGGAGGCTGTGCAGTCTCCATGCTTGGAGGTTGGCATGAGCTGACTGGCGGAAGCTTTGACCGAGCTGGAGCGATCCCCAGGCTCAGGCTGCTTGGAGGAGGTTTGAGTAGAGATGTCCTGAGGTCTCATCCAAGCTGATTCCTTTGACTGCTCTGTCATGGAGGCAGAGCCGGGAGGGGGCCGTGCCGTTCCATCAGTAGCTCTGCTGGTAGAGCAGAGGACTGCAGGCTCCCTTGCATGGCTACCTTTGCGTCTCGTGCGGGCCCTGAGTGCCCTAATAGGCCTGAATGGCCCTGACCAGCCTTTTGCGGGACCTCCACGTCCAACCGTGTGTCCAGGAGCTCTCTTCACGTTCGGCTCTGGGCCTTCACGCTCTTCCCGTGCTACACCGCAGGAGTCCTGGTCTCTATTTCAGCCATGCCCATGGCTATGCCGATGGTGTTGTCCAGCCGCAGAGACCCTTGATGCAGCCGCTGACGTGCAGACGGATGCTCTGCCTTGACCTCATCCCTGGCTTGTCGGTCTGGACCTGCCTGTCGCTCAGTGGCCACGATCGTCACTCTGAGCTATGCGCGACTTCCTGGCGTGCCGTTGTCCCTGCCTCACGCTGACAACGGTGCCTTCTGCTTCCGGACGCTCTCCTAGAGCAAGGCACCGTGGCTGGGTCTGTGGTGGCCGGGTGGTGTGGGCCTGAGAGTCTGTGGGCAATGTGGGTCTAGGGCAAATGTTTCTTTTTTCCTGCTGGAGAGTCATGCGCGTATGCAGGAGTGGTGTGAGAGCGGAAGCGTTGGATGAGTATGTGATGAAGGTGCGAGGTGTCAGGGTCCCGTGGTTCCTCCAGTAGCTCAGCTGGTAGAGCGGAGGACTGTAGGCTCCCTTGCACGGCCATCCTTAGGTCGCTGCTTGAACTCCGGCTCGAAGGAGCGCCCTTTTGGCTCTGGCCCAGACCCTGCGGCACCTCTGCCATTTGGCCCTGCCCGTGTGGCTCCCCTTCAAGGGCTGGCCGGCCTTGAACTCTTGCCTGAGGTGGGGGAGAAGACCGGCCAAGGCAGCTTTGGGCGAGCCCTGGGCGGGGGGATGGTGGTCCTGCGCACTGGTGTTGTCAGGGCTCACCACCAGCAGGAGAGTGCGTGGGTGAGTGGGTGGCTCTGCGAGAGCGAGGCCGATGGGAAGCGCAGGCTTTGGGTGCAGGGCAGCCTGGGTGAGGGGTGGGTGCCTGGGAGGGGAGAGGAGCTCAGGCAGAGGCCGTGGGCTGGGGAATTAGCTCAAGTGGTAGAGCGCTCGCTTAGCATGTGAGAGGCAGCGGGATCGATGCCCGCATTCTCCAACGCTTTTCATTCCCCTTGCCTGGGCGCGGGGCCTTTGCCGGGGCCCCGTGTCCTCTGGGGGCTTTGGGGATCTTGCGGTGCCGGTGGCCTGCACACAAGAGGGCAGCATCCAGGGCGGCAGCAAGAGCAGCACGGGCTCTGCCTGGAGGGAAGGCATTCTCCACCTTTGCTCGGCATCTGTTCGATGGCATCTAGAATACTGTGCCCAACTTTGGGCCCCTGTGTAGAAGACAGACATTGGCCAAGTGCAGCAGCCTCAGAACAGGGCCGCCAGGACGGTTGGGAGTAGGCGCAGCTGCCCTCTGAGGAGAGGCCAGTGAATGTGGGCTTGTCGCGAGCCTGGAGAAGAGAGGGCTTTGGGGGAGCTGAGGAGCAGCTTTCAAATGCCTGCCAGGAGGTTACTGATTCAGCAGGCATAGGCCTTTTGCTGTGGTGATTGGTGGAGGAATAGAGAAACAACAGCCCACAAGTGGAGCAGGACAGGTTCAACTTTTTCTCCCCTCACGTCAGCCAGGCAGGAGAAGAAGTGTGCCCAGGAGGCTGTGCAGTCTCCATGCTTGGAGGTTGGCATGAGCTGACTGGCGGAAGCTTTGACCGAGCTGGAGCGATCCCCAGGCTCAGGCTGCTTGGAGGAGGTTTGAGTAGAGATGTCCTGAGGTCTCATCCAAGCTGATTCCTTTGACTGCTCTGTCATGGAGGCAGAGCCGGGAGGGGGCCGTGCCGTTCCATCAGTAGCTCTGCTGGTAGAGCAGAGGACTGCAGGCTCCCTTGCATGGCTACCTTTGCGTCTCGTGCGGGCCCTGAGTGCCCTAATAGGCCTGAATGGCCCTGACCAGCCTTTTGCGGGACCTCCACGTCCAACCGTGTGTCCAGGAGCTCTCTTCACGTTCGGCTCTGGGCCTTCACGCTCTTCCCGTGCTACACCGCAGGAGTCCTGGTCTCTATTTCAGCCATGCCCATGGCTATGCCGATGGTGTTGTCCAGCCGCAGAGACCCTTGATGCAGCCGCTGACGTGCAGACGGATGCTCTGCCTTGACCTCATCCCTGGCTTGTCGGTCTGGACCTGCCTGTCGCTCAGTGGCCACGATCGTCACTCTGAGCTATGCGCGACTTCCTGGCGTGCCGTTGTCCCTGCCTCACGCTGACAACGGTGCCTTCTGCTTCCGGACGCTCTCCTAGAGCAAGGCACCGTGGCTGGGTCTGTGGTGGCCGGGTGGTGTGGGCCTGAGAGTCTGTGGGCAATGTGGGTCTAGGGCAAATGTTTCTTTTTTCCTGCTGGAGAGTCATGCGCGTATGCAGGAGTGGTGTGAGAGCGGAAGCGTTGGATGAGTATGTGACGAAGGTGCGAGGTGTCAGGGTCCCGTGGTTCCTCCAGTAGCTCAGCTGGTAGAGCGGAGGACTGTAGGCTCCCTTGCACGGCCATCCTTAGGTCGCTGCTTGAACTCCGGCTCGAAGGAGCGCCCTTTTGGCTCTGGCCCAGACCCTGCGGCACCTCTGCCATTTGGCCCTGCCCGTGTGGCTCCCCTTCAAGGGCTGGCCGGCCTTGAACTCTTGCCTGAGGTGGGGGAGAAGACCGGCCAAGGCAGCTTTGGGCGAGCCCTGGGCGGGGGGATGGTGGTCCTGCGCACTGGTGTTGTCAGGGCTCACCACCAGCAGGAGAGTGCGTGGGTGAGTGGGTGGCTCTGCGAGAGCGAGGCCGATGGGAAGCGCAGGCTTTGGGTGCAGGGCAGCCTGGGTGAGGGGTGGGTGCCTGGGAGGGGAGAGGAGCTCAGGCAGAGGCCGTGGGCTGGGGAATTAGCTCAAGTGGTAGAGCGCTCGCTTAGCATGTGAGAGGCAGCGGGATCGATGCCCGCATTCTCCAACGCTTTTCATTCCCCTTGCCTGGGCGCGGGGCCTTTGCCGGGGCCCCGTGTCCTCTGGGGGCTTTGGGGATCTTGCGGTGCCGGTGGCCTGCACACAAGGGGGCAGCATCCAGGGCTGCAGCAAGAGCAGCAACGAGCAGTTTAACAGGGCCCCTTATTTTCTCCCTCTTTGCTTGACAGACATCAAATACCATCTCAAGTACTGTGTCCAGCTTTGCGCTCCCCTCTACAGGAAAGAGGTCAATGAAATGGAGCGGCTGCAGTGGAGGGCCACCAAGAAGCTCAGGGAATGGAGGGATTTCTCTTTGAGGATGGGCTCAGGACAATGGCCGTGTTCAGCCTGGAGAAAGAGAAGTGCAGAGGGCTTCCACGTGACCTTCGAGCACTTAGGAGGAGGTTACCGGGTAGAGGAAATGCTGTCCTTTTGTCTGGTGCTTGACCAGAGGGCAAGAGACAGCACAGTGAACCTGGATGGACAAGAGAAGTTGCAGCGGGGTCTGGGTAGGCTTTATTTGGCCCTGCGGAGAGCCCAGGTATAGAAGATGACGTCCAGGGAGGTTGTGGAGTTTTTCTGTTTGGGTGTTTGCATGATTTGCCGGGCTGAAGGGTTGAGCAAGGTGGTTTGATGTTGGAGCTGAGGCTGTTTGAAGCAGGATGTGGGAGTAGAGGCATGATTCTACACTTTGCATGGAGAAGCGCTGGATGAGCGCGTGCTGGGCGAGGTAAGGGGCAGGGCCCCATGGTTCCTTCGATAGATCAGCTGGTAGAGCGGAGGACTGTAGGTTCCCTTGCATGGCCATCCTTAGGTCGCTGGTTCAACTCCGGCTCGAAGGAGCGCCCTTTTGGCTCTGGCCCAGACCCTGCGGCACCTCTGCCATTTGGCCCTGCCCGTGTGGCTCCCCTTCAAGGGCTGGCCGGCCTTGAACTCTTGCCTGAGGTGGGGGAGAAGACCGGCCAAGGCAGCTTTGGGCGAGCCCTGGGCGGGGGGATGGTGGTCCTGCGCACTGGTGTTGTCAGGGCTCACCACCAGCAGGAGAGTGCGTGGGTGAGTGGGTGGCTCTGCGAGAGCGAGGCCGATGGGAAGCGCAGGCTTTGGGTGCAGGGCAGCCTGGGTGAGGGGTGGGTGCCTGGGAGGGGAGAGGAGCTCAGGCAGAGGCCGTGGGCTGGGGAATTAGCTCAAGTGGTAGAGCGCTCGCTTAGCATGTGAGAGGCAGCGGGATCGATGCCCGCATTCTCCAACGCTTTTCATTCCCCTTGCCTGGGCGCGGGGCCTTTGCCGGGGCCCCGTGTCCTCTGGGGGCTTTGGGGATCTTGCGGTGCCGGTGGCCTGCACACAAGAGGGCAGCATCCAGGGCGGCAGCAAGAGCAGCACGGGCTCTGCCTGGAGGGAAGGCATTCTCCACCTTTGCTCGGCATCTGTTCGATGGCATCTAGAATACTGTGCCCAACTTTGGGCCCCTGTGTAGAAGACAGACATTGGCCAAGTGCAGCAGCCTCAGAACAGGGCCGCCAGGACGGTTGGGAGTAGGCGCAGCTGCCCTCTGAGGAGAGGCCAGTGAATGTGGGCTTGTCGCGAGCCTGGAGAAGAGAGGGCTTTGGGGGAGCTGAGGAGCAGCTTTCAAATGCCTGCCAGGAGGTTACTGATTCAGCAGGCATAGGCCTTTTGCTGTGGTGATTGGTGGAGGAATAGAGAAACAACAGCCCACAAGTGGAGCAGGACAGGTTCAATTTTTTCTCCCCTCACGTCAGCCAGGCAGGAGAAGAAGTGTGCCCAGGAGGCTGTGCAGTCTCCATGCTTGGAGGTTGGCATGAGCTGACTGGCGGAAGCTTTGACCGAGCTGGAGCGATCCCCAGGCTCAGGCTGCTTGGAGGAAGTTTGAGTAGAGATGTCCTGAGGTCTCATCCAAGCTGATTCCTTTGACTGCTCTGTCATGGAGGCAGAGCCGGGAGGGGGCCGTGCCGTTCCATCAGTAGCTCTGCTGGTAGAGCAGAGGACTGCAGGCTCCCTTGCATGGCTACCTTTGCGTCTCGTGCGGGCCCTGAGTGCCCTAATAGGCCTGAATGGCCCTGACCAGCCTTTTGCGGGACCTCCACGTCCAACCGTGTGTCCAGGAGCTCTCTTCACGTTCGGCTCTGGGCCTTCACGCTCTTCCTGTGCTACACCGCAGGAGTCCTGGTCTCTATTTCAGCCATGCCCATGGCTATGCCGATGGTGTTGTCCAGCCGCAGAGACCCTTGATGCAGCCGCTGACGTGCAGACGGATGCTCTGCCTTGACCTCATCCCTGGCTTGTCGGTCTGGACCTGCCTGTCGCTCAGTGGCCACGATCGTCACTCTGAGCTATGCGCGACTTCCTGGCGTGCCGTTGTCCCTGCCTCACGCTGACAACGGTGCCTTCTGCTTCCGGACGCTCTCCTAGAGCAAGGCACCGTGGCTGGGTCTGTGGTGGCCGGGTGGTGTGGGCCTGAGAGTCTGTGGGCAATGTGGGTCTAGGGCAAATGTTTCTTTTTTCCTGCTGGAGAGTCATGCGCATATGCAGGAGTGGTGTGAGAGCGGAAGCGTTGGATGAGTATGTGACGAAGGTGCGAGGTGTCAGGGTCCCGTGGTTCCTCCAGTAGCTCAGCTGGTAGAGCGGAGGACTGTAGGCTCCCTTGCACGGCCATCCTTAGGTCGCTGCTTGAACTCCGGCTCGAAGGAGCGCCCTTTTGGCTCTGGCCCAGACCCTGCGGCACCTCTGCCATTTGGCCCTGCCCGTGTGGCTCCCCTTCAAGGGCTGGCCGGCCTTGAACTCTTGCCTGAGGTGGGGGAGAAGACCGGCCAAGGCAGCTTTGGGCGAGCCCTGGGCGGGGGGATGGTGGTCCTGCGCACTGGTGTTGTCAGGGCTCACCACCAGCAGGAGAGTGCGTGGGTGAGTGGGTGGCTCTGCGAGAGCGAGGCCGATGGGAAGCGCAGGCTTTGGGTGCAGGGCAGCCTGGGTGAGGGGTGGGTGCCTGGGAGGGGAGAGGAGCTCAGGCAGAGGCCGTGGGCTGGGGAATTAGCTCAAGTGGTAGAGCGCTCGCTTAGCATGTGAGAGGCAGCGGGATCGATGCCCGCATTCTCCAACGCTTTTCATTCCCCTTGCCTGGGCGCGGGGCCTTTGCCGGGGCCCCGTGTCCTCTGGGGGCTTTGGGGATCTTGCGGTGCCGGTGGCCTGCACACAAGAGGGCAGCATCCAGGGCGGCAGCAAGAGCAGCAACGAGCAGTTTAACAGGGCCCCTTATTTTCTCCCTCTTGCTTGACAGACATCAAATACCATCTCAAGTACTGTGTCCAGCTTTGCGCTCCCCTCTACAGGAAAGAGGTCAATGAAATGGAGCGGCTGCAGTGGAGGGCCACCAAGAAGCTCAGGGAATGGAGGGATTTCTCTTTGAGGATGGGCTCAGGACAATGGCCGTGTTCAGCCTGGAGAAAGAGAAGTGCAGAGGGCTTCCACGTGACCTTCGAGCACTTAGGAGGAGGTTACCGGGTAGAGGAAATGCTGTCCTTTTGTCTGGTGCTTGACCAGAGGGCAAGAGACAGCACAGTGAACCTGGATGGACAAGAGAAGTTGCAGCGGGGTCTGGGTAGGCTTTATTTGGCCCTGCGGAGAGCCCAGGTATAGAAGATGACGTCCAGGGAGGTTGTGGAGTTTTTCTGTTTGGGTGTTTGCATGATTTGCCGGGCTGAAGGGTTGAGCAAGGTGGTTTGATGTTGGAGCTGAGGCTGTTTGAAGCAGGATGTGGGAGTAGAGGCATGATTCTACACTTTGCATGGAGAAGCGCTGGATGAGCGCGTGCTGGGCGAGGTAAGGGGCAGGGCCCCACGGTTCCTTCGATAGCTCAGCTGGTAGAGCGGAGGACTGTAGGCTCCCTTGCACGGCCATCCTTAGGTCGCTGGTTCAACTCCGGCTCGAAGGAGTGCCCTTTTGGCTCTGGCCCAGACCCTGCGGCACCTCTGCCATTTGGCCCTGCCCGTGTGGCTCCCCTTCAAGGGCTGGCCGGCCTTGAACTCTTGCCTGAGGTGGGGGAGAAGACCGGCCAAGGCAGCTTTGGGCGAGCCCTGGGCGGGGGGATGGTGGTCCTGCGCACTGGTGTTGTCAGGGCTCACCACCAGCAGGAGAGTGCGTGGGTGAGTGGGTGGCTCTGCGAGAGCGAGGCCGATGGGAAGCGCAGGCTTTGGGTGCAGGGCAGCCTGGGTGAGGGGTGGGTGCCTGGGAGGGGAGAGGAGCTCAGGCAGAGGCCGTGGGCTGGGGAATTAGCTCAAGTGGTAGAGCGCTCGCTTAGCATGTGAGAGGCAGCGGGATCGATGCCCGCATTCTCCAACGCTTTTCATTCCCCTTGCCTGGGCGCGGGGCCTTTGCCGGGGCCCCGTGTCCTCTGGGGGCTTTGGGGATCTTGCGGTGCCGGTGGCCTGCACACAAGAGGGCAGCATCCAGGGCTGCAGCAAGAGCAGCAACGAGCAGTTTAACAGGGCCCCTTATTTTCTCCCTCTTGCTTGACAGACATCAAATACCATCTCAAGTACTGTGTCCAGCTTTGCGCTCCCCTCTACAGGAAAGAGGTCAATGAAATGGAGCGGCTGCAGTGGAGGGCCACCAAGAAGCTCAGGGAATGGAGGGATTTCTCTTTGAGGATGGGCTCAGGACAATGGCCGTGTTCAGCCTGGAGAAAGAGAAGTGCAGAGGGCTTCCACGTGACCTTCGAGCACTTAGGAGGAGGTTACCGGGTAGAGGAAATGCTGTCCTTTTGTCTGGTGCTTGACCAGAGGGCAAGAGACAGCACAGTGAACCTGGATGGACAAGAGAAGTTGCAGCGGGGTCTGGGTAGGCTTTATTTGGCCCTGCGGAGAGCCCAGGTATAGAAGATGACGTCCAGGGAGGTTGTGGAGTTTTTCTGTTTGGGTGTTTGCATGATTTGCCGGGCTGAAGGGTTGAGCAAGGTGGTTTGATGTTGGAGCTGAGGCTGTTTGAAGCAGGATGTGGGAGTAGAGGCATGATTCTACACTTTGCATGGAGAAGCGCTGGATGAGCGCGTGCTGGGCGAGGTAAGGGGCAGGGCCCCACGGTTCCTTCGATAGCTCAGCTGGTAGAGCGGAGGACTGTAGGCTCCCTTGCACGGCCATCCTTAGGTCGCTGGTTCAACTCCGGCTCGAAGGAGTGCCCTTTTGGCTCTGGCCCAGACCCTGCGGCACCTCTGCCATTTGGCCCTGCCCGTGTGGCTCCCCTTCAAGGGCTGGCCGGCCTTGAACTCTTGCCTGAGGTGGGGGAGAAGACCGGCCAAGGCAGCTTTGGGCGAGCCCTGGGCGGGGGGATGGTGGTCCTGCGCACTGGTGTTGTCAGGGCTCACCACCAGCAGGAGAGTGCGTGGGTGAGTGGGTGGCTCTGCGAGAGCGAGGCCGATGGGAAGCGCAGGCTTTGGGTGCAGGGCAGCCTGGGTGAGGGGTGGGTGCCTGGGAGGGGAGAGGAGCTCAGGCAGAGGCCGTGGGCTGGGGAATTAGCTCAAGTGGTAGAGCGCTCGCTTAGCATGTGAGAGGCAGCGGGATCGATGCCCGCATTCTCCAACGCTTTTCATTCCCCTTGCCTGGGCGCGGGGCCTTTGCCGGGGCCCCGTGTCCTCTGGGGGCTTTGGGGATCTTGCGGTGCCGGTGGCCTGCACACAAGAGGGCAGCATCCAGGGCGGCAGCAAGAGCAGCACGGGCTCTGCCTGGAGGGAAGGCATTCTCCACCTTTGCTCGGCATCTGTTCGATGGCATCTAGAATACTGTGCCCAACTTTGGGCCCCTGTGTAGAAGACAGACATTGGCCAAGTGCAGCAGCCTCAGAACAGGGCCGCCAGGACGGTTGGGAGTAGGCGCAGCTGCCCTCTGAGGAGAGGCCAGTGAATGTGGGCTTGTCGCGAGCCTGGAGAAGAGAGGGCTTTGGGGGAGCTGAGGAGCAGCTTTCAAATGCCTGCCAGGAGGTTACTGATTCAGCAGGCATAGGCCTTTTGCTGTGGTGATTGGTGGAGGAATAGAGAAACAACAGCCCACAAGTGGAGCAGGACAGGTTCAATTTTTTCTCCCCTCACGTCAGCCAGGCAGGAGAAGAAGTGTGCCCAGGAGGCTGTGCAGTCTCCATGCTTGGAGGTTGGCATGAGCTGACTGGCGGAAGCTTTGACCGAGCTGGAGCGATCCCCAGGCTCAGGCTGCTTGGAGGAGGTTTGAGTAGAGATGTCCTGAGGTCTCATCCAAGCTGATTCCTTTGACTGCTCTGTCATGGAGGCAGAGCCGGGAGGGGGCCGTGCCGTTCCATCAGTAGCTCTGCTGGTAGAGCAGAGGACTGCAGGCTCCCTTGCATGGCTACCTTTGCGTCTCGTGCGGGCCCTGAGTGCCCTAATAGGCCTGAATGGCCCTGACCAGCCTTTTGCGGGACCTCCACGTCCAACCGTGTGTCCAGGAGCTCTCTTCACGTTCGGCTCTGGGCCTTCACGCTCTTCCCGTGCTACACCGCAGGAGTCCTGGTCTCTATTTCAGCCATGCCCATGGCTATGCCGATGGTGTTGTCCAGCCGCAGAGACCCTTGATGCAGCCGCTGACGTGCAGACGGATGCTCTGCCTTGACCTCATCCCTGGCTTGTCGGTCTGGACCTGCCTGTCGCTCAGTGGCCACGATCGTCACTCTGAGCTATGCGCGACTTCCTGGCGTGCCGTTGTCCCTGCCTCACGCTGACAACGGTGCCTTCTGCTTCCGGACGCTCTCCTAGAGCAAGGCACCGTGGCTGGGTCTGTGGTGGCCGGGTGGTGTGGGCCTGAGAGTCTGTGGGCAATGTGGGTCTAGGGCAAATGTTTCTTTTTTCCTGCTGGAGAGTCATGCGCATATGCAGGAGTGGTGTGAGAGCGGAAGCGTTGGATGAGTATGTGACGAAGGTGCGAGGTGTCAGGGTCCCGTGGTTCCTCCAGTAGCTCAGCTGGTAGAGCGGAGGACTGTAGGCTCCCTTGCACGGCCATCCTTAGGTCGCTGCTTGAACTCCGGCTCGAAGGAGCGCCCTTTTGGCTCTGGCCCAGACCCTGCGGCACCTCTGCCATTTGGCCCTGCCCGTGTGGCTCCCCTTCAAGGGCTGGCCGGCCTTGAACTCTTGCCTGAGGTGGGGGAGAAGACCGGCCAAGGCAGCTTTGGGCGAGCCCTGGGCGGGGGGATGGTGGTCCTGCGCACTGGTGTTGTCAGGGCTCACCACCAGCAGGAGAGTGCGTGGGTGAGTGGGTGGCTCTGCGAGAGCGAGGCCGATGGGAAGCGCAGGCTTTGGGTGCAGGGCAGCCTGGGTGAGGGGTGGGTGCCTGGGAGGGGAGAGGAGCTCAGGCAGAGGCCGTGGGCTGGGGAATTAGCTCAAGTGGTAGAGCGCTCGCTTAGCATGTGAGAGGCAGCGGGATCGATGCCCGCATTCTCCAACGCTTCTCATTCCCCTTGCCTGGGCGCGGGGCCTTTGCCGGGGCCCCGTGTCCTCTGGGGGCTTTGGGGATCTTGCGGTGCCGGTGGCCTGCACACAAGAGGGCAGCATCCAGGGCGGCAGCAAGAGCAGCAACGAGCAGTTTAACAGGGCCCCTTATTTTCTCCCTCTTGCTTGACAGACATCAAATACCATCTCAAGTACTGTGTCCAGCTTTGCGCTCCCCTCTACAGGAAAGAGGTCAATGAAATGGAGCGGCTGCAGTGGAGGGCCACCAAGAAGCTCAGGGAATGGAGGGATTTCTCTTTGAGGATGGGCTCAGGACAATGGCCGTGTTCAGCCTGGAGAAAGAGAAGTGCAGAGGGCTTCCACGTGACCTTCGAGCACTTAGGAGGAGGTTACCGGGTAGAGGAAATGCTGTCCTTTTGTCTGGTGCTTGACCAGAGGGCAAGAGACAGCACAGTGAACCTGGATGGACAAGAGAAGTTGCAGCGGGGTCTGGGTAGGCTTTATTTGGCCCTGCGGAGAGCCCAGGTATAGAAGATGACGTCCAGGGAGGTTGTGGAGTTTTTCTGTTTGGGTGTTTGCATGATTTGCCGGGCTGAAGGGTTGAGCAAGGTGGTTTGATGTTGGAGCTGAGGCTGTTTGAAGCAGGATGTGGGAGTAGAGGCATGATTCTACACTTTGCATGGAGAAGCGCTGGATGAGCGCGTGCTGGGCGAGGTAAGGGGCAGGGCCCCACGGTTCCTTCGATAGCTCAGCTGGTAGAGCGGAGGACTGTAGGCTCCCTTGCACGGCCATCCTTAGGTCGCTGGTTCAACTCCGGCTCGAAGGAGTGCCCTTTTGGCTCTGGCCCAGACCCTGCGGCACCTCTGCCATTTGGCCCTGCCCGTGTGGCTCCCCTTCAAGGGCTGGCCGGCCTTGAACTCTTGCCTGAGGTGGGGGAGAAGACCGGCCAAGGCAGCTTTGGGCGAGCCCTGGGCGGGGGGATGGTGGTCCTGCGCACTGGTGTTGTCAGGGCTCACCACCAGCAGGAGAGTGCGTGGGTGAGTGGGTGGCTCTGCGAGAGCGAGGCCGATGGGAAGCGCAGGCTTTGGGTGCAGGGCAGCCTGGGTGAGGGGTGGGTGCCTGGGAGGGGAGAGGAGCTCAGGCAGAGGCCGTGGGCTGGGGAATTAGCTCAAGTGGTAGAGCGCTCGCTTAGCATGTGAGAGGCAGCGGGATCGATGCCCGCATTCTCCAACGCTTTTCATTCCCCTTGCCTGGGCGCGGGGCCTTTGCCGGGGCCCCGTGTCCTCTGGGGGCTTTGGGGATCTTGCGGTGCCGGTGGCCTGCACACAAGAGGGCAGCATCCAGGGCGGCAGCAAGAGCAGCACGGGCTCTGCCTGGAGGGAAGGCATTCTCCACCTTTGCTCGGCATCTGTTCGATGGCATCTAGAATACTGTGCCCAACTTTGGGCCCCTGTGTAGAAGACAGACATTGGCCAAGTGCAGCAGCCTCAGAACAGGGCCGCCAGGACGGTTGGGAGTAGGCGCAGCTGCCCTCTGAGGAGAGGCCAGTGAATGTGGGCTTGTCGCGAGCCTGGAGAAGAGAGGGCTTTGGGGGAGCTGAGGAGCAGCTTTCAAATGCCTGCCAGGAGGTTACTGATTCAGCAGGCATAGGCCTTTTGCTGTGGTGATTGGTGGAGGAATAGAGAAACAACAGCCCACAAGTGGAGCAGGACAGGTTCAATTTTTTCTCCCCTCACGTCAGCCAGGCAGGAGAAGAAGTGTGCCCAGGAGGCTGTGCAGTCTCCATGCTTGGAGGTTGGCATGAGCTGACTGGCGGAAGCTTTGACCGAGCTGGAGCGATCCCCAGGCTCAGGCTGCTTGGAGGAGGTTTGAGTAGAGATGTCCTGAGGTCTCATCCAAGCTGATTCCTTTGACTGCTCTGTCATGGAGGCAGAGCCGGGAGGGGGCCGTGCCGTTCCATCAGTAGCTCTGCTGGTAGAGCAGAGGACTGCAGGCTCCCTTGCATGGCTACCTTTGCGTCTCGTGCGGGCCCTGAGTGCCCTAATAGGCCTGAATGGCCCTGACCAGCCTTTTGCGGGACCTCCACGTCCAACCGTGTGTCCAGGAGCTCTCTTCACGTTCGGCTCTGGGCCTTCACGCTCTTCCCGTGCTACACCGCAGGAGTCCTGGTCTCTATTTCAGCCATGCCCATGGCTATGCCGATGGTGTTGTCCAGCCGCAGAGACCCTTGATGCAGCCGCTGACGTGCAGACGGATGCTCTGCCTTGACCTCATCCCTGGCTTGTCGGTCTGGACCTGCCTGTCGCTCAGTGGCCACGATCGTCACTCTGAGCTATGCGCGACTTCCTGGCGTGCCGTTGTCCCTGCCTCACGCTGACAACGGTGCCTTCTGCTTCCGGACGCTCTCCTAGAGCAAGGCACCGTGGCTGGGTCTGTGGTGGCCGGGTGGTGTGGGCCTGAGAGTCTGTGGGCAATGTGGGTCTAGGGCAAATGTTTCTTTTTTCCTGCTGGAGAGTCATGCGCGTATGCAGGAGTGGTGTGAGAGCGGAAGCGTTGGATGAGTATGTGACGAAGGTGCGAGGTGTCAGGGTCCCGTGGTTCCTCCAGTAGCTCAGCTGGTAGAGCGGAGGACTGTAGGCTCCCTTGCACGGCCATCCTTAGGTCGCTGCTTGAACTCCGGCTCGAAGGAGCGCCCTTTTGGCTCTGGCCCAGACCCTGCGGCACCTCTGCCATTTGGCCCTGCCCGTGTGGCTCCCCTTCAAGGGCTGGCCGGCCTTGAACTCTTGCCTGAGGTGGGGGAGAAGACCGGCCAAGGCAGCTTTGGGCGAGCCCTGGGCGGGGGGATGGTGGTCCTGCGCACTGGTGTTGTCAGGGCTCACCACCAGCAGGAGAGTGCGTGGGTGAGTGGGTGGCTCTGCGAGAGCGAGGCCGATGGGAAGCGCAGGCTTTGGGTGCAGGGCAGCCTGGGTGAGGGGTGGGTGCCTGGGAGGGGAGAGGAGCTCAGGCAGAGGCCGTGGGCTGGGGAATTAGCTCAAGTGGTAGAGCGCTCGCTTAGCATGTGAGAGGCAGCGGGATCGATGCCCGCATTCTCCAACGCTTTTCATTCCCCTTGCCTGGGCGCGGGGCCTTTGCCGGGGCCCCGTGTCCTCTGGGGGCTTTGGGGATCTTGCGGTGCCGGTGGCCTGCACACAAGAGGGCAGCATCCAGGGCGGCAGCAAGAGCAGCACGGGCTCTGCCTGGAGGGAAGGCATTCTCCACCTTTGCTCGGCATCTGTTCGATGGCATCTAGAATACTGTGCCCAACTTTGGGCCCCTGTGTAGAAGACAGGCATTGGCCAAGTGCAGCAGCCTCAGAACAGGGCCGCCAGGACGGTTGGGAGTAGGCGCAGCTGCCCTCTGAGGAGAGGCCAGTGAATGTGGGCTTGTCGCGAGCCTGGAGAAGAGAGGGCTTTGGGGGAGCTGAGGAGCAGCTTTCAAATGCCTGCCAGGAGGTTACTGATTCAGCAGGCATAGGCCTTTTGCTGTGGTGATTGGTGGAGGAATAGAGGAACAACAGCCCACAAGTGGAGCAGGACAGGTTCAATTTTTTCTCCCCTCACGTCAGCCAGGCAGGAGAAGAAGTGTGCCCAGGAGGCTGTGCAGTCTCCATGCTTGGAGGTTGGCATGAGCTGACTGGCGGAAGCTTTGACCGAGCTGGAGCGATCCCCAGGCTCAGGCTGCTTGGAGGAGGTTTGAGTAGAGATGTCCTGAGGTCTCATCCAAGCTGATTCCTTTGACTGCTCTGTCATGGAGGCAGAGCCGGGAGGGGGCCGTGCCGTTCCATCAGTAGCTCTGCTGGTAGAGCAGAGGACTGCAGGCTCCCTTGCATGGCTACCTTTGCGTCTCGTGCGGGCCCTGAGTGCCCTAATAGGCCTGAATGGCCCTGACCAGCCTTTTGCGGGACCTCCACGTCCAACCGTGTGTCCAGGAGCTCTCTTCACGTTCGGCTCTGGGCCTTCACGCTCTTCCCGTGCTACACCGCAGGAGTCCTGGTCTCTATTTCAGCCATGCCCATGGCTATGCCGATGGTGTTGTCCAGCCGCAGAGACCCTTGATGCAGCCGCTGACGTGCAGACGGATGCTCTGCCTTGACCTCATCCCTGGCTTGTCGGTCTGGACCTGCCTGTCGCTCAGTGGCCACGATCGTCACTCTGAGCTATGCGCGACTTCCTGGCGTGCCGTTGTCCCTGCCTCACGCTGACAACGGTGCCTTCTGCTTCCGGACGCTCTCCTAGAGCAAGGCACCGTGGCTGGGTCTGTGGTGGCCGGGTGGTGTGGGCCTGAGAGTCTGTGGGCAATGTGGGTCTAGGGCAAATGTTTCTTTTTTCCTGCTGGAGAGTCATGCGCATATGCAGGAGTGGTGTGAGAGCGGAAGCGTTGGATGAGTATGTGACGAAGGTGCGAGGTGTCAGGGTCCCGTGGTTCCTCCAGTAGCTCAGCTGGTAGAGCGGAGGACTGTAGGCTCCCTTGCACGGCCATCCTTAGGTCGCTGCTTGAACTCCGGCTCGAAGGAGCGCCCTTTTGGCTCTGGCCCAGACCCTGCGGCACCTCTGCCATTTGGCCCTGCCCGTGTGGCTCCCCTTCAAGGGCTGGCCGGCCTTGAACTCTTGCCTGAGGTGGGGGAGAAGACCGGCCAAGGCAGCTTTGGGCGAGCCCTGGGCGGGGGGATGGTGGTCCTGCGCACTGGTGTTGTCAGGGCTCACCACCAGCAGGAGAGTGCGTGGGTGAGTGGGTGGCTCTGCGAGAGCGAGGCCGATGGGAAGCGCAGGCTTTGGGTGCAGGGCAGCCTGGGTGAGGGGTGGGTGCCTGGGAGGGGAGAGGAGCTCAGGCAGAGGCCGTGGGCTGGGGAATTAGCTCAAGTGGTAGAGCGCTCGCTTAGCATGTGAGAGGCAGCGGGATCGATGCCCGCATTCTCCAACGCTTTTCATTCCCCTTGCCTGGGCGCGGGGCCTTTGCCGGGGCCCCGTGTCCTCTGGGGGCTTTGGGGATCTTGCGGTGCCGGTGGCCTGCACACAAGAGGGCAGCATCCAGGGCGGCAGCAAGAGCAGCACGGGCTCTGCCTGGAGGGAAGGCATTCTCCACCTTTGCTCGGCATCTGTTCGATGGCATCTAGAATACTGTGCCCAACTTTGGGCCCCTGTGTAGAAGACAGACATTGGCCAAGTGCAGCAGCCTCAGAACAGGGCCGCCAGGACGGTTGGGAGTAGGCGCAGCTGCCCTCTGAGGAGAGGCCAGTGAATGTGGGCTTGTCGCGAGCCTGGAGAAGAGAGGGCTTTGGGGGAGCTGAGGAGCAGCTTTCAAATGCCTGCCAGGAGGTTACTGATTCAGCAGGCATAGGCCTTTTGCTGTGGTGATTGGTGGAGGAATAGAGAAACAACAGCCCACAAGTGGAGCAGGACAGGTTCAATTTTTTCTCCCCTCACGTCAGCCAGGCAGGAGAAGAAGTGTGCCCAGGAGGCTGTGCAGTCTCCATGCTTGGAGGTTGGCATGAGCTGACTGGCGGAAGCTTTGACCGAGCTGGAGCGATCCCCAGGCTCAGGCTGCTTGGAGGAGGTTTGAGTAGAGATGTCCTGAGGTCTCATCCAAGCTGATTCCTTTGACTGCTCTGTCATGGAGGCAGAGCCGGGAGGGGGCCGTGCCGTTCCATCAGTAGCTCTGCTGGTAGAGCAGAGGACTGCAGGCTCCCTTGCATGGCTACCTTTGCGTCTCGTGCGGGCCCTGAGTGCCCTAATAGGCCTGAATGGCCCTGACCAGCCTTTTGCGGGACCTCCACGTCCAACCGTGTGTCCAGGAGCTCTCTTCACGTTCGGCTCTGGGCCTTCACGCTCTTCCCGTGCTACACCGCAGGAGTCCTGGTCTCTATTTCAGCCATGCCCATGGCTATGCCGATGGTGTTGTCCAGCCGCAGAGACCCTTGATGCAGCCGCTGACGTGCAGACGGATGCTCTGCCTTGACCTCATCCCTGGCTTGTCGGTCTGGACCTGCCTGTCGCTCAGTGGCCACGATCGTCACTCTGAGCTATGCGCGACTTCCTGGCGTGCCGTTGTCCCTGCCTCACGCTGACAACGGTGCCTTCTGCTTCCGGACGCTCTCCTAGAGCAAGGCACCGTGGCTGGGTCTGTGGTGGCCGGGTGGTGTGGGCCTGAGAGTCTGTGGGCAATGTGGGTCTAGGGCAAATGTTTCTTTTTTCCTGCTGGAGAGTCATGCGCGTATGCAGGAGTGGTGTGAGAGCGGAAGCGTTGGATGAGTATGTGACGAAGGTGCGAGGTGTCAGGGTCCCGTGGTTCCTCCAGTAGCTCAGCTGGTAGAGCGGAGGACTGTAGGCTCCCTTGCACGGCCATCCTTAGGTCGCTGCTTGAACTCCGGCTCGAAGGAGCGCCCTTTTGGCTCTGGCCCAGACCCTGCGGCACCTCTGCCATTTGGCCCTGCCCGTGTGGCTCCCCTTCAAGGGCTGGCCGGCCTTGAACTCTTGCCTGAGGTGGGGGAGAAGACCGGCCAAGGCAGCTTTGGGCGAGCCCTGGGCGGGGGGATGGTGGTCCTGCGCACTGGTGTTGTCAGGGCTCACCACCAGCAGGAGAGTGCGTGGGTGAGTGGGTGGCTCTGCGAGAGCGAGGCCGATGGGAAGCGCAGGCTTTGGGTGCAGGGCAGCCTGGGTGAGGGGTGGGTGCCTGGGAGGGGAGAGGAGCTCAGGCAGAGGCCGTGGGCTGGGGAATTAGCTCAAGTGGTAGAGCGCTCGCTTAGCATGTGAGAGGCAGCGGGATCGATGCCCGCATTCTCCAACGCTTTTCATTCCCCTTGCCTGGGCGCGGGGCCTTTGCCGGGGCCCCGTGTCCTCTGGGGGCTTTGGGGATCTTGCGGTGCCGGTGGCCTGCACACAAGAGGGCAGCATCCAGGGCGGCAGCAAGAGCAGCACGGGCTCTGCCTGGAGGGAAGGCATTCTCCACCTTTGCTCGGCATCTGTTCGATGGCATCTAGAATACTGTGCCCAACTTTGGGCCCCTGTGTAGAAGACAGGCATTGGCCAAGTGCAGCAGCCTCAGAACAGGGCCGCCAGGACGGTTGGGAGTAGGCGCAGCTGCCCTCTGAGGAGAGGCCAGTGAATGTGGGCTTGTCGCGAGCCTGGAGAAGAGAGGGCTTTGGGGGAGCTGAGGAGCAGCTTTCAAATGCCTGCCAGGAGGTTACTGATTCAGCAGGCATAGGCCTTTTGCTGTGGTGATTGGTGGAGGAATAGAGGAACAACAGCCCACAAGTGGAGCAGGACAGGTTCAATTTTTTCTCCCCTCACGTCAGCCAGGCAGGAGAAGAAGTGTGCCCAGGAGGCTGTGCAGTCTCCATGCTTGGAGGTTGGCATGAGCTGACTGGCGGAAGCTTTGACCGAGCTGGAGCGATCCCCAGGCTCAGGCTGCTTGGAGGAGGTTTGAGTAGAGATGTCCTGAGGTCTCATCCAAGCTGATTCCTTTGACTGCTCTGTCATGGAGGCAGAGCCGGGAGGGGGCCGTGCCGTTCCATCAGTAGCTCTGCTGGTAGAGCAGAGGACTGCAGGCTCCCTTGCATGGCTACCTTTGCGTCTCGTGCGGGCCCTGAGTGCCCTAATAGGCCTGAATGGCCCTGACCAGCCTTTTGCGGGACCTCCACGTCCAACCGTGTGTCCAGGAGCTCTCTTCACGTTCGGCTCTGGGCCTTCACGCTCTTCCCGTGCTACACCGCAGGAGTCCTGGTCTCTATTTCAGCCATGCCCATGGCTATGCCGATGGTGTTGTCCAGCCGCAGAGACCCTTGATGCAGCCGCTGACGTGCAGACGGATGCTCTGCCTTGACCTCATCCCTGGCTTGTCGGTCTGGACCTGCCTGTCGCTCAGTGGCCACGATCGTCACTCTGAGCTATGCGCGACTTCCTGGCGTGCCGTTGTCCCTGCCTCACGCTGACAACGGTGCCTTCTGCTTCCGGACGCTCTCCTAGAGCAAGGCACCGTGGCTGGGTCTGTGGTGGCCGGGTGGTGTGGGCCTGAGAGTCTGTGGGCAATGTGGGTCTAGGGCAAATGTTTCTTTTTTCCTGCTGGAGAGTCATGCGCATATGCAGGAGTGGTGTGAGAGCGGAAGCGTTGGATGAGTATGTGACGAAGGTGCGAGGTGTCAGGGTCCCGTGGTTCCTCCAGTAGCTCAGCTGGTAGAGCGGAGGACTGTAGGCTCCCTTGCACGGCCATCCTTAGGTCGCTGCTTGAACTCCGGCTCGAAGGAGCGCCCTTTTGGCTCTGGCCCAGACCCTGCGGCACCTCTGCCATTTGGCCCTGCCCGTGTGGCTCCCCTTCAAGGGCTGGCCGGCCTTGAACTCTTGCCTGAGGTGGGGGAGAAGACCGGCCAAGGCAGCTTTGGGCGAGCCCTGGGCGGGGGGATGGTGGTCCTGCGCACTGGTGTTGTCAGGGCTCACCACCAGCAGGAGAGTGCGTGGGTGAGTGGGTGGCTCTGCGAGAGCGAGGCCGATGGGAAGCGCAGGCTTTGGGTGCAGGGCAGCCTGGGTGAGGGGTGGGTGCCTGGGAGGGGAGAGGAGCTCAGGCAGAGGCCGTGGGCTGGGGAATTAGCTCAAGTGGTAGAGCGCTCGCTTAGCATGTGAGAGGCAGCGGGATCGATGCCCGCATTCTCCAACGCTTTTCATTCCCCTTGCCTGGGCGCGGGGCCTTTGCCGGGGCCCCGTGTCCTCTGGGGGCTTTGGGGATCTTGCGGTGCCGGTGGCCTGCACACAAGAGGGCAGCATCCAGGGCGGCAGCAAGAGCAGCACGGGCTCTGCCTGGAGGGAAGGCATTCTCCACCTTTGCTCGGCATCTGTTCGATGGCATCTAGAATACTGTGCCCAACTTTGGGCCCCTGTGTAGAAGACAGACATTGGCCAAGTGCAGCAGCCTCAGAACAGGGCCGCCAGGACGGTTGGGAGTAGGCGCAGCTGCCCTCTGAGGAGAGGCCAGTGAATGTGGGCTTGTCGCGAGCCTGGAGAAGAGAGGGCTTTGGGGGAGCTGAGGAGCAGCTTTCAAATGCCTGCCAGGAGGTTACTGATTCAGCAGGCATAGGCCTTTTGCTGTGGTGATTGGTGGAGGAATAGAGAAACAACAGCCCACAAGTGGAGCAGGACAGGTTCAATTTTTTCTCCCCTCACGTCAGCCAGGCAGGAGAAGAAGTGTGCCCAGGAGGCTGTGCAGTCTCCATGCTTGGAGGTTGGCATGAGCTGACTGGCGGAAGCTTTGACCGAGCTGGAGCGATCCCCAGGCTCAGGCTGCTTGGAGGAGGTTTGAGTAGAGATGTCCTGAGGTCTCATCCAAGCTGATTCCTTTGACTGCTCTGTCATGGAGGCAGAGCCGGGAGGGGGCCGTGCCGTTCCATCAGTAGCTCTGCTGGTAGAGCAGAGGACTGCAGGCTCCCTTGCATGGCTACCTTTGCGTCTCGTGCGGGCCCTGAGTGCCCTAATAGGCCTGAATGGCCCTGACCAGCCTTTTGCGGGACCTCCACGTCCAACCGTGTGTCCAGGAGCTCTCTTCACGTTCGGCTCTGGGCCTTCACGCTCTTCCCGTGCTACACCGCAGGAGTCCTGGTCTCTATTTCAGCCATGCCCATGGCTATGCCGATGGTGTTGTCCAGCCGCAGAGACCCTTGATGCAGCCGCTGACGTGCAGACGGATGCTCTGCCTTGACCTCATCCCTGGCTTGTCGGTCTGGACCTGCCTGTCGCTCAGTGGCCACGATCGTCACTCTGAGCTATGCGCGACTTCCTGGCGTGCCGTTGTCCCTGCCTCACGCTGACAACGGTGCCTTCTGCTTCCGGACGCTCTCCTAGAGCAAGGCACCGTGGCTGGGTCTGTGGTGGCCGGGTGGTGTGGGCCTGAGAGTCTGTGGGCAATGTGGGTCTAGGGCAAATGTTTCTTTTTTCCTGCTGGAGAGTCATGCGCGTATGCAGGAGTGGTGTGAGAGCGGAAGCGTTGGATGAGTATGTGACGAAGGTGCGAGGTGTCAGGGTCCCGTGGTTCCTCCAGTAGCTCAGCTGGTAGAGCGGAGGACTGTAGGCTCCCTTGCACGGCCATCCTTAGGTCGCTGGTTCAACTCCGGCTCGAAGGAGCGCCCTTTTGGCTCTGGCCCAGACCCTGCGGCACCTCTGCCATTTGGCCCTGCCCGTGTGGCTCCCCTTCAAGGGCTGGCCGGCCTTGAACTCTTGCCTGAGGTGGGGGAGAAGACCGGCCAAGGCAGCTTTGGGCGAGCCCTGGGCGGGGGGATGGTGGTCCTGCGCACTGGTGTTGTCAGGGCTCACCACCAGCAGGAGAGTGCGTGGGTGAGTGGGTGGCTCTGCGAGAGCGAGGCCGATGGGAAGCGCAGGCTTTGGGTGCAGGGCAGCCTGGGTGAGGGGTGGGTGCCTGGGAGGGGAGAGGAGCTCAGGCAGAGGCCGTGGGCTGGGGAATTAGCTCAAGTGGTAGAGCGCTCGCTTAGCATGTGAGAGGCAGCGGGATCGATGCCCGCATTCTCCAACGCTTTTCATTCCCCTTGCCTGGGCGCGGGGCCTTTGCCGGGGCCCCATGTCCTCTGGGGGCTTTGGGGATCTTGCGGTGCCGGTGGCCTGCACACAAGAGGGCAGCATCCAGGGCGGCAGCAAGAGCAGCAACGAGCAGTTTAACAGGGCCCCTTATTTTCTCCCTCTTTGCTTGACAGACATCAAATACCATCTCAAGTACTGTGTCCAGCTTTGCGCTCCCCTCTACAGGAAAGAGGTCAATGAAATGGAGCGGCTGCAGTGGAGGGCCACCAAGAAGCTCAGGGAATGGAGGGATTTCTCTTTGAGGATGGGCTCAGGACAATGGCCGTGTTCAGCCTGGAGAAAGAGAAGTGCAGAGGGCTTCCACGTGACCTTCGAGCACTTAGGAGGAGGTTACCGGGTAAAGGAAATGCTGTCCTTTTGTCTGGTGCTTGACCAGAGGGCAAGAGACAGCACAGTGAACCTGGATGGACAAGAGAAGTTGCAGCGGGGTCTGGGTAGGCTTTATTTGGCCCTGCGGAGAGCCCAGGTATAGAAGATGACGTCCAGGGAGGTTGTGGAGTTTTTCTGTTTGGGTGTTTGCATGATTTGCCGGGCTGAAGGGTTGAGCAAGGTGGTTTGATGGTGGAGCTGAGGCTGTTTGAAGCAGGATGTGGGAGTAGAGGCATGATTCTACACTTTGCATGGAGAAGCGTTGGATGAGCACGTGCTGGGCGAGGTAAGGGGCAGGGCCCCATGGTTCCTTCGATAGCTCAGCTGGTAGAGCGGAGGACTGTAGGCTCCCTTGCACGGCCATCCTTAGGTCGCTGGTTCAACTCCGGCTCGAAGGAGTGCCCTTTTGGCTCTGGCCCAGACCCTGCGGCACCTCTGCCATTTGGCCCTGCCCGTGTGGCTCCCCTTCAAGGGCTGGCCGGCCTTGAACTCTTGCCTGAGGTGGGGGAGAAGACCGGCCAAGGCAGCTTTGGGCGAGCCCTGGGCGGGGGGATGGTGGTCCTGCGCACTGGTGTTGTCAGGGCTCACCACCAGCAGGAGAGTGCGTGGGTGAGTGGGTGGCTCTGCGAGAGCGAGGCCGATGGGAAGCGCAGGCTTTGGGTGCAGGGCAGCCTGGGTGAGGGGTGGGTGCCTGGGAGGGGAGAGGAGCTCAGGCAGAGGCCGTGGGCTGGGGAATTAGCTCAAGTGGTAGAGCGCTCGCTTAGCATGTGAGAGGCAGCGGGATCGATGCCCGCATTCTCCAACGCTTTTCATTCCCCTTGCCTGGGCGCGGGGCCTTTGCCGGGGCCCCGTGTCCTCTGGGGGCTTTGGGGATCTTGCGGTGCCGGTGGCCTGCACACAAGAGGGCAGCATCCAGGGCGGCAGCAAGAGCAGCACGGGCTCTGCCTGGAGGGAAGGCATTCTCCACCTTTGCTCGGCATCTGTTCGATGGCATCTAGAATACTGTGCCCAACTTTGGGCCCCTGTGTAGAAGACAGACATTGGCCAAGTGCAGCAGCCTCAGAACAGGGCCGCCAGGACGGTTGGGAGTAGGCGCAGCTGCCCTCTGAGGAGAGGCCAGTGAATGTGGGCTTGTCGCGAGCCTGGAGAAGAGAGGGCTTTGGGGGAGCTGAGGAGCAGCTTTCAAATGCCTGCCAGGAGGTTACTGATTCAGCAGGCATAGGCCTTTTGCTGTGGTGATTGGTGGAGGAATAGAGAAACAACAGCCCACAAGTGGAGCAGGACAGGTTCAATTTTTTCTCCCCTCACGTCAGCCAGGCAGGAGAAGAAGTGTGCCCAGGAGGCTGTGCAGTCTCCATGCTTGGAGGTTGGCATGAGCTGACTGGCGGAAGCTTTGACCGAGCTGGAGCGATCCCCAGGCTCAGGCTGCTTGGAGGAGGTTTGAGTAGAGATGTCCTGAGGTCTCATCCAAGCTGATTCCTTTGACTGCTCTGTCATGGAGGCAGAGCCGGGAGGGGGCCGTGCCGTTCCATCAGTAGCTCTGCTGGTAGAGCAGAGGACTGCAGGCTCCCTTGCATGGCTACCTTTGCGTCTCGTGCGGGCCCTGAGTGCCCTAATAGGCCTGAATGGCCCTGACCAGCCTTTTGCGGGACCTCCACGTCCAACCGTGTGTCCAGGAGCTCTCTTCACGTTCGGCTCTGGGCCTTCACGCTCTTCCCGTGCTACACCGCAGGAGTCCTGGTCTCTATTTCAGCCATGCCCATGGCTATGCCGATGGTGTTGTCCAGCCGCAGAGACCCTTGATGCAGCCGCTGACGTGCAGACGGATGCTCTGCCTTGACCTCATCCCTGGCTTGTCGGTCTGGACCTGCCTGTCGCTCAGTGGCCACGATCGTCACTCTGAGCTATGCGCGACTTCCTGGCGTGCCGTTGTCCCTGCCTCACGCTGACAACGGTGCCTTCTGCTTCCGGACGCTCTCCTAGAGCAAGGCACCGTGGCTGGGTCTGTGGTGGCCGGGTGGTGTGGGCCTGAGAGTCTGTGGGCAATGTGGGTCTAGGGCAAATGTTTCTTTTTTCCTGCTGGAGAGTCATGCGCGTATGCAGGAGTGGTGTGAGAGCGGAAGCGTTGGATGAGTATGTGACGAAGGTGCGAGGTGTCAGGGTCCCGTGGTTCCTCCAGTAGCTCAGCTGGTAGAGCGGAGGACTGTAGGCTCCCTTGCACGGCCATCCTTAGGTCGCTGCTTGAACTCCGGCTCGAAGGAGCGCCCTTTTGGCTCTGGCCCAGACCCTGCGGCACCTCTGCCATTTGGCCCTGCCCGTGTGGCTCCCCTTCAAGGGCTGGCCGGCCTTGAACTCTTGCCTGAGGTGGGGGAGAAGACCGGCCAAGGCAGCTTTGGGCGAGCCCTGGGCGGGGGGATGGTGGTCCTGCGCACTGGTGTTGTCAGGGCTCACCACCAGCAGGAGAGTGCGTGGGTGAGTGGGTGGCTCTGCGAGAGCGAGGCCGATGGGAAGCGCAGGCTTTGGGTGCAGGGCAGCCTGGGTGAGGGGTGGGTGCCTGGGAGGGGAGAGGAGCTCAGGCAGAGGCCGTGGGCTGGGGAATTAGCTCAAGTGGTAGAGCGCTCGCTTAGCATGTGAGAGGCAGCGGGATCGATGCCCGCATTCTCCAACGCTTTTCATTCCCCTTGCCTGGGCGCGGGGCCTTTGCCGGGGCCCCGTGTCCTCTGGGGGCTTTGGGGATCTTGCGGTGCCGGTGGCCTGCACACAAGAGGGCAGCATCCAGGGCGGCAGCAAGAGCAGCACGGGCTCTGCCTGGAGGGAAGGCATTCTCCACCTTTGCTCGGCATCTGTTCGATGGCATCTAGAATACTGTGCCCAACTTTGGGCCCCTGTGTAGAAGACAGACATTGGCCAAGTGCAGCAGCCTCAGAACAGGGCCGCCAGGACGGTTGGGAGTAGGCGCAGCTGCCCTCTGAGGAGAGGCCAGTGAATGTGGGCTTGTCGCGAGCCTGGAGAAGAGAGGGCTTTGGGGGAGCTGAGGAGCAGCTTTCAAATGCCTGCCAGGAGGTTACTGATTCAGCAGGCATAGGCCTTTTGCTGTGGTGATTGGTGGAGGAATAGAGAAACAACAGCCCACAAGTGGAGCAGGACAGGTTCAATTTTTTCTCCCCTCACGTCAGCCAGGCAGGAGAAGAAGTGTGCCCAGGAGGCTGTGCAGTCTCCATGCTTGGAGGTTGGCATGAGCTGACTGGCGGAAGCTTTGACCGAGCTGGAGCGATCCCCAGGCTCAGGCTGCTTGGAGGAGGTTTGAGTAGAGATGTCCTGAGGTCTCATCCAAGCTGATTCCTTTGACTGCTCTGTCATGGAGGCAGAGCCGGGAGGGGGCCGTGCCGTTCCATCAGTAGCTCTGCTGGTAGAGCAGAGGACTGCAGGCTCCCTTGCATGGCTACCTTTGCGTCTCGTGCGGGCCCTGAGTGCCCTAATAGGCCTGAATGGCCCTGACCAGCCTTTTGCGGGACCTCCACGTCCAACCGTGTGTCCAGGAGCTCTCTTCACGTTCGGCTCTGGGCCTTCACGCTCTTCCCGTGCTACACCGCAGGAGTCCTGGTCTCTATTTCAGCCATGCCCATGGCTATGCCGATGGTGTTGTCCAGCCGCAGAGACCCTTGATGCAGCCGCTGACGTGCAGACGGATGCTCTGCCTTGACCTCATCCCTGGCTTGTCGGTCTGGACCTGCCTGTCGCTCAGTGGCCACGATCGTCACTCTGAGCTATGCGCGACTTCCTGGCGTGCCGTTGTCCCTGCCTCACGCTGACAACGGTGCCTTCTGCTTCCGGACGCTCTCCTAGAGCAAGGCACCGTGGCTGGGTCTGTGGTGGCCGGGTGGTGTGGGCCTGAGAGTCTGTGGGCAATGTGGGTCTAGGGCAAATGTTTCTTTTTTCCTGCTGGAGAGTCATGCGCGTATGCAGGAGTGGTGTGAGAGCGGAAGCGTTGGATGAGTATGTGACGAAGGTGCGAGGTGTCAGGGTCCCGTGGTTCCTCCAGTAGCTCAGCTGGTAGAGCGGAGGACTGTAGGCTCCCTTGCACGGCCATCCTTAGGTCGCTGCTTGAACTCCGGCTCGAAGGAGCGCCCTTTTGGCTCTGGCCCAGACCCTGCGGCACCTCTGCCATTTGGCCCTGCCCGTGTGGCTCCCCTTCAAGGGCTGGCCGGCCTTGAACTCTTGCCTGAGGTGGGGGAGAAGACCGGCCAAGGCAGCTTTGGGCGAGCCCTGGGCGGGGGGATGGTGGTCCTGCGCACTGGTGTTGTCAGGGCTCACCACCAGCAGGAGAGTGCGTGGGTGAGTGGGTGGCTCTGCGAGAGCGAGGCCGATGGGAAGCGCAGGCTTTGGGTGCAGGGCAGCCTGGGTGAGGGGTGGGTGCCTGGGAGGGGAGAGGAGCTCAGGCAGAGGCCGTGGGCTGGGGAATTAGCTCAAGTGGTAGAGCGCTCGCTTAGCATGTGAGAGGCAGCGAGATTGATGCCCACATTCTCCAACACTTTTCAGTCCTCGTGTTTGGATACAGGGCCCTTTTCCTGGGGCCCAAGCTCATAATGTGCTCAGAGCAGTAGAGCATCCAGAGGTGTAAGAGGAGTGGCACAAGCTTTTGACAGAAGCATAGGTAAGCATTCATCCCTCTTCGTTTCGCAGTGAGTAAATCGCATTCAGATTATTGCACACATTTTCTAATAAAATTCTAAATCATTTATGTGTGCTCTTTCACAAAGGTGTCGATTTACTTATGTTTGTGTAAATAGTCTATCAGACTGGATCTTTTGTAACTTTTGAAGAAAGAGAAAAAATACCATATCTCTCAGTGTATTACTTCACTGTGAGACTGGAAAGCAGAAGGCAAAGTACAGTTTAAGTTATTATGTAAAATAAAAAGTTTCTAAAGTTTTTTTTTGTAGGGATTTGATCAGAAAAAGATTTCCTTTGAAATTCTGCTGATTAGAAGCCTGTTAGCTTTACTCCTTGATAAATTAGACTGAGCCAAACTCCAAATAAAAACACAGAGATGTACCTCTGTCATGTTTATTAAAAAGTAAATTTTGCCCTGGGCTGTGGTAGTATGATTAATACTGACTCTAATTAATAATGGCAGGAAACTCAGAATCAGGTATTGCTGGTTTTATACCTTGTACTAAAGAATACCAGTTCAGCAGCAGATTTCTGGATTAGCATAAATTAAAAGATAATTAAAACAAATCTATGAGACTGACTCATCATTTTATCTTGCAAATATTTACAGCTGCTCCATTAAAAGTGAATCCCTCTGACATTTCCACTTTAGTCAGAAGCAGCCTTTTTTTTGCTATAATTACTAATAAAGATGGATAAAGCACCACTGTCAGTTTTACCATAGATCACTGTGTAAATCATCCTTCTTCATGTTCAGCATTAAATATAGTTAATTCCATTCTACATTCTTCCATGACAACTCTCTTCTTTGGGGATTAAAGAAGGCCTCCTTTCCATAAATTTAAAAGTAAAAGCAACAGGAAAACATGAGGTTTGATACAGAAGATGGTTTCTGGAGCCAGGCTATACTACAGGGACACAGAAGGTGCAAGTCATGAGTGAATTTGATACTGTAGTAAGTTTATCCCCCAGTGGTACAGTTATGCAAGACAACAGAATCATGAGATGTCAGTAGTTTTCCTTCCATTGTGTGAAGTGTTTGAACATTCACTGCTTCTCCCACCTCCACTGAATGTATGCCTTTAGGAACAGAAAGTGGGAGAGATGCAATTTGTTCAAAAACACAGAGGATAGAGTCCCAACAAAATTCAAACTAAACAATGATGCAAGTAGATCTATTTCATAACTTCTTTTTCAGTTCAAATATATTCTTGCATTTGATAGGAAAACCAAGCTGTGTTAAAGTTTGACTGGTAATACAGTGCAACCAACAGCACCCAGAATCATGCTGTCATAAAAGTTTTACTATATTTATTAAAACCTGCAAGTACATGTCTGGCATATTTTGATGTCAAGAACATCTATTTCACTCATGACATTTAAAGTTCCTTCTCTTTTTAATAGCAGCAGAACAGATTTAAGAGCAAAATGACCCATAAAATCTTCTAGTCTTACTTCTAGGTCTTGTTACATTTCAGCAATAAAATACTTTTCACCACGGTGATAACTTATGTTTGAGCAAAACTTATCTTAAAAGTCCTCTCTTCTTTTTCAATAGAGAACCTACCATTGCCTGTGCCAGTATGTTTCAGTGGTTGGTTACGCTCACTGTTAAAACCATGTACCTGTTTTTCAGCTCAAATTGGTTTTAGATTCCAAGCACTGGTTTTGGTTATGCCTGCCTTCATGAAGTGGAGAACCTTCTCACACCTAGCATTTTTCCCCTTCAAAGATATTACACAGTATAATCAAATAATCTATTGGTCTTCTTTATGACAAGATAAACTGATCGAACTCCTTATGTCTCTTACCCTAGTTCTTGAATCGTTATAGCACTTTTCTATGTTGGCTTTACTTTTCAACATACTTCAGGAAACTTGTTAACACAAGAACTGGGTGCAATATTCAAAGACTGCACTTCACAAGCATAGTCTGCGTTATTTTATTATAAGAGTCTGACCTCTCATTTAGCTAAATTAAAACATTTTAGATGAAGTACACAGATTGCTGGTGGGATGAAATCAATAGATTCACATTGCATCATCTCTGATTCTTTTCAGGCTCATGGTGCAAAAAAAATCATAACAATGAATGTCTACAGTGCAGGTAACCCAAAAGGTTTTACCATCATAATCATGCCAGACACACAAGCATTTTTAGACATGTTGCAAAGCACATTTTACATACCTGTAGGATTTCTTAATTTCATCATGTGTTGCTCCCTTCTCTAGGGACAGGATTTCATATAATGCTTCCCCTGATGTTGATAAAGCACGTTGCCTTTGTTCAGCCATGTTAGCAGTGCATTATCAAAGCTGCTAATGTAGAACAGAATTTAGAATATGGATAATATTTCTTATTGTTCATTTTAATAGATTTTAATCAGGTAGTAAAAGTGAAACTAGAATAAAATCTGCTCTGAATTACCCTCCATTCCTTAAGATATTTTAAAATTATTTCAGAAAATTGAAAAGCAAAAACCAAAGAACAGAAGCTCTTGTGTTAGGCATTACTGTTCATATTAAAGGCTTGATGTTGCTCTCACTGAAATGAATGGCTAAATTTCCTACAGCATTAATGCCTGCACATAGTATTTCCACCTAGTTTTATTTGTGTTTGTTTACATCTATCTTTTCTAAGTCTTAGAAGAGTAATTCTACTACTTGTTAAGGCTATTGCCTTCTTGCAGTGGGGTAAGAGCTTTGCACCTCTGAGTATAACCTAATGCAAGACTGTGGTGAATTTTTGCTTTCTCAACACAAAGACTCAGATTCAGCCTAACCAATGATGTGCCTAATTTGAGTGATTAAGTTTGAACCTCAGTCAAACTAGACTCCTTATACCATCAACAGACAGACAAACATACTCAGAGGACAATTGACCAAGCACTTTCTCCCTATTATCTCTACAGCATGCTCAGGATGACTGCTTTCCCAACTCATGTGCCTGAGGACAGGTAGAATGAATCTGGACCTAGGCAAGGAGACTAGATACCAAGAATTGACCTCACTATTACAAAAGTAACTGTTTCTTGCAAATTTATGCCTGGGAAATACTGACGTCAAACTGGGTCCTATCTTATTTGAGGTTCAAGACTATGGGCTGAATTCATGAGCTCATGATAAATTTAACAAGGTGCCCTTACAGTATATTGCAAATAAAGGCTAAGCATAGGCTGACAGATTTAGTCCACTTAGATCTATCATTTGTTCCTTCATGCACCACAGAGGCAAAGCAGACAAACAAGTCATTCTCCACTGAATGGCTCTACTACCTCCTTACAGTTCGTGGTTCATCCTTCTGGATATGAAGAACCAAACATTTTTAAACCAGACCTTGCTAATGCTAGGCAGTGACATGAAGAAACTCATATAAACCATAATTTAAAACACCAGATACAGATACCTATCATTCATAAGAGAAAGCTGCAGCTCTTTGATGGTAGACTTGCCACAACAAAACTCTCACCACAACATCTTTATTTCTTTGTATGTTGTACCCTTCTCCAAATGTTGAGAAGTGATCACAGAAAAAGCCTAGAAGTGAGCCGTAACCCCAGCCATAAGAAAAGCTTCTGAGAACCTGTTTTGTTAGATAAGACTACCAACTCTGCTATTTCACCCTTCTCATTGCTAAGCTAGAAACACTATCTTGACATTATTCATATATTATTTACTAGGCCACATTTTGGTTTAGAACCAGCTATGTAACACTTTTATGCTTTGTTCAGTACCAAAAAGAAAATCAAGTACCATGTAAGTACACACAAAAATATAATAAACTGAGTAATTCTGGTACATAGTATCTGATTTACAGGTCTTTTAAGACCTAAATTTATTCATATTTACTTTGATACTTTCTTTTGCTTGATAAGCTAACACACTATGTAGGGTCTTGTGATTTGCTGAAAAAAATTTCCTTTCTACTTTTAAGTGTCGTACATAAACCATCAACTAAATGGACTGAACTTTTGTTTTTAAAGTAACAAGAATGACATTATATATGAGCATATAGATATTATTTTACCACCTGCAGTAGTTACAATGCTACTTGTTAATGATGGTATGTCCAGAGCATATTTAACATAATCCTGGGATCTATCCTGATCAGACTAGAGTCATGCAAGGCACATCAAGCCTGTCAATGCACACGGTAATGGTAGGCAACCATGCAAAGTCACAGATATAAAGCATTATTTAAAAATTCCGTTACATAATGCTGATTTGCTACATGGCAATCCCTGAAGCATAAAACAAAGTTACAGTTATGATGGATTTTATTCTGAAGAATTAAAAAAACATGTAATTTGTACTTTCTAATAAAATAATTTTAATAACCCAGTCAGCTATGGAAATTTAAACTCACTAGCTTATTCAGTCTTTTAGTGATTAATCACCTGGAAGGTCTAACTACTCAAAGTTACTTCTTACTTATTTAAAGCAGTCCTATAAAATACTAAAAGCACAATGAGATGATACTTTTCTAGAAAAAAGTTATACTGTCTTTATTAAGGATGATATAACAGTTACAATTTTAATACTAGAACCATTCCCGATGGCTGAAATTACATTAGAATCCTATTTTCAAGCTATGTATTTTTGTTCCAGTGGAACAGAGACAAGAAAATACTGTTTACTTCCTTGACTAGAAATAAAGTATATTAAGACAATTCAAATTCTGATAATGATTCCACATCTCCTAAGAGGATGGGAGTCCAGTTAACTTCAACTTTTTCTGTGCAAATTTTATACTATGCAGGATGAACTATCTTATACAGAGGTTGTAACAGTATGCCTTTTTTCTACCACAGCCATAATTCATTTGTATTTACGCCGAGAAATAAAGCAAGGTGATTCAAATAACATACCTGCTTAAAAAAGCGATGGAACACAGTCTCGCATGTATAAACTCACAACATTATCAGTTCAATAACTTGATGGCTTTATGCCAATATAATCCAAAAGGAAAGAAGCAAGTGCCACCAGAAGCCTCGTTCCACGGAAAGCGGCTGCTGCTTTTCATCCTTCACAATCAAGGTTAAATAGGTCAGTGGAGTCTGATTACTCTTTTTGTTTGTTTGCTCAGTATCCAATTGGTTATCTCTCAGGAAGACCTATGAAAGAACAAATAAAACATTCATGGGCCTAAAGGCTGATATATCTGAGAGTTAATGACACCAAAAAATATGGGACATCTGTGTATTTAATTAGTTGTTCTGTGCTTTACTCTTGACAGGGTCTTGAGTTTGTCTTTTTTTTTTGCACACATATGTATTGAATTTGTTTAAAGATACAAGTCTTGCTCTAAAGTTCACTCCTTTGAGACCAGCCATGGCTTAGGTTTACTATATAGTCTCTTCCAGAACAAGATTAACTGAAGAAGACACTTTAGGACTCCTGAGTTCTTGTAAAATTTTATACCAAAACAGAAGATGTACTTCTCTTACTCTGATGGAGCTACTCCTCTAACTTACACCATTAAAAAGCCTGGAGAGCCATTCCTTTCCATTTGGAACAGGGAAGGTTTTAAATGTCACAGACTTAAAAAAAAATTGTTCTTGGGACATCATCCTTGAAACCAAATAGTTCATCCTTCAAACTCAAAAAATTAATCTCCCACATCACCCAATCCCAAATGATATGTTTTTGTTGTGGATTGACCTTGGCCAGCTGCCAGACCCCTACCCAGCCACTTTCTCACTCCTCCTCCTCCTCAACAGGACAAGGGGAGAAAATAAGGTGAAAATCTTGTGGGTGGAGATAAAGATATGGAGATCACTCAACAATTACTGTTATGGGCAAAACGGTCTCAACTTGGGGAAAATTAATTTGTTGCCACTTAAAATAGATTTGGACAGTGAAAAACAAAGACAAAAATTAAAACAATGCCTTCCCCTCACCACCCTGTTTCCAGGTGCAGCTTCACTCCTCTGTTCCTGACTCCTCTACTCCCCACCCCTGAGTGGCGCAGGGCAGATGGGGAATGGGGGGTTGCGGTGAGTTCAAAACAGCTCCTCTCTGCTGCTCCTTCCTCTTCACACTTTTACCCTGCTCCAGTGTGGGTCCTTCCCACAGGCTGCGGTCCTTCATGAACTGCTCCAGTGGGAGTCCTCCATAGGCCACAGTTCCTGTCAGGCGACCCTGCTCCTGGCGTGGGCTCCTCTCCATGGACTGCAGTTCCTT
Source organism: Morus bassanus (assembly GCA_031468815.1). Taxonomy (NCBI): domain Eukaryota; kingdom Metazoa; phylum Chordata; class Aves; order Suliformes; family Sulidae; genus Morus; species Morus bassanus. Next base: position 130,805,552 of record CM062567.1, on the reverse strand, counting down.
CAGGAAATATCCACCTTCTCTGGCCTGGGGTGGATGGGCTGCTGTGTGGATATCTGCTCTAATGTGTTCCTCTCCACGGTCTGCAGTGAAATACCTGCTCCACTGTGGCCCTCTCCACAGGCTGAATGGAAATACGTGCTGTACTGTGATCCTTTCCAGGGGCTGCAGGGGTACCTCTGCTTTGGTGCCTGAAGCACCCCCTCCTCTTCCTTCTTCTCTGACCTTGGTGTTCAGAGAGCTCTTTCTCACACTTTTTTTCCCTTACTTCTCACAGTCATGCAGTTTTGCTCTTTCTTAAATATGTTTTCCCGGAGGTGCCACCAGCTTGGCCGATGGGCTCAGCTGGGTCCTGTGGTGGGTCTGTTGTGGAGCTGGCTGCATCCAGCCTGGGGCAGCCCCTAACCTCCTCCCAGAGGGACCCCCTGGCAGCCCCCTGCTACCTAAACCTTGCCCCAGACATCCAGTACAGTTTCATACAGACTGCAGTCCTACAAACGGATTAATGGAGCCCCATAACCCAGGTAAAGTCTGCTTCAGCAAGAGTCAGTGAGTTTGTGCTTGGATTGTACTGCAAGACTGGAATGAAATATCAATAAATTTTTGAAAACCAAGCATCATTAATTACAATCACATGAAAACACTATTTATGAAAAAGGAAGCAAACAGTGTGACAGCTGACCAAAAGAATTTTTAAGTGGATGTTTTTTAATGTAAAGCATGTGTTTTGAACATTTCTCTTGTTCATTCTTTAATTTCAAACATTCCCTCAAATTTCAGCTTTGGATGAGGATAAAGCAAGACACATTTCAACCTAAAATGTGAGTGTTTTTCATAGCTATCAGCAGTTAATACAGCATAGTCAAAATATCTTTTCCAGGACATTAACAGAGTAGGTACAGCTAATTCTGTTACTTTGTATGAACACAATAAACCAGATTATTCAAGCAGCTTGCTTGATCTCAGTTTTTGAAATGACTTTATCATTCTTGCAAAACAAACAAGTAAAAAAGTACACGTTTTAATGGTAAGAAGAAATTAAGGGGAAAAATATAGAAGGAAGAAAATAAAATCACTTTGAGGTTACCCAAATCCTCTGTACTTACAAACATCCTATTATCAAGAAAAACATCACTCACCGGTCTGCACTCTTGTCACATACCTAGACCTACACTTCTGTGTGACTACAGCTCCCTCTGGTGTGCTGAGCTAACACTGCTCTGTAACTTATATTGCTTTTCTTGTAAGCACTCGTTTTGTTTGAAGGAAATGAACACAATCTCTACAGATCTATTTCTTTTTCTCTGGGGAGTCTACATCCTAAGCACATCCTAATGAATCTGTAAAATACTCAAGCTTTAATTAATTGTCATAACTCTTTTGTCAAATCAGCTATATAATTTAGAAGAATAAAACATATAATTTAATACTTATTCACTCTTCTCATTAATTTTTATTTTTTGTATTGTAACACCTAATAGTGCACCACAACCCCACTGTGGCAGGCAGTGCAAAACTAAAAGAGTCCTAGTCCCAAAGGACCTTATACCTAAGAAGTCTTACTTACACTTTACATTTCATTTATATGTTGCATGCATTTCAAAACAGACAAATCAGAACATGTCTGGAAATGTGAAGTTGTGTATCAGCCTATAAAATTTGAAACATGGCCCAGACAGAGCAGGAGGTCTGGGGTTGCTTCAGAAGCCTCCAATTGCACACAACCAGAGCTAAGGCTTGAAGAACTCTGAGTCACTCTGGTCCTTCCTCCCACCACTCCCTCCTTTCCTGGCTCATAGCAAGTTCAGGAACTAAGAGCCTGGAGATGAAAGACTGGTAGGTACACATATATGCATGAAAGGACTGGCATCATTGCTCAACAGTGGTGTGAATTTTTAGCTTCCAAGTCAAGGAAAGACAATTTTTAAAAGCTGAATTGTTTTCTTAGTTTGTTGAATTTGGCAGTGTTAATATTGACATCATCAAAGCATGTAGGAGATACAAGTGGTAAGACAGAGCACTCCTGACATTCGTGGAGAACCTACAGCTTCTGACTCTTTCTTCCAATAGTGACAGGGAAAGAAAATCTCTGATTTTACTCAGAGGAATTTGGGGAGTGAAATAAATTATCTTGCTGACGTGCTTTAGTAAAGCCAGCAGGTTAAGGGAGGTGATCCTTCCCCTCTACTCAGCACTGATGAGGCCACAACCTGGAGTGCTGTGTCCAGATCAGGGTCCCCCAGTACAAGAGAGACATGAGCATACTGGAGAGAGTCCAGCAAAGGGCCACGAAGATGATGAAGGGACTGGTGCATCTCTCCAGTGAGGAAAGGCTGAGCAAGCTGGGACTGTTCAGCCTGGAGATGAGAATGCTCGGGAGGGGGTCTCATCAATGTAGATAAATACCTGAAGGGAGGGTGCAAAGAGGACAGAGCCAGGCTGTTTTCAGAGGTGCCCAGTGACAGGACCAGAGGCAATGGGCACACACTGAAATACAGGTGGTTCCCTCTGAACATCAGGAAACACTTTGTCACCGTGAGGGTGACCGAGCACAGGTTGCCCAGAGAGGTTGTGGAGTCACCATCCTTGGAGACACTCAAAAGCCGTCTGGACACAGTCCTGGGCAACTGGCTCTAGGTGGCCCTGCTTCCCTTCCCCAAAACTTTCCTGGTGTGATTACTGTTATCACTAATTTCTGCGCCTTGTTCTGCCAAAAAGGTGGTAAGAACATTAGCAAGGGTGTTGGAATTTATACTGGTGACTGACCAGAAGTGACAAGAGAAAGAAGGCAGGTGAGGAGACTGAAACAAGAGCTCTTGCTAGCTGATGACTTTCCACAGGTGAGTGAATGGCAGTCTGAAAAGAAAAGACCCAAAACAAGTACAGCATTAGGATATGAGTAAAGTACAGTAGGCTGATGAAATGAGGGGACATGCACACTGAGAAAGGGTGTATTCAGCAGTAGTGTGTAGTTTTTTCACTCTTTGGGCAGGATCTATCTTTTATTTTTTAATAGTGTGCTATGGTGACGTCAACATTAATAACACCCAGCTGAGCAAGCTAATCAAAGGGCAAAAGACTGAGCAAGTGGAAAAGGATGCTTCTGCCGAGATGTGCTGGGCCTCTGGCTCAGGCACAAGGATTGATTTTTGTTAACAAGGGAAGAGTACTTCTGAGGCAGCTATGTCCCAAAATGCTCTTGGCATTTCTTTTTAACCGATTCTGCTTCACATGCTCCCGGACATCTAGTGCCCTGCCTGAACTGTATTGCATGCCACCTGTTAGATATTCAACTGATCTCCTAAAGAAGAGAGGATTGGTTTAAGGTCCTTTCTTCAGGGTGAGCCTTTTAAGATCTCAGACGAGCCCAACAACTCTACAGCAAGAAATTACATTCCTCTTGCCACATTTCTCTGTTACAAAATAGGTAGTGTCATTATGGCTTCAAAAGTAATAACAGAATCGATTTAAATCAATCCATTTTTAAAAACATATAACTATATCGGAAGGAAGGTATTCCATCTGGTAACCCATCTGCAACTCCATCTATATAAGAAGTAAGTATTCATAAGAGAACATTCATAATTTGAATTCTCTGAACATATTGTGACCTTCTGTTACTATTCACGTAGAATATCTCAATTTAAGTATATGTTTGGTTTTTAATATCTTTCAACAACTGCAGTATTGGAAAAAAGTATCAAACTCAAGAAATATGAACCTTAAATGAACAGTCTGTTGCATATCCAAATTGCTCATGCCTTTACGTGGTCAGTTTGACACAGAGAAGCAATCTGATACAGGAAGAACTATAACTTCCTACCTCATTCCACTAAATCCAGTTCAAAGGCTTGGTGGTACCTAAATGATATGCATATAAACATATTTTTCCCCTTAAAATTAAATTAGAGGCTTAAAAATGAAGTTTTAAGTAATAGTAATATACTTACCTTTTTCAACAAGATACTCAGTGGAACATTGGGAATTTTATTTTCATCTGCAGTTTAGGAGGAAGTTCCGTCTACCCTCCCTAATTTAAAGTGGATCATGGAGGTAGCCATAACTAAGACATAAATCATACTAATCTCTCTGGCTTTAATTTAAATTTCTTTCTGAAAAGCAAAGGATAGGAAGTCCCTACTTCATATAGTTTTGACAACTCAGAGGTGAGTCATCTAGGACTTCAAGTAAAAGTGAAGTAAGAGAGTCCCCTAATTCCTTATTTAGGCAGTGCATTGGTAATTTCTTTTGCAAACAGCTGTAGCACTTTAAGGCATTATTCTACCACTTCTTATCATAAGTTAACAAACCCATAGTTTTGGTAGCAGAGTAATTAATTTTAGCACAGCCTAATCAGCTACAGCTAAGAATCAATAAGATTAGCTTGAACAGTATAAATGAGTGCTTTGAACTATTTTTAAGTTCATTTTACCAGAAAGAGATTAGCAGTGGCAGTACCACATCTCGGTACCTGCTCCTGGGAATCAACAGCTGCTTTCAGTCCTCCCCACCAGGTACAACCTTTCTTGAGCACCTAACAGTTCTCTCCACTTGTTCCTCCTTCACATAGTTTCCTTAAACCACTTTTTTGATACCTCCTGCAGTCTATGTCTAAGCAAGATCTTTCCTGAAATCCCCAACACAGTCCTCAGGTCCATCCTGCACCAACTCCCTAATTATTCTCTCCCAAATTCCTACAAGCTGGCTCCTTACCAAAATTGTCCCGAGGAAGGACGGGATGCAGCAGTGGAGACGGCAGTCAGTAGCCATTTCTTTTTAAATCTTCATTAATCCTCACATAGGATTTATTACCCTGTCTTAGAAATGCTCACTTAATTGATGGCTGAGAAAGGTAAACTCTTTCTAGTGCTGATGAGTAACTATCTTAACTTATTCAGCTATCTAGATCCAGATAGGAATGTCTGCCCAGTGGCTGAGTTAAAAATTAAAGAATTAAAGCAATGTGAAATCCCAGGAGTGGAGGAATTACAGATTAACGGATGAGAAGACAGAAGTCTCAGATGTAGTTTTTTCTGAATGTCACTTACTGGGAGAAAATAAAAATTCCTAAAAATGTTTATAATTAGAATAACTATTTCACCAATAAAGTAAAGAAGCAAAAACATAAACATGAATGCTGTTCTCCACATAGTAGGTATAGAAAAAGCCACTGGAAATATTTCCCAGTAATTCAGCAGACTAACATTTCAGTAAATTAGTAGCTTCAATGTTAACCATTTATCACAGCTGTTCTTAGGGTTTTTTTCCCCCCCTTATTTTGACAAGACCTTTCAGCTAGAAAAATACTCAGAGCTGAAACTCAAAGTCTGAACCCATGGGTTTACAGTTGGCTTGAGTCAATCTGAGGGCTGCCAGCAAAGGACTTTCTTTCTTATAATTTTTTTTCTTAGTTTTCAGTTAAATCAACTTGCTAGTCTGACTCTCTCCATGACTGGCATCATTACTAGAGCTGATGTAATGGAAGTTGTGACATCACGCCTTTTCAGCAGCAGTAAAGTCTTACACTCTCCTCAGCTCACCACAAAACCGCACCTTAAGAAGTATATAGGGGCCAGAATACCATATAAGCGCGAAGCACAAGTAAATTATGTGGAAAATAGCACAAATTAGAATAATTAAGACTCCTCCAGACTAATCTGTGGCTGTAAGATAGGCCAATGTTTGACAGCATATTAAAGATTTTGGAGGCTTCTGCTGCCAGCTTTACAGTACCATGGGTGTGTGACACAACGTGCCGTTCCCGTTGAAACACTCTCTGCCAATTCAATTTGTTCAAACAAAACTTTGACAGGTTAACTTTGCCCCGACGGGATGACTGCTACAACAGGCATCGGTTGCCCACACAGCCCTAACCCTCTGTGGTTCCGGCACCGCGTGTTCCTCTGCAATCAGGATAAAAGCAGACAGGCAGCATAAAATCCTCACGAAGCACTCTGCTAATTCAACAAAAATGTAATCATGTGCCCACACCTGATCCAGATCAAATTTGTACTGCTGGGTGATGTGGCATGGCCCAGAGCCAGCGGTAATGATTGTGGAACCACAGCGCTCGGCGAAGGCTTCTCCTGCAGATGAATTACCCGTACGGGAGACTGTAAATACAGAATGTGGCCTATTGCTGTGGAAACAGCTTGTGCAGGCTCTCCAGGACATGCTCCGATCCGCACAAAAGAGACGTAGCGCAACCCCTTGCCAAACCACCTTCCTTTCTACCCTTAGAGGGAGGGTGCTGGGTTAGCCTCTGACTGAGAGCATTAAGCAGGGGAGGGAAAAAAAAAAAAGGAAATTACATGTCTGAGGTTTTTCTTTCGGGCAAGTCTCTTACAAAAATAAAGGAGTGTGCAAATGTCTTTGTTTCCCTGCCAACTTTTATAAGAACTAATTAAGACCAAGGAGAGCTTCATTTTCCTGTTTATTTCATACCGAGAACAGCTAAGGAATTTAACCTATTGATGATTTTGCAGCTGCCTGCCTTAATTGGCTTATGATTGAGAAACAAAAAGTTACTGTAACAGCAATGAGTTGCCAAAGCCGCGGAGCGGTCACTTGTGTGTGATCCAGCTGTGTGATCAAACTTCAATTAGGCAGCTGTGACAACAGAGCGCAGGCTGTCCTTTGGAGCAAGAAACCAGTATTAAAATTATGGCTGCTGCTTAGTAGTTGCTTATTTCCAAGTCAGCTGATTTGTCCATAATAAGGTCAATATAACCATAAAAGTATAGAGCCCTGGCATTTATTACCTGCTAAAGAACATCATGCACTTTTCAACTTTATGATTTATCTATTGATTGCAGTAGAAAATTCAGGCCATAAAATTCAGTGGTAATTGCTATCAATAAATGAAGAATTATGCTTTACTAGAAAACAATCTTTGCGTGTAAATATTCATAGGCCTTAGCATAACTCATATTTCTTAGCTCCAGCAAATCGATTACAAGGCATTTATTATATCAAAGAGTCCTGTGGACTTTATGGAAATCATACAGAATTCAATAAAGAATTTTATGGCAGCTATAAAACCTACAAAATAATTTTTAATGTCCTTTTGATTCAGAAGGTGAGATCCCAGCCCTCTATAAATCAGTGACAGAACTCACGATTGAGATTGACAGGAAATGAGCACCCAATCATTTGCAGCTCTTATTTATAAAATTTTCCATAAATTACTCTACGTGACTGGGGAACCTTATGGGTTTTACTCACATTAAATTCTACACTTTTTTTTTTTCCAGAAGTTGGGGGGAGGTTGATTCACTTCAGGGGAAGCGAGGTGCTTTATTTTCTTGCTTTCCTTAAAAACCAGCTCTTCAAACTTTTACATGTTCTTTCAAAATATTATTTCAAAACAATTTACAAATATTAGACGGGGATTCCCAAACCGTGGTATCCTAGCACCAGAGTACCTAAGCTAGTTAAGAAGGCACGTGCAGTCCTTGGGAACTACTGCTGCCCTGCTGCACCACCGGTCCCCAGCCAAGGTTAACCCTGCGTCAGCTCACGCGTTCTAACAAACGGAAACTAGAATATCCAATAACAGCTAACTCTCCAAATTTGCACTTAACATGTTTATTCTATTCCAAAATCACAAGCCTGGAGATGTGAAGCTTTTCCTGGGAAGCTGGGCAAGAGCCTTCTCCTTACAGAAAGTAGAAGCTGGCCACCAGCACCCTCTGGCTGGAATGTGGCAGTATTATAAAGACTTCTAGTGTATGCATGGAGTCTATGCCATAGAAAGGGAAAATGATTTTCTGTGGTGTGTATGTCGTATCAGAGCGGAACAGAATCCTACTATGCATTACTGGGTAATGGTCAGTATATGCTGCTACTGTTTGTTCACATCGCAGTCTCCTCTGCTGGTGGCTAGGCAGCTGACTCTGTAATCTTTCATCATCGACTTTTGATGTCACAATTCAAAATAGACAATTTGCAATAATGGATTTCACCAATTCTTCCTTTTCTTATTTGCATATTATTTAAAGGTCACATCCAATTTAATGTATTGTTACCAATCACATACAAAACAATGTTTGTTCCTATATTTCATTAAGTGGCAGTTATAAATAAGTTTGGATGATGAACAATTGTTCATTTTTTTCCAATTAGTGTTTAGAAAGATCTATTTCAACTGTTTCTGCAAATGGACGTTAATGCATATAGACACGATAAAGTAACAAGAAAACAAAAATATATCTGAAAATTGAATTACAAAGCCATTATGCTTTGAATTCCTATGTTGTTTGGGAGCATAGCTTCACGCTGTACATTTTTTTCCATATCTTGCAATAAACCAGTCCTTGTAATGCAAATGGTATTGACTTGCAGTGTATTAGTATTAGTGTTAGTTCTGACTTCTAACAAATTAAAGTCAATTCTCCCATTATCTGGGAATTGATTATCTTGGCTACAGATGCAACGATGTGTAGCTTGCCCACAGATCATCCAGATCAAGATCAGCAGCAACATAACCAATCTTTCACCAAATTAAGCTATTTGGGCCTATTGGTTCCCAAATCTTTGTGAAGTATCAGGGTCTTTCTTTAGAAGCTTTACACTCGTTTTGTCTTTTTAGACATATTAGAGGTACTGCAGAATATGTTTTTTCTACTTATTTTGCATAATCATGAATTGAATGTATAAGTAAAACCTTCTGCATACAACTGAGCTGATGTCAGGGTTTTCTCTCGTTTTAGGTAACCTGAGCAGATGTCATTGTTTCCCCTCGTTTTAGGTATTCTATAAAACATGCTGTCTTGCAGGTTTTGAACAATTTGCAAACTAGTATATTTATTAATATTTTTTACATTTTAGAATGAAATTGGTTAGTAAAGAATTAACAGATATTCTGAGTCCAAGGTGAGATTAAACATTATAAAAGTTGCTTATTTTCTTAGGCCTATCCTTGAAAAAAGTATTCTACAAACTTCTAGTCATGTAATTTAATATAGAAAAATGCTGACATGGTATTGATTTATGTAGATTTAACTGATGTTCTGACACATGACTAGAGGGTGTTCTCCATAATCCCAACTCAGCAAAGCATGTAAGAACATGCATAAAATTAAGTATATACTTTGTACCATTAATACTTTATGCCAGTTAACCCACATTTTTCCCGCAAATTCTGCTATGACTGTCTCGTACCATAAACATGTTACGTGTATATTCCACATGTATGTTATATATTCTATATATATGTTATATATTCCACATATTGGTTACATATTTCAATATATCTTATACATATATTCCAAAGAATATATTTGAGATTTTAAAACTAGATTTTCTAAAATGAACCACTTTTTGAATTATATAGTATATGAGTACTCCCTTACGTAATCCTGATTTACACCACATAGGTGAATTTTTATGTTACAGCCGATGTGGTCCAACTGTGGGCTGGCTCCAAAAGGGGCACTCCCATCACCAGTTATATACCTGCACCTTGTACCAGCTGTGCTGTTTGGCTGGTCCCACTTTTTTCAGGGGCTAAGGTTCATTTTCTGCCAGCTTAAGTCCCTAAACTCTCTTGGCTTACCCTAGAGCTGAGCATCAGTACTGGTAGGAGCAAAGAGGCAGGACGAGTGAGATGGAGTGGTATGGCCCCTCTGCATAGCAGCATCTAGCTTAGCACCAACGTGTTCTAAAACCACGTTTCCAGTGCACTCCACACCACTAACAGGCCCAGCCTCTGTGTTTCAGTGCAATAACCACCCCCCCGCCCCAGCTTTTAAACAAGAGACTCGTCTCTAATTAAATGCAAAGCTGCTTTTAAGAAATTGATTGAATAATGTTCTCCTAATACTCAGACTGGTTTTTATCTGAACATAAAAGTCAGTTTATCAGAGTTAATCCTTTTAGTATGCACTTGTCTTACATGAACAATTTTCTTTCATTTGGTCAGGACAAAGGAATTCAGGAATTTCTGTAAACTAACCCTCCCATCGCTTTGTTGCATTTTTCTTGACATATTGGCAACATTCCTTCCAGTTTTAATGGGATTAAGCACATAGAAATTTAGCGAGTTGTTAATCAGACAGGATTGCAGCTACCTTTTTGCTATTTTTAAAAACAAAAGGTCTAGCAAAGAATAAACCTAAATAAAACCAGAGGTAGTCTCTTGAAAGTAATGAAATCTTCTCACTGCATTTGCTCAGGTAGTTAATGGGAAGACTGGCAGAATGACAGATGTTTATCCAGAATTTCAAGGGGAAGTCATGCTAATGCTAACCCCGACACAGTCTTTCCTTCACAAAGAAATGTCAAGATGCTACATGGTGGAAAAACATGAGTTGCTGCAAATATTCAGTCTTCTCACTTCTATTCATCTGAATGGGATTACTTTCTACTGCTATAGGTTTTGATAGAAGAGTAGTCCCACCAATTAGCTAAAAAGCAAGCCCAAAAAGATGAAATACCTGATTAATTTTTGATGCAAGCTCAAATTTACTGGAGAAACTGAAGTGGTATATTTGAGCATCTTTTGAAAACGCAGAAAAAATAACTACTTGGAATATAATGGAGTAATTTAATTTGAATACTAATTAGTATACATTTTTACTACTAACGTGATCCTCCGAATGTAACTGTTAATTCTAATCATAGTTAATATTTATTTCAACTTAACTCTTTTTGTGAGGGAATAATTGCACAAAATGACACTTCAATAAAAATGAAATTGAATACTAAAAAAGCCAAAGTGCAAGAGGAAGGTAGGTGTAAGAGAAAGACTGCTAGGTTCCTGGATGTAGTCATCCAAATTATCAGATGTGCAAATGCTGCAAGATACTCCCGTTCCCATTTCTGATTTGCTTCAACTGCCAAAGGGACATTTTTGTTAATGTGTCCTTTTTGTTGCTAGAAATTTTCCAATAATTTTAGCATACGTAAAAAAGCAACTGTTCTACATTCTCCTACAAATAAAATTCTGCAACAAGGGAGTGCGCTTATCTTCAATATAACCAGAAATAAATTAAAGTGTTCTTTGTCTGAAAAATTCTAGGGTTATTAAGAAAGGTTTCATTTTTGAGCTTTAAATAGCAAACTACTTTCCTTTAGTTTTTGACAACACAACACTGTGAGATTAATAAGACACTGTTGCTTCAGCCTAGTTGATAAGCAGGAACTTTAGCTCATTATTTCACTTCTAGCAGTATCTGATACTCTCATTTTTAATATTACAAGACACCTTTACCATATGCTAATAGGCCAGTGAAGAATCAGATGGGACACCACCAGGAATCTTTTGAATGTAAATACAACTTCCAAATCCAAACCTACCTCTCAGTCCCTAATTATGGGACTGCTTACTTAGTTTTTTTAAAAATACAAGTCAAAATTGCTCTAAAAAAATCCTTGTTAAGACTGTGCTGAAAATTACACCTGCGTGTAAAGAAATCTAGAAGGGATATGCAATTTTAATGAGGTATTGGGACAACATAAAAAACATAAAAAAAGGTTACAAAACCAGATCAAAATAAACAACTACATTTTCTAAAGACAGAACGGGTGATTGATGCTCTGACAGAATGGGTGATTGTTGCTCTACAGCTTATCACAGAGGCTACCAGGTACTGTACACTGAATGGTACATTGCGAAATGATTCAGCTGGCGAATGTGCAATGCAATCATTACGTCTGTTCATAGGGGTCCAAACCCACTTCCATTACCAACACAAAATGCTGTGAATTTTTAGCTTCTAATAACACCATTAAACTTGCAAGCTGCACCTCTGAAACTGCACCTGGGGTTCTCATATCCTCCCACTATGATATTAAAAATATTCTGCACATCAGCTGTTATTATGCATATAAAAATGACACAGAGAAGCTTTCTCCACAGGCTTATGCTGACACCAACGCCCTTAGTCATTTTAACACTACTGTAGTGTGAGGATTTTTGTCCAGACAACTGTAACCACTGAGAAAACCAGAACTTCAATGGCTGAGACCATTTAAGCTGTGTGCACTATAGCAAGTTTTCTAGAAATGCATTTAAGAAAGAATAAGTGTGAAAAGAACCACCTTTTTACGCTGTTATTCCCAGTAATATCTTCAGTGGAGTTACAAAATGCTCTCTTTGAACTCATATTAAACTTTCCACAGTCTGCAGCTGTGTTCAGAACTGACTTCTGTTAGCCTGTTTCCACAGTCAGTTCCTGTTTCTGGAGGCTATAACTTGTCAGTAAGACTCCAGTCTTAAATTAAGCATAGAGGAGGAATTTTAGGGCTGGAAGCAAAGAAAAACTGAAATCCTCTGGGATCACTCTTTTTAACTTTCTGCTCCAGCTTGCTGTTTTTGGCGCAGAATTGGTATGTGCCCATTAGCCAATGTAAGTTTAGTGAAACTGAAGTTATTACATATATTGAAAATATTCTAAATAGTTTTCAATATAATATTCAAAATACCAGAAGCAAATGCAAACAAGGAGTCTGCCCAAGCAAGTCAAACCCACTTAATCTGCCTCTCCAGCAGAGTGACAAAACCCATAGCTAATGGGAACACGGTACACGTGACATAGTTCGTCTTCGCTGACACTGCTCTTCTACATGGCCCACCCTGACACTACCATAAACCAAATTCCTTATCCGACTTCATCTGATCAACTTCACAGACACAAAGCAAAGCGCCTAAATTAGGAGAAAGGCTGCACTCTGTTCCTTCTTTCCAGTGAAGAGAAAGGCAACTTCAAAGAATAACTTGAATGGCCTGCTGTCTTTCCCTTAATTATTGACTATGAAATTAGCCTTAGGCAACTCCTGTCTAAGTTAAGCCTCTAAACTTAGGAAAGATGAACCTGGGCCACAGAGTAGATAAAGCTACTGCAATATGGGTACAAAAATGACTGGAAACCATTCCCAGAGGAGTTAGCAAGGGTTGACAGGATATACTAAATACCATTCTTCAGGTCTCTTCCAGATCTTGGACTCACCCATTCATAGAATTTTCACTGTTGACCTGGCGGTTTTGGAGAGCACACTTATTAGATATGCAGATGACAGAGAGCCAGGAAAGACTGCAAGTATATTGAAGGACAGGACTAGTATTCAATCTTGACCAACCAAAAAAAAATGGATTGAGGCAATCACAATGCGCTCAGGTAAAGTGCCAATTACCCCACTCAGGAAGGACTAACACACTAAAGGGATGGCTAGAAGTTCTGCAGAAAATGATCTGGGGTGCAGGGGATGGCAAACCAAACAGGAGTCAGGGATGTCATATTGCCACAAACAAGCCTGACGGAGACCCAGGGCAAGGCAGAGGGAAGGTACACACCAAACGGGGACGGGAGTGTGCTTCAACTGGGCTGCCAGAAGTCTGGAAGTCCTATGGAAATATATAGTATTAATTCAGACAATAACTCTGGGTAGAAAAGAAGGATGTACCTGGGTGTTAGCCAGAGAAACAGCGCGTGCCAGAAACCATGTGTAAAAACGCAGTTACTCTGGACGTAACAAGCGAAAAGACATTTTCTTGTCTATAGAAATAAACCCTGCCTTTTGTACCATGCAACTTCTTCAGGTAAGAAGACAAGCTAAAAACTCTCTTGTGCTCATCTTGATCATGTACCTGTATAAATAAGTATTTCCTGTGTTCTTAGGCTGTTTTCAAAGTACAAGCATGTTATGCCTTTGAGGATCCTTATTTTCTGTTTTGTACAAGAACGTGGGAAAAGCATCCTCTTCTGTTCAGACTGTTCAGTTCTGCCAGTGTTAGCTGGCTGTGCCCCGGAACAGTTAGCCTGTCTTGTTGGTGTACCTGTGTGATTTCCTCCTCTTTTGATAGTAACCAGGAAGCTAAACTAACTCAAATTTTGTGATCTTCCATCTCTCCAGTTTCACATGAGTGCCCCTCGTTGTGATAAATCCGGTCATCAGTAATGCTTCTTCCCTGCTGGACAGCACCCTGAAAACGATAATGATATGTAAAAGACATTAACTGTAAATGTGTAAAGAATCATTGAAACTTACTAACGGTCCCTAAATTTGAACAAATTCTCACGTGCAGTCTCTGTCAAAGGCTCTGTCTGCCATGATAAAGCCCAATACACAGGGCTTACATAGCTGAACTATGGCACCTCATGATGCCGTATGATGTGTTTAAGAAGTGCAGCACCATGGTGCTGAAAGAACTCCATGGTTCACGAAGAAAACAACTTCATTCAAACAAAATGCTGTGAAGGAACACTTTGGTGTCGCTACACCTCTACAAAAAAAAAACAAACAAAAAAACCTCCTTCCTGTGCTACAGGCTCTTTACTTGCAGCAAGGCAAGAGAGCAGACAGAACAGGCAGGGTATAAGGCATAGCACATGTATTCTTTTTCTAAGAAGTGTATTTAGGCTGAAAATCTGTAACTTACGCTGTAATTCTAAGGCTTTGTCTATCATCCTGAGGTGGGATTCTTCCTCGTAAACTTCTACAAGAAATCATCACCTGGCTAATATTAATAACTTCTGTATTAAAAATAGTAATTTGTGTCCTGAAAGCAGAACACTTACGGAATCAGCCACTGCCTGGAAAATCTAGGCTTACTTCATAAGAATGTATTTCAGATTCCTTAAAGGTGTTTATGTAACATTAATTAGAGATCAAAGATAATTTGATTATTAGCGAGGGAAAAGAAAACGCTGATTACGTTGTTTAAGGATATACTGGCTCAGACTGAGCGCTAATATGACCTTAAAGAACTAGTTTCAACTAGTCAGATGGAAAGTACGTTGAGCTGATAGGAACCATAAAACACATTACCAATAATCTTTATTTATAGTTTGACCTTGTAGGATTGAAATATATACTATGTATATTCAGTGAAAGTAAGAATATACTTATTTTTCCTACAAAACTTGTTATATTGTTCATAAATTGAATTTTAGATTGACTAGAGTAAAAATCCATCCTACCCGAGTACAGAAAGCTAATTTGTTATTAGTAGGAAAGAACCAAAAGTAATTTTGAAAAATTAATGGGGGAGGGAAATCCTGACTCCAGTGAAGCCAGTGGAGTTCTATCAATAACTTAAATGCACTGCTGATTTAATGTAAGCAGGCCAAATATGAGTCAACTGTCAAAGAATGTGAAAGAAAACCTGACATACCTTAATTACAGGGGAAAAAAAGGCTTTTATTTCATGGTGAATTATTATGTGCTTATTATATATTTTTAATTATTGCATGCATATATTATAAAATCATAGCGTGAATGCTTGTGACATTTTTATTTCACGAAACAGGAGAAAAACAGCTGAAGCAAGCTTTTAAGATGAGGCAGTTGGATCCAGTATCCTCTCTCACAGGTCCATATGTCCTTGCGGCTATCCATGAGACAATGTGGGACCACCGCTCTGCAAAAGAACGAGGTGCATTTGTTAACTTTGTAGCTCAGAGTAAAATGGCCATCAGTCCACAGCTATAAAACTTCTTGTTGCTACATCCAGTTCAAACAGATCAAAATCCTCCATACAAACCACCTATCCTTTCCAAACGGGCTCCTCCACAGCCATGTCATTGCCTATTAATATCCGTTATCGTGTAAAATCTAAACCTTTCTGCCAGTAAGCAAGCACTTAGAACAATGTATTATGCAAAATTAAATCACATGAATCACGTTGCAAAATCTGATTTTTAAGTGGGTACAGGCACTTCATATATTATTCAAAGAACAGAAATGTTCCCTCACCTATCATGCTATATTTAGGATTTTTTTTATGATGGAGAAATGAAAGAGATGAAAGGATGGAATAAAGCAGCTGCAGGGAGAGACAAAGGGAAGCCTAGTCCTAAAAACTGAACCATAGCCCTAACCGTCCTAGCTAACGTGACGTACATAGCCATGGACTAGATCACCTCATTAATTATTCTATTTCTTAAGTCCAATTCCTGGAATTGCGTAGTTTGCCAGGAATTTCGTTTTTTACCTTAACAAAAATTACACGGTTTCACCTCAGCAAAAATTAATGGGTTTACCTCTTCGTCTTGCAAAAACCCCACCCCTCCGTGCTCTAAAAGATGCACAGGAAGGATACAAATGCAAATACAAACTCCTCCGTGTATCGCTTTTGCTAGGTAACGCATTTCAAGCAAAACCGCCGTCCCGTGCCCGGCTCTCGAGCAGCCGCTGACGTTGGGCGCCCCAGGCCGGGCCGTGGCGCCCGGTGCCCCGCCGCCCGCGGACGCAGAGGCCGGATCCCGCCCTGGGGTGACCGCCGTCCCCTCAGGGAGGCTCCCCCAGCCCTCGGGGCACAGCCGGTGGGTGGCGGGGGACACACCGAGGGCTGACAGAACACGCGGGCACCGAGCCGGCCCCGGCCCCGGCCCCGGTCCAGCCCCCCCCCAGGCCTCGCCCGCGCAGCGCCCGGCCCGGCACGTGCTCAGCCCGCCGCGGGGAGGGAGGGGAAGAGGGAGGGAAGGAGGGAAGAGCCGCCGCCGGCCGCGGGGCGGGGCGCAGCCGCCGCCCGTCCCTCCCGCCTCAGCCCCCGCCTCAGCCCCGGCCTCGCCGCCGGCCGCCGCCGAAGGCGGGAAAAGGAAGGCGCATGCGCCAGCCGCGGCGCGCGGGGCCCGCCGGCGCCGCCGAGCCACCCCGCTGCTGCGCACGAGCGGGCGGGAGGGGAGTAGTGGGTAGTTACGTGATGACGCTTTGCGTGTCGCCAGTCGCGCGACCCACGCAGAGTCCGTCGGGCTTGTGGCTCCTCCTGGGCCAGTGCGCTCGGGGCTGTTCCGAGTGGGGGCGGGCGGGGCGAGGGCTTCCTCCCTCCTCCCTTCTCCCTCCTCCTCCTCCTCCTCCTCCTCCTCCTCCTCCTCCTCCTCCTCCCCGGCTCCCCTCTCCGAGGGCCCGGCCCCTTCCCCCTGGCGGAGCG
The DNA here is from genome assembly GCA_031468815.1 of Morus bassanus. Classification (NCBI taxonomy): domain Eukaryota; kingdom Metazoa; phylum Chordata; class Aves; order Suliformes; family Sulidae; genus Morus; species Morus bassanus. The sequence continues at coordinate 130,788,682 of CM062567.1, read as the reverse complement.
GGGCCGTGCGGCGGCGCCTCCTCCTCCTCCTCCCTCTCCCTCCTCCTCCTCCTCCTCCTCCTCCTCCTCCCCCCCGCCGGCCGTGCCGTGCCGTGCCGTGCCGGACAATAGGGGCGATCGCGGCGTGTGTCTCACCCAAAGCGGCCCCCCCAGGCCGGCCTCGCCTCCATGCGCGGCGCCGGGCGGCGGGGCTGACAGCGGCTCCCGCCGGCGGCGGCCAGGCCGAGGGCTCCGGGCCGGGACTCGCCGCCTCGGGCGGGCGCTGACAGAGGCGTCCCGCTTCGTCGCCCCCCCCCCCTCCCCCCCCCCCCCCCCCCGCGTCGCTCGCTCCCGGCGGCGGCGGTTCCCGCCGGGCTTTGGCGGCGGAGGACAAAGGCGCGGGGCCCGGCGCGGCCCGGCCCGACCCCCCGGGGGGCGCGGGGGCGGCGAGGAGGCGCCGGGCCCCCGCGGGGCTTCGCCGCCGGCTTCTTCCCCGCTCCCGCCGCCGCCGCCGCCTCCCCGCTGCGGCGAGCCCCGGGCGGGCAGGTGCGGCGGCGGGCGAGGCCGCTGCCCCGCGGCGGGCCGGCTCACGGAGGCTTCTTCAATGGAAGTATGTTACCAGCTGCCGGTGCTGCCGCTGGACAGGCCGGTGCCGCAGCACGTCCTCAGCCGCAGAGGGGCCATCAGCTTCAGCTCCAGCTCCGCGCTCTTCGGCTGCCCCAACCCCCGGCAGCTCTCGCAGGTAGGCACCGGCACCGGCACCGCCGGCTCCCGCCCCGCCTTGGGTGCCCCGGGGGACGGCGGGGGGCTGCCCCGGGGGGGCGACAGTGCCCGCCCGGCCGAGCCGCCGGTCGCGCCTTCCCCGCCTGCTGCAAATCCCGGTGGCCGTGACGAGCAAGTACAACGCTTCATACGTGTATGGCTAGTTATTGTCCAGGTTATCTCTTCAGCGTTGGTTGTAACGCCAGGGGTGAGCTCCTTGGGGTTTCTGTCCGGAGCCAGTGAATGACTTGTTTTTTCTGTAATTTTTAAGCCGGGGTTGTTTTCTCACTTTTTACCTTAGGCTTTCCTTGAAGGGTCTAAGTTTCCTAGGGGTTTGTCAAAAGCCGCGGTGACTTTATTGAAATAATGAACATGTACTGCAGTGTTTTATTTGGGATGCGGAGCTGTTTCTCCCTCCAACTATTAAGACTTGGCAATCCACCTAGAAGGAGACAAAGATCCTTGGCTTTTTCATTTCCACGGTATTGTTCCCTGCCCACATTACATCAGTCACAAGATGAACTATGCTGTGTTTTGTTTCATCTGATCGTGTTGGCAATACAACAAAAAGGGTCATTATAACTATCAGGACAAAAGGGAGGTTTTTCTTCTGAATGCTGCCCTAAATTTCTGAGTACGTGTTAGTATGGTTTCCCAGCAAACAGTGACAAAATTATATTCTGGCAGAAATATCTGGAGAAAATTTGGAATTATGGTGGAAGGCATGTGTTTCGGTGGGACAACAGCTGGTTTGGGCTTCTATGAGTTTCCTGTGATGTCTAGATTGAAGGGTCTGTTTCAGTGCTCTGAAGTATTTTGTCCTTACAGAAGATGTTGTCTTCATTCTTTGCATGTGTGTAATGGTCATTTTTCGTTGCTTACATTTTTGGGGTATTTTATCAAGTTATTCTGCTTTTTCATGACTTGCTCTGCTTTGTATATGCGTATATAGAAAATACAGAGTGACCAGTTTCTTTTGGCTTTGTCCCTGGTTTGGTAGCAGTGAAGCTGTGTGTGTATGTGAGCATTAGGCATGTGTATATTTGGGAAGGAAGAATCAACAAAATACTCTGTTAATGACCAGGAATTTGACTGCTTACGGAAATAATTATTAGTGAGCAAATGAAGATGAACATACGTTGACAACCTTCCCTTCCCTGAGTATGAATGTAATAATTTACAAAAACTTTGTTTTTATGACAAGTTAATTTTCCACGTAGTAACTGGGTTAGGATGTTCTCCATTTGTGCCCCTTGATCTCAGTCGTACTTGGTGATGATGAATTTTCCATACGTAGAAGTCTTCTTGAAAGTCCAGCCTAATTTAGCACATTTTGTCCTGTGCAAATACGAGAAGAGTCTCTCGTTTGAAGCATTCATGGCCTTCTGGGAAAAGGAATAGGCAAAATGGTCAAGGTGATTCATTGTATTTATTCCTTTTCTGTGTGGTCTCCAGAGGAGGTGATGTGTGAAGTGTGTACAAGCTGATCAAATTAAATATCGTGTTGACATTTAAGTATTTCCCTAAAGTTTCAAGTTTCTCAGTGGATTCCTTGACTTTTGACCAATTTGCTGCAGGTACATTAGAGTGAGTCACAGGGAGAGGTGCTTGAATAACTTGTAAAAAAATGAAAACTATATGTATGCTTGACCAAGTAGCATTTGCTTTGGGTAAACCAGAGAAATAAGCTTATGCATTAATAAAAGGGAATTAGGTTATTTAAGTGAGGAAATCTTTGCTAATATTGGCCAGCTGATTAGAGTACAGCTATATTTTGCTGTCTTTACCTTTTTTTTTCCCTCTTTCCCTGAAGTCTCCTACAGATAATAGGATGTTGAATGTTTGCCAGACCTGCAATCACAGGCTGGTGTAAATGATGGACTAAGAAGCATCACCAATGAGATTAATGATTCTACGTAACTTCTGAACTTAATTTCACCTTGCAAGTCTCCTGTAAGACTCCTAGTATTCCAGTTCCATTGCTGTTCAAAGAGGTCTGAGCCCTTACCAGCCTGTGGTTTTCAGTCATCTTCTCGGGCTAGCTTTGAGCAGTAGGAGTAGCACTGGAGGTGTGTATTAGCACACTCAAGAAGCCAGTATGTACAGCCAGCATTTTACAGTTAATACATGTTTGGCAGGTTTTCTTAAAAAAATGTAAGGTCTTGAAAATTGAATTCACACTTATAGATTAAAAGTGCAATGATTTAGGCATGAAACATTTTAGGCTTATCCTTTCAGCGAGGAGGTGTTTTACATGGGAAACACAGGTGAGACATGCATGCTACATTACCACAATTAAATGCTATGTCTAATGCTAAGCAGGCAAATATTTATCTCTTAATATATTAAGTGAAATTTCAGTTTAATATTTTGTTAAAGTTCCACTAAATGGGTTCAAAATGGGCTCTGTGTTGCTCTTTTAAAGCTTAAAGTGTTGCTGGAAACGACCTCAAGAATTCTGGTCTACTCCTCTCAGCCCCAGGAAGGATAAATTGTACTTACAGTATTATTAAGAGATGTTTGTCTAATCTGTTTGCTTAATCTGTTTTTTAAGATACGGTCTTATGAGATGCGGTGAGCTGACATAACTCATTATTGCTGAAGGTTAAAGTCCTGACATCGGGCATGTATTATTACTACTTCCTTTATGCCATCTCTGATGCTTGTCAGGTGTTTGCTGATTCAGCTCACTAAAACAACAGAAAACTAATACGAGCAGAAACTGGGTAGCTGCCTGCCATCTCTTTGAATAAAACAGGCTTAGTGAAGTTTGTCAGAACTGATTTAAAGGAAAGGATGGTACCACTAGGCTTTTGAAACCCATAAAAGCCTCAGATAATAGAAATTACACAATCTCACTGGGCAGCTTAACTGTTGTTAATAGTGCTTAACTGTTCTTGTCCTAAGAGTTCTTTCCCAATACTGAATTCAGATCTTCCTTGTGGCAATTTGCACCTGTTACTATCCCCAGTAAATGTAGGGAAAAGCTTATGCTTTTCTCTTTGCAGTTTTCTTTAATGTATGAACTATTTCCCTGTAGTCTTCCTTTCTTTAATTTCAAAGTATTAACAGCAAAAATAGTAGAAGCGACATGTTACCTGGAGGTTACTTGTGATATTTATTGTTCAAGTCCAGTCAAGTGAAAAGCTGCTGTTGTATGGGTTTATACAATTGTTTGAGTTAATAATTTTCTTTGAACATGAAATAATTTTAAATGCTAGTGTTAAAAGCTGTTTTTTAAGGGCACTTGAATGGGTAACGGTTGAAATGACTAGGACATTTCACACTGGTGAGATTGAATTTTGGTTCACTGTGAGATCAAGTCGATGTTAAGTAGTACCTTGGGTCATACGTTTAGGGTGTTCATTCCAAATGTTACAAAATGATGTTTTTTAAATTAAAGCTGAGCTTTCAGAGGACTATTTTGGATTCTTTGCCTCATCTGGTTTTTAACTTGAGTTGTTAACAGTAGTAAAAGTGTCTGTACTTGTTTAGTGTGAAAATTTTTAGTCTGATTTTTAATGAATAAGGGTTTATAATGAAAACCACTTTACAAACGTAGCTGTGAACACTTTTAGATTGTGTTCTGCCTTGCACTCTCCCGCACCTCCCCCCAAAAGTTGAATTGACATAAACATATCACAAATGAGTGAGAAAACTGCCTAAACTGCTATTTTTGACTCATTTCTATCCTACTTTGTAACTGGTTCTGCACTCTCTTCAGTGCCTTCAAAAATGGCATCGGTGGTATCTAGTAGCGGAGTCTGACTAGAAGTAAAGATCTAGTTTTGGCCTTTCTGTCCTTAAATGTTTGATGATGGTGAAGGAAGATATCTCCTAAGGATGAAATTACATGAAGAGGGAATGCAGCAAATAATAGATGACTCCATTTGAATCCCAGAAATGTAGGCACTAAGTCTCTACCCGAAGTACCAGGTATTACTGTGTACCAGGTAGTACCATGTGCTGCTATCTGGTTTTTGATCCTCTGGTTCACGATCCCTCTCTATTGCATCTTCATTTCACGCATTCAAGCAATATAGCATCATGCTTTGACCATGTTATATACACCTGAACAGTAGACTGCAGATCATGCACACAGAATCCTAGATTTGACTTAAAGAGGATGCAGTGGGGAAAGAAAGTAACTAAGAGCAGCTGGAAGTGAACTGTGCTGGTGGATTCTTCAGTGAGGGGTACACACTTCCTCTGAAAAACGTGTTCCCCAACATCAACCAAGTGCTTTGGCCACCTTTTGCTGTGTAACTCATCTTTTCAGTGTTTGTCACCTGATGTGTTCCAAACATGTTTTGCTCTGCATGTAGTAGCATTATAAGTTACAAGACGTAGTTGAGAGGGGTATTTTTATGGTCTGAACATAGGCATTGGTCTTTAATGCCACGGGGTGCACCTTTTTGCGGGGAGAAGTGTTGGCATGACCTATTTTTCCCCTTGCAGCTGCTCCTTTCTGCTGCTGCATTTTCCTTTTAGTTATGTCAACTTTTTTTTTTGATCAGGTTATTTTTCAGCCCTGGCTGGTTCGTAGTACAGTTTCACAAATGATTGTGCCTGTTAGCAAGGAGGGAGCAGTACGCCACGATGCTAGACCAGGAGTAACGAGGGTTGGGGAGACAGAAGGAATGCCTTAGGTTGGCCCTGCTATTGAATGTGGAACCTTACCCTAAACCCCTTTCTTTCCTCATCTGCTGTTTTTCATAGCTTTCATGAAGTTTATAAGTTTTATAACTTATATGAAGTTTATATGAAGTCTTTTATACCTTTTTAATCCTCTCCATCAGTGTTTCTCAGTTGCTTCTTTTATTAGCTTTCTCCTGCCGTTTCCCATATCTCTTCTGCGTGAATAATTAACAAGTTAAAATAACGAAATAATTTTCATGATGTGATTCCTAGCCTCTGGAATTAATTCTGTGTGTTGCTGCTATGCTTGCCATTCCCTTCATCTTGTATTTATTGTGTCTGGTTGCTGAGATTGCATCTATTCATACGAGAGGCAGAAACTGACTCTGACTCTACGCACAGCACGGGCAAGTTCTGATTGAGGATTTCATGCACTACAGCAATTTTATGTGGCAGTTCATTTTTAAAATGCTCTCAGAGTTTTACGACCAATTAACTTTTTCATATGTTCTAGTGTAAAGCAACATTGGTACTTTTATTCTGCAAAAGGTCATAGCGGCTTATTTCATGGCCTGTAATTGCCTATGTAAGATCTAAGCAGAATAATATTTTAAAGTCCCCATTAATTAGATTGTCTTAAATCACCAGAAGTCAGTTCTTTGTCCAGATTGTGTAATAGTATGTCTTGTGCTTTGCATGAACCTCAATTTTCTGATGCTATCTTTAAAGAGAAATTGGTTTGAAAAGAGTGATTGTAGCTATGTGCCCCTTAAGTTGTGAAATACTGAATTTTAACCATAAAACAATTTAACAAGAAGTTGGCATTAGTGTATGAATATTCAATATTCTGTATGAACTAATAATGTTGTAATGCAAATACAGGTTGTTGGAATTAGACGTGTTTTGTATGGGATGTCTGTTTCAGCAGCTTTTCTTGAAAAGAAAAACCACCCCAACGCTGTATTTGCTAAGTCTGTCTGGCTTTTTAGGTTGCTTGAGAAAAACAACAGTATCCAAATTGGGTTAATTCTGAGTCAATATGGTAATATGCTCAATTATGAGGTAAAATAAAGTATCATAAAAATAATGTAATTTTCTGACATTTCTGTTGTTCTGCTGTTTTGGCATGTGAAAAATAGTGTTGAGGACATCTGCAGTTTGAATCCTTAATTCTTCAGTTCTTTTATTTTCTGCAAAGCCTCTGTGTGTGGGGAGAACCCCTGGTAATAGAATGGTGATTTGTTAGAACAGTTCTCCGTCATGTCAATGACCATTGCCTTATTGTTTTCTTGTGGTTCCCTCATCACTCAGTATCTACAAGTTTCCACTTGTTTTCTCTTAAAATTGTAGGTTCTGAATATACTCAGTCATTTTCTAGCACAGAGGATCTCAGATTCATGACTGTATTTCCAGGACCTGCCAGATTACGGCTCATGTATAAGCAAAACCTTTTGGATTGGACTAAACCTGTTGTATTTGCATTTCTTAAAAATTCACTGAATCTGCATGGAAATAGTGAGTAATTTGGCAGCTCAAATTGGAATTTTTTTTGCCAGAAGTGTGAAACCAAAGAAACTTGATTGTCCTTTATTGTGTAAGTCTTTGTAAACACACATCAGTACTTTCCACAAGTGAATTTGTACAGTTGGGTGTCTAAGATATAAATTCATGTGTATCATGATATGGTTAAAGGAATGTAGTGTATTCTGTTAGTTAGAATGTCATTTCTTTGTAAATGAAGGACTGAGGATGGACATGCTAAAAACTTGAAGAGTTTAATCTTAATCTTGGAAATCATACTAAATAATGCATTTAGTGCAAATAGTCCTTTGTGTGCATTCACAGCTAAATGTTCGATTCTGCTTGAGAAAATTATTTTGTATAAGCAAATACAAATCCTTGGTGTGTGCACACATGCATGTAGGGTCTTACAGGAAGCATGTGCCTGGGACTGGGAATTGAATCTAGACCTCTCAAGTTCCAGTTCAGTGTTATGCACAGACATCCTCATATGAAATCTTGGAAGAGTTTGTGTTTCATTAGATGTGAAATTTTCCTCAGTTTGTTCTGATTATGTCATTAACAAGTAACTGCAGTGTAAATAAGCACCCCATGTAATCCAGCAAGGCAGCCTGCCAAAGACAAAATATTTTATTATAAAAATGCAGTTCTGGAAAACTGGATTTAAGGGTTAGTTGGGGAATTGTTTGTGTGTATGTTTGCATCCTAGGTGTATTGTAAGGAATTTGTAGCCAAATAGTTTGTTTTCTTTCTGGTTGAAAATAAATTTGTGGCTGTTATCTCACCTTCCCTGCCCTCCGCCCTTCCATACCTTGAGAATTTTTTATTTCTGTTACAGCAGTCTAACTCCTGTTTTCCTCCCACTTCTGCCCGCTTTGTACACCTGTGATATGGCAATCTGATTTATTATCTTCCTGACCACACTCCCACAATAATTATAATTAAAGAGATTCTTGGAGTCTGCTTTTCATCACAAGGTGGAGGGCAAATTCTTTTCTCAGCTCCTAGCTGAAAGCAGGAAGGAGCCAGAGTTTGCAGCAGGCCCTCCTTCTCTGCCTGCCTGAGCATCAGAAAGAGTATGCTGCAACGAGAATAATGAAAAGTGCTCGGTATTAGCAGAAGACTTTACTATTTCTCCCACTCCTTGCTGCCAGATCAGATATGTGGAGAGAAAGGGGCTGTTTCCTCTACCAGTGATTCCCCCTCTGCCCCCCATAGTAGACATAGCTGATTATGCATTTAATACAGGTGAAATACAACTGGTTGCCCACTTTAGGGCAAGGAGTCAGTTCTATCCCAAGGTGGGGGGAAAAAAACCAGAGGAAAAGATACAGGAACCTCTTCCAAGGCTCTGAGGGAAAAGTTTGTAACGGGAAGCTTGAGACTTCAGTAAGCGGATCAGCCTTGGTACAGGAAAGGTTTAGCACCTTTGTGCACAGTCTCTGTCTGATTGTGGTGGTTCTTAGTTGTCTTCGAAATTGAGGTACGTATGGTGTTGGGATGCTGACAAGCAAGTGATTTCCTGAGGGACTCAGTTATACATCTAGATCAGAAAAAATGAATACTTTTAAAAAAATACTCTGTTTTTTAATAGTATAGTCTAGTAGTGGAGGGACCATAGCTATCATGGCAGGAGTGACGCTGGCCTGTTTTATTTCTTGATTTATGTTTTTAGCTAATACACTCCATATATTGATGTTGCAGTTGACGGCACGCTGAGGAGGTTTCACATTTAGTCTGGCATGAACTTGAACTTCCATGTTTTTAAACTTTTCAGTAAAGTTCCTGTGCAACAGTAATCTCCTGAAATGTGTATGTGGGGGGCGAGGGTGGGGCAGGGGTCTTGTCAGTAGTGCCCTGCCTTAGCTTCTCTTTTTGTAAAGGCCTGTAACCAGTTTTCAAAAAGTCTGGAGTACTTAAATTTCCTTGATTGCTATTTGTGGAATTTTAGACTTCAGATTTCAGCAACTCCATTAATTGAGCTCTTTCTGGTATTGGGCAAAGAAAAACCCATAGAGTTTCTTTTACAGCTGCAAACATGGTGTGAGACTGCTAAATACAAAATGTCTATGGAAATAAAGGCGAGGAGTTTTCTCCGATGTTCTTGCTTATTGTGAGAGATCTAGAGGGTAACTTTATGGAGTATTGTTCTGTCATTTCTTCTGTTATAAAGTCTGAGCTATGTTTCCTTTAGCACGGTGATACTAGGAATTTTTGCACTTTCCACTGAACTTAATATATTTAATCATCTCTTCCGAGCTTGTTTTGATTTGGACAAAATAAACTGATATCATCTCTGTCCAGATAAAACATCTAGTATTTAGCTCACAGATCGACAGAGGAAATGGTAGAACTTCACCTATTGCCTGAATCTAAAAAAAAAAAAGGGAAAAAAGTGAACTTGAATTATTTACCTTGAGAATCCCATAATGTCCCAAGTATTTAAAAAAAAATATTGTCCACCACAGTTTTTTCCTTCTCCTTTCAAAAAGGATACTGGTTCCCTTTTGAATATAGTCACCCTGCTTATAATACCTTTGTCACTTCAGATTATTGTGAGAATTTTGCAACCTACCATAAATGAAGACTAGAAGTTAAACAGAGCAAATTGCAGGTACTAAATTCCTTAAGTTTTGCTTGCAGGGAATGTGTTGGGCTTGTACTCTGTGATCTGTATTGAGTTTTAGGCTCTTTTAAGGAGGAGAAAGGCTTCGTCTCCCTAGGAGTGTTGAATGGTTGAAGCTACGGTTACCTTGGTTTTTCTTTTTGATGTGATATTATGGCATTATTTTTGCCAGTGCCCTCCAGCTTAAGTTGAGGCCCAAAGGGATGCTTTGTGTCTTAATAAAAGGCCCTTGGTTAAAATTCTTTGCCAATCAACTTTTGATACAATAGACTGTAAGTGAAATAATCTGCTGTGCACTGCAAGGCTAATCCATTTTCATGAGCTTTTTAGGAAAGATGATTTGAGAGGATTAGATGAGAAGTTATTATTCATGATTGGTTAACTAAGTAGAAAAGACTATTATGACTAATGAATTTTAAGACTTTTTTTCTTTCATACTGTTGTATTCATATGAAAGTATAGGAAAGACGCTATACACTAAAATCTGATTGTATTGAAACCAATTTGGGAGCCAGGAGGTCAAATTATTCTCTTACGCTGAATGTGGCAGAGGGTCTGGTTAGGGTGGGAGGAGGCAAAGATCAGTAAGCTAAAGTATACATCTTAAGCTCATTTCTTAATGTAATAATACACATATTACAGAAGGTTTTTGTTTGACACTCCTCAAATTAAGATTGTTAGTTAAGTACGATGGTTTTTGTATTTAATGTGTCATGAAAACAGGAGGACAATTTCTTTAAGTCTACCTTGTTTGACACGCTGTGATGCTGCGCTTAGTGCTTGGAGAGGCATGGTGGTGGTTGATGGTTATCATTGACTGGAGCCGTAGTTTTTATTACTAATGTTATTTTAAACAGAAATTCTTCTTTTTCAGAGAATAGTTTTATTTAATGTCTGCAGTCATAGTTCCAAGGTGCTTTTGGTGTTAAGTGTAAGCAGTATTGCTTGCACAGTAATTGCTTTTAGCTGTGTATCTTCACTCCTCCTCCTGTGCTGACATTTGCACTCCTCTGACCCTGCAGAAAGCTAGTTTACTGAGCTACAGCAGCAGAAAGCCTTCTCCTTTTTGTAGCAGTAATTTTCTGCTTATTTGGCTCTCCCTGGCTTTCTTGCAGGATCCGAGGAGTGTTGGTGCAAGGGAAGGAGCAGGGACGTGCGGGCAGAGGCAGCGCAATGTGGAGAAACACTGACTCAAGTTGTTTCCATTGCAGTTTCAGGAATGTCCAGAACAGCTGACAACTGTGTGGAATTGTTTCACTTTCTCCCCAAACAAGAGTGGGCTGAATAATTCCCTGGTGTTATTCAAATTAACTAATGCACTGTATTCTGCTATTCAGTAGTCTTGAAAAAGCATCGTGCACCCTGTGTCTTTTATGCATTAGCATTCACATAACTTCAAATTCTGTAGTTTCGTCTATATTAGATGAGTCCATGCTTCTGTATTTTTCAGATATTTGATAGATTTAATGTGGTAAAAGAACATTTTAAAAGGGCTGTTGTTAACCTTTGAACAAGTGCTTAATAAAGTATCTTAAGTCAGAAGAATCTGTATTTGTTCTTCTTTTTTAACCGTAAAACATCCAGTTTGGAAATTTGGGCTTATAGACTTCAAAATACAAAGTTTTTTTTTGTTTCTCTCATGTGTGTGAATAGTGTATTTAGACATAATGTACAAATGAAAGGTTATTTTCATGTGAAACTGAAAGTGTCTTTTCTGCATTTTTTTACTGAAAAGTAGCTATGGTTGTTAGAGTTTATAAATGAAATGTGTCAGAACATGAGGATCAATCCTCTCTTTTGTCTTTGGAGAATTGGTTAGAATACTTAAAAAGCTTGCTAGGGTGTGTGTGGGTGTGTGTGTGTATATATATGTATGTGTGTATATATGTGAAAATAAATATATATGAAAATGTGGTAACTGAATAAGGGTATGATGGGTGCTGCATAGATTCTGAAAAGAGAAAAAACAGTATCCATTGTACCATTTGCTACCATGTTGTCCTGTGTTGGGCAAGTTGCAGGACAAAATCATACCTCAAATGTATCAGTTTTTTTGAATACTTACTGCTTTTGCTTGATCTTTCTAAGCAAGAAGATTATACTTATCAGATCACTAGCCTTTACCATTTACAGTAAAGTTTTAGAAGCACTTGGTCAGAATGAAAAATAAAGACACACATGGTTTTACACTGTTGTATGTGCTTCAGGATGATGTCAGGTAACTGTTGGGATTGTTCTTTTTAGTCCCCTATTCCCCACCCCCCCCTTCCCCCCCAGATTTTCCTAGTTGTTAGATATCTCCTTAAAACTTTGTAGAGCTTGCCCTGAAGCATGTCTTAGGCCAAGGACAGTTGTACCGTAATAGCTGTTCTCTATGTTACTGAGTTGCCAAGTCAAACAAATTTGGATTGACTGAGTACATGTGTGCACAGTTGTTCAGCCATCCGTTTCTGCTGAATTTAGTAGAGCACACAGTATGCTGATTATGTTGATTGGCAGAATTATTTTGAATCCCAGCCTGAAGTGCATCCAGTTCTGTGGAGGTATTTGTGGGTGCGTTTGTTAGGGGCCTGTGCGGAACCCAACCCCTGTCCAAGGAGAGAAGGGCCTTGAGGGAGTTCGGATGCCATATGCCGGTCTGCCCAGTGCAGCACCATGAGATCATTCCCAGGAACTGTCAACATACAGGAGATAAGATAGGCCGTACTGCTGATACGCTTTCTGGATCCTGATAGAAGAGAAGAAGCTGTGGCAATAATGTATTGGCTTCCATTTCATGCATGCTGGCATTTGTGAGAAGAGAACTGATCAGTAGCCGATGATTGTTCTACAGATGAAGTAAAACTTGGGGATGTGCATAGGCATCCTTTCTTAGTAGCTCTTCATGTTTGCTGTAGAAGACGCCATGTAAAGGTCTTACCTGAAGTTTCCTTTGTAATATTTGTGCAAGCAAAGAATGAGGCCTGATTAAAGACAGTGTATGAGAGTTGTGCCACCAGTGCCTTCTGGGGTTTGTCCCCCTTGGGAGAAGGTGAAGATCAGATAACTTGTGTGAAGTGCTTGATGGCAGAGTATTTACCTCTGCATTTTGTGAGATTGTTTTGAAAGCAATATGGTTTTGTTGAGTGCACACATTGATCCCCATCTGTTTCATCTGTTGTATTTTCTCACCTCTATTGCCTGGTTTGTGGTATTGCTTTCTTCACGTTCCTCCATGGTGACCTGGGCCCAGATACCGCCTCTCAAACCCTCTGAGAAAGTTTCAGGTGTCTTTATGGGGCCCAGTACTTCACTTTACTCCAAAATGAAAATGAGTTTGGTAAATAAAGGAAATGGATCTATTGCAAAAATGTGGATTACTTTAATTATAGTAATATGTAATGAAGTTTTAAGCAGATCTCTGCTTTTTATGAATTCCACTGATTTCATTGCTTTGGGAAAAAGAAGGAAGCAGTTCCGGTCAGGAGGAGAAAGCTGTGGACTTCTAGGGCTTCTGTGGACACCTAGGCTTGTGTGTGATTTCACGTAGTGGTGTATACTTTCATCCCTGCTTCTCATGAAGTGATATTCTTTGCTGGTTATGGGCTGTGCCACAATTCTCTGCAGGGGATGAAAAAAAGATTGTGCTGCAGAGTATGGCAGCGCCTACACAATACAGAGAGGCCTCCAGTGAGGCAGTAGTTGCTGAGTTACGGTTTCCAACACTGAGCTTGCTTCTCAATTGCTTCTTCAGAGTGTCTCTGTATCAATTTTCTCACCGTCGTTGAAGCCATATAGTGGTCTCCAGCACTGCCAGAGCAGTGAGACAGCTCTTACTCTTTTGTTGCAGTGGTCTTTTAAGCCCCTCTTGGGGCCATACAAGGATGCGAACTGCTTCACATCCATCTGGTCGGTGGTATTGTCTTATAGATGATATAATTAACTGTGCTCCCAGTTTGGGTGGACCACCCAGTTATAGGTGGGTGCAGGATACAACACTTGTAAGAACTGTCAGCACTTGTGCTCTGTGGAGTGAGAGTGTCTTTTGGAGCATGGTTGTTGAAGTGCTCAGCAATTGGGAAAGAGGTAGTTGTTGGTTGGAGTTGCAGTGATTTAACTTGAAAAAGAAAGAACAGAGGGAAAGAGAGAATCCTGGTTTTGGAAATGAGTCTGATTCTACTGAGCATTCACATGAAGAGTATGGCTACGGTTTCTAGTTTCTGTAGTTTTTTTCTGAAACCCTGCTCTTCCATAGACTTCTCTGAGTCTTCTGAACACCCAAGGCAACCATTAGAGAGTATAGGCCTGAAATAGCTAATAAAGGGGGACTGTGAAATGTGCTTTTGTCCTTAGTCCACAATTTAGCTATTGGAAAGGGTTTGGTAAAAGCACCAGAGCAATGATATTCAGAGGACTAACAAGAAAGCTAGTAATGTGGGTTAATTAGACCCATAACAAACTGAAATAATTCAGAGTCAGGTTTCATCCCATGATCAAACTGACCTGGCAAAAAACCCCTTATATGCAGGCAAAGGAATTAACATGCTATTATTGCAGTACTTTTTTTTAATACCTTTTTTTTTTGTATTCAATCCCAGGCATCCTGCAGGTTTTTACTGTTTTCTCAGTCCACGGTCCTACATTTTCTAGTTCAGGAAGAAGAAACATATTAGTGAAAATTCATTGGTGCATTTGCAGTGCAATGTTTCGGTTCATCAAAAATACGAGATTTGCAGTTCTGAAGGCAGGTGAACTGTTTGTATAGTTAAAATGGATATTTAGTGAAGTGATTATGTTTTGTAGCATGCAGGTCTAAATATTATTTGAGTTTTACCCTACTTAAATACTTTTTTTTCCAGTTTGCAGTTCTGAACTAGATGTGTGTGTGCTAGCTAGTTATACTTACTTGGCTGAAATGTGCAAGGATTGTCTGCATTTTAAATCTTTTTCAGTACTGTTATGAAAAATAATGTTACAATAAAATCAGGAATTGAAATACTGTTAAACCTCTGCTCTAGGGCTGAAGAAATTGTACAAGGACTGTAGGTGAGATAAGGGACTTTGTCCTCTCTGCCCTAACAGCAGTGACCTCTCATGTCCTCTGTGATCTGGTTGAAAGGTGCTGCTGAAGCATCCATCTCCTTCAGCATCTCAGTTTCCATCTCAGCTATGCAGATACACAGAATTGTGTCCATTTACTGAGCTGTTTTTGGAATCTTTCCTCCTTCATAAATTCCAAGTCTTACAGGCTCTTCTATAGGCTCTTCTGTCTACCATAGAATATGGTAGTTCTGCTCCTGTACTTTAGAGGGGCAGAGGGACTTGTGCTTAGGGAAAAAGGGTCTGGTCAGTCTGTAATCCTTCATGCTGCTGTTCAAGACAGAAAAAGGATGAGAATGAAGACATAAGTATACATAAATATTCCAGGGTCTGATGATGCAAGCTGGGGCCCAGGACCAGTAATACAGAATTACTGGTGCAGATACTGTAGTAAGCATTAGTGCTAGACTCTTTGGTGTTGCTTCTACTTATCACTGCAGTGTCACTCTTGTAGTAGTGTATTGCTTTTTCACTAAATGAAATTAATGCGTTTATGCTTATTTGTGAAAAATTTCTCTGTGAGATAAGGACATGTCTTTCATAACAGCTTTTTAATGCTGGATCTCCAACAACAGCCATGAGATAGTCTGATTACTGGGCATGTTTTTTGCTGCAGAGAGTAACGTGATGATTTCTACCTCTTTAGCTGGGAGAAGGAATCTCTGATGGGCTTTCAAATAAAATGTTTTCTTAGTATTCCATTGACATTAAAATTCCTGCTAAAGGAACTGCATTTGAACTGCATCTTTCATGAATGCTCACCTTCACAAGTACATTTCAAGTATTAAGTATTAAATGTTTCTGTTTGACTGTTTTTAATAGGTGTTCTGCTAAGGGGAGACTGAAGGGCTGCGAAGCTGCTTGCTTTTGAAGTTCTCAAGCAGTGTTTGCATGAAGCTAGCTAGTGGACAGACCCGTAAGGGCTGTGCTTGATGATACTGACACTTCATCATACTGTGTGAAAACTCCAATAACCGCTTCTTCATACTCAAAAAATGGAGCACGTAGAAGTTTGCATCTCCTACTGTCTCATGTAGGAAGAATGCTTTTTTCTCCCCCCCCTCACAACTTCAACTGGAATTCATTTTCTGTCATCAAGCAAAAATGTAGTGTTTAGGAGGAGTGTGAGCTGTGCTTTTTGATGTTAAATACACAGAGGTAAAATAATTCAACTGTAGTGTGAAGGAGAAGAAAAACTATTTGAATGTGTAAAACTAGCAGGAAAGATAGGCAAAATGCATAGCAGAGCCTGTGATTTAGAAGGAAGGAAAATTGAGGGCAGGGGGGATGTTCTTGTGTAGATTTTTCACATATTTGAGATAGGTGTTCCTATATAGTGGTATTTAAGAACTATGCATTCTTTGGTCTTGTCCTTTTGATTCCTTGTAAGGGTACAAAAGGTGGCCCAAGTGCAGCACTCCCTGGTTTCTGTGGTAAAGGGACAAACTAGGTCATTCATTCTCTGTCAGGTGCATAGGCATGCACTTCAACAAGAAATAAAGGCATTTAAAAATGTTACATGTGGATGGGCAAGCTGTGGAATTAAGAATTTTCAGGTTTGTTACTTTAAATTGTCCTGCAATCACAGACCAAATTATGGCAAAAGGATGCCTTCTTGAAGATGATTAAGGAGTTTTAAGTGTTCTAAGAACAGCTCTTGAGGCTATGGGGCGC
The DNA here is from genome assembly GCA_031468815.1 of Morus bassanus. Taxonomy (NCBI): domain Eukaryota; kingdom Metazoa; phylum Chordata; class Aves; order Suliformes; family Sulidae; genus Morus; species Morus bassanus. Next base: position 130,772,403 of record CM062567.1, on the reverse strand, counting down.
AAATAAATTCTAATTAGCCCTTGGTGGAATGTGTCATTGAGGTTTTTGAAACTTTCTGTTCCATAAGGTAGATATCCCAGCATGTTTCTCAAGATGTCTCGCCATGTTAAAATCCACACACCACCTGGAGGGTTCTTCTTTAAATTGCCAGTCTGCTTTGTGATGTGTATCTCCAAAGCCAGCTGACAACTCAAAGCAGTTGAACATCTGCAGGGACCACATTACATAAATGTGTTGGCACTAACGTCAGTTCTTCCCACGCATTCAAATGAAGCTGGTATGGCTATACTGTATCTTCTTAATCAGCTTTGTCCAGCCATCTAGGTGATTTGTCTTTGGAAATGATGTCAGTTACTTAATTTGTGGTACCTCACATATTGGCAAGGAAATTGCGGTTGTAAGAAATGAAGCAGGAGGAACAGAAGCTGAAGGAAGCTGGTAATTAAGTTTCCTTCTAGAAGATGAGACCTCCAGAACATCTTCAGTATGGGGTCTTTTTCTGCAAACGGGTTTCAGGGTATGCAGATTAAGTGAAAAATTAATGTCATTTTCCTCTGAAATGAACTTCTAGGCTGGTTTTTGGTGGGTCTTTGTTGTTTTTTGTTTGGAAAAGCAAAGTAACTGATTTTATGGGTAATACTAGCTGCTTTGGTGTTGCTGGGAATATAGGCACAGCTGTGCATTGAAAGCTTACACAGCAGCACTCCAGAAGCTGTATCTGACAAATGTAAACAACTCCAGTTGCAACTTGAATGTTTTTTACTATCTTACAGTTTCCAAGTTCACATAAGCTGGTTAAATTCTTCCCTTAAAAGGTAACTGTTATACAAGTATGATGCATTCATTATAATTTGCAGATAATATTCATTTAAATAATTTGATTAAAAAATGCTTTGTGCGTCATGGCAAATAAAAATTTATTTTTGTATCCTATTGCTTTCATTCAAGTACAATAGGTGAAGTGTCATAATTACAGCTATTGCAATACACAATTTTTTGTTCCCAGTCTTTTATTCATATTAGTGGAGGGCATTAAAGTTAAGACAATGTTCTCTTTTATTCAGCCCCACTTTTTTCCAGCTTTCATTTAAAGATTGCATGTTTTCAGTAACTCTTTAAGATTTCAGATCAAATTCTCAGTATTTCTGTAACAATTAGCTTTGGTTAGTGTTTTTCTGTTGGCAGAAGAAGTGGAAGTGAAAGTCTTATTTGTAGTGTCTTTAAATTACAGACATTGATAGGCGTTGCATCATAAAATTGATGGGTGATTATTACATTTTCAGGTGTTTTATGCTTTCTAAAATAGGTTTTTATCTTAGCATTATATTATAACCAAGTATATTATTCTGACAGTATTTTGGCATGGGTTGGGGCTATTCCTGAAAGCAGTCTCTTGATAGGGGATTTCTAAGAGAGTTTGAGGATCTGCTCTTTCAGGGATGGCTGGGGGACGGAAAGAGCCTCACCAGTTAATGCCTGACTACATTTCTTCTGTACTGTTATGAGAAACCTTTTGTGCGCATTAATGATTTTGGTTCCATCAACAGACAGACTGTTCTTTTACCAGCACAATAAAGAACCTAATGTAAAGTCATCATCACACAGATCCAGAATCTGGCGTCCTTGATATCTTAGAGACCTTTGTTGTGACATATGAATTAAGTTGTGGGCTGTTGATATTCTGCAGAAATCTAGGTGGGGGTGCATGGAAAAAAATCTATAGCATACCTGAGGAGGATTTTGTAGATTTAGAAGGCACCTAAATCAAGGTACTGATGATAGTTTTAACAAGATACTGAAGGTAGGTTTATCAATTTTGTTAAAGATTAAACTGTCTTTATAGGTAGTGAATTAGCCTTTTATATCAACAGATATAATGGGCCTGTTACTTCACTGATAATAATTACAGCATTGATATGCCCTTTTAGGAGTATTACACTTCTTGGCTATTTGGAAAGCTTAAGATATGAGTCTGTGTAATGCTTGATGTCATGCATTGTTTCTAGTTATTAATTTCTTTTCTCTCCTGATCTGATAATGCTTCGATGCTTTTAGTGCTGGATACTTTTTGATAGCTTGCCTGTCAGTTTTGACCGTAAGTACAAAAAAATATTATTCTAGAAAGCCAGATTAACTCCATCCCCATTGTCTCTGTCGTCGTGTTCCCCCCCCCCCCCCCCCCCCCCTAATTTTTTCAGGAAGGTGGATTGATATCAGATATGCCAAGTGATTACTAGCAGGACTATTTTCATTTCAAGGGATGCCACTGGTATGATGTTGATTCGGTCTGACGGAGTTTTACAACAACTGTAGTTTAAAAAGAAAAGGGGAAAAAAGAAGTCTCTTGCCTACACTGAAATGATGCATGTACGCATCAAGGAAATGAGTCACCTAGTATTCTCTGTTGGAGAAAGTGGTTAGGAATCTGAGGAGCCTTCTGCACACGTGTAGCAGGCTTTGACATGCACAGATTTAGTGCATACATGTAGGCTGTTACCACATTCATAACCTCACTACGTCTGTTCTGGACTTTATCATGTCAAATGATCTCAGTGCCCAGAACGTGCTGATTTGCTCTGTGTGATACCAAATTGCTCTCTGAAGGAATTCCAGATATCTGGCAGTCCAGATTGATAAATGTAAGGAAATTGGATAGGTTGCTCCTTAAGAACTTTGTCCAAACCGGTGCAGTTCATAGATGTGCTATTGCATATGCATGCCAAAAAGGAAACTGTCAGGCAGGGGGGAAAAATAGTCTACTTGCTGCTTGTTGAGGGAGGCAAGAACATGCCTGGCTTCTCTTCTGGTTCCTGGTTTGTGTGAACTGTGAAGCAGAGCCCAAGTTTCTTCTGGATTAATCTGGTGGTGGTGAGGCTTAGCTCCTACCTGCAGTTAGTTAATTGTCATGAGTGGCAGCTAAAGAAAAGCCCGTGGATGTTGTCGTCTCCTCTCAGGGTACATGTGCTGTGTACGTTTATGGATTCGTGAATTCAGTCACTCCTTTTCTCCCAGCTCCTGCAAGAGTTGGGTTGCTCTTCTGACTTTGCAAAATGTTTGCTCATCTTATTTCAGGAGAAGTTCTTATGCCTCGTTACAAGCCTGAGGTGGGTTTCCCCAGCCTCCAGTTTTCTAAAGTCTTGGTTAATGAACTATCTTACTGTCAGGTTTCCTGAGCAGTTGGCAGACCTTGTTAAAAAGGTTTCACTGCAACACAAAAGCTAAAAGGTAGAGTCGTCATCTTTGGGCTTGAGGAACATTCGTGTATATTCTTCAGAAATTTGTAGGTTTGTTGTACTTCTGCTAGTGCAAGAAAAAGGTAGGAAGTGTGAAACCCATTGAAGCTGAAACTGAGTAAACAAACTCCTATCAAATAGATAATGTAACATGGCGGGGAAAAAAACAAACCCAAATACGGTTCCTTGAAAATTATATTTCTGGTTCAGACCTTTCACCACCATTTTTTCATTCTTAAGAGTGAACAGAAATGATAAGTAGTTCTGATGTTGAGCTTTCTGACCTATTTTTAGTCTCATGTGAAGTGCAGCAGGGGTGCTTTCAGTTCAGTTGCTCGTTGGGTTTCTTACATTTCACCCTTTTGTATGTTTGAAATAACAAAAATATTGGCATTTATAGAAATCGCCACCCTTTCACTTTTAAAGGAAGAATCTCAAACTGTTGCACAGAAATTAACCATAAATGTTAGGGGGAAAAAATATCAAATTAATTCATCAGGTGAGTTTGTCAGGATATATTTTATAGTACAAAATGTCCGGGGGAAAAGAAAGTAAAATAAGTATGTTGTGATACATGGTTAGAGAATAAAAGTTAAATTCCTCTTTTGAGGGGTTTGAAGTGTAATTTATATGGAAGAAGGGGTTGGGGGCTGATAAGCTACTTGCTTAATTTTGCATATGGAATTCCATTTTATGTGGAATGATTTTCATGAAAATATTGTGAGAATATCCAGCTAATCTCATCTGCCAGTGGAAAATAGCTTATTGTCCCTTCAGCTGGTTTTGTGGGGGACATTTTTGTGACCTTTAATTTTGCATTCAAAGAAATTTTTTAGCTTCTAGATGTCATTATTTTTTGTACGAAAAAAGAAGATGCTATAGTATTATGATGAAAATGTACTGTTTTGATGCAAACTGAAATTTATCCTGAGTGTTTCACAGATGTATGTTGTTTTTTAAACAGAACCATATTTTTCTCTAATGCAATAATAGACTTGCCTTTCTAAGCCTTGAAGAAGTTACAATTCTGATTTCAAAGCTGTCTTTCTGTGGTCTGTTCCAAAATATGATAATAGATATCTACTTGGAAAAAATTAAGTTTTTGACTACAGTGCCTCTCTTCAGGAGCCCCACGTTTGTATGAGCTTATCCTGCTCCTTCTCAACATGCTTGGAATCAGGAAGAAGTAGAATAACATATTGCCTTAGGGCATGCCATGCCTCGGTGGAAGGGTGAAAGGTGTGCAGCTGAAGGGCAGTGAGCCTCCTGTATCACATGTCCACAGGAGTTCAGCTTATCAATTGTACCTCTTCCTACTTGTTGAATGTTGAGTGTTGTTGTATTGAAACCTGTTTTGCAAAATTAGGGAATAAAAAGAAGATCTAATAATGTCAATGCATTTTGGTGCAAGTCAACTCCAGCCCTGGGTGTTGTACCCCATGCATACATACTGTAACAGACAGCATAGCAATCTCTGTTTGAGGTGATCTTGAAGTAGTTACAATAGTAGTCTTGTACCAGTAAACGCAAGCCATAACCTGACGATGTGAGATGTCAGTTTTTCAGATAAACTGCCCTATACCTGTAGATTTTACAACATTAAGCAATTATTTTTATTAAACAAGGAAACTTAATTATAGCGATGTTTAGTCTCATTGTAATTATTGCAAAGGTTCTTAGGAGGCTCTCCAGCACTGTGCTGTGCTCTTGTGGCTAACCTATTCAAAGCTTTGAACAATGTTAAATTTTCAGGGTCAAAGGCATTTCGGCATGGTTTGTGCACTTGAAAACTTACTTTTGTCACTAAGAAAAAGATTGCTTTATGGCTAAGGCCCTGTCCATGCCTAGCCCCAATTACTATACCACTTAAAATTGTAGTAGGCATTGTGTGTTGAACTAACCTACCTAGGGGAGCAACTTGGGAGAAGTTCTGAACCCAGGAGTTTTAAAGATTTTTATTGAACTTTTGTGTTTGTAGATAATAGAAGCAGCCAATCCAGTGCAGAAAATTCTGTTGTTCAGGGAAAAGAGTAAGTAGCTCAGGTCAAGAAGGATAACAATGAATCGGTGAACGTAACTACTTTTTTTTTGCATTGTACTGTTTTCTGTAAAAAGTTGGTACTTATTGGTTAAGAATGATGGCTTTAAATTTGTGCATTTGTTTTCAAATACAGCTTATATGCTAAGTGTATTTGTATATCTCTATGTAAAGGTTGCTCAGGATACATTTTCAGTTTGTTAATTTTTAAAAGATTTTTATTTTTTCTATTATTAGAACATTGTTTATGTATGTATGTAGTTTATATCTTAAAACAGCAGAAGTGGCCTCTGAGATGAATCTAGAGTTTGCAACTTCTTTGGGAAGTTATATGGGTAAAGTATGTTCTGACCCAATAGAATTTCATAGCTGCTTGTTGGTTTGTTGGTTTTTGGGTGGTTTTTTTGTTTGGGTTTTTTGTTTTTTTAATTGAATGAAAACAAAAACCTGACATAACGGTTTTCTTCCTGTATGGATGTCATTCCAAAGAGAAGCACAGCATTTAGGAAATATGCATTTGGATTGCCTATGCAATCCACATTAACATCCTTACATCGATGGATTGTGAGGTTTTAATTTTGTTAATATTTTCCAGGAAATCCCTGCCCCCTTTATTGCACAAAATGTACTTGCTTGTGTTGTGAGAAGTGTTATAGCCATTTCTTGTGTGTTTTTGTCTAAGAATGGAGGATTGTGTGTACTTGTAAGCCAGTTAAATGCCACACTGGAGGAAAAAAATGTTTCTCATGCTTCCATCTTGTAATTGCTTATTAGTGCAGACATGTAAATCAAGCTTTTCCTAGATCGTGATTGTATGCTTCTCATTTGTTAAGTGCTTGATGTGGATCTTGCATCCTGATCTGCCTTTCCTGCTGTCTTTGTCCCCTCCACCCATTCCCAACAGAGGAAAAAGCTCAGGCGGAGGAGCTATGCTTACGTGAGGGCTGTATGTGATTAAAAAAATTGGAAGAATACAATTCCAGCAGTCTGAAATTGGGTGCCCAGAAGGACTGATGTTTGGGCTCTGATCTCTTTGTGCTGAGCCGGGGTTTTGAAGATGAGTACTTGTGAAGTGCTTTGGTATTTTTGATGAGTGGTTTAGAGAAGCCACTAAGAAAATTAATTCTGCCTTTGGAGTTTGAGCTCTTGGCAATATGTGAAGCCTATTGCCATTTCTGACCTTTCACTTTTCTTTTTAAATAAAGAATTATGACTTAATTATGGGAGCAACAACCTATGTGCATAAATTGACTCAGGAGCTCTGTGGAAAACCAGCATGGAATCTTACTCTTGGTCTATTAAAAAAAAAGTACATGCTGTAAGAGAACTTAGTTAAGATGCACCAGTACTTTTTTCTTTTTTTTTAATTCTTTTTTTTTGGGGGGAGGGGGTAAAATTAAGGACATCATGAGTAAGGATTATAAGCAGCTGACTATGTTGGCTAATGATTTATTGCCACAAATACCTTTAAGTTCCAGATATTTCCCAAAATGTCTGTTTCATTTGTCTAGAAGGATGTGTCTGAAACTTTCTTGAAGAAATAGAAATTAATAGAAATACTTGCATCTCTCAAAGCAGAATAAAAGTTCAGTGTTGAAAAATCAATTGATTTGTTGGCTTCAGGATTTGAAAAGTTTTTGCACTTCACAGTTTGGAAAGTGAATGAAAGAGCAAGAGTTAGGCTTTTCACGAGGCTGATGGATCAGCCATGGTATGTGGTACCTTTCCTTCCCTGTTCCCCATCATTATTATTTGGTGGGATTTGGTGCAAAAGAGGGGGACAGTAGGATGAGAGAGTGAGTTCTTTGATTACACATGGAAAACTTCGGTTAGAGGCATGAGGAACAACTTGTAATTTGTGTAGGAAGCAGTAAAGAAAAAGTTGGGTTAATTGCAGTGGAGGTAGACTGATTTATAGTGTGGGAAGCAAGGCTCTGCTGTGTATGTTACAGGTTGGCTCCTCATGTCCCCCTGCTGCAAAACAGGGATCTTTAACTACTGGCTGGGGTTACATTTTTTCTGGTTTTTTTTCTAGTAAGTCTTTGTGGGTAGGATCAGTGCTTCCAGTACTGTTCCCTTCAGGAGCAATGACATCCATATTCAGTAGCTATTTTAAAGCATAAAATCTTCCCAGCGTTTTCTGTTCTTTTGTTCTGATCTTTAGTTCTACATGCTCATCTATATTTCCATAAGTCTTAAAATTCCTTCATAAGGTGAGAAAGGCTTTAATTATATTGAGGCTCGTGTCTGTCTTCCATCATATTTGGCGAAGTAACTGACAGCAGATCCTCCTTTCCCCTGGAGAATGGAGCGAGCGGTGCTGTATGCCTTTTGATCTGCAAACTCCCAGCTCTGGCAGAGTGATGAGGAACCTGGAATTATGCTACAGACGTGCAAGTTACTCCTCTCCTTCTCTTCCCTCATTTTCCAAATGTGTTTCAGAGGTTGATTATGTAGCTTAATTGTTTTACCATTCTGCCTCTTTCCAAAAGTCCCGCTATAAAATTAGATCACTACATTCATAAAGTTATGATCCGATATACTAGACTTTCCCCATAACTGCTGAAGTCATGTAACATTAATGAAATTAATTGTGTCTTCTTAGTTTGTCGTGCATAGACAGCACAAATACAGTACTGCAGATAATCCTGTAGCAAGGTGAAATGGCTTCTCACAGAAAAATGGGATGATTAGTGATAATGGTTTTGAAGACAAAACTGGGATCTGGTAATAACAACTTGTGTGATTTCTATATACGTGAAATATTAAATGCTTTCAAATGTACTAAGCTGAACTACTGTTCAGGGTTCTCAGTGAAAATTAAAGGTTTTAACACCAACTTGTGTGCAAACAGAGAATGCTGCAAGCGGACTAAACCCAAGACTTCAAATAATAAATTCACCCAAAGTAGCTAACTGTTGCCTTAATTAGATGTAGCTTCAAAGCGTATGCTAAGATTTTTCCACTACAGCTTTTCATCACTTCCACAAGTTCAGCACGCCCTATACAGATGCTTAATTTGTATGCTGGGCCCTGTGATAAAGCTATTTCTGTCGATGAGATTCCAAAATTATAGGCACTGATGTCAATGCAGATGAGGTTAGCCTAATTTGGTCAAGAGAGGGCTATGCCATGCAAAATCTTCTTTACATGGGCACATAAAGGCCAGTGCCAAGACTGACAGGTGTCCAGTGGGTGGCAAGGAGCTTCAGAGATAAACATTCTTGTTGGTACTGCTACAATTCTTGCTTCTTTAAGAAACAACATAACAACTGTATGGCTTTTTTTTCTGTATCCCTGCAGGATAACTAAGTAAAATGGAAATGGAACTTGTAATTTTACAGATGTAAATCTTTTAAATCCTATTGAAATTATTTTTATGCTAGATTCTTAAATTCAGTTTCTGTGTAATGTTAAAGCTTAACAATGAAAGTAGCATCCTGTTACCTTCAAAAATGGATTATTTAATTCAGAGGTATGCTGCTGTGAAATCCCTGTAAGAAAAATTACTTGAAAGTGGCTTTTAATTGTAGGAGGTCTCAGAATGTTGTAAATGTGATAAAATGCTCACTCAGGTTGAATAATGACAAGAACTGTATTTCTGAGAAGGCTGTAGAAGGGTATTAGTTGTAGTTGAAGAAATCCCTAAGCTTTTTTCTACTAGCTTTCCACTTTTTTCTATGTCAGTGTGTCAGCTGTGAAGTGTATAAAAAAATGTATTAATCTATTAATAGAACACTATATGCCTGTTTCCATACCTCCCCCTAATAGGAGATTGCAATCATATGGGTTTTTTTGCCTGGGAATTTTTTTATATTAGTTTTGAGCTTGTAATTCTTCTGTTCCTTTGTCAGCTATCTCTTTCTTAGTACTGATGTATTTAAAAAAAACAACAACCAAACAACTCTTTCTTTGTATCCAAGAAAAAGTATCTTATGCCGACATCTCTGTAACAGAAGGCTGAACCTTTTCAGTGTATGTCAGTCTCAGCCACAGTAGTCTTTCAGTTTAACACCTGCAGACATAAGGCACAACACTTCTGAAAAGCTCTCTGTTACTGGGTCAGCTTTATCTATAGTGGGTGAGATGCTGAAATAAGTAGATTAGGTTTTTCGTGAAAAGTCTTTGGATGCATGGATTGCTGGCAACCACATGCTAACAGAATATTAATGGAAAGCAATAAGTACATGTTTTACAAATGTGTAAATGTCTAAAATATCAGTTTTGCATGAAAATACCTTTATTAAACGTCATTAGCAAGTTTTTAAAGCATTTGCTCTAAGATATTGGCATCTGCTACAGGTCAGAGAAGGAGAATTTGGAAGTAGGTAAGACAGGGTTGTATCGGTAGCTCAATAAAATAAAAGGTGGGAAGCTGGCAATAATATATTGCAGCCTGGAAAGTGAGGGAGGATGTTGCAATGGCAGGTGTTGAACTGTGGCATTTGGAAGACTAGGGTTTTCAACTTACTGTCTCATTAGAGCCTTTCCATGTTTAAGTAGTTCAGCTGAAATTGGTCTGCTTAACCAGTTCAGTTGAAATTGGTCAGCTTAACCTTAATGGGCGTAGGTTTAATTAGTTCTTGGGAAAATGCATGGAAGACTATAAGCACTTTTGGGTATGGTGCATAAGCCTGTTCTGAAATAAGTGTTTAGTACAGACAAGCCTCCAGAAGCATTTTCTCTGGAAGGAACGTTGTAGCAAAAACTGTAACTCCGCTAATGGTTTTCTTGTTTGGGGTTTTTTGCAAGCTTGAAATGTTGAATGTAGTTGGCCAATGTAACTTCTCTTACCCATTTTTATATTTCAGATACTGTGTGTTGCTGCGTAGTTCTGTGCTTTGCTTTTTTGTGAAGTGCTTGGGCATGGCCAATGTGATCTTTCTTTGAACCTCTTTAATCTTTATAAACTCTGCAATGACTATTTAGGTTAATTATTTTTGCATTTGTAATGCCATCATATTATAAATAAAATCCTATATTGATTTGTGGGTCTGACAGCAGATGGTGCAAGCAGTTTCAGTGTTTGTCCTTTGTAGTCATTCAGTTACTGGAAATGATCACCGAACAGGAAAATAAAAGCTAGGCTTGATTTATTTCAGATGTTCTGTTGCCATCTCTGCTTAATTTATTAATGTGAAACTTCCAGCTTTCCCCTTGAAATTTAATCCTTTTTGATAACGTAGTATTCATGTTTTTGTGTGATGGCTAGCAAGGAACCAGAAACAAAGATGATTTTATTACTGCCTTTTTAATGTTTAGTGTATTTTTGGAGCTTTAGCATATGTCTGTGTTCCTGGGGAAATGCTGAAATGTGCTTTTTCTGTGGGGACTCTTAAATTAAAAAAAAAAAATAAAATTGAAAATTGTATCTAAAATCCTTGCATAAATCCCTGCTTATAATAAATGGCTGCGTTGCCTGGGGAGTCTCAACAGATGTCAGTATTTTAATTTTGTGTAAACTACTCTTTAAATACTTCCTACGAAGAGAATTGAGGTGTGTATGAGGGAATTAAAAGTATCTTTTAGCAGTGCTGGAGTGGCAAAAACTTGCTAGTCCAGAACCAGGCAGGCAGGTGTTTCTGAGGCTGAGAGGGAGGTGAGCCCCCATAGTCATGGGAGGTTATCCATCGCTTGGGAGTCAAATAGAAGCTCTTAGGCTTTTTTGATCCAATCTATTAATTTCTGAATGCTTTTCATGTCTGAATGAGAGAGAAGCCAGGGAGCAAGTCAAAAGGAGCAGCTCACATTGTACCCTGCCCCCTTGCCTTTTAGCCTTCATTCATTGCACTGTGTTGCTCTCTTCTTTGGGTTCATGAGCTAGACACACATGTCTGTGGAAATTCATACACACAGCTGCTGTCTGGGGAGGCCCTGATTGCTTCCTGTGCTGCCCCTTTCCACACATACACAATTCTAGGAGCTGTGAAGCTGCCAAGGTGAGCTAGTAGTGCTCATATAGGAATAAAAGTTATCGGAGAAGCTTCTCTCCAAGGAAAAAAGCTTAAACGTCGAATTTAGAGGACAAGCTTCTTGTGTAGTTCGCATCTTCTTTAGATAATTTATGAAGAATTATAGGATGCAGCTACTGGGATTTAAATTCCTGTAATTTCCTTTTCTGGTGTTGTGATGTGTTGACAATTTTGTGGTGTTGTCTTTCGGTGAGATTGTAACCTCAATGTTTTTTATTTAGGTTTCCAGTTAAATTTAAGACAGACAGTAAGACAGTCTTTCACTGTTCAAAGGATGTGCTTTAGAAATAGAACATAAGTGTTTTAGTACAAAGTCTAAAGCATTGGTAGCTTTTCTTGTCACACATTACTGCTCACCTGTTTTCACTTACAAACCCAGGTTACTTGCAATATGTGAAGTATGTTGGAATTGAAATTACTCTTTATTTGCTTCCACTGTGCCATTCAGTCTTTGTTCAAGTTGTATTTAATAGTGAAACATGGTAACTCAGAGCAGCTAAAACTAAAATTCTTGCATCTCACCCTCGGAGCAGTTTATCTTTACTGAATGGATTGCAGTCTGAGGCCCTGATGGTACTTTGTCTTGTAACAATGGTACCACTTTCTAACTCTCCAAAATCATGGCTGAAGGCATTCATATTGAACTATAAAACCGGTCCAGTTTCTTGCTGTACCACAGACCTTTTGTGAATATGCAGATAACAGTATCTGCAAACAGGTGTGGACAGATGCCAGCTGATGTAGCCCACCCCTGGCTGAGCATCTGTATGACCATGCTAAAATGGTTCTCTGTCCAAGGTAATAAGCCTCACTATGCCCGAGAGACAGTTGAAAAATAAGTCTTTCCTAAGTTACACAGAACAAATATATGTGTGTAGACTCTCATCTTAACTTTTTAATACTTTTTTTGTTTCTTTAAAGAGGAGTTGGTAAAAGTGGAGTATAGCTTCCTCCCAACATCTCTTCTCTGGAGAGAAGCAGAAATCTAAGTTCTGTGGATTTAAACAAAGCCCTAAAATGCAATAGTAAGTAAACAGCCTCAGAAAATGGGTGTCTGAAGAAAACTGAAAAAGAATACTGTATTGCAGATCTTCGATTTTCATAAGAACAAGGGTTATATGGTACAAACTGGCACAGTGACAAATCATTCAATTTAGATCCTTTAAATATATGTTCTTTATAGAAACTCTGAAATTTACTATGTTAGGTAAAACAAATCACCAGAAGATTAACTGAAGTTCATGATATGACAGAGGCACTGAGAGTATTCTAATTTGTATTGCAAAAGAAGCATTTTAGAAAGAAGTAATCTGTTTCTAGATGTTTAGTCTATGCAAGGAAATTAAAAATATGTTCTTATCCACCCCTCAACTAAGATATGTGGATTTTTGCCAAATCACATTTTCAGTGTTACATGGCCATTTCTATTAACCTGTATAAGCACGATGTTGAGCAAATAACATGAAAAGTTAAAAACAGCCATTGGAAAAATGCAATGTTGAATAACGTGCTTGCTTTGGCAAAGGTTTATGTGATTTGTTTATAAAATATAGAATACCTCTTACCCTTTTTGGAAATGCAGTGCACATAGGATGATCCTGATAGTTTTCTGTTGCTATGTTAGAGTAGCTGACGAATGAATGGTGGCATGGAAATGTAGGTTGTTGGCTTCCTTTCATTCATTGAGGTTGGATCCTTTCTTTTCTAAGGGGGGGGTGGTGTTTCTTTCTTTTTCTGTCTTATTGAAGACTGAAATGGAAGATTTGTAAAAATGAAAAGTGGTCTTTAAGGAAACTGCTAAATTCTGCTTTCTGGATCTGTAGCTGTCCTTGGCTTTGGAAGTATGTGTTCTGGAGCTCAAAGCCCTTGGTTTAAGATCAGCCAGCCTTTTGAGTTTAGCTACAATGAGTTACGTAGTAATGATGACTTGTATGTGGTAACTAAGGTGAATTTTGCTAACTTTCTTTAATTTTTCGTGTTTGCATATTGCTTACTAGCTGATATGTAGCTTTATGTAGTAGAGTCACCATCCCTGGAGGTCTTTAAAAAATGTGTAGGTGTGGCACTTAGGGACATGGTTTACTGGTGGACTTGGCAGTGTTACGTTTGCGGCTGGCCTCAATGATCTTAAAGGTCTTTTCCAACCTAAATGATTCTGTGATTTTATTAATAAGCAGCTAGAATAGTTGGAATCTTGTACCTAGTTGCAACATAAGCTAACATGGCAAATCTTTTAAATAAGAAGCTGAATTGAAAGTAATATGCTTAGATAACTTTTTTAAATTAAGACAAACAGAAATAGCACATGTAAAAGTTGGTCATTTTGTATATGTTATGAAATTCTAAAAGGTTTGCTCTCAGTATCTGTAAAAATAATGTCATATTTTCCTCTTATTTTTCCTTGAGTGCAGTGTTGAGTGGTTGGGTTGGACTGCAGCAATAGCTACCCACATTTGTTACAAGAATACTTCTCATAGATTACCATTTAATTATTCTTTGTTAGTGAAGTCTGCTGGAGAGAGAGATTGCACATGATACATAATGAGGCAGGGAGAAAAGTGAAGATGGAAATGAATTAAGAGCTGTGTGGGTTTCGTCCGTTCCGTCCGTCCCCCCCCAATGTACTGATGAATTGGTAAATGATAGGCTTATTCCTCTGCTGTCTTTACATGCTGCTAATATAAATATGATTAAGTTCCCTGAACTGGTCCAGAACAAGTAATATGCCAGACAGTGTATCCTAGAAATCAGTGTGCCACAAGCCACTGCTCTGTGCCTGTTCTAGAAGGGAAGGGTGTTTGAAGAGCAAAGGAGACTCCATGGAGATCTCATTTCTGGGCCAGGTGTACAAGTGCATGCATGTGAAACCAGGTCATTCTGGCAAGTAGGAGTGATTAGCAATGGGCCTCAAACTTATGCATAAAACCTTGTGTGGTGATGGAGATCTGTGAAGCCCTGCTGCACTTAAACAGGAGCATCATATATGACCCAAGAACGTCTGAAATGTGGTACTGTTCCTTCAACTCTGGATTTCCTGTGGGTGTTATTGAAATGTTTTTGGGGAGGGAGCATTTAAAGACACTTCTGTACATAGAGTAGTTACTGAAGTTTGTAAGGCAACACTGAGTAATTCTTCAGGACTTCTGAAATTTATTTAAAAAAAAAAAAGAGAAAAGGATTGGAACTGATGGGTATTCAGAGATAGACAAGTAAAACTGGGATCCTGTACTTGGTCCTTCAAATAACAGAGTATGCTAATAGGAAATAATGGGTTTCCATGTGGAGCCTTGCAGATCTCTAGGAGCACATGTGGAAATAATTGGATCCTTGCAAATCACTGTGGCATATTAATAGAGAGCTACTTTGAATTGGTAGGAGCTGGTCCCATGCGATGCCAGTTTCACAATGAGAGCAAACTGGTATCTTTAGCAGATTCCTTTATAGAGTCTTTGTAACAACTGTTGCAAGACCCCAGGTGCTTTGTGCTGTATTGATGATGAATTCTTGACTTAAAAGGAATTATGCAGAAAGGTTTACTCAAAAAATGCAAAAATTGTAGCAAAACATGCCTTTGACTGCTTAGATGCATCTACAATGCCATGTATCATTAAGTTTACATTGAAGTCATTGGGATATTTATGTTTCTTTGTTTGGAAATGGTTAGAGACAGCAATTGCACTTGTACATTTGAGCTGATGGTAAGGACAGAGGAACTAGGTAATGACTTGTATGCTGTATTTGAGTGTTAAGTACTGGAAATCTTGTCCTATCAAACATGGTATCTCTGCATGCATTGAGAAAATGAGTTTTAGAAAAACTGAAAAAGAATCTGCTAAAAAGCAGAGAAGAAAAAGAAGAAAGAAAATGAAACAGCCTTAGGAACTCCCATAGTTTTTAAAAGACAAAACAAAATGCAATGTATGATAGCTGTTCTTTCTGGCATGCTCATTCATTTCAAGATGAAGCTGAGACTGGTGGTGGTGTCCACAGCCCAAGGGTCACTGGTTGCACTCCCAGAACTTAGGTGGTATAATAGGTAGTATGTTATCACAGGGGGAGTTTAGTACTATCTTATTTTTATGTAGTCTTGTACCTGAGGGTTTACAATACTTGCTAATGACCTTGAATAATTTTTCATGTACTTGTAAAACATCATTTATTTCACCTTCACCTTAGAATTGTTAATGGGGTTATTCAAAACAGTACTTTCCCCAAATAAGCACTTAGCTTCTTTGTTGATTTCATATACTTCTCATACAAACCAGTGCACTTTTTGTTCTTCCTCTGTCTCCAAATTCAGAATCCTATTTCTGAAACAGGTTTTGCATTTCCAAGCCATAGTGAAAACAAATAATGCTGTAGTGGTGCTTAATAGAAGGGCAAATATTTTTATTTCTGTGTTCTGGTATTAAACTTCTGCATGAGACAATACTTTTAAGAAAAACTTTCGGTAAGAGGAGGCTAATTGATTAATCCACTTACTACTGGAAGACAAAAGAGGAAAGGGTGATTACTTTGTATCACTGTGTTATCTAAGATAACATTGTGATTCCGACATTGGTGGAAGAAGGGCTAGTTCTGTATACCCAGGATAAGACCATCCACACACTCCAAGAACATCTTCATGTGTTTTGAGACAGGAAAACAGAGAAGACTGATCAGGGATTGAAAATAGTGGCGGTGGAGAGAAATGTTTGACCTTTCAAAGAGTATAAGGCTATTTGTGTAAGAGTTTTATTTGGAGGGGAGTTCAGTCTTGAAGCAAATCACCTCATTGTCCCTGTTGATCATGTCCATTTGTTTTCCAGAGTGGTTTTGGTATGTGCTAACTAGGCTCCTTTCAGAAGAAACTAAGCCATTCCACTCCTTGCATGCACCAAAGGTACTCTTAATCCTTGATAGTGTCGTAGAGATTTGACCAGTTATTTGTCATTTCTGGCAGCTTTGAACCTCCTGTGGTAGGGTCCTGTTCAGGAAGTTTGAGTAAATGTGGCCTGCAAAAAAACCTCCTGGGCTTCATGTAGTATAGGTGTGAAGACGGCAGCAGCAGCTGTCTTGATCTGCTCCGTTTGTGCCAAATTGCTAATGCAGATACAGCCTTCTGCCATTTATTGTGGTTCCTTTTTTTTTTAGTAAAGACTGGTGATGACTAATTGTCAGGGTGTCTTAACCTTGTCAAGTGTTTGGAGATGGTAATGTTTTTAAATGTACCTCAGTGACAGTTTGTATTATGGGTGGAACTTGACAGACCTTTAGATAAGTGCTTATTCATTAAGTGAGGTACCAAAAGGTCCATTCTGAATGTTCTTGCCTATGGTTTTGCTCTGACTCGTTTTCAGAGGCATGGGGAGGGAAGCAAGCAGAATATACATGTTTGGAATGTAATGGTGCTGTAGGAACCCACAGCTGGTGCAGAGATCATGATGAAAGCCAGCACAAATATTGGGAATCATATTATAAAATAACAAAGAGCCCTATCTCAGTTACTGAGTCTTCTCCTTTGTTCAGTAAACATCCACTGTGGTATGTGTCCCCTTTTCCTGTGGACAGGAGGAAATTCAATGAATATCCGTGCTAAAGTTGCTCCTTTGGTAATCTGTGCTAGCTTTTGTATTTTGTACACACATTGGAATTTGCAATACCATCATCTTATAATAAAAAAAAAGTTATAGGAGGAACAGAATCTTCATATAATTTTCCTTTCAATTATTCAACTTCATCCTTTTAAACTCCTCAATATCCCACACTCTGTTCCTTTTTTCCCTCTGTAGCTGCTTTTTTTCCAAACTATTTGAGATTTCTCTGTATTCCTGAAATGAAACATTTTTGTCAGCTTAAAATGACAAAAATTAAAATGAATCCTGAAGCCGCACCAAGTATATAAGACTGCTTGGCTGCATGATCCGTGCTCTTAGAGGAAGTTAGTGTGGTTTCCAACCCTGGAAAGTGCCGGGCGGGGTGTGAGGGGGATTGTAGGCGAGTTCAGCCCTTGGAGCAATAAACTGAAGCAACATGCCAGTTCAGGCATGATTATGTGTGGTGGCTAGAAAGGTAGTATGAAGGATGGCTTGGTATTTAGTGGACAAAAGAAGAGGTTAGAGAACCACGATTGGTTTCAATGATTGCATGTACTCAGTGCATTAACTTTCTTTCAACGTTATTTATAGTAAGTTGCTATAAAGCAACCTTGAAATATGTTTTGAAGTTCAGTACATAGCAGTTCTCCAGGTAGCGGAGATAAAAGGAACTTGTGAATATCAGCTACGGTGAAATCTGCTGGAAACGGGCTCTTCACAGCATTTAAAGGCAAGGCAGTATCCTGACTTAGCTCAGGTGGTTTGAGTACTGGAGTTTGATCCTGTATTCTAGCAAGCTTTGCTGTGTTAAAATGTGTTATGAAAGCACGGGATCGTGGTTTTTCATTTCCTTTAGCATTTCTGTAGGGTTTAGTAAGGTTTTACTCTTTGCCGTGTCCTCCGGTTGTAAAACTTTCTTGTCGAGTACGGAGTTGGCAGCGAGACGTCCAGGGCAGCGCTGCTCACGCGGGGCGAATCGCTGGGCTGTCAGGTGATTGCAGCCTTCGCGCAGCTGTTGGCGGTGCAGGCAGCGCCTGCCTGCCTGCTGCCTGCCTGCTGCCTGCCTGCCGCCCGCCTTACCGCTGCGCGCTGCCTCTCGGGCTCCGACACCCTCACACAGCTTCCAGCGCTGGCGGGGATCAGGGAGGAGATTATGCTTCAGGTCTTCGGGGTGATCCAATGGGAATTGCGTTGATCTGGTGTTTAGCTCTGATCCTTATCAAATGGATTACTTCTAAGGTAGGCCATTTTATTATTCTCTTTTGACTAACTGGGTTTGTAAGTTGCCTGAGAGAAAACAAGTCATTAAGAACTTCACGAGTACTTATTCTTCTTTTTCAAATCTAATCTGTTTTGGAAACACATCATTCGTCATTTAAGATTGTGTTTCTTAAGTGTTCATACATGATTTTGTAGCTCTCGACTTTTGCCTGCCTTGAAGTGAGAAGAGTGTGTTTGTAGCAGTGCCAGTTAGGAGACTGGGAAAAGGGATCTGAAATGGCTTCTGAATGGTGGGGTTCGCTTGCCTCCTTTACTAACAGATCTTCAATTTTATAGCGCTTTTAAAGCCTTTATGAAAATAAGGAAAAACAATTTTGAACATAGTGAGAATAATACAAATTAGCCTGTTTTGCTTCCTGGACAGGATATCCTTTTTGTATTGTTGATTTCAGGGTTACGGGAGTGGATATACCAGTTTTGTTTGCTTAGGTGAAATACTGGCTACTTCACTTGCTTTGTAGCCTTTCCATTTGAGATGCTTGTGCTTTGAAAAATGTGTGCTAATGTTAGACAAAATTAGGAGTCCCTACTCTCATTCTAAAGGATGTAAGTGTCCCTATAACTTATATTGTGGTAGTAAAGGTAAGCGGGACTAGTGCCTGGAGATGAGACCAGGCTCTTCTCAGCATAGCTTGCTGCCTAACCTGGAATTAATTCCAAGAGGAGGAATAAATTTAAGTTTAGAATTGTGAAGGAGGGCCAGAATCATTGGACAGAATGAGGGAAACTGGGGGGGGGGGGGGGGGGGGCGGATCAGAGTTCATGCATTTATATATAGATTTTTTGATAATACACAATTTTAACATTTTTGTGCAATTAACAGGAGAATCTGAACAAACATGAATTTGAATTTGTTGTGAAAACAAGCTTTGCCAGGTATCCTTGCCCATACTCTTCAGTCATTGCCAATAACACAGTCCTAAATTTACTAAAAGCAAAAAATGCTCAAGCTTAGTTGGTAGCACTTGCGATAACTTTTGTCACATTGAGAAAAAGACCAGGATACCCTAATGGGTGTAGACTTGTGACTGAAGGCAGTTTCTAAATGCCAAAGTTTTACAGCCAGCGTGCTAACCTAGTAAGTCATCTGCATTTTACTGGCATACTGTTGAATTGATGGGTTTCTGAAACTTGACGTGAAAAGCCTGCGTAAGGATTATGTCTGTAATTCAGTTTGGTCAAAGTTTCTGTTAAGATGGAAAAAAGAGGAATTCCAGGTAGCTGATGTAATACAGTTAAGCATAAAAACCTCTGCTGTTTATGGTTGTGTTTTTAAATGTGCTAATGGTTGTTTCTTTTAAAGATTACTTTTGTGTGTGTGCATCCACTTATCCTATTTTGCTGTTGGTTTTGAGTCCTTCTGCCATTCTGATTTAGTTTCTAAAGGCAGTACCCCTGTATGTTTGTGTCCTCACTTAAGTCAATCACTTAGGCTTTTTTGCCTATGCTTTCTTTTCTGATCAATTTTCAAGCTTCCGTTTCATATATTTTTGTTAAATCTTGAAATTTTTATGTTGATAAAACTTCGGATAAATCTTACGATGCCACATGATATACATCTAAGGTGTATGAGAGAAAAAAAGCTTACAGATGCTTGTTAGATATAATTATCAATAACGTTGATAACTATCATTCAACCAATGGCTAAGTTTATAAATGATTGCCGTCCGTCTTGGGAGACGATCATATGAAATAGCTTTTTACGGAAGAAAATAGTAAAATTGCCACATTCAGATATTTGAAGGGAGTGTATATGTGTGTGTTATTGCTGATTAATATTGCCTTCCTGAAATTAAATACACTTTCTTATCACTGGTTTGATAAACTTTCAAAATACTGCTTTGAACTCCAGTGAAATACTTGGAAAATAGTAGTAGGACTGTTTTGCAGCGGCTTGTCCGAGTTCAACGACAGTTCCTTAAGTGCTTTAAAAGAACATTTTCCAGGGCTTTAGTGAGCAAAATCTTGGTGATATCTTGTGGAAAACTGTGAATCTTATGTTAGTATTGAACTTTTAATTACTGAATCATTCTAAGAATTATGGTAAATTATAGTCTTTTGAAAATCTTTTGAAATCCAACAATAGTTGGAGAAATCTGGTCTAACTAGTTTGTCATTCTAGGGACTTCTAGTTGATAAACTGTCTTAGAATCTTGAGTTGTTTCCAAGTGTGTATATTTGAGGCAGCATAACCAGCAAATTGCAGTTGCCATGATATAACAATTTCTCCACACTTGTTCTCAATTTTAGTTTCTGAAAACAACCCTCTGATTGTTGGGCAAATAACTTGGGCAGAAAAGCCAAGTAGGTAAAAATATGTGACTGGCTGTGTTGCTGTCCTCTGGCTTTTCTTTCCCAGTTTCTGAATAAAAAACTGAGTCACAAAATGAGGATTATGCACTCCATTGAAAAGCGTAGATGGTTCTTTCTGGTGGGAGGTACTGAATTTTGAAGGCTGACAGCTCCATCAGTTTCTTTCTGCTGTTAGAGAATGAGACCAGCAGTTGTTTGGCTTGACAGTGTGAAAGCTGGCTAGCTGGCATTTGCCTAAATGAAGTGCCCAGTGGTAATCCTGGTGCTCTTCTCTGAGCTGGACTGGGAAGTCCTTGTGTTAAAACTGATACATCAATGGAAACATTTCTGTTTGGCACAAACAGCAGCAGGTGCTGTTTCCAAGTGTTACATGCATGTGCTGTACTCCTAGCATCACGGAAGCGGTTTTTCTTTGAAGATATATCTATGTGCTGTTTTGGCATGTCATTCCCATTGCATGGCCTTTAATAACTTCCTACTCTTTTGAAAAGATTTTCAGAAAGATCTGACTTAAGTCTCTCTTCTGGTAGATTTTCCCTTTGCCTATTTTTGTGGAGTCCTTGTATCGTTGCTGTTCTTAAGGGATTAATGGATCTTCCACTTTGGCTTGACCTTCTTCCATTCACTTCCCATAAAGATGTGACAAAAGAGAGGACAAATGAAAGCTTTTCTTACTGTATTGCCCTTTGGAAGAATAAAAGACGCTAATATGAAACTGAAATTTAAGGTGAGGTTTTCAAAGTGGAAGTCCAGTGTAAGCAGTCCTTCCCAGTCATCTTTCTGACACCTGTCTTCACTGCTGAAGCAAAACAGCCCACCCAGTTCAGATGGCTGTGCTCATGCATGGAAAGCGGAGTGGTTAAGAACCTCACCTAATCATTTGAGGAATTTGTTGAATTACTTGGAGTCAGCAGATATTCCCACTGGACAGAATTGTCCTTGTGCTTGAAAAGGGAACCTGCCTAAACACATTAGGATTGTCTTCAGTTTGAGCACTAGTAATTCTGTGTGCCTGTTGGAATGATGCTTATTTGTTTGAGATTTGTACAGAGGGTCAAGGAGTTCAGTATTCTTTGCGGTTGTTAACAGGTACAAAGCTTCAGGTAGACCAAAGAGGTGGCAGAGATCTAGAAATAAAATTTTATCCTAAATGAGTTAACAATATTAACAATAATGTGATATTTTGAAGTGCCAGAAGTCAAGCTCTGTCCATGAAGTTTTTAGCCAAGGTTTGTGTGTAGGTTGATACAGTGTATGCTACAGTCATCTTGATTGTGTAAGTAAGGCAAATTTTAAGTGTAAGTATAGTCTGGATGTCTTGGTGTAGGCTGCAGAGAGTGGGCCTTTGATTAGCGATGAGGGAGGAGGCATTTTTGGCGGTCATCAAAGGTAGAATCATAGCGATCAAATTGTTTGAACTGTTGAGTGCTTTACAGAATCTCTAGTTCTTCAAGATGTATTTGCCTTTCTGCTTACAAATTTGCTGCACGTGACAGTTTGCATCTCAGGAGACGCTGATGCATTAAATCTGTTCTTTCTGTTTGCTGGATTTAAAAAGTGGAATCTGGGCAGAGTATCTTAAAGAGTCACAGGCAGGGTGGATTAAATGACTCCTCTTTTTGCTTTTTTTTCTTGCATTTTTCTAGAGTGGTGTAGGGGGTAGTATAACGAATACGCTGACAGTATTATTTGAAGTGGGGAAAACAGGTGATATACCTCAACCTGTGGTATGTAGTCTGTTACCTATTTGGAGTGTGAGCTGACACAAAGCAATCCATGGCTGAGTGTAATATTATTTAACTTACGTACCTATCAGAAGTTGCTAAAAAACACTGTACCCTTAGCTCCCTCCTGTGTGTCTGACTGCCCACCACAGTGCTCCTAACTGTCCGCACCTCACTTATTTGCCAGGTCTAAAGGTACGAGGTCTGACGACTCATCGCCCACCCTGTATCTGTTCTTTGGTGGAACTTGCTAATAAGTGTTTTCCTCTTATCAATTTTATTTAATAAATTTCAGTGAATGAAGTATGTTTAGGACCTCCACCCTTTTAGCAAAATCGGCTGAAATTGTCCTACTACTTTTGAAGTATTAGTAAGGTTTACACTATAAATTGTCTGTCTTTCCTTAGGAAACCAAACTTTGAAATGTAATTTTAAAAGGATTTTACTGTTCAAAGATTCCTATGAGATCTTTTGGAGTCCTTGCAGAAAGAAATCACTTGTTTGTATAAGCAATGGGTTTATGTTTTTAAAAATGTGCTTTGTGTTTGACAACATACACGGATGTACTACTTTTATCTAGCAAATAGTATTTTAGATTTTAGAGAGCAAGTAATATTTTAGAATCAACATATCAAAAGGATTTATTTTTCAGTAAATTTTTGCATATTGTTTTCTTTCTCAGAGACTAATGCTCCATTTGGGCATGGTGGTTCTTAGCTGCATGTGTGCTTAGCTCTCTCCTGTATTAGATTACAGAACTGTACTGGACATGTCCAGAAATCTGTGATAGACAGGTGCAAATTGCAAGTTAGCACTAAATTACATTACTGATTGTGCCCAGTCAGTGATATGAAATGTTCCAGGCTTCTGAAAATATATTCAGCTGAGACTTGCTGAAATTCAAAGGTAGGTTATATGAAGAAATTTGAAAATGTTAGTGGGAAATCAGCATCATTTTCTGGCTGATGAGATGAATTGCTGCCTTTCCCATCAGGATGGGCACATTGCTGTGAGAAATGCTGTACAAACATATTTCAAGGGAAGGATTATTTGCATGGTTTATGATCTTCCAAGGAAATACAGAACAAAAGCTAAGACAACATAAAAGTGCCGTACAGGGAGTTCTTCCTTGTAGTCTTCACAACAGCTACTATAATTGGACCCCATTTGGAGCTAGGTCTTTGGTCATTTCTGTAATTAAACATTAAGCTTACCTTTGGAGAAACTTTTCTGACTTCAAGTTTAAAGTTTTTTCTTGTTTTAACATGAAAAATATTAAAACAATTAAGTCTAACTTCTGGGTTTGGACTCAACACATCAGTTGTACAAATCATGCTGATAGAGGTTATTAATCTCTAGTCTTTGTGCATTCACATTGCTCTGTAGATAGATGTTTATAAGCAATTATGCCTTTTTTCCCCTTCCAAGTAATTTGTTTCTTTATCTCTTTTTCTTTCTTTTAGAATTCTTCTCAATGTCCAACATCTGTTTTTGTCTTGTTTCCTAACATGGTTTGGTTTCCCATCTTTTGAACTTGTGCATTTTCAGGCTGTTGTGTGTCCCTGGTGTAGTGCTGTTCCTGCTACACAGAGGAAAAAATGTGTGACTGTTCACCTCCAGGTTGGCTTTTATCTGAAGTTCTTGAAAGGGTATGATAACCCTTTGTGGCACCCACACTTACTGTCCTCAGTGTAAATAAGCAGTGTGGTGGACATGGAAAGGTCGCAGGAGTTTTTAACGTGCACGCACACACAAAAAAAAAAATCTTATTTCTTTAAAGGGCAAATGTTGTGAACTGGCAAAATTGAAGTACGTGAAGGTGATCCTGTGGTCCTAGAGTTGTGTAACTATGAGAACATTCCTCCAGTTTTTAGTTATTAAGAGTTCACCACACTTGTGGGAGACTTCCTGGATTGTAACTGTTATCGCATTGGCTGAATATGTACGGAACTCACGTATTTTGTGTAGGTAAGAAATCCAGCCTGTATGGGAGTATCTCAATGTTGTGCATGGATAGCTTGGCGACTTCTAGACTTTTATCATCAAATGTGAAATACCACTTGCTTATTTTCTTTAAAATACCTTTATGTATTACATCCCGTTTCAGTGGTACCTTGATTTGCCTACAGAAAGTACCGGGTGGAATGAAAGTAGCATGTGGCAGCCAAGTCCTGCCCTTCCAGAATATAGGTTGAGTTCCTAGGACTGCAGTAATGGTGTCATTTGAGTTCTTTTACTTCTTTTAAAACTACTTTTAGCTTTGAAAGATGGAAATACCCCATAGGTAAAAATAAATAAATAAACCAGGAACTACAAGTATTTGTTTTAAGTATTACATTCTAGAAGGCTGAGGAGCACATTTTTTTGTCTGCTTAATTGTGTTCTGTGTCTTTTTTTATTGTGAGGTATGACTGAGGAGCATCTGGAAAGAAATTGAGGAGAGATTTTTTTTTCCACACTCTGATTCTGTTTTTCATAATCTCTTCACTTCCAGTTACTGTCCTTTTGTTCCCTGCTAAAACAAAATCAGTATATGTATATTTGAAAGATGCATGTTCAAATTTCCAAAATTAATTTTGGAATTAATTAATTGAGGAAATGGACAATTGATACTTTATTTTCATTTCACGTTAAAAATGATTCCGTTCTAACTTGCATAAAATATACTTTTTGTTTTTGCAGAGACGTGGAGCAATTTCCTATGACAGCTCTGACCAGACTGCGTTGTACATTCGTATGCTAGGTAAGCATACCAGCTTCTATATTGCAAAGTTCTAATGTTTATGATTGATTTTAAAATAATTATTTTTATAATCGAGTGTTGAATTCTTAAACTTATCATTCCCTTCCTCCTGGATGATATTCTGGTTAGGTTCTTTAGAAGACTTTGGGTTCTTTTGTGTTGACTTGGGTTTTTTGGTTGTTTGCCTTTCTTCTTTTTTTTTTTCCTGAGTTAACCATTGTTGGATGTTTTACTCCCTATATTAAAAAAAATGTTCTTATAATTAACATAACACGTTTGGGAGAAGTTAAGGTTTCCAAGTGACTCATGATTGTTTTTTATTTCTGTGATGGAATTTATCACCTCTGCATGGTATCCTTCTGGTTGAAACTGTAGCTTAGAGGAAATTTGTGAGAGTTGCCACACACTTTTAAAAACTTCAATACTGAGGCTATGAAATGCTCAAGGTGTTCTTAAAAATAATGATATGATTTTAAACAATACTTCTCTTATTAATCCTAGAAGATGACTTGAGAAAGGAAAGGATGCATGACAGGGCCAGTAGCTTAGTCAACTTACTGAAGAATGTTTCCAGAGTAGCAACTAGATAAAGGGTAAAGCTCTGAATTAAAATGAAAGAACAGTATTGGGAGGGGCAAGCATCCGGGGGTGACCCTCTGTGATAGCGAGTGCACGGAAGGAGTTGAGGTCAGTTGTTGAGAGGAGGAAGATGCAAAGCTCTTGCAGATCTGGCTGCTGGATTCAGTACTTCCCGCACCTCTTCTGGAGGCTGCTGGTGGTGCAGATGGCATGGGGACTGTGTGTACACTCTAAGTCTGTTTCCCTGCAAAGTTATGCCACTTAATTTAAGCCATCTTGAGCTATGATTTTGTGTTGAAATGGACTATGAATGCTTGCATGATGTCTCGCACGGCTCAATGAACATCAACAGCTAGCGATTATAAATTCTTAACTGGCTCCAACTAAATTAGCCAGAACATGTCTTTTTATGCCCTGAGTCTTTTCAATGTAGTTGTATATTGTACGTATTAAAGTCCCCAGAAATTCATAACTGCATTGTCTATGAATTTAAAGTTGTAAACTATATGCATGTGTACACGTGTGTATATATGAATTTATAGTCATAACCTACATATGTAGGCATACATGTGCGTATGTATATATAAATCCAATTTTGACTTAGCATCTTATTTTTGTTTTTCAATTATTTTGATTTTTTAAGTTTGACGTTGATAATACTATAGCACTGGCTGTCTGCTGAAGGATTTTTGATAAGAGAATGTAATTACTTTGGAGATTTGTTAAGAGGAGGAGGACAAAAGATGCTGGCTTCTAAATGTTGAAAGCTACTGGGGTTTTTCTGTTGCTGTTGGAAATAGGTTTATTTCATTTTCAAAAGTTAAAATAACTCTGATTTTTAATCATCCTTTTTGCAGGATGAACACTAGAATTCTTCAAAATGTGATTTTTTTTTTCTGCTCTAGTCATAAGAATAAGAAAGTAAATTCAGGCCTGAGGTAGTTTTTATTTCCTTGATTTTGTGATACTTTTTTTAAACTAAATTTATTTTGTGCTGTAATTTGAAAACAAAATAATTCTTAATTTCTGGGGAGAATAATCTGATTTCTTTTGCTACTTTGAAAGTTTAACTGTACCATGAAGTAGTTAGGCCCATCCTTTCTGCAGAAGGGTTCATGATAATGCTCAAATAAATTTAGAGGAAAGCAAAGCATGACTTCCTGTGGTTCTTAGTATATACACCTGGACTGAGGAGAAAAAATCTCATTTGTTTTGAGATCTTTCTTTGACTATTCTCATAGCCAGCACTGGTATATATTCAGAACGTGATGTTAAGTAAATTCAGCTTTCACTTATTCTCTCATTGGCATTAATTATTAGAGTATATGATTGGTGCTTGTTATGAATAGCATAACTCTTGCTGGCATTTGTTGCTATTCAGTGATGCCAGCTCTTCAGAGGCAGTAAAGTCTTTTATAGGATTGACCTCTTCTAACTTCGGCTGGGGGGAGGAGGGTGCCAACAAGCAAACAAGAAATTACTCATTGGATGTTTGAACCAGTATGCTAAATTTGTATTGCTCTCTCAGTTGTTGGTGATCACTTTGTTTTCCTGAATGTTATGTACACTATACTGTACAAGTTAGCAACTATTTACAGATTTATTACTGTTGTATTTGTAAATGGACTGTAAAAAAGACCAGCCTGAAAGCTGAACAGTTGGACACATCAGTATGTAGAAAAGTTCATATCAGAGTGGATTCAAGAATGAATATATTCAATTAGAATTTTTTGCAACCAATGTGAAGTATTGCATTTCCCATACAGTATTGTGAGGGTTTTGATTTTTTTATTTATCTTAGTACACTTTAACAGAGTAAGCTGTAAGGAATCCTCAGCTGTAACTGTAACTTAACGGGAAGTTAGGCACAGTCATGAGACATTTTGCCTTTTACTTGGTTATTATTCCAAACAGACTATATCTACTAATAAAATGTAGGTAAGATGTTTATTTTAGCAGACCAAAAATATAAAACTGAGGTATCTAGGACACCTCCCTCTGCCTCTGTTTAGTTGTGCTGGCCATAGAATTACTTCCTTTAATGTTTTCAGGCTGTTCCAATGGAAATTCATTTGCACCAAGTAAATAGAAATTCCTGTGGTATGGCAGTGTTTCCAGGTTCAGTTTAAAAGATAAAATTTTAGGGACACACAAAACAAACAACTAACTCTTAGCTGTCTTTATCAGTGTCGATATAAACAACTAGCATTGACTCTAATGACTCATCTGTCATACTCCATTCCCAAAATATACACTAAGCCACTCCCGAGTGGCTTATTTACTATTTTAAAATATACAGATGCAGCATTGTAGAATTTTTCTTTTAAGACCTTGGAAGGGCTAATATATCTGCACCACCTCAGTCAGCTACTTCTCTCAGCAACTATGAGGAATTCTCAAAATTTCTTGTAAGTGCTTCTGTATAGTCGTGATACTTTCTTGATTTTTCTCTTTGCTTTTCTGGTTTCTTTTTCTTGTTGTTTTATATTGCCTGAAAGTTTTGCTGCTGTGCATGGTGTAGAAAGAGTGGGGCACTGACTGCTTGTATCAGTGAGCATGCACTTCTCAACTAGAACTGGAGCATTTTATCCTCCTTTAGAGGTCTTGATCACTTCAAATAGGAAATAGTGGAGACAAGCTACCGTGTAATACAGGTGTACGCTCTTCTGCGGTAGCAGTTATGTTGTGTTCCTTTTGCTTTAATTCCGGCATATTCGGCTGACCTGTCATCTGTTTCTCCAACAAATTTAATAGGAACTTTAATCTGTGAAGCTAGTAATTCTTTCTGGAAATCCTGCTCTTCACAACTTCATGGCTTTGACTTGGGTGGTTTACCTTGAGGTGGCTGTCATAATTTCTGCTCCCAGCTGTCCTCCGTGATCTCTGAGATTTCTGCCCCTGCTCCAGAAGGCCTCAGCTCCCCAAGCAGCTGCTGCATTGTTACTGTGCCACACTGGAGTATTAGGGTAGCACGAAGTATGTGCTGTGTAACCCTAACGCACAGGGATGTCAGCTATGGCATTTCAGCTGCCTCGTAAGTATCAGAGCTGTCCTTGCGGTGTGAGCAGGAATCTGAGGGGTAGGAACTAAACGATCTGTCTCAAGGTAAGTTTTGTTACAGCCCTGATTCCTTTTCAGTTTTCAGTTGTAGCTGCAAACCTCCCTCTTACATTCCTTCTTCCACTGTTTATTGAGTTTCTGCCTGTATGGCCTTTGTCTTAAAAATGCAAGCAGTCCTGGTCATGTAGAACTATTCTGGAAAAAATCTAGTTAAATAGTCAGCCAACAGATATTTTGTCATGTTTGTGCACAAAATCAGATTTTGAAAGGAAGACGTTACATTTTTTAAATCTTTCTCTTGATTCTTTGGGTTCACAGAAACTCTGAAAGGAGAAAAATTGTTCCTGGAAGTCCACTGTCATTAAGATGCTGGACTTGAATGTGTCCCCTAAGGAAACGGGGGATTCTTTTCAGAGTGGCTAAAAAAGAGACACTTGATAAAAACTGTCAGCTTGCTACCATTTTTGCCCCTCCCAAGGAAATTTACTTACAAGCAAATGGTGCAGTCTGATGGTTGCAAAAGATTTTGTAACCACTTCAATATTTTTTTAAAAGGCCTAAATGAATGTAAACTGTTCAAAAGTTCTTTTGTAGGTGTTGAATTTTCATTCTCTTTCAGCTACCATAATAATGTTTGGCTCTGAGGTTGGACTTCTGTTACCGTTTGAAGGAATTACGTAACAGTGTCCTTTTGTCTGCTAAAAGTAATCTTAAATCTGAAATGTCTTGTGCCGTTTTTTAAGTTACCTATGATGATAAACATGTCTCTTCCTTAAAATTAAATTCTGTATCATTTCAGAGTCATAGGGTTACAAAAAACTTGTGCAGGATTTCCCAAGCAAAATTGATGCAAATATGTTATATTGTGTGCAGGCACAATGAAGTGGGTGTGTTTGGGATCTGTTGATCTTTGCAGGTCAGATTAACTGAACAGTGAATGCATAACAATGGTCCAATATTCCTGGATGTTTTGGGACTAACTTTACATATGCAGTAGAGAATAGTTTGGCTGTGCTAATAGCACATCATTTCATAATGTGCTAATGTGCAGCCAGTTTGATGCTAATCCTTTATATGCTTCTATATACATAGAAACTTCAGATGGATGTATGGTATCTTGAAATTCCACTCGTACCAATTTTTTCCAAGCACATTAATTGTCTGAAATCTTGAAAAATGCAGTTGTTCTGTACAATGATAATGGAGACAGCTCTTCTGCCTTTGTTTTGGCCCAATAGGAATTTTTACTTTGCTACTGTGACAAATTCCAGTCCTGCAGAAGTGATATCTTTTTCCAGAATAAGTCCAAATGTATTCTAAAAAAATTCAGCCATTGTTGAGATCGTGATTCTGAACAAAATACCCTCTGCTTCTACCGTGATCAAGGAGAGAGGGTTTTGTTTAGCAAGTATTTAATAAAAATATTTTGCTTTCCTTGCTGGGAATTTCTCATTTCATATGTATGCAAGTAAATACCCTCATTTTACCTTTATCTTATTACAATTGCCTTTTTAATAGTTTGCCATGTACATTTTTAGTATATTATTTCTTCTTTTGACTAACTATTCCTGTAAGTAGACATTTTAATAATTTCTGTTAAAAGCAATATAGTTAGTTGCACTTCTGCATTTCACTTGTAGACAGTTTTTCTTGCTTTCCCACTCAAAATCCACAACCTGGCGGGCATTTGAAGGGTAACAGGGATACTGTTATTCTATCTGTGCTGTTAGACTAGGTCCTAGTAAATAAAAAAGAACAAAGCGGAGAGAAATTTTCTGGATATCATTTATCAGATGAACCTGCTTGGCTTGTTATTTCCAGAATTCCAGGTTAGTCTTCAGGTATTTTTCTGTGAAATCTTCTTCAAAGTGTCAAGAATAGGAAGTTGTTCACCAAAACCTAGTTGTACACTGATTGAAACTATTTGATAATTCACTTTATGGTTGGTAAATTTTGAAAGTTAAGACTGCCTTGAAAACTTAATATAATTCACAAAAGTTGTATCACCTTTTCTATAAAAAACTATCTCAACTAAAAAAACTTTTATTTTTCTTCTAATTCACCTGGTGAACTCATTCACGCAGCTGTAACTATGACTGATTTCTCAGATAAATGCAACTTTCATTACCTTTCACTCATATTTTCCTCCATGTAAACTGAAATTTTCATACACAGCTACTAATGCATTTGCCTCCTTTTCCAAAATTTCCTCCCTTTTTCCTTTTTATTTTGTAAATAAAATTCACCAGTTGCTTGTGCCTAACAGAAGAGTTCTACAATTTGCTGCCTCTGTATTGCCTGGAACAAGACAAGCCTCTTGCACTCTGCTCAGATGACTGCTTGAAACCTTTATAAGTAATGTATTGTCAATAGTCTGAAAAAGAATATTTACAGGTAGTAATTGGGTTACTTTCCCTTGCAGCTCTGTTAAGGTTTCAGTTTCAAAAAAACCAAAAGGACTAATAACTGAAAACCACATAGATTTGGTATGTTTTTACTGACAAGTAAAC
The DNA here is from genome assembly GCA_031468815.1 of Morus bassanus. Lineage (NCBI taxonomy): Eukaryota > Metazoa > Chordata > Aves > Suliformes > Sulidae > Morus > Morus bassanus. The sequence goes on along the minus strand of CM062567.1, from coordinate 130,741,374 downwards.
TTTAGACTTATTATTTGGGGAGCCCTGGGCCTACTTACCTTTTTCTAGTCCTTCCAGTGTGCCTTGCAAGATATCTATAGTGACACACTTCACATGAATGTTACGTCAGTGTTTATAGATATGTATCTCTAGAAAGATACTTATTAAGTATTAAAAGTAGATTACTGAAGTTTTAGTCAGTATCTTTAGCTATTTTCTGACAAATTGCCTGCTTCAGCATTACAAATTAGGAGGTTGGAGAAGAAAAGATAAAAACACTCTCAAGGTGTTATCAGCTGCTGGAAATTAAATAGCTGTATTTTTATTTTGTTCTTATAAAATCTTAGTTTCTTGTGTTAAATACTTAGTTTTGATTGATATGAAAATCACTGTGAGATGGGGAGACTCACACTCGAAGGATTTTCATAATTAGAAATGAGAACACTTTCACATCTTAAATTTCACATTTTTGTTAGGATTTGAGGAGGGAAACATTATTGCATTTGATCCTCAAAGGCTTGCCCAAATTTGTAATTGGTAAAGGATTTTAAGTGAACGCTTTTAATCCATGTGAGCTACTTACATTAACGCATACAAATACCTAACAAAAGAATACTGATCAGCTTTCAGTTGGTAAAATGCATAAGTAGAAATTAACTAGCATGCTTAAAGATTCAGGTTGAAGCTAATTGCAGTGCTAAATAGTTTGATAAAATTTTAATACTGAGTTTTGGTATTTTAATAGGCTCTTGTGTAATATTCAAACAGCTGAGCACAAGTAAGTAAATGCTAGTGGGAAAATATTCTATTATGTAATATAAAACCATATTGTAACTAGCTTATTTGCTAAAAGCTACCATTTCTAGAAGCTGAATCTTTTTTTGTATTATACAAAATGTTATCGTTTTATGTGTGTTACTGAGGAACAAATCAACTTTTAATGTTCTTGTTTCCTGTCATATTAAGGTGCATTTTTACCATACTGGTGTAGCAGGCTGTTCCTAATTTCATCTGAATGCTTATCACATGCTTCTGGCAACGTATGCTTAGGCAGGAGAGATTTTGACAAGAAAGCATGCGATTGCATGTTTAACAAGTCTTCAAACTTTGTTTTGAATTTCACCTTTTAAAACAAAAAGCATTGAAATAGGCCTATTGTTTGAATAACCCTCCTCCATTAAGTACATGAATCTTTACCCCTCCAGGCTATGTTCATTTGCATTTTATCTCTGCCACTCTTCCACACTTTTATTTCACTCTTGACCCTGTTTCTAGGAGATGTGCGAGTAAGAAGTCGGGCAGGATTTGAAACAGAGAGAAGAGGTTCTCATCCATACATTGATTTCCGTATTTTTCACTGTAAGTATTTAAAAGCAGATAAATGACAAATAAACAAAGGCTTCCATTAATTTTAACTACTGAGCCTCTAAAAATAGCAGCTTAATGGCAAGACCATTTTTTTATACTTCTTAGGAAACTCTTTCATGGTACTTCATTACCAAAAATAGAAGAGGGAGATCTTCACCACTGAATTTTTGTTTTCAAAAACATAGTTTAAACTCATTGAATTTAGACCTGAATCCCTATGGAAATTAAGACTATCTTATATACAGCTACTGATGTGTCTGCTGAGTTCTTATTTGGCAGACACAATCAGTTGGGAAGAATACTTTCCTGCTTTTATAAAGCAGCAGAAAGGCCTGGTCCAGGATGACGTTTGAAGAGAACTACAGTAGATGTCAATATTCTTGACCTCATCATAATCAACATTACTTTTACTGAAACATGTAGCTAGGACTTAAATTTTTTTGGACATAGACAAATCTTAAATAAAGATTACAGTGTTATAAGAAAACAGCAAACTAAATTTTTTTGATTATGTGTTTTAGGAAACATTTTTTTCTCAGAAGTGTTACAAGAAGAATATTTTTCGATAATTTCACTTTTTTCCTCTACATCTATACTGTTATAACTAAATATGTTAGTAGTTGTTGTAATATAAAAGCTTCAATAATCACCAGACCAATATGCAGCAAATGTGCAGGGGATTTAAGTCTTCATTAAATTATGCCAATATTAATGTATTAAGTGTCATAAAGTATCTATACCAACATTGTATCAGCACAATTCCAAGTATTCTGAATGCAATGGAGAGATTTAGAAAAGCTTATTTCATGGTAACAAGTGTGGTTGTTGTAATTACCTTATTAATAAAAATGAGTGGCAGAAACTGGTCTAATTAATATTCTGATCTTAACTGAAGTTACTCGTTTTAAAAGTAGATCACTACTTAAATTTAAAACTCTCAAACTCTTAGTTTCATTCAAAAGTTAGTACCATAAAATAGGTGAGAAAACAAAGTTTGAAGAGTATGCTATATTGATTTGTTTTCAATAAAGAAGATAAGAATTCTGTCAAGTCCTGATAATTCTATTGTGTATAATAAAAATTCTCTGTAGAATTAGCATGCGATTTATGAATTACATAACTGTGTCTTTTGTGTGTATATATATGTGGCATTTCATGCTGATGCGGGAAATTACTAACTGAAGTATTAAAAGAACTACCTGTTAGAAGGCAGTCACGTATTATATTCTTGCTGCTGTCAAATTAACTGTATCTTCTATGGTACTCATCATGCTGTTTCTTTCCATGCTGATGATTGTGCATCAGGCAGATCATGACTAATCAGGAAAAGGATTTTCACACCCTTTCTTCTTGCCCCTACTTGTTCAGACACAGGCACCAACTTTTAGCAACATCAACTGTGGTGTCTGATGACAGCAAAGAATGTTGCTAGGAGGCCCAAAAAATTCTTTGGCTATAACTTCCCTCTGGAGTCAGCTGCTGTGGCAGTTTTCAGAGTTGCTACATTATAGTCAGATTTTTTTGCACTTCAGGATTGTGGCCTGTTGCACTGTTGCTCTTTGACTTCAGACTCCTGGTACATTGTGGAGTTTCTTACGAAGTCAGTAAGGAATTCAGCCCCATCTCTCACCATGTCACTGGATTATCTATTAATTAACAGCAATTTTTTTTTTTTAAATCAGTAAATGTTTTCTTTTTCTCTGCAATGCTAATTGAGTCTTGATCAGTTTTTCCTTAGTTTTAAGCAAAAGAGTTTTAGTATCATACTATCAGACTGTGGGTAGAGAGAAGCTGTGGGAATCAGATTTGACCTCATTTTCAGGATATTCTCCCTGCCCTACCCCAGTAACTCCAGAAGGATTTTGTCCCATAGAGCTACATGGCTGAAAAATGTCCACCCATATGAGCAACAGACAGCATGTGAGACAAGCCAGCCGGCTCTTCTTTGCTTGGGGCAAAAACTGGACTGAAAAAGGTCCCTTCTGCAGCTGAAGCAGACTAAACTATCTGAATGCTGTGGTCCTGTCCCCCCGTGTCCCCCCCAGCTGCATACTGAACATCAGTAATGCATGGATATGCTTTCTTCATGGTGTTTGTAAAGTTTCACTGTAACTTTCTTCTACTATCCACTAACTGTACTCTGTGGTTCTAAGTATTTTGCAATGATCATTGCTTACCTGTTTTGCAGATGACTTATATACTGGCTATCATTCACAGTGTTGAAGCATTATTGCCATTTTGTGTTTTGCTTAGCTAACCTTTGTTGTTTAGCATTACTTTCTTCACAAAACATCATTGACAGAAAAAGAAGTTGAATGGCTTTCGGGAAGTCCAGCTAATAATCTGCTGACCAGTTCTCTTTTTCCAATATTTTATTAATAGGCTCTTAACCCAATATTTTATTGGTAGGTTTGAAGAGTACTGAATTTTAAACGCATTACTCTATTTTCAGGAAGCTATTTTTTTGTTGCGGGTTTTTTTAAATAATCACTTCTGTTTCATAACATTATTTTTACTTGCAACTTCAACGAGTATTACCAAAGTAAAGTTTGTTAGCATTCAGTTCTTAAGACCACTTTTGTTTCTTCTTAAGGATTATAAGCTCAGTGGCTGCCTCTTCATCCCAGAGTTCTGTAACTGGCACATGAATTTCTAAAGTTTCTAAATTGGCTAGAAATAGTCTCGATGGTAACTTCTTTCTAGGAAATTTGATTTTTAAAATGATTGTTGGAAAAATGTTTGTTCTTGTTGTTGCTAGAGATGGTGGTATGTGAGTTATATCTGAGGATTATTAAATGCAGGATTTGACTCATGATCAAACTAAGTTTGGGTAGAAGTTCGCATTTTTATAGTTAATCGCAGGAACTAGCCAGGAGGAATAGCTCAACAAACAAATTTTTGTTTCAACAAGACTGCTTCCCGATGAATGGGGAAAGTCAGGATTGTATTCTTCAGGTTGGTTGGTAATTGGTTAATGTGAGGACATCAGTTAGATTTCAGTATCAGAAAAACTACGGTTGATTATGTCTATGTGGGACCATGAGCATAAACTCAAGTTAGCAGCTAAAAGCCACCATTTCTGGAGAGGAGAGAACAGCCACAAAATTTCCTTCCTCAGAAGTAAATTTTTACCTTTAAATGTAATGGTCTGGTTTTGTTCAGTGGATATACGTATTTCACACCTGCATAGTAAATTACATACAATTTATTTTGAATATAGAACACTGGATCTATTTTTCACTCCTCGGGTAACAAGGAGGGAGTTTGGCAGTTTACTATCTGACAACCCAGCATGTACTGTTTTGTTTTCAGGGAAGTTACTGAAAAAGCAATTGCAGTGGTTACAACCGCTCTTGCTCTCTGATGGTTTACAAATAGACTACAGTTAACGTGATTACTTTTAAATTTTTTTTACATTACTCAAGATGTCATAGATAGTAATTCATTCTGCAGTGTTGACAGACTATGTTAATAAAAGCTAATGCAAAACAAAATATTTGATAGACGAATTGGTAAATGACAGTGTAAAAATATTCCCTTTTTCAGAAAGGTTAAACAGCAACAGAATTTTAGGTTTTGTTTTCTTGCTATTGACAGGTTGTCAATAATGTCTGTTTTCTTATATGCATGTATCTGTGTATATATATATACACACACATACACTTACACTTTTATGTTTGTGAGGATTTTCTAGCATGCACAAACAAAAGAAGATATAATGTGCCCCAATAACTCACTGTTTCACCTGGGAAAAAAAAATCAGTGAATATGCTCAGTGATGTTATAGTGAGGATGTGAAGCCAAAATGAATGAAGTGAAGCTAAAGTGAATAATTAACATAACAGCAAAAATATCGGGAAGTGTCTTATGCAGATACAACTTAAATTAATGCTTTCAAACTTCCTTTTTAGGAAAGGGTTGTTGGATATAGTCTGGAAGAACCAGATAAAAACCAAATACTTTGGTTTTGTAGAGGAAGCATTTTTTCTTCTTGCTTTTCCTGTTGTATCTGCACTAGAATAGATAAGATCCTGTTAAAAGGTTTTTAGAATTCTCTTGTCCCACTCTAGTCTGAGCATCCTTCTGTGGGGAGATGGTGATGTTGCCAATACGTGTGGCTCTATTATGTGTTTTGTAGATAACTGAATATGTCACATCTGTAAGTTAAAATATCTTAGAAAAAAGAAAAGGTTTTTTTGAGTTAATCAGTGTGTTTCTGAAAACATTTAGGAATGACTCAATTTTGAATCAAATTGATGCCTGCATACAGTACGGTGCTTCACATAGGAGAGACAACGATGTGATGGGAACTTAGGACTTCATTGAGATTTAGATGGTTCTTCTCCTTAGGGGGGTATGAGGAGCCTTTTTAGCGGGGAAATGAAAGAAAGGAAGAGTTTAGGTGACTTTTATAGGTGATGGATAAATCTAATTCTCTTTAAGAGTGCAAACACATGAAGAAATTCTAGAGTTTATCTTTAGTATACAGCTTTTAGACTGTCTACTTGAAAATTGCAGTTCATGGAACATTTTATATGCTACTTGGAGATCTGGCAAAGATGTCAGCATCTACGGTTTACAGTGTTCTTTTGAACTTTGCAGTTTCTTCACTCAAAATCATGAGAAAAGATTTACCTTGGACAGTGAATTGGGACTTCCCTTGGGTGAGAGACCAGAAGTCAAAGAAGAGAGAATAGTTCAAATTCAAACTGATTGCCTTAAACAGTTTGGGAAACCTTTGTGTAACAGCATCTGATCATGCTTTTGACAATACCATCTAGAGGTTGAGAGAAAATGAGCATAGGCCAGATGAAGTTGAATGCCCTTTTTTGTTTCAAGAAAATAGAGGAATTACCTAGCTGAATCTGGTTAAGAGTAATTGTCTATCTTGTTCAACAGCCTACTGTGAAGGGTGAGTTTCACAATGAATGAAGTCATGCAAGATGACTTCTGTGTGGTCATAGGTTGGATGAAGTATTTGTTTCCCTGTGAAAATACCAGCACTGAGGAGTGAAAAGCTTGTACTCGAGAGATTTCTCTAAAAGCTGCCTTTTTGTGAAAGATGCATTCCGAAATTGTCATCTAATTATTCACAATCCAGATTATTCAAATTGTTTTCCTCAATGTGAGAGGAATTTTGACTTTGGTTTAGTGTGGGGAATGCAGTTACACAAGGGGAAGTAATAGAAAATGTCCTAAATACAACTTCGGCCAAAAGAAAACAGTGAAGATCAACCTTACTTCTCACTTCAAGTTTAAGTGAGCTTGGGTAAGGAAGATTACAGGGTAAAAGCTACCAATTAAAAATACAGGACAGATTTTTCTTCTTTTTTTGTTTTCCTTTTGCTAGATTGTTATTTTACCTACAACTTTTTCTTTTCAAGTTTCTGTAAAACAGCATGTGTGCTCTGGAGTCTTGCACTGGTGCAGCTCACTCAGTGTTTTATTGCTGAGGTAAGTTTGACCTTAGAAGAAGACACAGCCACATTCTAGGTTTTTTCTTTTCTTTTGAACCTCTCCAATGTGTTCCTTCTCCAAATAGCTTATTTTGAAAGGCTCTTTTTTTTTTATGCTGGACAATTTGGCATAAAGTATGTGAGAATTCTTTTGTTTTCGACTCTTTGTATTGACAGTCATACAGACTCTTAAGGGATATTCTTTTTCTGTCAACCACGATGTTTTACTTTTGAATTTTTCTTTCGTTTCTGGGGGTGAAAAATAGCCAAAAAGAATTACTTAATGGTTCCGTCATTCCATTGCCGTAGAACTGAAGATTTCTAGAACACCAAAGAACAGTGTTTTCTTGGAAGATGTCAAGAAAAGGATTTGGTGATAGTCTGGAATATATTATCCTTCCTTTGTGAAAAGAGTAACCATTATGTGTCATGTACTTGTTCAAGAGCATCAGTATCTTGATTAACACAGCATAACCCCCTTTTTTTAAGGGATATATGTGTATTTTATGATATTCCTCCAAATATTTTGCTTCAGTGAGATATGTTAGTTCACACTACGCTGTTGTGAGCTACAGATTTGTCTTGCCCAGTGGGTGGATTCAGGTAGAAAAAAGTACGCAACTGCAGGATTGCTGGGGTAATTCAGTAAATTGGTAGGGAAAGAATATGCCTTGTATAAACTGTTTCTAGTCCTAAGATAACTGCAAAATGTTATGCAGTCCAGCACAGGAATGGCATTGTTCAATTTACTTAATTTTGTATCCTTCCTGAGATGTTTACAGAAATATCAAGAGGAGCCAAAATTCAAGAGAGTTATATGAGTAGAATTCTTTAGATACCTTTTCACAGTGTTTTCTTTACACTTCTAATGCTCTGTAATGGCTTACAGTGCCATTGGAGAACTGGCGTTTAGTTCACACTCAAGTAGTCTAATCCCTGCACTTTGAGTAATTTCTCTCAAATTAGCTCTACTTTGAGCAGAGAATTGGACCAAAGGACTTTCAGAAGTCTCTTCTGTCCCTTCCAACCTAAATTATTCTACTGTTTTGTGGCTCTATACTTTGCTAAGACAGTATTTCATTCTGTAAGATCCTTCAGGAAAGGAGTTATCTTTGGTGGTGATGCCTAGCAGTTGCCCTCCATCAAGAAGGATCTGTTGAAAACTATCGGAGTTTAGAGTTGTGGTACTACTAGAATTTCTTGAGGCTTAACAAATTTTTCTGATTCCACTCAGTCAGAAGACACTTGCAAAGGCATGTTTATTTAACTAATCCTTAACCCACAGCATATTTTTTTGTTATCATTATTTGGACAAAATGTATGAATGTGTAGATAAATACATATGTATGATACATTAAAAATAAAACAGTCTGGCTTAATTTTTTTCTTTTAAGCAGTAGAGGGTGTATTGTGCCTTACAATAATGCTAAGCAGGGCTTCAGAGTGGTTCTAAGGAAGACAGGAAATACAATAAGGTAATTCAGACACCAACAGTCTGTATATGTAACTTTAAAATCCTTGCTGAAATTCTATCTTCCAAACAAAATCATAGTTTTATATATGTACGGAGTGCCTTAAAAGTACTTTAAAATGCAAATAATGAGTGGAAAACTTAAAGAAGAGCTCAATAACAGGACTTAAAATAGTTTTTTAAATGTGCATGGATCTAATATAATGCATTTCTTAATGGCTTGATGGGAATAGATGTAAAATTAGAATGCTTATGGGTCCCTCTAGTGGTGGGAAATGCTAGATAATACGTTCAAATTATTCATAAATAGAAATTTGTATCCTAGAAGGCCTTAAATATGGTTATAATTGGCATGTAAAATATACACATTTGAAAGAAAGTTTCAGTTTACAGGTAATGGAAACTTTCAGATATTATGTCAGGTTTGGTGATACTATCTGCTATGTAAAAATTATAAATGTGTAATTGGGTTTAATATGGAAAAACTGAGAGAGATTACTTGCATGAAAAGAGATTTCCTTAAAGTTTTTACGAAAAAACCTCCTCTAGTGGACCTCTGCACCTCAAACTTCAGGTTTCATGTTCAAACATAAGAAAGATCCATCCTTTCAAATATTTTTTTATTCCTTTTTCTGTTAGTGGCAGTGATACCTGAGATCCTCAGTTAAGCTCTTTCTATTGGTAGTAGCAAAATTCAGTGATATTTATCATGGATAATTTCCTATTTACCTTTTGGGCTGTAGCAGGGAAGAAATGGAGGTATAGTTCTCATGCTGGATAGCCTTGTTTCGACCAGGACCCCATCAGAGGCTGTGAGTCTTTATCTTTGCATTAAAAGAAAGTTGAAGCATTTTGCTAGGATTTAAGGTTTCTATTAATAAAAATTTAAACCAAGCCATAATTAAGTTGTCATTCTTCCTTTTGTTGTCTGTCCTTACTATATGAAAGATGCAAAAATTCTGAGAATAAATGTATCAGTATATTATGATTTTGATTGTCACTTGTCTTTTCTCTACATACTTTGTATTTTTATTTCAGCATAAGAAAAATAAATATTTAATATCCCTGTGAAATGTGATAAAATTACTTTTTTTAAATTTTGAAGTACAACACTGAAAGGATTGGGAGTGGGAAGAGATTAAAATAAGTGTATTCTTGGAATACAGATGAAATCTGTTGCATGAAGACAACTTGCATTATTTTATTTTCTTGCTGTATATGCATAACATTAGCAAAATAACTGATGTTAGTAAACAGAATTATTCCTTGTTTTCTTTATTTCAGAGAAAGGCATCTTTTGTTATACCAGCATCTCACTTAAGCTGATTAGAAACAAGAATATAATCATTTTAATAAAAATAACTTGGAAGTAATAAATACTTTGGGTGATATTCTAACTTTAAGTAGGGCATGAAGAGTTAGGAAGGGAAGAAGAATGTCATAGGAGAGCTGCTGTTGACTAGGCACAGAGGCCTACAGTTTGTCTTCTGGGTCCTTGCTTCGAAGGCACTTCTGAATGCTGTAGCTTCCTTCTTAACATGCCCAATATCCTGACTTTGCTCTCATTCTCTTTCAGTTCTCAGGACTGTAAATGTCATACATTTATTTATTTTCTCATTCTAATGTGTCCTTATCTCTTAAGAGCAAATGGTCACTATTGGATAGTAAAAAGACATTTAGTGTGCTGCAAGCTCCAAATGAAATGATGGACACTTCATGGGAGGAGGGATGTTTTTGCAGATGCTTTTTCTTTAGCAAATGTAATCCACTTTTCACTGTCTTCTTTCCATTATAAATACATTACTGAACTTGCTTTGGTAGGGTCTCTGAAATTAGCATCTCATTTAATGACTCATGATAGAAGAGGGTAGGATGACATTCTCTTATTAATCATGCATATAAAGGGAATGAGTTTTCCGCTTGTGCCAGGAGGGAAATACCAAGTTTCCATTGCCCAACTGTATTGTTCAGATTACCAGTCCTTCCCATGAACTTGTCTTTGCTGGTCTGCCAGAACCACAAAGCGGTTGATTGTTGTAGCCTTCATAATAATTTATATGTGAGGAAAAGCAAACTGCAAGCATAGATGCTGTCAGTGTTCCTGCAGCTGAAGAACCTGTCTCTTTTTTTTTTTCCCTTCTCCCCTCCCCCCCCCCCCCCGAAAGCTAGCTATTTTCTTTTTCAGCCTCCCCTTTAAATTAATTACCTGTCAAACCTCCACATCTGACTCACCTGTTCTGAATTGTCCTGTAGCAAATGTTCAGCTGTTCAAGAGAGAGCAATTTACTTTTTGGGTTGATGTAGTTCCCCTGAACTAGGTGTTCTGGAACTGCAGAGGGGTGGTAGGGCTCAGAATCTCTTTTCTCATTTGGAAGTTATTCTAATAATTCCAGATCTAAATGATAGGACATTTGGTCAACCTAAGTTGGGATATACATGTGGAATAAATAGTAGTCCAAAGGGAAGTGCAAAGCCCTGCCGCTGGGGAGGAACACCCCCAGGCACCAGCGCAGGCTGGGGGCTGACCAGCTGGAAAGGAGCCTGGCAGAGAAGGACCTGGCCGTCCTGGTGGACACCAAGTTCAACATGACCCAGCCACGTGCCCTTGCGGCAAAGGCGGCTAATGGTTGTCCTGGCCTGTATGAGGGGGAGCGGTGCCAGCAGGTGGAGGGAGGTGATCCTGCCCCTCTGCTCAGCACTCATGAGGTCACACCTGGAGTGCTGGGTCCAGTGCTGGGCTCCCCAGTACACAAGAGATATGGACATGCTGGAGAGAGAGTCCAACAAAGGGGCTGATGAGGAAAGGCTGAGAGAGCTGGGACTGTTCCGCCTGGAGATGAGAAGGCTCAGGGGGATCTTATCAATGATATAAATACCTGAAGGGAGGGTGCAAAAAAAATGGAGCCAGGCCTTTTCTAGCAGTACCCAGTGACAGGACTAGAGGCAAAGGGCACAAAATGAAACACGGGAGGTTCCCTCTGAACATCAGGAAACACATTTTCACTGTGAGCGTGACTGAGCACTGACACAGGTTGCCCAAAGAGGTTGTGGAGTCACCATCCTTGGAGATATTCAAAAGCTGCCTGGTTGTGGTCCTGGGCAATGTGGTCTAGGTGGCCCTGCCTGAATAGAGGGGTTGGACCAGATGTCCTTTCCTGTCTCAGCTGTTCTGTGATTCTGTAATAGCAGCATTGCTGCCAGGAAAGCTGGAATGAAGCAGGCTTTGTTGTTGTTTGTTTGAATTACATCACCTGGAGCAGTGCTCTTTTCTCTTTCTTTTTTTTCTTCTTTACTTTTTTTTTTTTAAATAAGGGGGAGAAAAAGTAGGATTAATGCGTAAGAGTAGTCATTAACAAGCTATCCAAACTACTGATAATTTAGAAAGTTTAAAAATATTTTTAAGATGAATGTCTCAATAGCATATTGCAAAGTAGAGAGTAATGACTGTTCAGCTTCACAGAAAACTAATTCATTTGCTTCTGTACCCACATCATCATCAGAAAAAATACTGAAGCAAAACCATGTGCAACCCCTCAGATGACTTATGACCACAATATAGGTTGAATATAGGTTGAATACAGACCTATACTGCCAAACTATCTCATTTCTTTCTTCTGTTGTGCCCTTTGCTGACAAAAGTTGTTTTACTGTATTAGCTACATCATACTGTTCTGCTGAAGATTAATGGGTGACATCTGTGATAGTGAGACTTATTTGAAGCATGACAACAAAAGTAGAGTTTTGTTAACTATAGATCTGTAAAAGACTACTTATGATTAAGAAAACTATCTACTTCCAGAAGAGTGCTGATTTAAATATTTAAAATATTTCATTTTACTGAGATTTAGTGAAGTTTCTGGATTTTGTATGTGTCTTTGGGGACATTTTAGATCATTTTATGACCTAAATGTACCCATTTTATATTATTTTATTTCAAACCTAATGAATTCTGTTCTGAAATTTGGATTTTAAGGGACCGGATCAAGATTGAGGTGGAAAAACTTCTTACCCAAAACCTACGCTCCATTAACAGGAGTAGCTGTATTGCTCCCTGCTTCTCTGTTCTGCAGGCTGGCAGTGCTCAGACTGTAATCTTGTGTTAACAAATGTGATTAGAAATATCAGCAGAGTAATGCAGCATGACAGAATCTATTTATTTTTCTGCTGTACGCGTGAATGTTGCTTTATAAGCGACCTCTATCATATGTAGTACACCTGCTTACGTAAATGGTGTGTATATATATATATATGTACCAGTGTCTCTAGAGGAAGTGCCCTTGGCCTTAATTATGATGACTTGAGGAAAGATATTTCATGTGAAGTTGTCTGCGTTAGGCCTTTGAAACTGATGGGAACTTCAGTATCTTGATGAAGTGTTTCAGGCATGTGTGAAGGAATATTCCAGTTTTGTCAATTTAATCTCTGTTAGTGCAGACTGTTGATGTGAAATGGTGCTGCATTTGATTAGATGTATGTTCATGCAATTGTCAATTCTGTTCAGGGGCATTTTATTAGCGTAGATTGGAAATGAATATATTAATCAGTTAATGTAGAACAGAAGGAATGTTAGAACTTCTGTAGGGAGAAGATTTTATACAGATAAAGATTTATCTTATGTAGAATTAAACTGCTTTCACTAGAAAATGCTGAGGTTTTTAATTGAGGTTGTTAACAAGGCCACACCTTCCCCTGTACAATATTTTAGACTGACTTTAAGAACAAAAATTGTAACTGCTTATTTCACCTATTTCTATTATATCTTGTTCTTGGAAGGGCAAGAGGTCTATACTACAAAGTTGGGCTCATGTTGGTTTTGAGGATCTGCAGTTTTGGAAAAGAGCATGTTTGCATTGACTTCCTTACTTAACACCTTTTTTCTTTTTTTCTTTTCTTTCTTTTTTTTTTAAAAAAACATAAGTAATTTCGGGCAGAATGAGGGAATATGAAGATTATTGACTGCCTGTTGGTTATATTAAACTGCTGTTGGGGGTACTTCTGAAAAGAAAGTAAAGGCAGAGTTTGGCCTTAAATATTTCAGAATGAAAAATCTGGCCTGTTGCAAAGAAACTGTAGGTATGTGTAGCTTGATCTTCAGGTTTCTAAAACACTTCAAGCATAATAAGTGGAATTTGTAGTGAAGTGGGTGTTGGTCTCTTCTCACAAGTTACTAGTGATAGGTCGAGAGGAAATGGCCTCAAGCTGTGTCAGGGGAAGCTGACTGGATATTGGGAAAAATGTCTTTACTGCAAGTCAGGCACTGGACAGGCTGCCCAGAGAGGTGGTGGAGTCACCATCGCTGGAGGTGTTGAAAAAACGTGTAGACGTGGCACTTGGGGACATGGTTTAGGAAGCATAGTAGTGTTGGGTTGACGGTTGGACTTGATGATCCTAGAGGTCTTTTCCAAACTTAATAATTCTATGATTCTATGAACGTAAACTAGCATTAGTCATTTGAATAGCTAAACCAGTTAACCTAACAAGAGTAAAGCAAAATATTCGGATTAATCGTTGTAAACAGGCTAAAACAATTTTCTATACTGTTTTCACTGTACTGGGAGAGGGAATTATATATGCTGTGAAAGTAAATGTGGTACCCGTTTGGCAGAGGAGAGGTTCTGAGCATAATTATCTGCAAAAGCACCAAAACCACTTGAGTGTGTTTAAAATTTAGCCAGTAAAGTTAAGAGAGTTTCTAGGCTTTGAAATCTGTGTAGAAGTTATTTGTATGTGCTCAAAACCTACTTGTAACTCCTGTATCAACACACAGTTACTGATATTCTCTTGCCTGGTATACATATCTTATGTGATTCGCTAGGGACATGGATTGGATGCGTATACATGAGAGCTGTTTTCCGAAAAGAACTTGTTTGGAATACTGTGTTTTTACACAATTTCCATAATATTTCTGTCCGTTCAATAACAGAGTTCCTTAAAAAGATAAGTTCCAGCTATGATTTAAATATTTGTTTTTCTTTACAGGATGCTTACATAGGAAACTTTCTTTTCTAAGCCATGTCTCTGTACTTCTTATTAATAAAAATTTCTGTGGCTGAAACATTTGATACACTGATTAAAAAAAAATTGCAGCACCTTTTTATATCAAACTTCCCTTAACAGTCTTTTTTTTTTTTGTAAAGTTTTATTAGAGAAAGTATTTATTTTCTTGTTTTTTGTAGCAAATTCTGAAATCGAGGTGTCTGTGTCTGCGAGAAATGTGAGAAGGTTGCTTAGTTTCCAGAGATACCTGAGATCTTCCCGTTTTTTCCGTGGTATCACTGTTCCAAATTCTTCAAACATTTTAGATGATGATTATAATGGACAAGCAAAGGTTGGTTGCTTGATTTTTTTTTTAAAGTTCACTAGTATATAACTGTATTTTATGTTAAGAGTTAATGCAGCCAAATACAAATTTTAAACATGTATTTTTTTATATATATGTGTGTGTTTGTGTGCGTGTGTATATATGTCTATATATTCATACCTGGTTTCTAACAAATTCCTTCACCTCACACAAGTTTACTAGGATGATTTTTAGAGCTTATATGGCTAGCAGTTTTTTTAATAACTCGTGAATGGAGGATGCACTGTAATAACTGAAGAAAAAGTGAAGAAGGAAAAATGTAACCGTATTTAAGAAATGTAATGGAGCAATTTGGGCAACTATTATCCCCCCTCCCTTTTCCTTTTTAGTCTAACCTCATTACTGAACATCTGGAAGAGTGACTAACTACTGCTGAAAGCTCAATAAAATGCATAAATGGATTTATCAGAAGATTATTATGCCAAACTGACTTTTTTTTTTTTGGTAGGCAATTCTTCTAGAAAAGTGTGAAGGTGCTAATATATCCATGCTGCAGTAGAGCATACTGGGGAGACAGGCAGTACTAAAAGAATAGTTAGTTGGATGAAGGGCTAGTGAATTAGGGAGGGAGGATGGATAGAGCTGAAGGCAAATAAGCAGGCAAAGTTTACAGAGTTTATTCAAGATCCTAACGACTCTGTCTTCCTAATGATTGTGTCTAAAGCTTCTTGTTCGTAAACTTGATGCAGAAAAGGAGTACGCTTAAAATGCAGTGTATTCGTATGACACATAACCAGGCCGCAGTGTAGGAAGAACACGATAACCTGGAGGATGGATTTAAAAAAAATGTACATTTAATTAAACAGCAGAAAGATCTTGTTAATGCTGTTTGTTTCTTCTGGCAGCTGAGTTTTAGTGGCTCGTGGAGAAAAGCTAGAACGTAGTATTTGGATCACAAAACAGCTCTACCAATCTAATGAGAATAGGAGAAGGCAAGTATCCATTGTAAAATGTGCTGGGCAGGTATTTCTGATAGAGGTAGGGGAAGCAAGGAATGTGACTGCTGAACTCTGGTGAGGTCTTGAGTGCTGTTTGCTGTTCTTGTTCATCCCTGTTGCTAGAAGAACAGTTCGTGTGGAGCAGCTGTGAAGAAGTGCTAGCTCAGTGAGGTGGAAAGTCAAAAGTCAGTTTCTTAAAAAAGAAATTAGAAGCTTGGCTCGTATGTCTAGTAAAGCATCTAGATATTATTTCTCTTCTATAAACAACAAGGGAAAGAGAAACCGAGGTGAAGGACTACACAGAGATTACCTGCTAGCTCATTGCAAAAAATAAAAGTGGAAGAAGTCTGAACACAGAGTTATTCTGTCATATTGTTTCCGTTTTTAACCTAATTGTTTTAAATTTTATTTCTTTTAAGAAATTGACTGAAGGATGAAGGGAAACTCAAGCCAGTATTGTCAAGACACTTCTTGTATTTCAATTTTCAGTTTGCAACATTGCAACAACATTTTCCAGTTGTCAGACAAATTTAATTATTATTTTAATACTATTTTTTGTATACAGAAATCCTAAGGCTTGCATCAATCTCTGAAATCTTAAAATACTCCTCTGGGCTGCTGCAGGAAGGTAGGCATATACTGAGAAAAAAGTGACAGCTTCTGTGTTTTCTTTCAGTGTATGCTGGAGAAGGTTGGAAATTGGAATTTTGATATTTTTCTTTTTGATAGACTGACAAATGGTGAGTTTACTTTTGCTATTTCATTTGTGTTTTATCTCTTAGTGTAACTTAACTATTGCTCTTACGTTGTGGTATGTGATTGCTTGTTTGCTAAAAAGCACAAATTTCATCAAGTAGTATTTTTTTATTTAATAGTCTTTAATCTAAATCCTAGTTTTCCTGGTCACTCTGTTAAAATACCGCTACTGTCAGTACTGATAATAATAATTGATTTGTAGAAAAGGCCCTTCTTGTACTTTGTAGGTTGCTGTTCTCTCATAGTAATTTGAAGTAGTAATTTGATATAAATTAATAAATAATTTTGCTAGCTGAGTCTTTTTTTTTTTTAATGGAATGCTGGTAATTTATATGGTTGTGTCCAAAAGGTCATTGAACAAGTATTTTTTCTGATAAATTTAATGATAGAGTAGTTCTATTACTTTACAGTAGAATAAGAAGGTGTGCTGGTATGAATGCATTATAATTACAACATATAATAGAATACCTACAGAATTAGGAGTTGAGCAGACAGAAGCCACTGTACGCATAGCTTGCACAAAATACAAAAAGGAAGAGAATATTATGGTTCATTTAGTGCACGCATTACAAATAGCAGTAGGAACTACAAAACTAGTTGGTTAAAAAAATCAAATAAAGTATTGTTTAAGTTATGGACAGTTAGAAAAGAGATCTGTACATGTACTGGAAACGAGGAGGGAGGGCTGCTGCAGTGGGTGCGGTGAGGTTTTGTATTATAATCACAGCAGTGGATGCTGAGTTTTGAATAGAATGGAAGGAGGAGATGAGCAAGTCCAGCATCATGGTGACAATTTGTGCCAGGGTGGGAAGTGAATGGAGGGCAGCTGTTGCAGGTTTTACATCAGTCAAATAGAGTTGGTAGCAGAAATGCAGTTGGTGTTTAAAGCTGGCAGAAAGAAGCAGAAATGAAGTTCAGAAAGGAAAATATGGCACCAAAAGATAATTTTCTCTTCTGTTTTGTTGAAGGGATGCTTGGCTTAATCTAGTGTAAAAATAGTATCCTCACAGTTTGATTTAATACAGAAATAGATATAAAAAGTGAAAACAGTGAGGACTTTTACAAATAGAATGTTTGTATAGTTAGATAAACTGGAGACTAGTTAACAATGAGAAAAAGCTATGTGTAAGCATAGCTTATATCAGATTAGTTTATTGGATGGCAGTAATCTGAAATTATCTTTTTTATATGAGGCCTTCTCTACCTTTTAAATATGCTTTTTTCAAATACATTTTAGATACTGCCAGTACAGCTTCTATTGTGGAAGCCTTCCTATACCATCCTCTGCACCCTAATTTAATCATTTTAGGAGGACATTTTGAACAGGCAGTCTTGTTCTTGAAAGGTGGTAAGGGGAGAATGCTGTATATAAAACTCTGCTTGATGAACTGCCCTGGATGAGCCTGTAAGAAACAAGCTACTCAGTAAATGTTGTTAGAAGAATTGTGTATCTCACTGCGAGAAAGTGGTATGCACATGCAAGTGCTTAAAGCCTAGTAGTAAGCTAGATTTAGCAAAAATTTTTGTCCTTTTGTACCTCAGTTTCAGTCTGTACTAGGTCAATTCCTGCTAAATGAAGATCGTCAGAGTCAATGTACCCAGTTATCTGACACTGCATATTGTTTGCAGAGTAAATAAGCAAGCTATTTCAAGTAAACATTTGCAAGCTATTTCTGTCTCTTACAGTTTTACTTGTTTTACCACTGCAAGTGATTGTAATATTACAGCTATGAGTAGATGAAGTATACTGTAAGCTTGTAAGAGTATACATTTCCTAGAGAAACTTAAAGCTTTTTGAGTTCTTGATGAAATAAGGAGTAGTTTAGCAAAATACATGATGAAAATGGGAGATAGCATATGTACAATGTACACTAATTGATAGTGTTGGTTAGCTTTTTCCTGTGCCTGGTTATTCTTGTATTTGGTTTTAAACTGTATGTCTGTTTATAAAAATTATGATGCAACTTACCACAGAGTTGAATACTGTTGTAACAGGTTTGCACGTTCAAACCTGTTGCTTTTTCAATGTTCAGTAACATTTTCCTCTTGCCAGTTGACAGTGGACAATTGGTGAATGCATTATAATTATACAAAAACACTGGTGATTACTAGAGGAGATAGCTAATGGAATCTTGTCATGCAGTAAGATTTAAATATTTATGATAAATTGGTGTAGAGAAGTTTGCTTGTATAATTTTTGTGACCAATTTGTTTGAAATAATACATTTCTTATGAAAGAGTCACTGATTTCATGGCTTCCAATGAATTAGTATTTTCATCTTATTTTTAGGAAACAGTCTAGTCAGCTTAACCTTTCATCTGTTTAATCTTCATGGACTAATTGAACACTTCCAGTTAGATACGATGAAACTTCGTAGATTTTTGGGTAAATACAGCTTTTTATTATGATGAATATTGCTGTTTATCCGCATTTTTATACCTTAACTGAAGTGCTGGTTATAGTTTAGCAATAAGGTTTGAAGAGTACTGATGCAGACCAGATTGTGCAGTGATTTAAATTATATTGATTGAGACAATCTCTCAAAGTTTCTCTGAGTATAGAAATCTCCATGTTAAATCCAAGCAGGTATTCCCAAGTTTAGTAGTTTTGTAGCAGATGCTGTATTGTATTTATTAAATCTAAATAATCAGGAATATATGCGACTTTGTGTGACATTTTTATTGGGAAAGCCTAGACAGCTCCTTTCTTTGTTTTGAATTTTAGTTCTCTTTTAATCTTAATTTCCAAAGTTCATGATATAGTTTCCTAACTGTATTGAGCATGCCAGCTTGGCTGTATTTAATGGTGCCCATTTGATGCTATCTCTTGCTTGCTCCAACTCTCATACAAATAAGCACTGTACTGTGTGGGCATACTTTCTCCATAGACAGAGCACAAGACAATTTTACTTGAATGTTTGGGCCTGCGGCAGTGGAGTGCTTCAACAGAAATAATTGTAAATACAATGTAGAATATTCAAACCAAGCAGTACTTTCACTTGACAGCTGAAAGAGCTGTCTTTCTGCATCCCCATACCATAGACACATACACTGTTGTGAGACTTCCTTCCTTTGGTTCTTCTGTGACAGTATTCTATTTAATTTTGTGGAATGGGATGCTTTTTTTTTTAGCTAAGCAGGAGAAACAAGTTTCTGGTCCCTTCTAGAAGGCTTTCACAGTTACAGAGAAAACAATTTTGTGGTTACAAAGCTTGTCATTTAACAGAGGAGAAATCACATTTGGAAGGCTTTTCTCCCCTTTCAAATGCGGGAATGTTTTTGTTTTCATCATTTAGTTTTCTTTCAGCTTTAAAAAATTTCAGTTCTGTTTTGCATTTCATGTTGTTCTGAAGTGGACTCAATTTCTTCCAGTTTCAAAAAAAGTAGTTCAGCTGACCTTGAGGACTGATATATTGGAATGTGAAGAAAATGATAATAGAAATCTGGTCTTAGGCTAGTCAACTTGTAACTGAGTGGCTTTTGTCTTTTTCATCTTGCTTCCTGGTTAGTTGAGATTTAGCAAAAGACAATACTTGGAATGAAAGATCAGTTAGGAATGACTGGTTTAGTTAATTGGTTATCAAAAGACAACAGTAGTCTTACCTACATATGACTACTCAAAGCCGTACTGAGATTAGACTTGGAAGAAGGCAAAATTTTATTCCAGCTTTGAAGTTCACCACTTTTTCCTTTTCATTAATGCCTTCTACCTAATAGCAATAAGAAAAACATTTCTTAGCTCTGCTGTAGCCCATCTGTCCAATCAAGGAAACTTTCTTCCAAATACAGCTTATTAACATGAACCTAATTCGTTCTTTTGTTTTGCTGCGTCTTGTACCCTAGTCCACAATAACCTGAAAATCAAATTCCGGAAGACTAGGACAGCTCAAGTGGTCCATAGTGCCACACAAAATTCACTTTATTTGAGAACTCACTGGAATCTTTTCAAGGAGAGAAATCCGATTTTAGTCCTCCGTAGCATCTCAACATTTTATTTCTGTGTACATATATATATATATATAAAAAAAAAAAGTATGTGTGTGCATATATATATGTGTTTGTTTATACACATACACAGTCTTTCTGTGATTTCCAAAGGTTACTTGGAGATCCATCTCATCCTAATGTGTGCTTTCATTATTTCATAGTTTATTCCAGACCCGAACAGGGGGAGAGAAAATCCAAAGTACTACATTCCTGGAAACACGGTTGTTGTGCCATTCTAGTTTTGGCAAACAGTGATCAAAATATTGTCCTAGGTCTGCTCTTTTAAAATAAATAAGTTAAGAAAATTGTAGATTTCAGGTAGCTGGACCAGCCTATGAAGCCACAAAAAATTGAGGAGTAAGCCAACGACATCCTCATTCATGCACTGGATGTGAGGAATAGGTGAAAGGGAGCTCTACCGCAGGTTAATAGAGCCCAAAGATGCTTTTTTTCATTATTTTCCATATGAGGTGTTAGCTATGCATTGAGTACTATTGAGATTAAACGATGGTTACAGTATTTTGACTTTTCATGAGCCACCGCTCTTCACAAATACCATGTCAGTAATGCTTTAAAGTTACAGTCACAATTACAGGGAGGGTACTGGCTGGTAAACCGAGTAGGAAAGGAGGTTCTGGGCATGTTTGTTTGAATGGGACTGACAGACTGTAGTCAGCCAGGAAGATGTTCTTTTAAGGTTTGCTTGAAAGAGCTAGTGTGTCATATCAGGCAAAACTTTAGAATATAGTTTGACTGCTGTGCTTTGGATCTTCTTCCCCCTCCATCTCTTTTACCATTATAGTTCTTTAACTATGTACTCAAGCTGATATGGATGTCCTTTAAAGTATTCTACCTCTAAAGTTTAAAGACAGCCAGGAAGATGGAGGAAGGAGGAGGAAAGCAAGGAAGAAGTCAAATAGGGAATCTAGGAGAGGTTAGTCAGACCATCATCTAAATGAGATTCTTTTCTAAATTGCATATAGGCTTAAATTTGCCTGAGTTACAAGTATGAGAAGATGCCTAAACTATGTAGAGGTGGCTTCCCATGACCACTCTCCTGAAGGGGAAAGAAAAGCACTTCATATGACAGGAAAGCAGTGCCTAATTCCTCTGATCCTGTCTGTTTTCAAGGCATGGTATGAAGTCATCCTGATGCTTTGGTAAATAGTATCACCTTAATTTTGTATTCCAGGTTGCCTCAACATTCAGACAGGCTAGATTATCAAAGGGAGCCTTTCCTATGAAGTTCTCAAAGTCAAAGTAACTCAGATTATATATTGATTTCAAGTTTTTTATTTTTTTGCTCTGAGATTACTTTATATGTAGTTGATTTCCTTTAGAAAATACTGTTTCTTCACATAAAAATCTTTTATACCTGGGTCTTGGTTCAACTGATGATTAATTGACTTTGACGCTTTTATGTGTATGTAACTTGTGATATTGCATATTTCTGTGCATAACAAGGACATATAAAATGGTACTTGAAAAAATTGCTATTTTATTTAAATTTGGATATTTGTTATTTTCCTGCAGTTATGGTTCAAGAAGATTATCACAGTCAAAACCCTTATCATAATGCAGTTCATGCTGCTGATGTGACTCAGGCCATGCACTGTTACTTAAAAGAGCCCAAGGTAAGGGAGCGTTCTCACTTCTATATCACATGTACATACAGAAATACGTGCATTTGTGTGTGTGCATATAAATGGCTTGTGTGCACATATTTGTATATATGTCTATATGCACACACTTTTTAATAAAACAAACCAACCCCAAAACCCAATAAAAACCACTTTTTGAACACAAAAAGGAGGGGCAGGAATCTCCATGTTGCTGAGGCTGTGGGTTCACACTTAGCAGTATGCTTTTCTTTTTTCCCTTCTTCTGAGCTGGCATTATCTTTCGTGTGACTTCCTGTTGAACCAGAGTAGGGAATTGATTCAGATTGCAGCTGTTGAACATAGCACTGTGCCCCAAGACATTTGCATAGAATCACAGCCTGAGTCAGAACTGGCAATAATAAACCTGTCTATTCGTGGTTTGGGGTGGGGTTTTTTTGTTTGATTATTGTTTTTTTCCTTCAGAAACTACTGTTACCCTTGTTTTGCTCATCTTTGATGTTAATGAATAGTATGCTTCTGCTAGAGACACCTTATAGCAGGACATCAGGAGTTCTCTTTGGCCTTTCTTTCTAGAAAAGGGCAGTGTGACAGACCTTAAAAGAGCTGAGCTAGTTGAGTGTTTGTTTCTTATTCCTTGGACTGCTGGCAGTCTGCTGTAAGTGATGTCTTAGACAATTTCAGGGCTAAATCTTGTCCTGTATTAAATTGAAAACTGTAGTGCTCTCTAGCCAGGTGAGAAGTTGTCTACCTTGATGCAGATCATCACCAATTGGGTATTCTCATGAATGGCATAGCTCTTTAACCTGCTTTTGAGGTAAAAACAAGTAAGTTATGGCTCCATGGGTGTTTTTCAGAGGCTCTTTGCCCGTTCCTCCCACTCAGTTTCTCAGTGCTGCTCTCAGATCAATTGTTCATGCTGTGAGCCGAATCAGAGCAGATACATGATGAGCTTTTTTATGGCATGCTATTTGGAAGCTCTGAGCATTTTTTATTTAATACTCGTGATGGAAGTTTTGTAATGCTTCGGATACAAGTATAGACTTTGTATTTTTAGTAACGTATACAGCTACTGGTTCTGTTGCACCAAAGTACATTATAAACATGTGAGGCATGATAGATGGCAAATGCAACAGGGAATATAAACTTCTGTTCGTACAGGGTGTTTGCTGCAATTTCACTTTTGTGCAGGCAGAACTGTCCTCTCTGTTTTGGTGCACACTAGACTTTATTACTGAGTTAACTCACAGACCTCCCAAACAGAAGTAGTAACAGCTATGGACAGTGAAAATAAGTCTGTGCAGTGTCATGCTGAGTTAATCGACATGCACATACTTCTTGAAAATGTTTATTTCTTGACAGATTTTCCACCTTTGATTTTTTTCATGGTAGACTTTGAGATATAATTTTGCATAAGAGTAGAAATCCATTCTGAACAGTTCCAAAGTCTTCCAGAGAGTGAGTTTCTTCCATTGAAGATGAAAGGTTTTTATGTTTTTTAAAATATAACCTGTATTTAAAGCAGAATTGACACATACAGACAGACTTGGTAAATGAGACAGAGAGCTTATTTTAAGATTTTGCTGCTTTTACAGGCTCTGGTTAGAAATAGTACTTCATTACCAGCCAGAAAGTAGCGTTTTGTGTGCCAGCATTTTTTAAGACTGAACCTTCTCATTCAGAAAGAATAATGCTTAAACCATTGTTGAAATTTTGTAGCTTTTGGGGGGGGGGAAATAATGTGAAAAGCCAGTGGAATATTAGTTTTACATTAAATTTTTTTCTGAGTGTCTATTAGCTTTTAATTACTGAAAAATAAAACAAAAAATGTGACACCTATGCGCTTTCTCTAAGGGCATACTTGCATTGCTAACAGAATTACATTTGTTGTTATTATCTTACAGCTTTCCAAATCTTTAACTCCATGGGATGTTCTCCTCAGTTTAATAGCAGCTGCCACACATGATTTGGATCACCCAGGCGTTAACCAACCCTTCCTAATTAAAACAAACCATTATTTAGCAACTTTATATAAGGTAAGGAAAAAAATGGTTGTTTTGTTAAAACCAGGTTTGGAGAATGCCTGAGGAGAGTACAGAAAAGGAATATAAATTGTGATGTGTTTAGCTAGTGGTAGGTTTCCATCCAGACATTGCTTCCATGCCACTGGGATAAAAAATGTGCGAGGTAACAGAGTATTCAGGATTAATGAGTTTTAACCTGGTTGACAAGAAAAGAAGAAAAAACCACCATGCCCAAAACCCAATGAAACGGTCTGGTACTGCTCTTAGTATGTAGTTCTTTGGCTTAAGAAGTCGTCATTGATACCTGTAATACCCTTTTGATTTGCAGAATACCTCAGTATTAGAGAACCATCACTGGAGATCGGCAGTGGGGTTGCTGAGAGAGTCTGGCTTATTTGCACATATGTCATTAGAGAACAGGTATGTTTATACAAAATAGTATAGATTAGTTTAAGATGTAAGCAAGCTGTCACTTAAGGAAGACAGCCTTGCAAAACAAGCTAAATTATTGCATGGCAGTTCTGAATACAAAACGTAGATTGTGATCTATTTTAAGAATTCCTGGATCCCATGCTGTTGGAGTAGAGCAATTCATGGTGCAATGTGATATATGGAAAATAACATTTACTGCGAGCACACTGAAGAAGCCTATTCGTATAGTCAAGCACCTGTTTAATCTAAACTTGGCAGCCTTTTCTGCCACCACAACTGTAGTTTAAAATAGACCCTCTTCACCTACTTTAACAAGAAATAAGTTTTAAACAATTAGTTTGTGCATTTTTAAGAAAAAAAAAGGGGGGGGAGCTAAAAACTGCTTTTGTCTTCCTGAAAGCTGCCAATGAAACATCCTCATATTTCTATGGATGTTGTAGGAATTTTTCAGAGAGGGAAAACAAAAAAAAGGAAAGAGTTCAGTGAAAATGCTGGTTATAAAACTTGGATCTGTATAAAAATGAATGTGATAAAAAGACCTGTAATTCTAGTGATGGCTGTTGTTCTTAATCATTATGCTTTTTGAATGTTTGGTATCACTAATTTCAGGCAGCTGATGGAAAGCCAGATAGGTGATCTCATTCTTGCCACAGACATCAGTCAGCAAAATGAGTATCTGTCCATGTTTCGATCCCATTTGGACAGAGGAGACCTATGTTTAGAGAATGCGAACCATCGTCACTTCATTTTACAGGTGATCTTTTTGGTAATATTTTTGAAAACATCATTTTAGCATCAAAAATAATTTACTTGAAATGCTAAATACGACTTCTTCCAGACTACTTTCAAAATTGAGTGGAAATATCTTTCAGTCATTTTGTTTCATTACAAAAAGAGTGTTCCCTCCACTTCAGTCTCCCCCGCTCCCAGCACTTCTCCCAAGTGATGCTGTGTGTTGGTAAGTCTGATAACTTAGAGCTGCTAAACCAAGGAGAGTTGTGTTTCCAAGACAAGGTCTAGCTGTTCTGATGCCTCCAGTGCAGTTTCAGAACTGTGAAATGCTTTGTGAGAACCTATTTCAGGAAAGGAAAGCACTGTTGTTACGAATCAGTTTGCAGCTGTGCTAGAGACAGGTTTAGCAAGCTTTAAAAACAAAAGCCTTGAGAGTCTCTTTAGGTTTATAGGAACTTTTGTTTTAGGTTCATATTGTGGACTGTAAAAGAAAGTGGACAAACAGAGAAGTTCAGTCTGGTGCAAACCATTATTAAAAATGTGAACTTCAGAGCCAGATATACAAAATAGTGTTTGCTTACTTTGATGTTTCTTTTTCTGAATTTATTGTTGTCTCCTGTCCTAGTGAATATACTAAATATAGTGCCCCTGAAATATTTTGACTTGACTGAATTTCCATATTACTCAGAGATGATAATGAGATCTGATAGTTCCCTGAGTGTTTTTTAAATATCATTATAGACCATAACTTTAGAGAGAAGCACAAATGGTAGGTAGGTTTGTTATTCATAAAACTTAAAATAATCTGCTGTCAGGAAATAAATAAATAAAAACAGATGCTTCTGTTGGAGGGAGAGGTGATCTAACGCTGCATGTTAACTTACTAGATGGCTTTGAAGTGTGCTGATATTTGTAATCCATGTCGGACGTGGGAGCTGAGTAAGCAGTGGAGTGAAAAAGTAACAGAGGAGTTCTTCCATCAAGGCAAGTAAGAGTAGAAGTATCTGTTGGTACATTATGTATTTATACTGTGGAGAGAGCGACTATGAGTCATAGCTGCTTGCAAATAAAGGGATTTATATTTAGGACTAATACAGATTTACAGTACAGTATGGGATTTTTTTTTACTTTCATGGGTTGTACTTCTTGCAAAAGGTTGGTGCTGCTAAAACCCAACGAAGAACCTGCTTAGAATCTGAATCTAGAATGGCTGGTTCAATAGATCCTTCAGCCTGAAAGGTGCTTCAGATGAATGATGAGGCTCATGTTACATTTACCTAGTGGTTTCAGTAAATTATGAAATATATTCATCATGGATCTTCAATATTTAAACTTTGGCTGTGAGGCCTGTTGGTAAGCAGGTACGAGCTAGGGAGGAGATTTTTAGTTACCCTGCAGTTAAGGCTACTTTTGTAAGCAGTTAATAAAGCTTTTAATTGACAAGTGGAGTGACTTTCTCCATTATTATTAAATTGTTTTAATAGTAAAGTGTGCTTTGCCTTTCTTAAGGCTAGTTTAGCTGACTTGACACATGCTAATTTGTGCATGTATACGATAAATGGGGAACAGACTGCTTTATTTGGAGCTAATCACGTGAAGCTTATTCTTAGAAGGTGATGGGGAAGCAGCACAACAAATTGCCTTCAGTGAGAAATTTCTGAAGACTGGGCTGTTCCCTTCTGTATTGGTAAGGGGGGATCTTAATTTGTCATTTCTAAGGCAGTCTAGGAGGTTTTGCAAGGAAGTGTGTTAATTCTTCAGGAAACTTGTGATTTGATGTTTTTTCTTTAATTATTTTTGATGAAAAATACTAAGTGCTGTTAGTCTCTCTGACAGACCTACTGGGGTTTTTCTGGGAGATGGGGGAGGGAAGTAAATGCATTCAGCCTGCTGCAAGGTACCATCCCTGTTAACCAACTTCTACAACTCATCCCTCTCAGTGTTTGATGATTCCGTTTGGGTCTGGACTTGATGACTTACTTAATAGTTGTATTTTATTTCTTTAGGAGATATTGAAAAAAAGTATCACTTGGGTGTGAGTCCGCTTTGTGACCGACAGACGGAAACTATTGCCAACATCCAGATTGGTAACTGCAGTTCAATTTATTTTAGTGGATTTCTTTTAGGATGCAGTTTGAAAAAAATACCATTTTAGATACATTTCCGAGAGGTTATACGTGCCCGGTGTGTGCAGCAGCACGTCGTTACAAGGAGCAATTTTTTTTCAATTTGCCATGTAACGTTTCTCCCTTGAATTGAGTGTTTACGAAAGGTGCTGCACTGACAGTGCTGGAGCCCGAAGGCCCTGTGTCTTCTCACAGAGCAGGTACAGCATGGGAAGCAGCTCTCTGACCTTTCCTGTGCTGCTGCCCTGAACTTCCCTCATCTGAAGCGACCAGTTTGGGAAGAGGAGGAGTGTTCACCCCCTTGTCCATGCACGCTCGGGTGCCTTTCACAGTGAGGCTGCCACAACAGGGTTCCAGCTCTCTGGGTTTAGCTCTCTGGAATGTTAGCATTCCTTTTAAATGCAGCCTTAAAAAGGGTGGTGGGCAGAGATTTGACAGAGAACCTTGAATAGCTATTATATTTTTGAGTTGAATTTAAAATAGCAAAAGGGCTGACTTTTTATAGTTAGTTTTTTAATAAAGTTGTTCATGTAGATTGAATGGGACTCAATTGAAAACATAGTAAAGAAAATAATCAATTTAACAAACATAATATGAATTAGTGCTTGAAATTAGAGACGAAAAACTGATCTGTTCAGTCAGCTGCACTGTTTTTATTTAGAAAGCTAGAAAAACCTACATTTCTGTAATTGACGGATTCAGTTTTGCTATTCTTACCATTGAATTTTTGGTTCATGGAAGTAGACGCTATAAGCGCTCATGCGCATACACACAAACATGTATATAAATGTATGTTGATGTTCTGTGGCCTTTTTGTTTCAGAATTTCTGATTTGTATTTTTTCAGTATTTTTAATCAGCTTAATATTGTGAAAAGAATGGTGGTGTTGCCCCCCTCCCCGCCGTGTAATACAGTTCAGACTGTCTATGGGGTAATTTGTTATAAAATCTTTTAGAAATTCAGGTTTTCTAAAGGAGTTTGTGTGACTTACTTGCTGATGTTTAGATTCTCCCCCCATGTTCTCCAATATTTTACCTTATTTGGTCATTGTTGTGAAAGAAAGGAGGTTAATTTGTAATCCAATATAATGCTGTTCTCTTGATTGACCTGTAAAATCTTCTACATTTTGAGAGATTATTTTGTAAAGACGCCCCAAATTTGACATGAATTTTTAAATGCACACTGGAGAAGAATACTCTGATGCGTTGTTTATTTTTTTGCTACTAAATTTTATTTAAAATATTTAGCTTGTGTGGGTTTTTTCCTGTCTTTTTCACTTGGATATGTTTCTTTGCTTGTTTTCGAAGGTTTTATGACCTACTTAGTGGAGCCACTGTTTGGGGAGTGGGCCCGGTTTTCAAACACCAGGCTGTCGCAGACAATGCTTGGCCACCTGGGACTGAACAAGGCTAGCTGGAAGGGAGTGCAGAGGGAGCAGTCCGGCAGTGGCGACGATGTTGACCCCGCTTTTGAGGAAATGGACTCAGACATATTACCTCAGGAACCTCGATTGTCCTGACCTCAATCTTCATGACAAAACTGCCTCTTCTCTTGGTATCTGCACGGTTGGATGAAAGGAGATACTTGCCTGCCCAAGGTTTTGGTAAAATGGTAAAATGATGCCAGCATTATTTATTTCCAAGTTTTCCTTTGACACAGACTATTTGAACCAGAATTTTTTTAAACTGCAAGATCTGAACATAGAGCAATATGCATACGCCTCAGTTGGTTTTCGTTCGGAACCTTGAATATGCAAAGCACAGCAGTGACTGAGCCTTGAAGGAACAGTACGAAAGCTCCATCGTGCCACACGGTTTTGGTTTTTTGGTGAAATTTGGGAATACGGTCTTCAAAGCTAAGACTTGAGATGGATCGTTCCACGTTCTTGGAATTTAGCAAGACTTGCATAAATGTGTTCAAAGCATACCTTCCACTCAGTCCCTGTTTTAATACGGAAATGTGAAGTGCCCATCCTCTGCTGCCTCTGGCAAGACTTGATGTTTACAAATGTACTCTGAAACTATTGGTTCTAGACTTAACCTTTGCGCATGGCTGTGAAGGAACCACTAACTTGGTTTTTTTTGCTTTTTTTAAAAGAAAAAGATCAAAATCTGAGACTGCAGCTCTTGTTTCTTTGGATGCCAGAAAAGCCTCCCATTTGCCATAATTTCGTTTGTGCACTGGGAACTGAGCATTCATCATAGAGCACAGCCAAGCTTTACTCCAGTGCTATATGGGAATGCAATTTTTTAACAGCGGAAAACACTTCTGAATTTGGGAAGGGAAGGGGCGGGGGTGGGGGGGAAGCGTCCTAACTGCATTGCGATTCTGCAGTGGAAACATCGCATGTTGTTTCCACTATTGTACACTTGAACTGCACATGCAAGAAAAAGGTGGAATGTCTAAACACCATAATCAGCTCAGGGTATTTGCCAATCTGAAATAAAGTGGGATGGGAAGCGTGTCCTTCAGAACAAGGGTACAAATGCCCCTTTCGCTGCAGCGTGTGTGTATGTGTGGGTGTGTGAGTATGTTTGGGATGGGGGAGGGCGGGAGGGTACCGGGAAGGGTTTGAACGGCAGCATTTTTTTTTTTTTTTTGTTAATTTATTCTTTTAGAATGTGACAATTTCATGAACAGCCACATCGGGGAGGAAACTGTAACAAATTGCTACAGATGCCTTAAACTATGCACAAAGCTAAGTGACCAAATTTGTTTTTGATTTGAAAAATAATAATAATAAAAAAAAAGTGCATTGTTTACGTATTCCTCCCTCTACTGAAACATCACCCACTGATGGGTTTTTGATGGGAAAAGGAGAAAATGTTTTTTTAGGACAAAATTAAAGGACTAATTTTAAACTTAAAACATTCCATTTTTGTAATTTGTTTTACATTGTTTTAAGTACAGTAAGCACAACTGTAATCTAGTTTGAGAAACTGGTGCTTTCTTTCAGTTCATTTGTATTTCCCTGTTATTATTGTAAAAGACTGTTTATTAATTCTGTTTACAGTTTGTTGCAACAGCCATTTTTGGGAGACAGCTTCAGCGTAAAGCCATTTGTAAAGGCTTTGCCATATTCATTTTAATATGTGCCTGTTGCTGTTAACTTTTAATTAATAAAAAAAATCTTTTCACATTATGCTCCTGTACATTTAAGTTACGACCGAGTCCAGCATTTCGGAAAGGTAGCTAAGGTTGCAGTCAGCTTCCACTGTAAAACTAAGCCAACTTTTGGATTTGAAAATACTAGTCCTCATATGCCAAAATTTATTGCTTCTTAGAGCTTGGCCTTTCACTGTTTGAAAAGCAAATCCTGACTTACCTGGTTGTTTCCCTTCTAAAATTAAGTTGTTTATAATTCTTTCATGTTCCCTGAAGCAGTATCATTAATCTCAAAGTGGCCATGTTTAAAGAAATAAATTTATAATTAAACCATTTTTTTGAACCTGCGTGAACTTCCTTCCTTTGCTGTCAGTGCAAGTCCTTGCTGTTGTCTGACTTCAACGGAGAAGGATCAAATGCGATAACGAGCTTTGCTTATAACTTGCAGAAACGGAAGAGCCTTGTTTTGACAGGTTGTCTTTGAAAGGACGATACTCGCCTGGTGGTGTTTGGAGCTGTCAGAACAGAGAGGTAATGGCTGTGAGTGAGGAACTTACTGCAGAGGGACTGCAGCTAAGCTTCCTTACAGCCTGTGTGGATTTGTAGGGTTACGCGTGGAAGATTATTGATTCCTCTTGGATGTTTTCGAATAAAGCATATTCCAAGCCTGCAGCTATTTTAAAAACAACCACTAAAATCAGTATCTGGTGATGTTTTATGTGACTCACATATTTTTAAAAATTTGACTTCGTTTAAAGACAAGGCCTCAACAGCAATTTAAACTTTGCTACTTGGTACAGGCTATTTAAAGCATATTTTAATATGCATTTTAATGAAAATTAAACCTTTAATGCATTTACAAATATGTATATAGTAATATTTCAATATAATATTTATAAACAACCAGTGATTCTTGAACTTTTGTGCAATCTTGCTGTCAGCAAGACTGATCTGCTCTGACAGGAACCAGTACAGCTTCTACAAGTGATTTTGTTCTGAGCCACCCATCCTGGAAAGGGGCTTTTATCTTTTTCACCAAGACTAGATTTAGACAGACTGGTTCTAATCCCATCTGTTAGTGTATGTGGAAGCTTCTGACATTTGACTGAATTAAAAAAAAAAAAAGAAAACCAAAACCCCAAAAACCCCCCAAAATAATGCCTTTTCTTGAACGTGCTCTCTAGAAATGCCTTCTAGAAACCTCCATGGAACTTCAATATTCCTACAGCTTAAATGCTGCGTGGGAGAGCTGAGCATAGGCATGCCAGGAGCGTACCTAATGTGCTACCACTGCTCACAGCCACTCAGCCCAGCTGAGTCCAGAAACGTGTAACGAGATGGAGGCCGGGTCCCCACCGTAAATCCTTAAAACAATCTACAGGTCGGCTCCCGGTGGGCCACGCTTATCCGCTGACATACACAGGTCATGTCTAAGGTCTCTGCCTAGTGTGCACCAACGTCCTTAGTTTGAGCGCTCGGTTTGAGCTCGAGATGTTTTGCTGTGGGCAGTGGCATTGTGCATGTAAAAGATTTCAAGTAGAAAGATAGACGATAAGATATAGGAAAGTATGAAATGAAATAAATTACTGGCAGCTTTGTGATTTTGTTTTCTTGTGCAGATGACATTTCTTTTACCATAATTTTACATCACAAATAAGGCTTTCCACATATTTTTGTACTTCTGAGGTGCTGGTACATGCACCTCACATCAACAGTTCAAACTGTAAATGTTTAGTGTATTTTTTTTCCCCACATTTTAGCCTAGTTTAATAGGTCAAGTGATGTCCTGAATTTTACAGTTAATGTAACTCAGTCCAGTTAAATAATTATTGCAATTGTCAGTGTTCAAGTGAAGTACATGGAAACACTTTCAGCAGCGGTTTTGTCTCTGACAGAAGATGAGGACTGGAGCAGAGGTTCTCTGGGCCAGCTGTTCTGGAGCTGTGGCCCTTCGGGAGGAGGAGGGTCGTGCCGCACTGAGGGACTGTCAGGGGAACCCTGTGTACGAGGGGAGGGAGAGACGGTTAAACCAGCACCTTCCTGCTGAGTTTGTGGTGAGGCATAAACTTCCCGCTGGTTCCTGACCTTTTTTTTTTTTAACCTGAGTGTAACTGACTTAACAGTGCTGTGCTGTTCTGTCACTAATTCTACTGTTGTTCCTGCTGCACAGCAGAAGTAAGTAGTCCAGTCCCAAAGGAGATACAAGTAAGTTGTCACTACATTGATTTATAGTCTCTATAATAGAAATGGAAACTGTACTTTATTGTGGCTTCTATTGTTTGTAGAGTACCACAAATCACACACAGTTTATTTTAACTGCTTTTAATTTTATATAGTGGCAATAGAGCATTAAATACAAAACTTGAAACAAAAATTAACTTTCAGAAAGGTGTTTCAAAGGCATTTAAAAGACCACAAAGATTTAACGGCCTATCAGCGAGACTGATAGCAGAGCATTTTGGAAGGAAGTTACATTGTGTACACATTAACACCATTTCAAGTTTCATACCAGAAAACATCTTCCTCGATCGTACAATCTACGTTCCAGTTATAAGCAGCAAAGCTTCAGTCATCATCTTCAGTAACCCTGGTCAGAGCCGTTCACCTGTCGTTAAGAAGTGCTGCTTTTTTCTTTTCCTAGAAAACGGAAGCTCTAAGAGGCACTTGTTCCAGCAGCCAGATCAACTTAGAACTCTGAAATACCCAAACTCAGCTTTTTCTCTGCTCATCTACAGTCAGAGCAAAACTCGGCTTCATTTAAATGTGCAGCTAAGTTGTAGCTCTCTGGTTCCTAAAGAGCTTTTTTTTTTTTTCAACCTGAATTTTATTTTTAGCTTGAGCCCTTTCTCCACCTGCAGCTGGAGACACGAGCTCAGGTGGTTGGTTAATGAACTAGCTCTGTACAGGTCTGGCAGCAAACAGCTGCTAGGGGATGACCCCAAAGGGGCTTCCCCTGGAAAACAGGATATGTGTAACAGCTTACACCATCTCTTCCCTGCAACCATGACCACGAGGGCTTGTGTAGTCCCCAACTGCTTGAAACCTACCCAGGGAACCGAGACAGCTGGGGATAAAAAAGGTGTCCATGAACATCTCTTAGCACAGCTGAGATGAGCAATATACTTTTGGCAACTTGCACTCCACAGTACTCTGTACCTTTTCTTCGTATCTACACCACTTCTACGCTAGTTAACACGTACTCTGACATTAATTATTTTATTCTGCTGCTATCTGTTGGTTATTTCAAATTCATTGGACTACCTATTCACAGAGGCTCCCACAGCACGATTTACTCACTTGTCACGCACTCTTTACGTTGGCCACAGGATGATAGGTTTTGCTCTCTTACCCTTGCAAGCTCATTTGAAACAAACAACAACAAAAAAAAAAAAAGCACCCTGCACAAAAATGTGCTACTTATGAGCTTAGGCAACTTAAAATGTCTCATACCAGCTGACCTCTGCAGCAGATTTAAGTTTTCACGTTCTTTCAGCAGGAAGCAGAATGCATCAGGTTTTCCTTGGGCTAAAAATTTGCTAAAATTAAGTTTAAAAGAAAGACTTTGACATGAAAAATTCAGTATCAAACTAAACACTGTAGTGCAAGTTTTAGTTAGAGCTCAAATAGCTGATATTAACTTAAGGGTGTATCACTATCATTATTAACATGTACACAAATTTTTAAGGTGGTCAGTTATGCACAAAGAATGTTGTATATATAACTTAGTGTTAATAAACTAAAACCACCACAGAAATCTGAGTAGAAAGCCAGGTTTGAATATAAAATTAATACCTGAGTATAATGGTCAAATTTATTCCCCTTGATAAATGACATACAAACATGTTTAGTGCCTCAGTTCTACAGTTCACATTAGGTTTTTTTCCTGTGTTGTAAGAGACCGCTCAGTACTAGTGCTATTTCCAACATAAAAGATTTCAGACAGAACAGCTTAACAGTCTTGCGCACAGCGATCTTAATAGATTAAGATTTTTCAATTAAAGTCTTCATTTTTCCTGTAGACTTCAGCATGTGTGGTCCAAACTGAGAAGGAAACCAGAAACACATTCAGATTGCTTTCAACAGAAAACTAGTCAAACTATTACCCATCCAAGTTGTAAGTAAAACTAGAACTTGGGCAGAGATAATTCCCTTTATCAACCTGCGTCTCTGCATGTGGATTTCACCCACTTCATAGCCACAAAGTAAAGGGAAACTTGTGTCAGCAATCGGCTGAAATCACTCACATAAGGCAGCTAACCCTCTGCTGGAGCAGCTCTGATTAGGGATAACTTGCTCTACCACAGCAAAGTAAAGTAAGAAGACAGATGCAGTTGTCTTTAGAAGATGACAACCAATTGCTCTAGCGGCAGTTTGACAGTATTTCTGTTCTTACTCTATCCTGCATTTTTGTACAAGTCCTTTTAAAAACTGTGTCATACAAGGATATCATACGAGGACTGAGCTAGCAAAGAAGTTACATATGGATAAGAAACTGATGACGTGTTTATTAGCTCATTACAGATCAACATTCCATCATTTAACAACTTAAAACCTTCAGTTTTCTTAGCTTTTGAGGACTTAATGATTCTTAATCTCAAAAGAGGGACTGTAAATTTCCAAATTGGAAGGTTATGAAAAATCCATGCGTGGCTAAAACATTGCCAGCTCATGTTCTTTTCCTTAAAGCCCCAGTGATGCTGGGGAAGAAGTGACTGATTCTTGGGCAATACCTAGCCTTTTAGTTACGAAGAACCGCCTGACCGCTGCCGGAATATACCTTAAAGGCCTAAACCAGAAAGCAAGTCAGTCAGCATTAATAACCCGAAGTACTCAGAAGTCCACAGATTTGTGGGCTGATAATCTTAATTTCCTCAGAACTTAATTCAGAGTGCAGCCAGCTCTTTCAGAGTTTTATGTGCATTTTTCCAGATGCACAAAGAGAAAAATAACTCTTTACTCTTCCTCTCTCGCTCTACAGCACAAGGCTTCAAGGACTGCTTACTAACAAAACTGATCTATACTAGCCTGTTTTTTAAGTCAGTGTGTATCACTAGAAACTTGCATCTTGAACATTCACTGCTTAAAAAACCCCTTACTTCAATTTCATATCAATCTGAAATAAACTAGAAGCCCTTAACTTGTACCATGATGAAGGTTTTAAATATAATTTCTTTTTACCATTCTCACACTATAAAGAAACTGCTTTTATTTACTCGGCCTTTCCAATTATTGCAAGAGACTCCCTACACCAAGATCCAGCAAGCATTCTGAACAATTTGCTTTTCTGCATTCCTAGGAACGGCTGACATATTTCAGCATCTTGCTTCAGTATTTCACGTGCACTATCTGAATGGTTAAGGTTGGTGACAGCAGGCAAACTCCGCTCAGATTTGATTCCGATATGAGCCCTTAGGAACTGAGTTTTCAGAATATCACATGCTCATGGCAACAGAAGAGATTTTTGTTCCAAAAAAATAAGAAAACTATAACAGGGCTTTTTAAACCTAGGGCCAAAGGAGCACACAATCGGAACATTTGATACTAAAAACATGATTGTCACAAATCCTGGCATATCAACAGTACCTGATAGCGTTTTGTGGACAGGGATGCTAACTCGTAGGTATTTGCCTATGTTGGCAGAAAGACGTACGTTGGCCTTCACGATAACTATCATTTAGTCCGAGCACGTGTTCAGAATCGCAATACTCACCAGCACTACCTCAGTCTTTGTCTTTGTTTCAGTCTTTGGAATGACTTTTTCTGTTTCACTTTGGTTGTCATTTTGGTATCGATACGCAAATTTCTTTTTGAGTGCTTCTGCTATTAATGCTGCGGGATCTGTAGGGTCAGGCACTTTAGATTTTGTACCTTCTGATGATCTAGAAAAGAAAATGAGAAGAATTAACATAGTCCAAACCAAACTTTTAGAAGTTGTGAATGCTTTTGCATTCTTTGTCAGATGTTACATCAGCATCTGTCTCACCTTGAAACAGTTCTGAGTCATAAAAACAAATCATTAATGCAAATGTTAATACATTGATATTTATTTATATTTATTACCTTTTCACTGAGCGTAGTTTCACACTGTTCATGTCTTTGAGGATTTCTAGCATGTTTGGTATTTCAAACTTCTTTGGCCCATTTTCTGTCAGATTCTGTCCAGAGTTCATTTTTTTATTTTTCCTTTCTTTAATGAGCTCAATTGCAGACATACCCTGTTGTAGGCCTGGGGGAGGGAGCGGTGGCGGAGGAGGAGGTGGCGGTGGCGGAGGTGCAACAGGGACAGCAGCTGAAGCAACTGGACTTGACCCAACTACAAGTAAAACATGCGTTACACGTCAATTTACTTGTAAATCCCCTTTATATCTCACAAATGCTCAGGTAAGAGTATGACTATACTAGCTTCAATTGCCCCCCGCCCCCACCTTCTTGAGATTATCATGTAACTTTTTCATTCCTAAACCACCTAAGTAGACTCAACTGAAAAGCCACATAAAAATCCTTCCTGAAGTGTCAGAAGCATACTTTGAATTTCCAGTTCGAACTCTAGGTGCATTCATGTCTTTACTGCAACGGGATGGATGTCACGACGTCTTTTAGTTATGTTCTGCCTCTAACATTACCAGTATTTCACTTTCTTCTGAGAGGCAGGTACTGAGCTGGAAGTCCCACACATGTGAGCAGTGCTTCTTCCTACTTATCATCACAAATAAGAAATTACCAAACAAGATTTCTGAATGTAAATTTCAGAGCTCAAATAATGCTTAAATTGAAGCTTATTCCAGCTCTCTGAGGTTAAGGATTCTTAGGCCAGCCAACCATCTGCCTGAAGAGAGACGTTCTCACAATAATCTTGATTTCAAGTTCCCTGTACTCTTCAGGTAAAAATGGATGTTATAAATATAATAGCAGTAATAACTTCACAAATAAATGAAGAAACCTCTGCTCAAATGCACCTTTAAAGAAATCAGCAACACCAGATTGAACCAGAGCTTTGAGGCTTGGAGTGTGAAGATATGCATACAGGTAACAGAGGAGTCTACTCTGTACATGTAGGCACACACACAGTGTCATTACCACGTTCTACCTGAAGAGGGAGGTAAAGATGATAAAATCAAATGGAAATGTAATTTTCCTAATAAATAGAGGCAAAGGGAAAATGATGAAATAAGTTATTAGTTATTTCACAAAACCCCCGCAATAATTACAATTTAACAGTAAAACCATGTGATCCTTAAAGCTATTTCATAGTTTTGAATACAAACAGTTAAGGAAAAATAAAGCAACTGCTACCAGTTCACACAGAACTACACAAGAGCATCTGAAGAACTGGAGTATGATTTTATACATAAACGTAGGAAAAACCTGTACTTGCTAAGTGACCTCAGGGAAGAGTGGAAATGGAATGGCTGTCATCTCCAGTCACCAAGGGCCATCTCCCACTAATCTCTGGAGATGGTAGACTTAGAACTGGAGGGCAGTCAGAGACAAGGGAAAGAGGAAAAAGAAACTCAGGAAAGGAAGAATTATTCTGTTTACTACCAGAAACAGTGCACCACTTTTGGTTCCATCTGGACAACGTGTTTGATCCCAGACATGATTCCAGTAAACAACCTCCTTTTCTGTTATTTAGTTCATAAACTTGAGATGTGTATTACATATTCCAGAAGCGTAATTAGCATCTTGTATAATTACTTTGTGATATCAGAGATCCTATTTAATTACTGGATGGGAAGACTTAAGTGTTAGCAATTAAGTAACATTCTTTTAGTTTGGTTTAATCCATCACGTTTATCATGAGCTTTGCTCTGAAAGCTGTTTAATACTTCTTCTTTACTTATCCACCGATTCAGAATGCTGGCAGACTTTCACACGAACACGAAGACTTTTGGAATACTAGAAAATACAGAAAATCTCGCGGGTCTCTTGTCTTCAAGACCTATTCTGTAGCCCTTGGTTAGTGTGCTATATCTGTCTACCAAACTAACCAAAACAACATGGAGAAATGTTCAGTGTTGCAGTATCTCACAAAAATTAATTAGCACATTATTAATGAATTTGTCCCTTTTATAATTAACTAATTTGTGCTAAAAGTACAGCAAATTTGATACCTGCTGTCAGGTTCTGTTCTTGCAAGATTACAATTTTGGCTATTTGCGCTCTTAAAGTGGCTAGTTCATTTTCTAGAGCGCTGATCTTCTGCAGAGCTTCTTCATTTGCGGTCACTATGCTCCTGGACACTGGCTCTTCCTCCAGTGGGTTTTGTAAGGACGTCTGTCTGCATGGGAACTTTGCAGAATGACGTAGTTCACCTGAAAGAGGCTGGGCTGGTTTTGACCAAACTTCTGACCTGTAACAAAAATATCACAGGATTCCTTTTTTAAAGGCTTTGTTAGAGATAAAAACTAAAGCACCATTACATACAAACCAGGAATACAAGCTGGAAGGCCTGACTTTAAAATTGGCTTTACACAAATCACTTCCACCAAGGCATCATATAGCTTAAAGTAAACAAGAGCTTCACATCCTTTCTGTTTGCATCACGAGCTGCATTTCTTCTCTACCCTAGCCAGCTTTTTGTGGAATCCTTGATTTCAGGAGAAAAAAGGAATACATTCCCCTTCACACCCAATCTATTTCTCTGCCTCATACCTACTGTATTTTTTGTTGGAATTAAGATTTAAATTTATTTTTTTGCCTAAATGCTACCATTTTTCCCCAATGGGCTGCAAATAGTCACTTGAAGTCGACTCCTTTGAAGGAGAAGGAAGTGTTTCTTAGTTCCGCAGCACATTTTTGGACTCCTGAAGGGACAGTCCTCCATTTTAGCAGCGTTGTGAGTATGGAGTACATGAAACAGCTTAGTGGCACAGAGGCTGCTCATCAGTAAATGGGAAAGGGTCTTATACCTAGTTTTCTAACACAACAAATAAAACTATAGAGCAGAAAACTTCATACAGTTTTTAAAGAGTCCTTAAGCTTCCCTCCTCTTTCTCACAAGAGCAAGAAAATGCAACTCTGTTGCCTTCCTTTACTACCCTCCAAAGCTCAAGCTATGTTAAACACTGAGGTGTTACCAAGCATCCGCAGTCAAATAAGCACTTAGAAAAGGTTATAGTCACTGAAGACACCGACATTTTTAAACAGTTTATCTCAAGTAGAATTGATAAGGATTAATGACAACAGATTATCATAAACATTATAATCACAAAATATGACCACATCCTGAACTCCTGAATCCTCCTTAACTTCAATCCCAAAACTTCTCAGGCAGGTCAGGATTCCACCATTTATTCATCATGAGAGTAGGAACAGTGGGTAGTGATTATCACTTTTCAAAATGTGTAGAGTGGCTCCAGACTAATACAGCTTAAGAGCCCCATCGCCCTGGATACATGGGTTAAGCTACTCTGGATGCGCATCTGCTGTTGTGCTAGACTTAAAGCAAGAGCCAAGATTTAAGGCTAGAACAAGCCCTGTGCCCTGACCATCTCAAACCAGGATTTCATACACATTTGACATGACACTGACAGAAAACGACAACACAACTTGCAGAAATTTGATCAACTGAATTGAATTCAACAGAATTGAATATTGTCAAGGATGTTAAAATTTAGGTGCTGTTATCTAGATAGGAATAGAGAGCAACTAAAGCTGAGAAGAGAACAGGATGCTTCCCATAGGAGCCATCTCCCTGCTCTCCCTAAATAAGTAAAGTGGAAGGAGCCAGCAGTCACTTCACTCTTTAAAACCTGCCTTCTAGAAACTCTTCTAATGGAGCACAATAGCTAAACAACAAAGGGTATTTTTAGCTCAGAGCAGTAATGGTGTTTTAAGCAAATGTCCTGACTGGAATCTAACGCTGCGGAAAAATACTATGCTTGAATTGTCACTACTGCTCTGACTAGGGGCAGGGGAAAAATGATTTGCCATTTAGTTGCTTCCTCTATGAAACTGCATTCGCAGAAAAAAATGTCTGTTTACTGAATTATACAGTGAATATATATTTAACAGTAACACCTATGCGATCTTGTCGAAACAGAGAATTTCAAATGCCTGGAAAACACCTAATGCATACTAGCTCCACTACACAGTACTGTGCATAGACGTAATAAATGGTGCACGTTGAAATACTCATATTTGCCAAGTAATTCACTTACCATGCTCCATTATAAGCTGTTTGCCTTAAGGTCACTATATATCTACAGGATTATTTTAGTCCCATCCCACATCCATCTGTCCCCCTTCCCCCTTCACATGCAGAAGTCTCAGCAAACATGCAAGCCCTACATCTTTCGTAACAGGTTCTTTGAAGCAACAAAGAGCTATTCTCCCTGTAGTCTCCATTAAACGTAATAGCCTTCCAGTTCAATCTTCAAACAAAATGTTTCTGTGCAAGCAAAAGTAGTATTGGCCAGTTACTTTCCTTTGCCTCAAATACACTTTACAAATAATGTTTCCCAAACAAGTGTTGATTTCTGTGACTCTCCTCTGAGTTTGTGAAATTAATGTGGCAGTGCCAGAATGTTCGTTATGCAAAGCTTCACTGCAGCAAGTCCTGTTGGAGGGCATCTAGGTCATTACTAACCTATTTTGTGCTTTCAGATTAAGAACAGTATCCTCCGGTAATCTCCGAAGCCAACAATCTGTGCCTTTCTCTGGAAGGTTAGTTTGTTTAGAAGAAAAACTTCCTCTGCACTGCAAAACTGTACCTTTTTTTCTGGCTAGTCTGAGCAGCAATTTGCGTATGCTGGAATAAAGAACTTCATCACTTCAGCCAATCTGTTTCATGCAGTTACAGTGCTATGTGGTACTCTTGGTCCAACACAACAGCACCTACCCCGTCAGTCTGGACACAGGTGCTCACACACTTCCCTGCCAGTTTTCATTATGAAGATTAAAGATGAAATATAAACCATAATTTTTAATTGTCTTTAGCAGACTGCAGAGCCTTAACCAGAAAGGTGAAAACCAACGTGCCAATTACTGGATTGTCAGAATGACCGTTGCTGCTAACTAGGAAGATGTACAGTACACCACCCCATAGTAATGAAAATCTCGGGAGAACTGGAGAAGAGTCAGTGTTAGCAATACCACAGCAGACATTTTTGTGGGGACAAGGTTGCTTGAAGCTGTCACATGCAATTCTTTGCAATAAATAAGTAAAAAAAAAACAAACCAGTCTTCCCTATATAAAGCCAACCTCCTATATATTCTCAAACGAGCCTTTCACTTATAATCCTGTTAGTCTAACCTCTACTACTGCTTTTCCAGACCCTGCCTTTTCTACCCCTCTCTCTTCTCCCAGCCTTCAAGTCCTCTCCATTAATTGCAATGCACAGAGAATTCTCATTAGAGAGAAGCTACACTTCTTCCTTGCAGTTCAGAAGTTCAAAGAGAAGATCTGAGGAGCATACCT
The DNA here is from genome assembly GCA_031468815.1 of Morus bassanus. Lineage (NCBI taxonomy): Eukaryota > Metazoa > Chordata > Aves > Suliformes > Sulidae > Morus > Morus bassanus. The sequence continues at coordinate 130,699,601 of CM062567.1, read as the reverse complement.
GAGCCTTGTAGAGACTTCACCTTCTTCTCGAGCAACCCATCCCACATCCGCAAAGGAGGCCACTGCATCTTCTCTAAATTGATTAGGAAGGTTTCCTTCTGTGTCATGAGAAGTAAGCTAAATTTTAAAGACAAGATAGAAGGTTTTAGAGTCACTATTCTCAGCCTACGTCACAGTCATTCTACCCATAACTATTAGTGAGACTACATGTAACTATTAACACGTACATGCACAAAACACATCCATAGACTCAGCACACTTATTTCTGTCCTGGGCTTGGTCCAGAACCATTTCACTGACTTCAAACTATTCCATCTAGTCTGCTGAACACTTTAGAGAAACTATTTTTTTTAAGGTTCATGGCTAACTACATATATTATCACATGACACTACTGAACGCTAAAAATCCAGTGCAAATTGTTACCTTAAAGACTAACAAACATCAACATTCTCAAGTAGTTTGCTATATTAACTCAAATAATATGTTTTTAAATTATATTCATGACCAGTGGTTAATAAAGACATTAAGGCTACTAGTACTTCTTAAGTCTTTTGCTCTGATTTAATATTATATTGAAAGTGAAATTCTGTTGAAGTGTGTTTCCCTTCCCCTACAACTTCCAGAATTTCTGTACAAGAATAAAGGTGTGTACATTACACAGGGGAAAGAAAATTAAAAAAAAAAAAAAAAGCTATTTCTGTTAGCTCAGTAATCACAGAGACTTTGAGTGAGGGGTAGGATGCAATCGTAACGGAATACGCTATTTGCTAACAATCTTATTTACAGCATGCCAAAAAACTGACCATTTTCCAGCATGGTTCTGCCATTAGCTTTATAGCTGTTTGAAGCCAAAGGTGAGGACGGCTCCAGAGACTGGAACCTTTCTTAGATTTACAGTGAAGTGACCTGAATGGAGATTTCAAAAATTGTCTGGACCATCAATACAGGCTCCATAGCCACAACTATACCAAATTGTTTCAAATCTACTTTGAAATACTGGCTGCTTCCCCCAGTTAGCCAAAGGCATGTATACTCAGTCACTGGACTACTGAGCAGCCTGGTCTCAGTATCTTAGCAGATAACAGCTACTGAAACATCTTTCAGTAACTTATTCTGCTTAGTCTGTCACCTTGAGTTACTTATCTCCAATGCAACTATGCCACCTCTTTTGCTTGTATTACATACAATCCTCAGGCCAAATTTGCACATGAGCCGCTGCAGCTGTACAAGTGCCACTGCTGCTGGTGGTGGCCAAGAAGCTAGTAATACTGACAAAGATGGTGGTAGTATGTAACAGTCTGTGAAGACAGCTTTGATCCAGTCTGTTAGCACTTAGGTCAATTTTCAAGGCAACTGACCTCTGTAGGAGGAAACTATTATGTAGCAGCAACTATGAATTGTTAGCATTAACCCGAATTTGTAGCAGACCTATCGCAGTAGGACTGCAGGTTGGATGAGGTAAAACCATTTCTGAAGAACATCCACAGATATTTTAGTTGTAGCCTTTGATACAGAAGTCCCAGATAGATAAAAGTTGTGGGTTTGGGGTGGTTTTTCCCCAGGAGTTGTTACAAACAGCTTTGGAAATCGAGATTAGTCATCTTCATCTCACACTCTTGCAACTTGTGTGTGAGCCTTTATCACAGCTCCCAGGAGTGTGTATTGGCACCATCAGATCATTTGGAAACAACAGGGTTTTTTCCAGGTAGCATCAGCACAGATGGTAATATGTTTATCACATTAACAGTTGTGCCTAATACCATCACAGTCTGCCTCTCTTTAAAACAGTCTAGAGAATACTATATTGCACGTTAGGATTTTCATTGTTTGAGGTTTCCTTTGGCTTTTTTCTTTTTTAAAATAGGAAGAAATGTTAATGACCACAGCATCTGTATTAATGTTAACAGCAATTTAAAAAAATCCATAATACATTAGCTACTTCTTGCAGGTGATACAGATTTTCCTGGTGGTAATGGCCACATGAGGAACTATTAGCCTGAAAAGACTTAAGGCACATTTAAATAAAGGCACTACACGTATTTGCATCAAAAATAATTTTATAAATCAACAGTAAGGGATGCATTTACTAGTGCCAGGTTTCCTGCATTGTGAGATAAATAACTTCTAATCCAACATTTAGTAATAAGCCTTCTGTTATATTGTGATGCAAGTTTCTTCTTACTTTTTTATTCGTATTTATATGTAAACAGAATCTGCTTGTTATCCCATATACAGATGTTTCTTTTCTCTATCCCTAAAAACAACAAGGCCTTCCACAGCAGTGAATTTTGAATTTCAAGTTAATGCAGGATTTTTACTTTAATTTAAAGGTTAAAAGCCAACACCCATCCCTTAAAACCTTTAAGCATCATTTGACAGACAGGCAAACAACTCTGTGACTACCCTATTCCTCCAGCCAACCTCAGCTGAAGAAAACTTGGACAACTGCTCTGCCAGCACCTGAAATGGAGAACAGAGAACTGAAAACAGAGGCCCAGTTCTACTGGATGGCAGGAACTGAACGAAACGGTGAAAGTAGCCTGCTTTTCTGTCTCTGGAAACTATGTAGTTGCTTCCCCCGCTTCTTCCTTCACAGGCTTTTTTTGCCTATTTTAGTGTGCATGTATGCTGCACACATGCACATGCATGCCTGTGGGCTTCACACCCATTACTCCACGAATTTCTGAAGACAAGACGACACACACTGTACTGTTTTGGCTGATGTCATATGATTGTAGAATATCTTGAGTTGGAAGGGATCCATAAGAATCATCAAGCCCAACTCCCAAAGAGTCAGCCCCGCCAGTGTTTCCGCCCGGTTTCAAACTGGGGACCTTTTGTGTGGTAGGTGAATGTGATAACCACTATACTACAAAAACAGTGCTTCGGAGTATGTCAAAGCAGGATCCCTACATTTTGTTTGCTCCAGGAAGTGGAAAGCAGAACAAATATTTTATACATTTAAGGACAGAATAAAAATCTCTAATTTCAAATTACTAATACAGTTAAGTATTAAAAATTTGGAAATACTTCTTCAAGTAAGACAAACTTGTTATGGTTTTTCAAATTAGCCCAGTAAACCCTGATGTTTGCTACGTGCACACCAATTTCTTAGGAGATTTCTATTGAGTTATCAAGTTTCCATCAAACAGGAGAAGCATGGGACTAGAACAGAGATGCTGTAGCTGAAGGATACTATCTTGAGAGACAGTATTGTAGGTTCGGTTGAGTCTACCTAGGCTATATTGGTAAGTCTAACTTTATTTTCTCCTAAAGGCTACAGATAAACCTAAAAAATATGACATACAAAAGAACTCTATGAACCATTTATTTTCATTTGTTCATGCAATATAGAGTATATAAGGTAAGCTCTGCCACTTACTGAATACGTAAGCAGCATTTAGCAATTAATTTACATGTTGGCAATGGCAAGATCCATAGAGACAGGTATTACAACAGTCAGCAGACCTCAAAACTCAAAACGTTAGGCTACTACTCTTTTTTTCAGACTAGCTGAACAAAAGCATGCTAGAAGAGAAAAAAGAATGAACATAACAGAGATATTCTTTCAATATCTCTTACCCATTTATCACAAGGAGAATGAAGACCTGTGGAAAGTTTGTTGGTCTTAGATAAAGTTAGAAACACTGATGATATACATGCACCCTCAGAAGAGGCAAGTAAGGTTTGCTCTGGTTTTTAAAGAAAGTGACTTACAGCAAGGTTCAGTGTATGGTCCTTTCATAATATAGCTAAAGCTGGCAAGAAAGAAAGAGGAAGAGACAGCTATAGGAAAGTGTCAGTTGCAACAGCATAAAAACGATCGAGACCAGTATTGAACTTCACTATAGAATCTTAACGCTGAGATAGAGACATAAAAAACAGATGTTAGCATCACACTTTTACATGCTCAGCAGTTTATATATTAAAATAGTTTAAAGTCTGCATAAACCATGTAAGTTTTAGTATGTTTCCAGACTCAAATTTTGAAATTTATATTTCTAATTCAATCAACTCTGACAATTGTACTTCTATTTTTAGGATCCTTTCCTTTCATCTAATAGATGAATGTTTATACTTAGTGTGCATAAAATCTAAGCAGAGCTGACTGAATGTCTCTTTAAGAGGAAAAAAAGGCAAATATTTTATTTATTCTAACACAGAATTCAGACAAAGACATATATATATTTTTATTTCAACACTAAAAATATTCAGGAACAGATTCCCCAGATGTATCTTACAGCTCTTTGCAAGTACATAAAACAGAAGTGTCTTCTTTTATGTACCATATTAAGAGAAGGCAGTATTTGGCTAACTATCTGCAAATGAGCATCATCTTCCCATGTATGGCCTTTAGAGTACAGAAAATCAGGCACATTATAGGAAGACTTCACTTCCTTTCAAATCTGAGGCACACAAAACCTTATTGCTGGCGTAGCTACTATTAATTATATACCCAGAAGTTTAAAACTAGCATGTCATTTTGTTGTCCTTCTCACCTGCACAAATCCCCACCGCCACAATGTATATATTTACTTCTTAAGTTTCATCAAGCCACTAGTAGTGGGAGATGGTTGCCCCCCTAGTTTCTCAATGTAATTATTTAAGAGAGGCAAAGTGTTGGCATGGCTTTTACTATCACACCAAAAAGGCTTCTATGGTCATCTGAACTATCTGATTTTGCTGCTATAATTTCAAGTCTAAATATTGTTCATACATTTCATATGGGATATAGAAACTAATTTAAATAGTGAAAAATTTAGCTGTGTGGAAATTACCTTGTCTTAGTGTGGGTGATGATTACCACAATTCATCTTTATGTTCCCCACCTTTCCTTGGCCCAAGAAACATTACCTTCTCAGCTTGAGTTTCAAAGACTAAATTTCTCCAATTCTATACCCACCCCCTATCCCTAACACATACAGAGTTGAAGAGATTATGTGTAACAGCTTCAATTTTCCCATCTGTTCCTGAAAGACTTGTTATAAAAAGCAAGGGTTTTCTCCTCCTTAAGCTTTTACCCCGTCTTTACCCTCCCACTACATGCAGCTGAAGTTAAAATCAAACAAGTCAGAAAGCTGCACAGAACTCATGTTCCCCTTTCACCTATACAGTGCTAGCCTTGTATTTAAAACAAAAGCCAACAGGGTCCTCATGTTATCTTGTTACTAATGTTTTACATTCTGATAAAGTTCTTTATTTTCCCAAAATGTTTAAGTAACTGTTCATCTTTACATACCTCTTAAGCCTAGCTTCTAAGTACTGGTTATAGAAATAACTTTCAAACATTTTTCTCTTTTATGAACGTATTTTTTTCCCCAAGAATAACTTTTCAATACTGTATTGCCTCATTTTAGAAGTTCCAATTTCCTTAGGGAAAAAAACCTATTTCAAGCTTCATTATGTGTGTTACAGCAACATGAATTTAGTTAGGTTTTAGGCAGCACAGAAGCTGAAGAATCTGCATTTGGAAAAAATCTGAACTGGAAGTGGGAAGAACTGAAGTAAACTAATTCTCCTACATGCCCAGTTTTATCATATTTTGCTTTTACAAACCCTCTAGTCATTTATTTAAATGAACTGCATATTGCTTAAAATCTTCTGATGCAAGAGCAAATCCGTTTATCAGTATAGTGAAACACGTATTCTAAACTGTTGAGAATACCTACCTGAAACTGAACTCTTGGACACTGTATAAGAGAGAGGTTAGTACCAATTTTCCGTACAATACTTCGAGATGAACCATAAGGCTTGCTTGACCAAAGCACCTAGATGGGAAGTAAAAAGAAGCCAGCTGTTAGGTAACTGATTTTTATATCATATTGGAATAGTTTTCCCTTATCCTTCCATACTATGCTTGTGCTAAACGTATTTAAAGTTATTTCTTTCATGCCAGAATAGAACATAATATAAATACACTGAAATTTCTATCAGTGAACTCCTTACATTCTATGCCCAAACTGGCACAAAATTTGTTTTTTGTCATTACAATATAGCTATGGCTGTTTAAGTTCAAGACAACCTTTGCATTAAGTTTAAATTCAAAGCAAGAAATCAGGTAACACAGAAGGATTCAAAAGTTGGCAGCATCTTCAAAAGCATCATTTGCGATTTTCAAGACGATAAAGAATCTGCATTGGGTCAGACACCTCTTTTTAAGGGGTTTCAAGAAAAGCCACTCAATCATGAAAAATCCATAAAGTTATGTAATTCTGCATTTCCCCAAAATATCTTTTCTTTTTAAATTAAGAGCTCTTCTAACACAGGAATGGTGTCTATCAGTCTTAATAAAAATAACTATCAGCTAGCATAAGCATGAAAATGTAACTGTGAAATTAAAGAGCAATGAAAAGGGGGAAAATAAATACATGAGAATGAAACTTTGTCCTAAAACAAAAAAAAAAACCAAACAAAACCCAACACATTCACCTCTATAAAATTGCACACAGCACCTCAGCACACCCAGCTTCATTGGAACTGTTTCTACTGCAATTCAGATTTCTTCTACATTGTTTCAACAGGGATTGAATGTGCTGTCTTTTGTTGTACTTAATGACGGGAATGTTTGCTCTACTATTTACCATAGTTGTATGAAATAAAATGAGACTTTAATCCTAGGAGAATACTACAAAATGAGCCAGAACAAAGGGGGAAAAAAAAACCAAACCCAAACCCAGAGAGACATAGGAAAGATGTCAGCACAGGGAAAGGCAACAAAAACAATGCAAAGAAGAAAAAGAATAATGGGAGGACTCGAACACAGAGAATGTTGTCAGTAAAAACTTAGAACACCGTATGGTAATTTAAAAAATTTGGTCAGTGTTTACTTATAGTTGTAGATATGAATTTACGACTCAGATCTTAGTTTTTAAAGGCTCGTAGATTAAAGCAAACTCAACATCCTGTTACAAGGTTGCCCAGGAAAGAAAACTTAGATAGAATCCAGGCTATTAATACCGAAATAACCCTCATCTGGCATGGCAATATTGCCTGTGTGATTAGTGCAGTGCAGCTGTGGGAGTTTCACAACACACAGCTGAATAACATTTTGATAATACCAAGCAAAGATCACCACTCTTAGGTTTAGAAGTTTCTATTAAAAAGAAAAAATTATGTTCCATGGTATTTATCACCAGATTACATTATCTCAGAAACCACACAAACATTTTGCCTATTTCTAAACAAGTATACCTCCTTCCTCTGGCTTTATTGGAATGTATTCATTTTGACAAAATAAATGTGGACTGCACATACGCTATGCTAGACCCTCACATCAGAGTTGCAACTTTGCGACTAATCCACTCAGACCCATTTTTTCCATTCTACAAAACATATATTCTCTTGCTTAATATGCTGCTAAGTTTGAACACAAGTTTTTTCAATACAGAGTACTCCATTGATCCTGCATTTTGGATGCCTCAAACAAAGACCTCACAAAGACCTCACACTCAGGACTATCACATTACTGTTTGTCTATATGCCTGAGCAAATATCAGGTAGATCAGGAGCCTTCAAGAAAAAGTCACTGACAAACAGTACTGCAGTAACACAGCCTCACTATTCACAACAGATTCTGATGTTAGAAGCAGAACTGTTGGCGGTAGCCTCAAAGGAATGTTGCACTGGAAAAAAATAACACTAGTGAAGGGAAGGCTTAATTACAGAAGTACTTCTGCAACAGCAAAAGAGCCTAGACTACATGCTATATTACCAACATCAGTGCAGTGCATTTTAGACAAGTGGCAAAACTTGTTTAGAGATTGCTCAGACCACAGACAAGGTGCTGACTAGCACCCAGATCCGCAAAAATATTTGGTGCCCAAATGCCCTTGGGGTTGTTCAACAACAGTGGTTTGGTGCATCAAAACTTCTAATGACTCAGTTTTGGTAATTCATGATATGCCTGGACAATATTTTCAGAAAACTGCACGCAAGCTGTGCCACAAGGTATGCAAATAAAGTCAGCACACTGCTCAGCTGAGCTAATAAGTCTCAGCACTGCTCTACTCAAGTTCACACAACTCCTTGTTGACTTGAAGCACTGGCAGAGCAAGTCTGCAAAATATTACTTAGCCATACCCTCTTATTGCATCAGTGTTTTGCTGTTGTCCAGAGCAGCTGACTTTTGGAAATGTAATTGCATTATCACAAGCTTGACACATGTAGAGAATCCGGGGAAACAGATTAAAAACTTGTTCCCTGCCCCCATTTAGGCTGAAAGATGTTGCTGACAATGACCACAGCAACACTCGTGGTAGTCCAGCATATCCTCATACTTTGAACTTTCAAAGTTACACTGCATGAAATTCAGATCCAAGTTCAAATAAAATCCTAAAATACAGATTCTTATTGGTAATTTTAATTTACAATTTCTAAACAATTTGCTCTCCATAAATTTCCAAGACTGATAAAAGGTTCTACCAGAATAATCCAGAGTAAGAACTGCCCTTCTAAGTACTGCACATAGCTGTTAAGTATTTCCCTATTGTTAAAACATTAAAATATTTTGACAACTTACAGGGACTACTGCATTGAGGTCAATACTTCTACTCAAAATAGCTTCCTAAAGGTCCCAGGGACAAAGCAGTTGACGTGTAGCAGATCTCTTTCTCCCTCTCTCTACTAAGCATTCAAAGAAAACTCTATATACACTTTCCTCCAAGAGGAGAGCTATGCATGCACATTCCTCTCTTTCCCCAGTAAAGAACACAGCCGTGTTGCTTTCATGTACTGTTAACAACTCCTTTCAGGAGAGTTAAATATAGCACAATTATCATCATCATCTCAGTTTCATGGGGTTTTTCATATATCCAAGATAAGAGCAAAGAAATTATATTATTTAAGGATAAATATCACTGTTAAAAATCAATTGAAAATTTTCCTTCAGCTTCAAAACACACACAGAAGTCTGGCATGAAAAGCAGTGTTTACAATGTGAACAGTTTGTTATTAGAGCTAGAAGAACTGCATGGTATTTTTAACACATATATTACTCAATACTTCAGCGTCCAAGTAGTAAACCTCACGCTTTTTCAGCAGTGGAGAATCATACAAGTACGGAGTATACTTGAAGTGTTCTGCTAGAATAGATAAGCTCAAACTAAAATACATGAAGTGCTTTCTATACCTGATTTTCTGAAAACACGAAGCAAGTTTGAAACACTTACTGATTCCATGTTTAATCCAACTTGTTCAAAAGCCATCCTAATTAAGCGCTTAAGCCAGCAAATCATTTGGAACGGGAAAAGCCTTTCCAAACTTGGATTTAAGCCTTCCAAACCGACAGGGCTGCGGACGTTCCATAGTACTTCTGAAATGAGAAACATTAAGAATGTTAGATGCATGTTGTAGAACACATACAGAAGTAAACTGCTACATATATTCCTAAAAGAACAAGCTTTAGAAACAGTTACTGAGAACAAGACATGTTAGGTGACAACGGTTTTTAGTACTGCAATGTATAGGCATTCAGAAGGCATTTACTTAATACAGGTGACAAAGATTTTTAGTAGTGTCATTTCTAAGAAATCAAAGCTGTTGCAGAGTTAACAATTAAAAACCTGGGGAAATGATTGCTCACCTGAGCTTGGACAGATGATAGTGTTCAACAACTCTAAGAGAGCACCGAACACTATGGAATGCCTGCAGCTGGGGACTAGTGCTAAAAGTGAAGGGCCATATTCCTATCTAAAATTCATTTCTATGCATGAACAAACTATAGAAAGCTGATCACCTCTCTTCATTTACATTCTCTGACAGCTTGGTTGTTTCCTCCTTTCTCCCCACAACTGAGGAGAGAAAGGAAACATGGAAAAATGACTAATGCAAGAAAATGTCAGGAAATAGCATACACGTGGGACCTGAAAAATATTCAAACTATTTATAAAGTTGGACAGATTTCAAATTGCATCTATTTATATTTGCTACCATTCACTTAAATCAAGATGTTTTTATTGTTCCTCTCGTGAAAATAACGTAGCTTTTCTTTAACTGTGTTCTACACAAGTCATAACTTGGACACCACTGAGAAGTGCATGCTACCAAAAACAAAAAGGAAGCCATAGATTTAGGTTTGTTTGTTTTGTGTATCAGGCTAGAAACAACACTCTGTTGAACCACCCTGAACAACGTATTTGTAGGATGAACAACAGTGTTGCTGAAGCCACTCTATATAGACAGAGCGATGACTAAAGCAACGTAGCAGCAAGGTATGGGTACTCAGGCGGTTTGAAAGTCAGAAGATGGAAAAGCTATGCTGTTTGAAAGTGCCCACAAGCATTACAGTTAAACCATCACTGTTTCCATTACAAATGTTTTCTTCAACAGTTTACAGTTCCTTAGTAATAACCTTCTTCTTGTGGAAACTTGGCAGGAACACTGGAACTCTACAGTTATCTTTTTTTAGACCGGCTTAAAAAAAAAATTGATATTAGTTTCTCATCACCACAGAAAGTAAAAGACATTTCCTAACAGGATTTTCTTTTGTTTCTGAATAAACTAGGAAGAAACTACTAACCTATCAGCTAAAGGAGGACTAATAAAAATGTAAGATAAAAAAAGTTATTGAAAAAAAAGTGAACCAACCACCACGAGATTAGACCGGAAACTGCAATTGTTATAAGAAAAACAATAGGGAAGAATAATGGGCTACCTACCAAACACCCATAAATATAAGCTACAGTCATACATAATAAATAAATAAGTCACGGACTTATTTATGGAAAGCTGGAAAAGCCTATTACAGAAGCATCACCATCTACTTGATATATTCTTCCTTTAGGCATGTTATTCTTCCCCTAGACAAGCTACCAGGCTGCATGGATCTTTGATCGCATTGCACCTGCTGTGTTTTTAAAACAGGAAAAATACAAGTCTTGCAACATGCCCCATGTTAGATTTGGTATCATATCTGGCACTGTAGAGATGCAGTGACGTAAAAGAGCTACTAATGCTCCTTTAAAAGGGTAAACCTGTTCCAAAAGCGTGATACATGTGATGCACTCTGCCTCATTCCAAAGTTCAGACTTGTTGAACATGTAGGGTGGAAATCAAAGAGAAGAAAAAGGGAAGCTGTGTCAAGACATTCTAACAATGAGAAAAAAAGGTGGACACTATCGCTGAGCAATTGCAAGGACAGGGCTCTCTGGTAATGGCAAGTGATAGGACTGTAAAGGGATGACTGTATCATGATACATTGCTCTTTCAACAGATAGGCAGGTCATTAGCTTAAAAATCCCAAGACGTAATCAGAGTCACATTTTGTTTCAGGAAGTGAAAAAAAGGTTTTGTTTCTCATCAACTGGGAGGACTGAATCTTTAATAACAGACACAATTTGGACAGAAGTGAAAAGAGAGTGTTAGAACTTCATCTGAGGAAATCACAGCAGGTCTAGAAAGCTTCCGTGAACTGAAGAAACTGGGAGGCAAAGAGGTAAAGGAATGATACAAAAACTGTCAAGATGACCCATTAAAAGCACAAAAGCAGATGCAGAAAAAAGTAGCATAATATTAGGATGACAGAATAGTACAAATATGAAGTAGTAAGTTAAAAAAGGCTAAGGTACAAAAATGTGTTCCAGCTCACAGGCATTAAAAAAATCCTACATATGTATTAGTAGTAAGCAGGAGACGAGAGAGAGCCATGCTGTAACAGGAGAGGAAAGAAAGCAATGAGCAATAGTATATTCTGTGTTTTCACTTGAAAATGGTAGAAAAGACAGAGACAGATGTTGGACTGGGTGGTAGACAACTCTGAAAAGTTGTAAGCATCCAGGACAACAGTGTCTAATGAAATTCACCTTGAACAGCTCAGAAATTAGCCAAAGCCATTTCTGAAATATTCGTGATTACTTTTAGAAACTTGTTCAATGAGACCCCAAAGACCCAGGAATAAAAGAAGGAGCATGATGACACAAAGCATCGGGAATAGTCCAAAATACTTATCCTGCCCTGAAACATTTAGGTGGCCTTTTATAATTCCAGGTTCCAAGACTTTGGTGACTGAACACAAAAGAGCATACATTCAACAAAACAAACACTTCAGTAAAATGATTATTTATAGTTCACATTATAAATCATTGTTTCTTCTGCAGCCTAAATACTTGAAGTCCCTAAGACTGGGATCGTCAACTCCTTGCTCTTGCCAATGAACTGTTACTTGCTTTTGCAGAAGAAAGTGACAGAAGTCAATCTGTTAGAGTGCAGAGAACCAACCACTTCCTGGATTAGTTTCCTTAGTTCCTGGCACCTAAGGAAAACCACCATGTTTTAACAACCTCCAACTAATTTGTTATCTAAAAGGAGATCTAAAAGGAAAATGCTTCTAAGTATACCAGCTTGATATTTTTAAGAGATCTATTAGTTTTCTAGAATTATCCCCAGACCAACTTGATACTCACTTCTTCCAGACTATATTGCACTATACCTTTCTTCATAAATCTCAGTTATTTCACAATTATTTTATGTGCCAAGAGCAGAAAGGGTTCATTCCAAATGAAACTACTGGACAGCAAGAATGAAAACATTAGCAATTTTTTCTCTCATGCTCTGAATACATGCCAATTTCAGAAGCAGGAGCTAAATGTTTATTGCTTTTATTAACCTAGAACAATACCTCTTTTAAAATATTGATGCTCGCTTTATTTATCCTCTTTCTTCTTTATGCTACCTAAGCTAAAAATAATAGCAGTTTAATTCCCCTACAGCTTCCACAACTCAATTACTACCTAGTGATAGTAATAGTGCTATAACACACAGTCCTTCCGCTGTCCTTAAGCAAAACTATTACAACGATAAGCAGCAGTCATAGGCAAGATTCCCAAAAGGGGTTAGAAGAGTAGTAACACAAAGAATTACATTTCACTGCATAAAGCACGCGGGGGTTGGAATTTCACGGGTTCTTCATTTATAAAACCTCTATTTACACAGAAGTCAGCAGTGCTGAAGAACTTTCCTTCTGCTATGGAAGCATGCAGGAATTCCCTGGTTCAGAAATGAGGAGGTCTACATTTCTGAGTGTCGGGGTTCTCACCTTAGCCTCCTTGAACTCTCTTTTGCCCCCACTTTTCCCAACCACTTTTGCAGGTTTCATTCAATACTGTCGTATCAAATACCAGCCTACAAAGCTGAGAGATAATACCACTTATAAATTACAAAGTGTTCATGAAATAAACATAAAGGCTCTGAAGGCTGTACGCATACGGCACACCACTCAGTAAATATGAAATGAAGCCCTTTGCCAGGCTTTCTAGTGAGACCTACCCACGAGAGATGAAAAGAAAGAAGAATCAGATGCAACTGCTTTCAAATTGAAATTATTCTATGTGTATTTCCCGATGTTGTATCTGTCCAAGTCCCTTTCAAATTATGAGTTCTAGGTCTTAAAAAGAAATACGATATTCATATTTTTCTTACTGAAGGAAGTTTTTCTTGTTCATGTAAGATCCGCACAAAAATAAAAGAGAATTGGCTTAATGGGCTTGAGGCAGCAGATCAGCCTTCACAAAGAATAAACAAATGCATGAAATCTGAAAATGAAATGTCTGGTCTCTAAATTGAAAGGGTATGCATAACACAAAGAAGTACAAAATTTTCAAAGAAGCATGATTTCAAAGGAACACCAACCACATAAAAAAAAAAATCATATACAAAAAGAGTAGGTTCCTCCTTATTTTAGCAGGAAACTAGGGCACACACATCTTCACGGTCTTTATGACTGACACATGACCCAAGCTCATCTCATGAAATTGTATCCATAAGGAAACATATTAAAGTAGTAATAAAGATAAAGCCAGCAAAAAATTATCACAGCAACAGCAAGCCAAGCAGGCAGGCAGAATCTTCTGATAAAGGACTAGATCCTCTCCCAAATCAACACAGAGAACTTACAAGTAATATAAGTATTCAGCAGAGATCACACGGCCAGCTGCAGAGGTCTACCTTTTGGCTTGGAAGCCGCAAATAATGAAGTGCCCCATTACTTTCAGAAACACTTGTTTTTAAAGATATGCCAAGAGAGACAAAAGTTGGTGACTATTACAGAGGCAATCAAGGGCTTATCTAAGCTAATATCAGCACAAAATCTAAAGCAAGAACTGAACACATACTTGCAATAGAAGTTGTTAAAGCTTTCTTAAAAACATAGTCTAGTCATATATATACCTCAAAATGCAAAACCATATTCATCACATCTTACCCATGTTATCATATCTTGCCAACTAAGGATGGAGAACAAAAAAAACCCCATGCTTAAACACTAGTTTAATCAAAAGCCTTTGCTCAGCAGAATTTATATCTACATGGTGCAATATGATACCTTGTAGAGGTAAATGAAATCCTTCAGCATCTCGAAACCACACAGTATTATACTACGTCGTCATAACCATATACCTACACTTTCCTGCCAGACATACAGACCTCCCTAGTCATTGCTGTGAATGCCAGCCATTCTGCTACCTCTCTGAGAAACAAGAACATGCAAATTTTATCAGGAACAGGGTGCATTTGTCTGAAAAAGCATTTAAAACGTTCTACGTTTTTTCCCCAAAAAACTCTCTTCGTAACAACATTGAGATCCTACACACAGCAATCGTGTTTCTGCTAGTGACCTCTATGAAGAAAATTATTTTGATTCAGCAACAGTTAATTGGAACTTTTAGAGCCCATGTGTGGAAAACTCAGCTCCCTTCTTTTTTCTTTTTCACCTAGGTAAAAATCAGTGGGTATCAGAAGACAGAATTCTTTCCTCTTCACTTAGTCTTTTTAAGTCTTGTCTTCACAATAGCTACAGAGAACTATGGCTGTCTGAGGCCAGCATATAAATATTAATGAAGTCTTGCTGACGCTATCAGAGATCAATACACTACGGTTGATGTCAGCATTCAACCTCTACTCACACTCAGTGTTTGGTATTTCGACAGCTTGTTAAACAAAACAAAAGCAAGCATCTAGCAAGTTACTTATTTATGACAATGGCAGAAGAACCTCAGCACAGCAGCAGTATCACTAAAGGTATACAAAGTGAGCATCCTAAGTTTAGAGAAAAGGCAAATAACACCAGGCCCCTTAAGACTAGGCTCCTTTCCCCTCTATATGCTACCTCTGTGTTTTAAAGGCTCCTTAAAAAAACTTCCCTGAAACTTCTCCAGATTATCTTTTATTTACATGATTTCCCGTGACCTGTCGCTCCCATCACAGCAAGGTAGGAGGGTTTCAGCTTCGGTCAGCTTGCCTGCCGAAACGACAGCTTCGACCCCGACACCCCGAGCCCCTTCCCCGCCGCCCCGCTCCCCCGGGAAGGCGGCGCAAGCCGGGCACCCTCGCAAGGCCACTGCCTGCCCGGCACCTGCCCTGGGTGGGCGCCGGGCGCTGCCGCGCTGCCCGGGGACAGCCGCCATGAGCGCGCCAAGCGCCTCCGGGACCGGGCTGCGCTCCCCCGCGCTCACCGCCCCCAACCCGGGACCGGGCGCGACGAGAGGGGCTGCCCGGGGGGAAGGGGAAGCCCACGGGCCGCCCCGGGGAAGGGACCGCCCCCCGCCCGCCGCCCTCGCCTCACCGTCCGCCGCGGCCGCGCTCCCTCACCCGCTTCTTCCACCGCCGCTCGCGACCCCCCTCCCCCCCCCCACCCTCCCGGCAGCCAATCCGCGGCCGCCCCGGCGCCGCCCCGACCAATAGCCACCGCGCCCGCGGGGAGGCGGGACCACGAGTGCCCTCCGCGGGCTGCGGCGCGGTGACCTACCCGGCGGCCACCGGGCCCGGGGGAGGGGGGTGAAACCGCCCCGCCCCTCTGCCCCGGCTGTGACCGTAGGGTCACGTGACCGGCCCCCTCCAATAAGGAGGGGCCGCGGTACGGCGTAACTTGTTGCCAGGTGGCGACCCCGGCCCCGTCTGAGGGATGCCTCAGCGCGGCGCTGCGGCGGCCGCCGCCGCCGCGCCCGATCGTTACCGGCCCTGCCTGGAGCGGGATCCCCTGAAGTGCGGGAGGCGCTCGGGGCCCGGCCGGGGGAGAGGAGGGCGGGAAGGCGGCTTCCTGGCGGAGCCTCAACGGTCACTAACGGCGCTGCCAGGCGGCCGTTGCTGGCTAACGGCCCTCGAGGGGGGGGGAAGCGCCGCCGGGGACTCTGTGGGTGGTGTCGGCTGTGTCCCGTTAAGGACGTAAGGACTATGTAGGCGGTATTTCCAAGGTTAAAATCTCGACTGGAAACTTCACTCACATCTTTAAAAACTAAAAAGGCTCCGCTGAGGTGAGCGGAGCGGGGGGATGGGGGAATGAAAACCCTTCGCGCCTTGTTGGGGTGAGGGGAACCCGCACCTCCAAACAGCGTTAAGATGTGCTTATATTAAAATAAACATAATCGTCCGGGTCTCGCGGGCTGGGGGCTACCCGCTTCGGGTTTCAAGGGGGGGGGGGGGGCGCTGTGCCGCCGCGCGGGATCAGCTGTGTCTCGCACTATGTTGTTTTACAGTGTTTTAAAAATAAAGGGAGCTGAGGGGGCGCGTGGCGCCGCGGCCCTCTCCAGACTACAACTCCCGGCGTGCACAGCGGCGCCGCCGCCAGGGGGTGGGGCGTCCCGCCCGGCAGCCAATCGCAATCCTCGTCAGGAATAAAGCGGGCCGCGAGTGGCGAAGAGGCGCTGGGTTCCGCCAGTGCCAATCGGGTTGCGGGGTGGTGGACTGTGGCGGGGTGAGAGAGGGGGCCTGGCGGGTGCGCGGCGGGCCCGGCTGGCGGGCCTTCTACCGCTGCGTTCCGCAGGCCGCGCCGCCCCCGCCGGCGATGGGGCCGCGGGGCTGAGCGGAGCGGAGCTGCTCGGCCGGGGGCGTCTTCTGCGACGGTACGGGCAGGGGAGGGGAACAGGCCGCGCCGCGGCAGGGCCGGGAGAGGGGGGCGGCGAGGCCGGCTGGCGTCCCTCCCGCCCTCCCTCACGGCGTCCCGGAGCTCACGTCGGGTGGTCGCTGGAGGGCTGCGCCTCCGCCGGGCTCGGGGCTCGGGAGCCGAGCTCCGGGGCCTTGTCGCAGGCGGGCTGTCAGCCCCGCCGCTTGGGCAACGCTCGGCCTGGCGGCGGAGGGGCGAAGTGGTGGCGGTGCCTTTCCTGGGCCGCCCCGGTGAGGGTACAGGGCGGGAAGAGGGACTGGCAGAGAGATCTGACGTGCCTTTGCTAAGCGTTGATCTCAAAGCTGTGAGGAGGGCAAAAGACCCGGTACCTGACCAAATTCCCTGCTAGGCCCCCAAATCCTAGATAACTTCTTAAAACTTTTAATATAGCTTAATTGTTTTTTTCATTAGAAAAAATGCCGGGGGCCCTAGTTTTCATAAAATTTTTCTGTTGTAGATGTTGGAGAAGGCACGGACTTCAGTTGTCTTCTCAGTTGTGGCTGAGAAGAGAGGGAGAAAGGTCTGGGGAGGGCACGAGTGTGGCCTAATGGGACAGGAGTGGGGTAAAATTTGGCTTCATGCTTTTTCAGGAGGTTAGAAGGAAAAGATAAAAGATGATCAGAATGGAGAGAGTTGTAGGAATGATCTGGTGCTCGGGACGCAGAACTGGAAGTCAGAGACTTTGGTTAGCATTGGCTCCACAACTGACTTGATTTTTAAGTTTTGAATAAGTTTCTTTGCCAACTATGAAATGTAATTAATAATACTTAACAGAGAGTTGTTGTTTGTTTGTTTTTTTAATCTAGAGTTGTCTGTTTGGAAAAACAAACTGTCTTTTATGGGTTGAGCTAGTGTATCTCCCAGTTGATCTCTTTTGGACTTGTGATAGTCAAGAAGAATAGCCTGGAGACTAATCATTGGCATGAACTTTTCACAATAGCACTCTTTCCTGAAGGAAGGACCAGTGACTTAGAGATTAACAGCACTTTTTCTATGTGAAAATGTCAGAAATTATCATAACCAAAGTGCATATTTGTGGTTTGTTGGTTTTGATGAGTATGATTAATTTGTGTTGCTGAAAAGCCTACCTTCAGTAAGAAAACAATAAAATATCTGTACAATATTATTTGTTTGGGTAATGATGTTAAAATAATGTGA
Source organism: Morus bassanus (assembly GCA_031468815.1). Classification (NCBI taxonomy): domain Eukaryota; kingdom Metazoa; phylum Chordata; class Aves; order Suliformes; family Sulidae; genus Morus; species Morus bassanus. Next base: position 130,681,572 of record CM062567.1, on the reverse strand, counting down.
CCACTTAGAAATTTAATTTATTTTTATGCGGGGGGGGGGGGGGGGGGGGAATGAGAGACACAGATTAACAATGCGTATTTACTCACGCCTTTGTGCCTTAAGAAAAGTTACTTGCATGAGTACTGGCAACACCAGGACCACAGTTAGCATTTGGTAGCATCAGAGGCACGTAATCAGCCTTTTGAAGGAAACTGTTTTTTTGCACCAAGATATAGCATTTCCTCTGAGTAAACTGAGACTTTTGTTGCCTGTTAAGTAGTTATTCCTTATTAAACAACTGTAGAATCTGATACTCTTAAGCTAACACTTGTCTCCTTTGAAATTGATATGGTGGCTTGGACTTCTTCTGGAGCAAGATGTGACCTGATTGCTTTCTTTTTATTGAGAGGGTACTAGGGAAAAGGAAAAAAAAACAAACCATGCTCTAAAACCCTTTTTTTGCCTTTGAAATGAGTATGGCATTACACTAGTTATTTGATATATAGATCCAGATTAAAACTTAATGTTCACTGTTCTTGACACAGTGTTAATCTTATTCTGGCTTTTCTGGTTCATTTTTGTGTAAAATTTCATTATTGCTAACGGTATTCTGAAAATATGTATTTTGATTTTACATGTGTTTATACAGAAGGATGTTTATAGACTTCTAGGGTGCCTTGTTGTGAGAAAACTATGGATTTCTTGGAAGTATTTGTCAGCAGTGTAAAAAAAACCAACAAAAACATACTTCCGTAAAGGCTGACTGGTCTGAAACAAATCAAAATATTATTAACCAAACCTACCTGTTCTCTGCATTGGAAGTTCAGATTTCCAGTTTTCAAATTTCAAGATCCACGTCCCTATTAATTCCATCTACATTCCATGAAATCTAGTCCTTAGTGTTTTTTTTATACTTATAACAAATCGGTACTTTTGTATTTTTGTCTTACCTGTGTCTTAATTGATGATAAATGTTGTATTAGTAATAGAGATTTTCTTTTTTTCCCGCAGCAGGTATTTTGTATGCATGGTGCAGAAAAAATGAATTCTACTATGAGTGAGGAGCCTGATGCACTCTCTGTAGTTAACCAACTCCGCGATCTAGCAGCTGACCCATTGAACAGACGGGCCATTGTTCAGGATCAGGGATGCCTGCCAGGTCTTATTCTGTTTTTGGACCATCCCAACCCTCCAGTTGTTCATTCAGCTTTACTAGTAAGTATTCTGGAGATAAATTTGTATGTCAGTAAGACATTTTGTAACTCTGTTAATATTTCTTTAAACAAGTAAAAATGTAAAAAAAAAAAAAAAAAAAAAAACAAAACCCTGGTTTTATGTTATGTTGATATTAATTATATGTGTTTTTTTAAAAAAAAGTATTTCAAAAATTGTTTAGCAATGACACATTATTCCAGGGATATTTGTGGTTTTTGGAAGAGATTAATTTACTGTGTATTTTTACCCTAATACAGCTATTTCACTTGTGTGGAGGGAGGTAAGCGACCTTAAATCTCTTTCCTAAGATGAAGTCATGGAGCTTGGTAAATACACGCAGTGATTAGACATTGATATTATAAAAAACAAAAAACATAGGATAATTTAGGTTAGAAACAACCTCCAGAGGTGATGTAGTCCAATACCGTGCTCAAATTCAGCGTACTCAGATCATGGCTCAGGGTTGTGTCCACTTGATTCTTGAACACCTTGAAAGATGGAAATTCCATAACCTCTCTGGCACTCTGTTCCAGCACTTGACCACCCTCATGAAATTAAAAACAAATACCCCCCCCAAACCCCAAAAAGCAACCCAAAATGTATTATATCAAGTACAACTTGTTCCAGCTTTTGTCTGTTTCTTCTTGTTGTAAATCATTAACACTAAAGTCCTGATTTCTCATCCTGACTCTAAATACTTACTTTAAAAATTGTATTTATTTCTTAGAAACAGGATAAACAAAAGCCAAGATTTTGTTGAAAGTCTAATTCAGTCCTTCTAATGAGACTTCAAATTACTAAAGTTTATGTGGTGCTCTTTTTTTCCATTTTTATGTCATTATTGAATTCTAAACAATGTGAAACTAAAGAATAAAGAGCTCTGGCTTTTATATACAATTATACATTATTCCTTATACCATTAAGACTGATCTGTACCATAATTCTGTATTTTTCATTTGGTTTACTTCCATAGTGTATATTAGTGGACTTCTTGGAATTACTTCAATGTCTCTGATACTTTTCTGTGTTCAGGGAAGGATGTCCCATAATCCAGGAGAACTGTCCTGCTAATCGGTTTTTAGGTTAGCGTTGCCATAGCATTTGTCAGACTGTAATGTTCTTCACTGGAAGAACTTTGAGTTCTGTTTACAGTTCTTGGGAATATGTTGCATTGATTTTCTTTCCAGTGCAGTTTCCTTAGGTTGTGGTCTTAAAAGAGGATCTTGTTTGGATGTCTCACTTTCTTTTTCGTTTGCTCCTTTTGAGCTGCGTATTCTCACTGCTGCCTGCACATTCGGTAATCAGTCTGTGATCATGTTACAAAAATTAACTCCACGTAAAAAGGACTGACTTTGTCAGATTGATGAGGGCTAATCCAGTTTGCAGTGTGGTTCCACAGCCCTGGCTATTATTCAGGTTGTGTTGTAAGGACATCTTGTTGGGTGGGAATGGGAGGCAGCTGTGTTGTTTTGTTTAGTGATAACCTACAGTTAGAGTGGATTAAGAATCAGGATTTAGAGGAGACTGTGCTATATCCCAGGACCCTGGCTGCAATCAGAAATGGATCAGTTTACTGTGAAAACGTGTTTTTGTCTGCTACTTAGACTCCTTGTGTTCACGAGTTCTTGAACCTCTTAGGTTCTGTAGCTTTTAGTATCTTTGCTGATAATTTTTTAGTCTTCATTTTTCATATTTTTCATTCCGAAAGGTCTTTTTTGTTTTTCTAGCCATCCTACTGGTCAAAAAGGTGCTTCCATTTGAATGGGAATCATTAAATGTAATAATTTTCCATTAAGTTTGTACCTAATAAAAGGATGTACAGCATTGACTTTAAATTTCTTATTGTATTATTCTATGATTCCTGTAGCTGAAATTATAAATGATCTGTATGAAAAATAATAGTTCCCTATTTAACTTTTCTGATACGTTGTAGAGTCTTTCAGGGAGGGTGTTCGCTTCCCCATGTGCAGTTTCAGTTCAGTCCTTTCTTCTATCTGATCAAGAAATGGAATATTTTTCTATAGTTTTCTCTCGTTTTGATTCCAGGAATTCTTTACAGTACACTTCAAATGCTAAAAGCTTTGAATGCTTTAATTAAAAAAAAAAAATCAGAAGTAACCCAGGCAATATTACTTTTTTTTCTTTTCTCTTAAATTTGGACTAAAGTTTTCAAAAAGAGGACTCTGAAGTTAAGAAACTACGTTAACGTTTCACTTACAAAACATCAAAGGTGTCTTTTGTTATTAAGATTGACAACAGTGTATTTTTATATTCAAGTATGGAGATAGTCCTATTGATTATGATGAAATTACTTGTGACCTTAAAGCTAACATAGATAAGTGTTCTGCTGAACAGAGGCTGAGCCAAAGTCCGTAATAATCTTTCTCAGGCCTTCAGTAGACTGCGATTTAATGAGCATAAATGATCCCACTTCCTTGAAGGTGCAGACCGTTGCATCTCCCATGGGGGCAGGGGATATAGGACAGGTCACTTAAGTTGTTCTGATAACTTGGTCTTTGGTCTTGTTTTAGTGGAAGTTACATTTGTGTGTAAAGAGTGTGTAACAGAGGAAAAGAGACTGCCTACATTTTGACTCAAATAATCAGCTATTAAGAGAATGGGTGTTTCTTTGTCCAACAACATTACATCCTCATTAAATTGCCTGAACAGAGACTAATAAAAAATGAGAAACTTTCCACTGGTAAGGATACATTTCTTAACGTGAAAGTTAGTAGTTTAGCGCTATCATTCAGGTATTTCCTCATAGTCGAAGAACAAGAAAATAAACGCATGTGCAAGATTTATAAACTGCGATTATTGATACTGTTCCACATCAGGAAATAGCAAAAATCACATTTAGAGTTTTTATCATGCCAGACAGCAGCCAGACTTTCTCAAAAGGCAATAAAATGGTCTTGAATTTTACCTAATAAGTGCTGAAGATGATTTAGAAAAAAAAAAAAAAAACATAATTAGTTCTCTATCTCTGAAGGGATTAAGGAGCATGTTACTTTTAAAGCAGCTATTGTGCAGCATAGCTATTATATGACTGTATTTAAGGAATCGGTGCACTTCTAAACCTTGCTATCACAAACCCCATTTTATAAACCCTCTTATTTGTGTATTGCAGGATTTGGCAAGTGCAGTTCTTGTACCTACATTAATAAAACACCGATTAAAGCACAATGCACGGTACACTTTGGAGGTTCCTTCTGTGAAAACTTTTTCTGTCAGCACTAACAACAGAGAGATGTCTCATGAAAAGAAAGGCTGACATTTTAACTGGAAGAGTGTTATGTTAGGAGGATCATGGAGGGTCAGCAACGTGAAGTTGTGCGAAGAGTCTGCCTTGAAAGTCAAATAAACAAAACATTGGCCAACAAATAAGTGTAAATTCCTAGTTTAGGTAGCAATAACCTAAGCAGCTTGCTGCTGCTTGTATTCTTATTCCTGCATGGAGTGATGAATATCGCACCTAGTCTTCAGAAGCTTAAAAATATAGTAGACCTCTTTCTGTGGACAGTAGAAACTTGGTGGTGGTGAGTTTTCTCGTACTGGGGGAGCCCACAGAATTGATGGAAATTATACTAGAAGCATAGTGTATAAAAATTTACTTTAGATCCCAGATCACATACATGTTTGTTGGAAGGGACTTGAGGAAGTCATTCACTTCAGCTTCCTGCTTGAATTGGGACTGTCACCAGTACTCAGTCAGGTCACCTGTAGTTTTGTCTCATTGATTCTGCAGTCCCACTTGGTCATCTGTTCCAGTGTTGAACTACTTTCATAGTGAAAAAATATTTTGTAATACCTGATTTGAAGTTCCCAAGCTGCAATTTGTGGTTGCTCCCCCTTGTTACATTGTCTGCTGCTGTAGAGGAAAGTTTGGCTTAATATCTTCGTAAAGGCTTTTTGAGTAGTTGTAGACAGCTGTTAGACAGTCCCTTAGACTCTCTTAGGCGAAACAAACAAACCCAGTCTCTCAGCCTTTTCTCATAGATAGTCTACGCTTTCTGTGTATTTATAAGAATAAAACAATTTTTTTTTAATGTTCACAGTAGGTGATAATACTCTCTGTCTTCTTACTAGAACTCACATTGTGTACATCTGCAAAACATTCACTAATAAAAATGAATGATAATGTTTTGGACATATCACTGATTTGCTGTGGTCCTCTTTCCTTTAGGCTCTCCGCTATTTGGCAGAGTGCCGTGCCAACAGAGAAAAGATGAAAAGTGAATTGGGTATGATGCTCAGCTTACAGAATGTAATACAAAAGTAAGTTTATGACGGGTTGTTGGATCCAAAGACAGTGTAAACATAACATTCTGATGCAAAGTAAAACTTGGGCTACAAATTCGTATAGCACGTTTTTAATATTGCACTCTTTCTTGTTGAAGTTACATGGCTGCAAGCAATTAATGGTTTTCATTTTACAATCTAGCAAAGTAATTAGACCGCAGTCTGCAAGAAATATTCATTTGAAAGTCATTTGCCAAACAACAGATTTCTTGCCCTTGTTACAGATAACTAATTTTGTCTCTTCCCTTTAGGTTCTCTTATAATCCTTCTCATCATTGTATAAGGGTGCCTTGCACTAGTGTGTTTAATGAAATTGGTTGACATTTGCCACATATATTCTTTGAATCCCACCTTTGGGAAGGGAAATTGTATATGCAATATATTTGCTTCGATGTATTTTTGAAGGTATGTATCTGCAGTTCTGTGTTGGGGAAATATCTTGCAGGTGGAGTAGAAGTTAGTGAGGTTTGTAGTGGTCTCTAATTTCTTTGTAGAAGGCATTGACTGGGTTATGTCTCTTAAAATTTGCGACTTGGATTTTAAGATTGCTAACTGTTGAGTCTTGAATACTGGAAGATGTGTGGATATATGCACACCGGAGAAGATGCACATGTGCGCTTATCAACAGAAATTAATACAATGAATCATTGGAAAAAAAACCCAACGTCCTTCAAAAATTAGTCTGTCATAGCAAAAATTAATTTGCCATCAAGTAATCAAAAGGTGATTATTTTGTATACTGTTTGATAGCTGTCTAGTTAACTGGACTTTTCAGATGAGAGGGACTGTTCCATGAGGGAGGAAAAAAGTCATATTGCTGCACTGAGTTGTCTCAGATGAATGTTTAAAACAATTATTTAGAAAAGGATGAAACGCAAGTGAAATTGTATATTAAAGATTCAAGTGGAAGGCTTTTGAATCTTTAATATGTTAGTTGAATCTTTAATGTATCACTTGTGGTATAAGTTACAAATTTCTTTTAGAAAAAACCCAAGGCTAGGCTTTGCCAGTTCCTTCATCCCATAGCCCCTCCTGGTTTTGGTGGTGTGTCTTTTGTTGTTCTCTCTCTCTCTCACGCTGCTTATCTAAAGGTGTGAACCTGAAGAACTGGAGGGGAAATTCTGGTCTGTTCACAAGTCCGATGTGATCTAAAAAAGACTAAAACTGTTTAAGTACTTCTTTCCTTCTGCTGAAATTAACAAGCTGATGTATTGGCATGAAATTCAGCATTATGCCTAAATATCATCTTGTTATTCACCAGTTACCCAAAACATAAGGATTTAAAACAAATGTCTTAAACAGGACAATGAACTAAATAATTATAACTTTTTAAAATGATAGGTGTTTTTAATAGGATGTATGGGGGAAAAAGTGAAATTAAGTTTTACAGTATTCACCTTTTTTAAGGACAAGCATAATTAAGTTAAAATATACAGAAGTCTTTGCTTGCTACTTTTATAGTAACAGTAAGAACTGAAATGTTTAGGTAATAACAGAAGCATGTATTTCAGAAGAACTTTTAGTATAGAATACTTGTCTATTCAGTGCACAGAGACATCCTTAAGAAGTTGTTGAAAGGGGTTCATTATCGGTCTCTGCAGCTTACAAATATTGCTTGGGAAACAGTCACAATTAAAACTTGTGTTTAAAGAATTTTATGGAAATATCTTCGACAACATTTTTTTCTACATTTCAATCTCAAGGACCGAAAGAGTGTGAAGTTCAGAAATGTGCAGAAAAGGAGAGATAAGTTGGTAAAAACTGGAAATCTTGTAGGTGTTCTTTTTTTCTAGAAAGCTCTTTGGCAAGAGTAAGAACATACATTTGATTTATATGCTTGTAACATTTGGAAAGTGTGATATCATGAAAATTTAAATATATAGCATCTTCAAACACAAGACTTTGTCATGTGCTTGTCAGAATTTTAGGCTTTAATGTTGACAGGAAATGCTGAAGCTAAGTTTTGTAATGCCTGCAGAAATATGGAGAAAGATGGTAGAAAAGTGCTGAGAAGATAGATGTAGAATTATTTTTGTCATAAAAACCCAATGGTTTGGGGTTGTGGTTTTTTTGTTAGAAAGCCTGTAGGAGAGAAAACAAGGTCTCTACCTTGTCTCTGCCTTGTTCAGATTTGCTTCACAAAATGCAGATTCTAGCTTCTAATGTGATTTCAGTTTACCAGAAGGTATTGTAGTCCTTTGAACTGAAACTAAACATTAATAAATACAATAATGAATGCTTTGGTCTTAATGACTGCATGCTGTGTGTTACAGTGTACTTTCCACAATGTGGGTATCTAGCTCATCGCTCTATCTAATCTAAAATTGTTCTATTATTTCCACAACTTAATTTGGGGTTTAGATTTTTCTTTGGTGATATGTTATAAAAATGCAAACAAATCATACGAAGAGATATGAACGTCTGTCAGTATTCTGCTTTTCCAGTTATTGCACAGTTCTTTCAAGTGAGACAGATCCCAGCATCTTCTGGACCAGAAGTTGTAGTCACTGGCTTTTTGCCCTTGACAGGTTAAGCACATCCTGTGGTCTGAATCGCTCCCTTTCGTCAGGGATTTTGTAACTCTCACTGTTCACTTTCATTGACTTCTCACATAACTGAATAATATCCAGTGGCTTTCCCTGTTCAGTACTGAATTGTGACAAACTGTATTCTGCCACTGATAAAGCTGTGTTACATCTCTCAAGCAATGAAATGGAGCTCGTGTGCACAGAGACAAGTTGCAAACTGAATAATCTGTCATATTTCAGATATAAGTTGATGTTCAGCAGTGCTGAACTGACGCTGTGCTTAGGAAGTCAAAAGTTTGTTTAGAATTCCAGTTCTCTTTTGCTTTCAGTTACGTAAATCCTGAAATTTGAGGGCTTTTCTCATCATGTGAGTATCTTTACAAGCTTTGAAGGTCACTGTATTAGACACCTCAAATTCCACACCTGAACTTCTTGTCGTAACCTGCCTACAGCTAACCAGTCTAACAGATCTTAAAATGGTCAATGCTATCAACTGGAAAATAGTTGGAGTCGGTTTGCTACTTACAATTTCTTGTAATAGTACATGGGAGCCTCAGGCACAGGCCAAAACCCTTTTGCTGCAAGTAATACACAACCAACAGAAGAGAATATAGCGCTCATTTAAACTCATTATCGTGAAGGTAAAGTACTATTTCCCTCGTAAGACTACCAAGAATGAGAGTTGAAATTGAGTGCCACGTGTTTATCCAGTGATAAGCAGTAAATTATACTCTGTACTGCATCATGGAAAATGTGTAGGAAATATCTGAGAGACATCCAAGTTTAACTGTAGTTCTGTGAGGTACCTTCATGTCTCCTTTCATGACTTACCAGTACCGTAGTATTCTCCAATCAGCTTTTTGGTATTTGCTTATAGCTTATCTGTGAAAATCATTTTCCTGCTTAAAATGAATGTTTGGCTGACTGCTTAGTTGATACTACATTTCACCTAAGGAACAAATTATTTTCAAGATGTATGAACACCAGTTTTTGCTAACAGAAGAGTAACAGATTTCAGATGTAGAGACTGGAGCTTATAGGCTCTAGAGCAGAAATATGAAATGTCAGCTCTGAGGAGTACAGAATAAAAATTTGAAGGCAGTGAGATATATATTTAGGATTTCTTTTCAGACTGAACTTGATTTGGAACATGCATGACTTTCTGAGATACTTCGTATGAAAGGCTTTATACACTTCCACATTTTCTAGGACATATGAGAAGCTCTTCAAGTTTCATGGAATACTTCAAAACATTTTTCAAATGTAACAATTTCTGTTGCCCCAGTCTATACTTGCTGGGTTTTTTTCCTTAGCAGGGCAGATTTCTTTTTTGTTCATCCACATCTGCTTATTTTTAAGTGAAGCTTGATGCATCTTTCCATGTTATCAGCTAGGAGTAGTAACTGTGTTGGAGAGAAATCAGACCTTTAAAATCCCTACCTGCAGGTTTCCAAACTTTTCTTTTTCTTTTTTTATGGCTGATACTGCTTTATTGCTACCACAAAAACGTTTCGCTCCATTGCCAGGTGACTGAGTACTTGTAAGTGTATGTGTATAAGTGTTTGCATAAATAGGTAAAAAGGAGAGGAGAAATTGAGGCTCACTGGAGAATGGTGTTTTATTGTATTCCAGCAATCATCAGCAGTTATTTAATACTGAAAACTGGTTTAGTTGCTGGCTTTATGAATTGTATGGAGGACTTAATGTGTCCGTATGGACTTTATAAAATGTTATTAGCAGCTTCTAGAATTAAAATTAATTAAGATTTATAGCCTACAAGGAAATACACTAATTTGTGTTCAGAGTGAAAGTGACTTTTGATGGACAGTAAAGGTCAAAGGTCATAATTTCTCATAATCTTTATGAGCAGCATAATGGTACTGTTTAAATATAACTAACATGTATTTAAAAAAAAAACTGATGAAGAGTCAATATACTAAATAGCTCTTATTACGGAATGGCAAATTACTGAGAGTAAAATTCCAATTACTTAGCTGAAAGAGCTTTTCAAGATAGTCTTCCTTTGCCAGGGTGTCAGATTTAACAAGCTGAACTAAATCCAGTGCATTAATCAGCTCTTCCAATTTATTACTTGCCTAAGAAGATTAGGGCAATTAATATGTGTTTAATTAGAGTCCCTTGCAGATCTGGTAAAATACATGCAGTCTATAATTGCTGACTTCTTACTCAATTTTAATTTTTGGTAGTCTTAATTACCTATACTTTTTGAAAATTTAATTATTCGTTGAAACCAGAGAAGTTTAAATTTATGATGTCTGACAAAAAGACAAGTGTTTCAGGTAGTATTTGCTGAAATTAAAATAGTAGAGATGTAGCAACACAATAGTTTAAGCATTTTTGTTGTGTGACATACTACTTTTTCTCCTTTGTGAGAAAGGAGGGATGGTTGGGGGAAGGCAGGGCAAAGGCCATGTATTAATTAGCAAGAAAGCAACTACATATTTAGAGGGATTTCTGATGATGAAGGGGATGTTGCCATATCATAACTGGCTTCAAGATAATACTTTCTGAGAAATTATAGCTAAAAAAATCTGTAAACTTTTCACATTTACTGCATTTATACATTTATGCTATTGATTGGAATACTTAAATTCTGATCAGCAAAGGGGAAGGGAATAGCTTTTATAGACTGTAGAGATTTTATTTTTCTATACCTGAATCACTTAGTAATGTTATTTTTGTAATCCCTGGTATGTAGGAGGGTTTTTTATCCATCAAAATTGAGAAATAGTTGAGATTGGATAATGGCAAACATGATTCTGTTGCATGATTATTTTTGGACTCTACCATACTTGTGATTCTGTACTGAGAAGTTGTGCTTTTGGAGAAAAACGTGGTTATCCTATGTCTTAAATATTCCTGTGAGCAGGAGGTTCCAAAAACTTTGGTTTTACAAATGATGTACAAATTGCAGTACGTCACCTGGAACAAGAGTAATACACACATCTCTCTGTCTATTCCATGTTAACTTTCCTAGCCTTTCTTTGCCTGTTTTTTTTTCCCAAGCCTCCTTGTTTCACCGGCTTTGTAACATTTTGTCTACTAAAAGGTAAGTGTACTAGAAAATTACACTGTAGGTCACCGGTGCATCTCTTTGGGCTGTGGGGCTCCTGTCTATTCAGTGCTGTAACAATGTGCTTGTTAATAATAGATGGTCACAGCAGGAAGACGTCTGCAGGCTGTTTTATTTAGCATTGTTAAGCAAAGTGGCTTAATATCCCCCTCCCCCACCCTAGTTTCTTTAAGGAATGTTTTTGCTGTATATTTTGTTAATCTTACAAGTTTCAGAAATAGATTGATTTTGAAGTTATTTTTGAAAAACCATACTCTGCCAAAAAAACCCAATGAAAGATTAGGAAATGTAGGAAGCATCAGTATGTCCTCTTTAAATATACCTTATTACTTGTTCTAAGTGGCTGAATGCTCCTTTTGTCTGTCAAAGAGCTTCCTGGTATTTGGAGGAGATTATATACAGGAAGGAGTGAAGGAGCAGGGGAGAGGATGGGTTCAATGCTGTGGGCTCCCTAGATCAGTAAAAGTTCTTGCTCTTTTTGCTTGTGGGTCATGGCAAACTAACAAGAGTTCAGATTTTCTCCCAGTTCATCAATTTATTTTAAAAAGAATTTCAAGGCCTTTTTGTATTCCTGTAGTGTATTTAGCGTTATGAAGGACATAGGAAGTCATGATCACAACACAGAGATGCAGGCACAGGGATAAATGGTAACAATAAATAAAAAGCAAAAAGGATGAAGTAATGAAATAGTGTAAAATCCTACTTTAACGTATTGGTGTTAACCTGGACTTTAGTCATGATGTAATGGGCTTTCTGGGAGAACATTATGGTTTTTGTGAGAAGAAAATAAGGTTTAAAGGTTTGGAAAGATGGATGTTGTTTCTAAGAACAGTCCAAGACCTGGCTGCCAACAATTCAAATGTAACTAGTTATTTAAATGTTGAAATATTACTGTGGATTTATATTTTTCAGGGGTTAATAGGAATTAGCAGTCATGTAAATAAAGGTTGGTTATGAGAGGTGCAGTTTAGGATGAGCTTATTGTTTTTGTTTGTGTGTATAGAATTGGTCACTGAGAAAAATATGGAAGCGTGACCGAATGAAAGGGTCCCTGTGCCCTACAAGATATACTTGATGTTCTCTCCATGTGCTTTTGATGTTCTGTTGGGTTTTGGGTTTTTTTATGTTGTGTTTTTGTTTGTTTTTTTGGGGGTGTGTTTGGGTGGTTTTTTTTTTAGTCTCAGGGCCTCTCTGTAGTCAAAGAGGTATTACAAAGTTATTTCTTCTTGCACACAACTTGCTTAGTGAGCTCTGTATGATCAGTACTGTTTCTGATCTGTTCTAATCAACAGTGTAGGTGGTTGTGAGCCTCTAGATTTGGCTTTTGTGTGTTTGTACTTTTTTTTTCATTCTGTCATGTGTATGTAATTCCTATTATGTTTTTTGACTGCAGTCAGGAATACAGTTTGGTTTCACTTTTTGCTCTCCAAGCTACTACCTTTACCTTATAACATTCCACTTAGTCCTGATTCAGATGCCAGATTCTGTTGGTTGTGTGGCTTTTCATCATCTGTCTCAATTCATTTCGGGTACTATACATCCATAGATTTTTTTAGTATATCAGTTCCATACAATACTAGTTCAATAGACTAGCTTTTAGTGTACTAGTTCAATACATTTGCACTCAGTGAAACAGCAGACCAGCTACTTTTGTAACTGGTTTCTGTGCAGCACTTGCAGTTAATGCATAGCTTTCTTGGTACCTCTCTGATGCTACAGTTCTTGCATTTCAACAGTTTCTCTAGTCCCTTTTGTTTGATATAAATATTTCATTTTCTTTTATTTAGTGAATTACAAGTTCACTAATTTATCAATAGTGAGGTAACAAAGTAGGTTTTCATTAATGCAGTGTTTTTAATTGGTCATTTATGTAACATAAGATTTAGAGACTACCTGTAAGTTCTTCAAAATCATGGCCTTCAGCTGGTTCACAATGACTGGCTTGAGAATATGATAAAAGGTAGTGCAAGTTTCATGCCCTGTTCCCTAACCATTGAAGTGCCTAAGTTCTACAGCAGTGATTTATGTACAGTATCTCAAAAGCCACATGTTACCAAATTACAGGTTCCTAAACCTGGAAAAGAATTTTCAGTATCTGTTACTGAGTGAATAGGCATTATTCTGATGTTGCTTTTTTTGGCAGAGGGAGGGCCACAGTCATAATTGCTTTGAGTGCTTTGTATTTAAATATGAAAAAATCAGTTGGAAAGTTAGAAAATGAACCTGTAGCTTTTCATTATAGGCAAGAAATGATGTGATGAGTATAAAAAAACCCAAAACTTTGAAACGCTGAAATAAAAGTGTGTGAAGTATAAAATAACTTTGATAAAAATGCATATGTCTGAAAGATTTGTGCTCAGTGTCTTAGCCTGTTTCTTCTTTATTTAGAAACTGGCTGGAGCAGGGGGTTAAGTATTTTAGAAAGCAGTGTAAGCTTAAGGTGTTTTTACTTCCTATTTTTTCTTTTAGACTTTATATTAAAACATACGGGATTCTGCGAAACATTACGATTTTGAATATAAAAAATGAAATGGTTTACAGTGTGGCACAATGTTCTGATATGTTAAAAAGAATAGACTCTGAATTGGCATTTAACTAATTGCTGACTGTATGATAGGGAAAAAAAATACTACTATGCTGAACTCAGTGCCTGCCATGGCATGCCAAAAGGCAACTGTCTTCTCTTTTTGGGGGTGGAGGGTACAGTACTGAGGTGGGAGGGAAGGGGTTTTAAGTGGATTGGCAGAAGAGTCAGGAATAGTAATGGCAACACAGGGTGCCTTTAACACTCAATAAACCTTGTCATCAGCTGGTGTCGAAAGCATTTTAGGAATATGGTGACCTACACTGGTTACTTTTGAGTATAAAAGAAAAAGTGCTGAGGTAGGTTCTTTGATATGCTGACTTTTTCTGACAGCTTACTAAAATAAAGAGCAAAGAAGGCTTAAGATGCTTTGAAATAAAAGTAGCAAGTTGTGCTGTGAAGTATTTAATACTTAACCACAGGTGCAGATTGACAATACTGTAGGCTGGAGCCATTTATCTATGAAAAGGGAGTTGATAGATACTTAGCACTGTGAGGTTTCTCATCTTTCCTTGCCAGTATCATATGTCTGCTTTTGGGTTACAGTGAGCTTGTTCACAGGTGATGCTTGTCCCTGGTTTTTTACCTTCATGCTAAGCATCGCAAAAAATTGCAGATTTTTTTATATTGAACCATAAGTGTCTGGATTACCCTTTTTTTTTCTTCCCTGAATGCTCTTCAAGCAAGAAATGTAGTAAGGTGCTGGTGTGTGATTAGAACTTATATAGTTTCACACGGGTATTAGAGGCAGTAAGTGCCACAAAGGGAAATTCCTCCAAAAATATTAATGATGAAACAGTCTTCATTAGCAGTTTTTGAATGGAGCTGTTATTTTAAAAGAAATTGAATTTTACTCCGGAACAACTAATGCGAAGTGAATGTGTTGTTCTGAATTAGATATATTTCTATTCAGGAATGTGTTTTTATATTAGTTGTTTTGCAGTACGTGTTACAGTATCTTTTTCTGCAAGATTTCCATTGAATTTTGCAGGTAGGAAGTCCTACGTAATAGCTTGGAACAAATTAAAATTGTTAGTGCATTCTGTAATTACACAATTACACGTTTGAAGTACATCTTCATAGTCACACAATTTTTTTTAAACTTTGGTGCATGCTTCAACCTATTTTGTATGACTGCTGTCCCTTTGGCTAGCAGTGAAGCTGCTAATTCTGGCTTGCTTTAAAAAAAAAAATCCATTGCCAACAAATGAGTAGTTCAAGAGTATGAAAACAAGATGTTTAAATAGTTGTTGCTTTCAAAGTTACCTACTTCAAGTTTCTGCTGAATAGATTAATATTAACTATATTGGCAAATGAGTCAAATACAAAGTTTACACACGGGTAAGCCTACATAGACTAAACCTGCATTTTTTTGCTGTGCTACAGCTTGGTGCTGTAATTTGATTCTTATTACTCACACAGGTTTTGTTTAGGGAAGCCTTTATCTGTAAGTTTGCAAACCCTTTTTTTGACTTTCTCCGGTAGATTTCAGGGAAATAATCAGATGAAGCTTACTTCTCAGAATGAAAATAAACTGTGGGTTTTTTTGAAGACAAAAAGATTTTCCAGATAACTATATGCTATCATCAAATATTATGACATACATAATGCTATTAGCATGCTGATAATACAAGCAGTGGTTATTTGGCTTCCTTCAGGATGTTCCTAAAATGCTTCAATACAGAGTCTAATTCCAGCACCACTGATACTTCTACCTGGTCACTACAGCATTATTACCAGGAAAGATTGGGTTTCTAATGGCGGTATTTGGTATCTTCCACTGGAAAGGACTGGAGAGAGTTGTTACCCTTAAGGTTTGTTGTTTTTTTTTAAACCCCAATGCAATTTGTTGAAGCCGTATAATAAACATGATTTCTGCCATATAAATGCACTAAATGATTACTGTTGATTAGCAGGCAAGATGTTGCAACTAGCTACTGTGAAATTCAAGATGGAGTTCGTGTCTGTTATGCAGACTCTTATTTAGGAAATGCTACTCTGAAGCCTTTTGAGTGTAGCTGAGTAAACGGGCCTTGATATTTTTTTTTTTATGGAGAATATGTACATATGGTAGATACCAAGCTGTGGAAGATCAAAAGTTGATCTTCCATTTAGCATATAAATAGCAAGAGTTAAACAATATTGGATGAATAGCTGGGTTAAACATATGGCATATGTTCAAATCTGTTATTCCATTCTTGAAAGTTCGTTCTCTTCTTGTGATCAGAGGACAATAGAATGAATCAGGGAAATGTTCTAAGTATGGGTAATTACTCAGTTTGCTAAATGTTTAAGATTATATCACAGTCACTGATTTTCAGCAGTTAATGGTACTATACTGTGATTTTACTCAGATTTACAACTTATATTTAATATTTAGACTTTTTTAATGTTTTCAGCAGTCTTCAGAACATCCCAACATTACATGGGGTTTCTCTAAATTTCCAGGGTCAGTTGGCATATGACTTAAATTGAGCTGGAAGTCATGCTGGGAAATCCAATGCTCACTCCCAATTTCAGTGAGGTACCTCTTAATTAGTACAAAATCAACTCCAAGACATCAGGTTTCCTTGTTCCATTCCAAACTTTTCTTAGTTTAGTGTCTCCTGGTCAAATTGTCACAGCTAGTAGCATGAGCAGAGTCTGGAAGACTTGCCAAGTGGCAGGCATCTTGCAGGTCTAGAAAGCATTCCAGGAAAGTCTGTCTGACCTGGCCTTGTTTCCATGGTGTGACAGCCTTGGAGTGAGTAAAGATGACGTGTAGCTAGCATGTGGTTGATGCCATTGGAGTGCAGTCACATAACAGAATTGCACTCAGGCTGTACGTAGGTTCATCGAGCAGTCCAGCTGCTTGGTTTTTGGATTTGGAGATTCATAGTGCTTCAGCTCAGTGTGTCACTTCAAACTTGCCCAGTCCTACAGGTTCTATTGGTTTTCCTGTTCTACAACTGTGAATTATTTTTCCTATTGTTATCCCACTACTATGCTTGATATGTTGTTGTTGGCCAATGTAAGGATCCTGCTGTCTGTATTCTTGACGATTTTGACTTCTTTCTTTTAAGAAAGCAGGTGGTCTTTTTTGTCAGCTGCTGTATAATGTTATCTGGTCTTTACTGGATGTTTTGGGGATAGAGGGAACTGAGGTGTACTGTAATGGGTAGCATGGTAATAGCACCGTACTGGGACTGTGAGAAAGTGTGTGCTGAAGTAATGCTCTTTTTCACGTTGTTTTCAAATGACTTGCCTGTTGCCTGGAATGAGTCAGGAGAGCAGCCATATGCTTGTGAGCCCACTGTATCATGGGATGCACTAAAAGCTCACAGGAAAGAGCAGCATTCTTGGAGATAAGAAAGAATCTTGCCCTGGCACTGGAGCAGAACAGCCAGAAAAACAGCCAGATCAGATAACTGTCTTGAAACAGATTGCTTTTTCTCTAATACCATGCTCTTTCTTTAGGCTTGTCATTCATGCTCAAAGTTTTCATCAAAACCATGTCAATCACTGTGTCTCACTTCTAGAATCAAGGATTAGTGATTTCCCACTCCCCCCCCCCTTACAGAATGTAGCAATTCTTTGCTGCTCCCTTCAGTTATTACTAGAGACAATTTCTGTGTTTAAATATAGGAAGAATGGGCTCTGAAAGAAACTGGTCACCTGGAAACAAATACATCAGTGGTCCTAAGGCATAGTTGATACGAATATCAGTGTTAGCCATTTTTTAACCATAATTAAATCAAATTATAAATCTACCAAATATATGCTTTAAGGTTTCTAATATAGCTGCATTTACCCAGCAGTGTATTTAGATAGAATTCATGCCAATGCATTGAATTCTTACTTGCACTTTTTGTGTCACATAGGATACTACATTTATTGCAGTGAATGAGGTTCATTATGGAAATAAAATGATGGTTGAAAATACCACTACTTAGGGTCCTAGGGAAAAATATTAGTTCTGCCTTACAGGGGCAGTACTTGGATGTATTAAAAGGATTGGGATCAAGTGAAAATATCTACTTCTATGTGACCATAAGTTTTCTCAAACTTTTTGGAAAGGTGCTTGGGTCATTCTAGAAGTGGAGTCTCTCAAGCTAGTATTTTGAAGAAAAAAGTGATGCATTCAGTCCTTTGTTACCTTCACTGACTTGCTTAGGATTTTTCTGTGATAAGACTGTAAGTTAAATCTGAGAGCTGTTTTTACTTTTAATTTATGAGTAGGTTATTTAGTATGGATTCAGCTGAGGTCTTGCCAAGTATCTGAGCCTTAACTTGGATAATGAAGACATTTTTATTCTTCAAACTCTTCATACTTATTAGACTTGAATTGTGTGCTGGATTTTTTTAAAGATCTGTGCTTTAAGGTACTGTTTTTCCATTAGTATGTAAACTCTGAGATGTCAATACAGGAAATCTTACCTGAACTGACTTTAAAAGGTTGAGATCTATTTCCTTAGTTTTGTGGGCTGGGTTAATCTTTCCTTCACCACTGCTAGCTTTCTTTGCTTTTACAAACATAATATTAATTTTTCTGTGTGTTGGTTTCCGAAGTACTTGTGAGCAAGAACATAGTGATGAGCTACACAATGCATGTCTACCTTTTCTACTTGGCTGTAACACAGCCTTTCCCCATGAGCTGTAAGGCTGTATGCCATGCCCCCTCCCTTATGGGGCATGCATACTGATATATATAGTACTAGTACAGGCACTCTATATGTGAAAGTGTCTATTACATGTGTACAGGTGGTGTACTGCAAATGTACTGTTCTTGTATATTATTTTCCTTGCTTGGATCCTAACAGAGTTTTGGGCAGTGGGCTGTTCTATGATAAAGAGCCCACCTCTAGTTGCCCTTTTCTCACAGAGGTTTCTGAACCTTGTGCAGGGAATGAGCTGTAGCTCTTCTCCATGTGTCCCGAAATGTAAGTGATGCCCCCTTCTAAAGCTAGAAGTTGAGAATGGTCTGTCTTTGGATTTCTTATTCCTGAGAAACCCTGGGGGAAAAGGTCCGTTGGTACAAGGCTGAAATTGATCCCTAAATTACAAATTGAGTACTCTTGAACTACATCAGATTTGGTTAAGAGAGAGAGTAAAAATGTAAGCTCTTGAGTGAGCTTATATACATTGACATTTTGATCTATGTTGAAATGACTTGAGATTAAAATATTTCTTTGGTATTCCTGTTGATCTCATCTTTGGCTCTGTACTAAACTTACCGAATACAATCATTGGGCTAAGTAAAATTACAAAAAAAATGCTATAGATTGGGGGAGAAAACTTGGATCTGTGTGTTCCTAAAATCAATGTCATGTTTGAACCAATAACCTACTGGATTTTTAAATTTTGTATTAAGTTTCTAAATTGTTGTTACAAGGTATAATAAGCTCCATAAGTTTTCTTTGACTCTGGCTAGTAAGATCATGCTATAAGCTAAGGTGAAAACATTTGAAATACCAATTGGCAAATTGTTTAATGACTTTGAGAACAAAGCCTCCCCTCTTCCATCTAGCTTTGCCTTTTGTTCAGGATGCCTTAAGATAAAACAATTTAGGACTGAGCAGTGAACTGTAAGTCTAAATATGGGAGCAGGAAATTTCTGAAATAAAAATAAAATTACACAGCTGCTTATATTTTAGTCTTTTTAAATTATTAAGTGCATTAGAGTTATGTAAGCTGTCATGCAAAACTCTGGAAAACAGTATGTCAGGAAAATAGTTGGCAGGAAAATTAAATACATTTTTGCTTTACTTACATAAAAGCCTAACTTCTAAGATACTCTTAACCTGAAAAAATAGATATCCACAAGTAGATAAAAATGATATGTTCCATGTATATTGCTGTTTGAATTTACCCAATGACTTTTCAATTTCTAATAGGTGTTCACAGACTCAGGTTGAGGTTAGAAAGGACCTCCTGAGGTCATCTGGTCCAACCCCTCTACTCGGGCAGGGTCACCTAAAACACATCGCCCAGGACCATATCCAGGCAGCTTTTGAATATCTCCACAGATAGTGACTCCACAACCTCTCTGGGCAACTTGTGCCAGTGCTTGGTCACCCTCACAGTGAGAAAGTGTTTCCTGATGTTCAGAGGGAACCTCCCGTGTTTCATTTTGTGCCCTTTGCCTCTGGTCCTGTCACTGGGCACCACTGGAAAGAGCCTGGCTCTGTCCTCTTTGTACCCTCCCTTCAGGTATTTATATCATTGATAAGATCCCCCTGAGCCTTCTCATCTCCAGGCGGAACAGTCCCAGCTCTCTCAGCCTTTCCTCATCAGCCCCTTTGTTGGACTCTCTCTCCAGCATGTCCATATCTCTTGTGTACTGGGGAGCCCAGCACTGGACCCAGCACTCCAGGTGTGACCTCATGAGTGCTGAGCAGAGGGGCAGGATCACCTCCCTCCACCTGCTGGCACCGCTCCCCCTCATACAGGCCAGGACAACCATTAGCCGCCTTTGCCGCAAGGGCACGTGGCTGGGTCATGTTGAACTTGGTGTCCACCAGGACGGCCAGGTCCTTCTCTGCCAGGCTCCTTTCCAGCTGGTCAGCCCCCAGCCTGCGCTGGTGCCTGGGGGTGTTCCTCCCCAGCGGCAGGGCTTTGCACTTCCCCTTGTTGAACTTCGTGAGGTTCCTGTCAGTCCATTTCTCCAGCGTGTCGAGGTCCCTCTGGATGGCAGCATGACCCTCTGGCGTATCAGCCACTGCTTCCTGTTTTGTGTCATCTGCAGATATGCTGAGGGTCCACTCTGCCCCATCATCCAGACTGTTAATGAAGATACTCAACAGGATTGGACGCAGTATTGACCCATGGAGTATACCACTAGATACCGGCCTCAAGCTAGATTTTATGGCCCTGATCACCACCTTCTGGGCCTGGCTGTCCAGCCAGTTTCCGTTCGACCTTGCTATCTGCTCACCCAGTCCACACTTCATCAGCTTCTCTATGAGGATTGTATAGGAGACAATGTCAAAAGACAATATCTACTGCTCTTCCCTCATCTACGAAGCCAGTCATTTCATGGTAGAAGGCTGTCAGGGTGGTCAGGCATGACTTCCTTTGTGAATCCATGCTCACTATTCCTGGTCACCTTCTTGTCCTTCATGTGCCTGGAGGAAATGGTTTCCAGATTTGTTCGATCACCTTCCCAGGGTCGAGGTGATAGTTCAAAGATTATCAAGAGCCTTGAAATTTCATGAATGGGTAATTAACTTTGTTGGTTTATTGTGGGTAGTGGACAAACTGAACAAGTACAACCAAAAGCAGCATCACTGTAGAAGTGAGACTTCTGGAATTCAATGACACAAATCTCCTTTTGATAGAATCTGGAATGTAATTGAATCTCTGGCAAAGATAGATACCCTCTTTAGTTTGAACACCTCCTGTCTCTAGGTTATAAACTCAGTAGAAACACTCTAATGAAATGTTGTAATAGTATGGTTGTTATCCATTTGGCTAATGTGTCTTCAGAGCACGATGTATGCCACTAAGGAAATGCATGTAATAGTTTCTGTGCTTGTGCACAGGGTCTGCTGTACTTTGAGCAGGGTTATGGTTACATCTGATATAGGAGTGTTTATGTAATGTACACATATGTATATGTACATATATGTTTATTTTAAAATATATACATAAAACATTATAGCTTTAAAAAGGATAAGGTCATCTTTTACACACACACACATATATTTACAACCCCCCCATATATATATTTATAAATGTATTTATATCTTGTCTTTCTCCAAAAGGGGAAAATCTACTGTATTAGTCTTTCTCAGCCTTTGTGCTTTTTCTAAAGGCAGAAACACAACTTTCTATGTTACCTTTACATCAGATGCAGCAAGCTAGGAAGATTGTTGTGCCCTTCTGTTATCATTTATGATGCTGTGTGTACACTTAAGTCACATGCTGGTTGTACAGTCATAATGCTATACGCTGCTTACACATTCTTTCCAAGCATGCATACTCAACCCACATCACAGTACACCTTTGGAGTTGTAGCCAGTAATTTTCGTGTCCTTTAAGTTTAGCTAAAACTTTTTAAAATGTCTTCTTA
Source organism: Morus bassanus (assembly GCA_031468815.1). Lineage (NCBI taxonomy): Eukaryota > Metazoa > Chordata > Aves > Suliformes > Sulidae > Morus > Morus bassanus. The sequence continues at coordinate 130,659,820 of CM062567.1, read as the reverse complement.
TGCTAATAAAACTTCTGCAGCACTTGGACCATGTTTACAAAGTTATTGTTAATTGTGAAGAAAATGAGAACCATTTTTTTTGTATCCTCTTCTGAGAGATACAGCACATGTCACTTGGACTCTATGTTCATGGAATTGTAGAACAGCCCATGTTGGAAGGGACCTTGAAAGATCATCTGGTCCAACCTTTCCTGGGAAAGGGAACCTAGGTGAGACTATCTAGGACTAGCACCCTGTCCAGTCACATCTTGAAAACCTTCAGCAATGGGGACCCTGCCATGCCCCTGGGGAGGCTGTTCCAGTGATTGTTCTCAAACAATCTCTAACTGCATAGTGATTTATAGTATGTACCTGCACCTTCAGTGGTGAATAAAGTGCTACACTAGAGTGTGAATGGGGGTGGCAGAAAGATGAGCAGGAGTTTCCTTCTGCTGCTCTGATGGTGGCAGGAGGCTGGGTCGGACACCTGTGAGCAGTGGCATCTGAAACTGCTGACATGCAGGTGCTGGGAGGGCCTGTGTCAGTGCCCTCAGAACCCTCTTCTCTTAGGGTTGCAACTTTTTCTCATTTCAGGCAACAAAACCACAGCATGTGTATTTTTAAAAAAAAACCTTCCGCTATTCTACTATGTTTTAATTTTACAGGTAGTTTTGTTGTATTTATCTTTTTGTTACCAATTTAATATATAAAGAAACAGGGGTCAGTGTTGAACATCACCTTGGTTTTACAATAGAGAGAGTTTATTGTAGATTTTTTTTTTTCTTAAAGATCATAGAATCATAGAATAGTTTGGGTTGGAACAGACCTTTAAAGATCATCTAGTCCAACCTCCACTGCAATGGGCAGGGCCATCTTCAACTAGATTTAAGATATAAAGTTTTGTATTATTTTTATAGCTCTTGTATAAATTACTTCAATGAAAGAATAACAGATTGATGCAAAACTTGTATTCACTCATTTTACCGGTACGCTAAAAATTGTAGAAGGCTTTGTGTGGAGTTTTGTGTATCTTTGTTTGAACTGAGTTACTGAAAGTGTAGTATTGCATTACTGGAGAATAAAACTGGCTTATACCTTTATTAGGGATTGTTTTACAATCTGATATTCTTATGTGACATCCATTGTTCTTGCCCACGTAGAGTCTGTGTTTCATGCTGCTTCTTACTACACAGTGAGTTGCTTATTTTGCAACAGATTCTCTTTATATCTTGTGTTGGGGATTTTTTTTTTTTAAATGTGAGAGGGGTAACTAGAGTTATAATCTGTAACATAGTGGCAGATAGTAATCCTCTATTTGGAAAAATACAGGAAATTATCTGAGTAGCTTGTTTAAGTGTGTGTTTGTGTACACATAACATTTACCTGTATAGACTTGTTTTAGGAATATCTTAGAATACTTGTCTTGAATAAGAGCAGATTTAAATTTGTGTTTTCAAATCAACAGGTTGTTTCAATAGTACAGTTAATCTTAGGTCATTAGTTTTCTAAGAACTATACCAACTATCATGTTGGGAGCACAAAACATGTATGAAAATCACTGTTGATTTTTTACTTTTAGGCATTTGCATATTTTATATTTGCTGATGTATTGATAACTTTAAATTCTCTTTCTTTTGTGTGTTTATATATATGCATATATATTATGGCTAATGTTAAGTATATTTTATTCCTCATTTGTCTTTCTGAATTTTATTTTAACTCTGGGATGCAATAGTATAATTGTATTCAAGCAAAAACTCTTACCAACAGCATAGTGGGTGCTGTAGGTGAGATAGTGACATGTTCAATAGTGTGCTTAGTTAACTGTATTTAAACTTACCAAAAAAACCCCCAAAAAGTCCCCTATTGTAAATCACTTGATATGAACAGAATTTTTGTTGTTGTTGAAAAAATTTGCCAAAACTAACGGGTGGGTAAATTTTGTAGTATCTTGATAGGATGTCACTTTTGCACAAGCTAATTTATTACTACCTCAAGACATCAGCTTGCACAGCTTTATCATCTATTCTGTTACTTCAATAAATTATGAAAGGTCGAAGTTGAAATCTTTGTGAGTTCCCAGCACTTGTTTCTGTGAATTGACATAAGCTTCTTTTTCGCTGTAAGAAACCAGAACGTAAGCCTGTATTTAAAATTGAACATATGCTGAAAAGCTTTGCTATTTTAGGTCCTGGTTGTTTGCTTATTACTCCCCCCCTTTTTTTTTCCTTTTTTTCTTTGAATGCTGTCGGTGTACTGAATGATCACAAGAACTCACGTTTTCCTCTCTAAACGGGTACTGTTCAAAACAAGGTGCAGAGAATTAAAAAAAAAAAAAGGCTAGCTGGGACCCCCACAAGTCGAGAACTCATAACATGCTTGCTTCAGTGTTCTTTCTTGTCCATATGGCAGGATGGAAAATGTGTTTAATGTATAGTAATTGAGGAAGTCAAATGGGGGGAAAAAAATCTAAAGGTACTTGTTACTTACTTAGTGTTTGCTAAACAAAGCAGCAGAGCTGTCATTCATCATTTTAAAATTAATTGCAAGTTGATGCGGTAATAATTTTGTTTCTGCACATAGCTTTAAATCACTGGCATAATTAAAACAAGGCTGAATTTGGACAACAGATTTATGTTAGAACCTTATTAAAATTAGTTTTAATCATAAGAAATTAATGTTACGTTCAGTCTATTATCTACATTTTTTTCTATCTTAAAAAATGCTATCATATAGTTCATACCATAAATTTTAGTCTAATCAGAAATAACTTGGATTTTTTAAGAAAATCTGGGTTTCTGCTTTGCAGTTGATGCTCAGTAACTTTGGAGAAGAAAACATTCAGAAAGATTACAGTGCTACAGAGAAATTATTTTTATTATGTAACAAGGAAAGTGGGAAATGAAATGTATGACAAAGCAGTTGACCTTTTTTTAAAAAAAAACCTCAACACGAACAAAGTAACAGCAGTGTACTGAGCATCTACTACCATGTTTTGTTTATAGTGGTCAAACTGATGTAAACTGTGTTTGTTTGAGAACACAGACTTCTTTATAATAGAATTAACAGATCGACACAAAAATTGGAGTATGGGAAAGGAAATTATTTTACCTAATTTCTCCCCTCCCCTTCTAAAATTTTTGCTATGTATTGACCGTGTAATTGTATTTCTGTAGCACGTGGGAGTATTCCAGTTGCAAGGACATAATCAGCAGCAGTTTGGAGCACTAATGTAAAAACAAATATTTACAAACCTTAATCCCTTTTTTCTTTAAGGACCACTACACCGGGAGAGACTAAACTTTTAGCTTCTGAAGTCTATGATATCCTTCAGTCTTCCAACATGTCAGACATGGACAATGTGAATGAGATGAATTACCGTCGACGGAAAGCGCAGTTTTTCCTTGGCAGCACAAATAAGCGTGCCAAGACAGTGGTTTTGCATATAGATGGCCTTGATGATTCGGTAAGGAAACCTTCAGCATTTAGGTAAATAAGGCATGTTGTACTGAGATGTATTTTGCCCACAAAAATAACGTATTCAGGTTACTTGTGTGGCATCATCGTCAGCAGTTTCTGTGAATTGTATTTTGAATCACAAGATATGTATAAAATCTTGCATAAATTGAGCTTACTCAGAATATCTCTAGATGTTTTAAGGCAGTTTCCTTGATGGGTTTCTAATTACTCTAAAAAAAACCTGTTCTGTTTCCACCTCTCCTAATTTTCTCTCCTGTTTCAAGAAAGAATGGAATAAACAAGGTACCTTCAGCAGTTTCACTTAAGGATATCTTGTGGTTGTGTCAGTGTGTTAAACTGAAAATTTCCTTTTAGTTACGAGAGATTTCAGACACTTTTTTTGGATTACTCTTCATTTAGAAATGCTGCATTTTCTTTGAGCTGGTTTTGCTACATCTTTTCATTGTCTGTGAGATCTTTTCTACTGTAGTGACCAGAATGGCATTTGAGTTAATGAGGTCTCACTGAGTCTTTATGTAATGTCAGAATAACTTCTACGGATTTATCTACCATGCCCCTGTAGATAACACCCTAGGGCCATGTTTGCCTTTTTACGGCTGCCACGCAGCATGTAGACTGTTTAAGCATGTTATCCACAAGTGCCCTCCGGACTCTGTATCTTCAGTTTTGTACCCATTTTAAATGATCAAACCTGATCCTTTGCTTTGTTGCTTTACGTTTTGCCAAGTAAGCGTGTCCACAGGCCCAGTTTATCAAAGCATACCCGTCGTACTGTTTTCATAAGACCATAGTTAATTCCTTTAGAAATAACATGCTGCTCTAGCTCACTTTATACAAAGTAAATATTTTTTAGTTTTGTCCTTCCAGCACTTGCTCTGTCTAGAAAGACAGTGCTTTGTCAACACCATTGGCTTTTGTACTCTAAAGTTGTTTTAATTCAGTCCAATCAGTTGCCTCCTGTTAAGTTTGTATTGTTTTGTTTTTAAGCTTGGAGTTGATTTGTTTGTTCACAGGTATCTCCAAGCAAGAAGTTTAATCCACTTCTACTTTGATTTTAGATATTCTGGCTATAGTCTGATTCTATCTTAAAAGTGTTTCTTTGTGTTCTTTGACAAATGGAACTTAGCGAGATTTGTGGAGCTTTTCTCTTAAATGCTGAGGTAAAGGTATTCTGAAAAAGTGTAGGATATTTAGATATTCAGCTCCAGAGAGCAAAACTGCAGGCTTCTGCAGTTGCCTAGAGCACACCAGCATGTTTTCTTAGCTCATTGTTGAAGAAGAGAAAAATCTGACTCTGCTGGCTGGAGGTGGCTAGTGTAGAGAGCTCTGTATTTCATCAGATGATTAAAGAAATGTTAGTGATACTACAGGTGTCCACCCAGCAGTTAAACATCCCTATAACGCTGTTCTAAATGTCAGGATAAGTTGAGAGAGGGTAGATGATGAAAGATACCAACAGTAAAAGCAGCTTAGTTTCATTCAACAGTTTATTCCCGACTTAACTAGCAAAGAGTATCACGTGGCACATATGAGTGATAAAAGGCAACATAAGTAAATGCAGGGCTGTAAATACTGTGTTCTCAGTTTACCTGTGTTTTGTCATTTAGATTTGAAACAAGAAGCTGCTGTTAGGAATGATTGCAAATCCTACAAATGGCTGTGGATTTTGAAACGTCAAATAGGAGATATTGATTATTTCAGGAAGGGAGGGGAAAGGTCGGTTGTTGTTTAGTGTGGGGTCAGATGTTTTTATTTTAAGATCTAATTATCAAATTTGACAGTAAGCTTTAAAAGAAAAAGGAAAAAATGAAGCAGTACATTTTATTAGTATTTATTAGGGTATGGTAATCAGTGTTCAGTAGTCTAGCAGGACTACTTGCTAGACTACAAAGTGTGCAAGAAAATAACCTAAATTTCACCTGTCCTGCCCCGTGCCTGTCCTAACCTGTGCCCACGCTTCAGGAGTACCATGCAGAAAGATGTCTAGATGTGCATTGCTGGGGTTTGTGCCTAATTGCCATAGTTAGACATACTTTGCAAAAGATGTTTGTGCAGCAAGGCTGGTGGCTGCCCAGCTTCCAGCTTTTTACGGAGTCTGTATGGACCTTGGTAAGTTTTGCCTTTTAGAAGTTACCTGATCACTGAAAGCCTCATTTCGAATGAGGTGCCTGTGACTTAACCTGGGATCTCAGAGTAAAAAATGAAGTTCTGTCGCAGAATTGCTGTACACACACGTAAGCACAGATTATTTATTTGGGCTAATAAGCTGCGAATGTGTTGCTTCTTGTGTCCAGAAGTGATTTTGACTTTCACTCATGCAAGGCAGCCTATCATTTTTGCATCAAATATTTCCTGTGTATGAGAAATATAGCCTATCCAGCAATGTTGTTTTTTTAACTGTCGAAAATGCTAATTATTTCAATATATAAACTTACACAAATGAATTGTTTCAATATATATGCTAAACTGCTAAAAAAAAAACCTGCTTCAGTTAGTTCTTCCAGATATTAAAAGAATTTAATTTACTTGTTGTGCATGAAACTATCCTAAGTACTGAGCAGTAATTATGTGGTAACTAATATAAATATCCTTTGAAATAGCTCATTATTTAAAACCTTCCAGAAACTTGCAGTAAAAGTTAAATACATAATTATTTTGAACCTGTGTAAGGTTGTCAGTTTATTTCTGGTAGCGTTATCTTTTCTTTTTTCCCCTTCTGTGCTAGCAATCTCTCCAAGTATATTTTAATCCTTTTTGTTACAACCATCTTGTGCAAATATTAAATGGAAAAAAAAATAATAGAACATTCTAAGATAATGTAGAACAGATGCAACTAGTACAGGTCAGTGTAATGTTACAACACAGTACGCAATATCACTTGCCCTAAAGATAACATTCTGTCGGTTATGAACCAAGTATTTCCCCTTTGAAATAAGAATTAAGCTTATGCTGTGCAGTGGTATCTGTGAGCTGCCACAGATGACGCAGCTGAAAGATAACAACAGCTGCTTTGATGCATTCAGTCAGTATGGAGGCAAGGTGTCTGATAAATAGCAACTTAAACACTAACTCCTCATCAATGAGCACTTCAGTCAATCAGAACTTAACCAGAGGGGACTGTTTAGCTGATCATACGGCCAAAAACATTCTTTGCTTTTCAGCACTTTTCTCTAATTATTTACAGTTGATTCCATCCTTCTTTGACTTCTAAAGTGTAAGCAGTTTTTTCTTTTTTTTTTTTTTTTTTGTGGCAAGAGGGTCTAATACTTGTGCACTAAAATGTAAGTTTTAGTTTTTCTTTTACAAAAATGCTGTTGAGTAACCACCTGCCCTCGCACATACAGGAATTCCTTAACAACTAATTGTTAGCATTTTCACATGCTGTATTATGCAAGTACTTTAGTTGTGGGGTTTTTGTTTGTTTTTTAGTCTCGAAGGAATCTTTGTGAAGAAGCGTTGTTGAAAATTAAAGGTGTTATTAGTTTTACCTTTCAAATGGCTGTTCAAAGGTGTGTGGTCCGAATTCGCTCAGACTTGAAAGCAGAGGTAAGTGCTCAATAACCCTCCGGATCCTCACGTTATTGCATTCTGTCACACTAAGCTCTTGGTTTTTTTCTGTGTACTTGCAGGCATTGGCAACGGCAATAGCATCAACCAAAGTTATGAAGGCACAGCAAGTTGTGAAAAGTGAAAGTGGTGAGGAGGTAGGATATGTATCTTTCTAAACACCAATTGTTTTAGCTCAGCTGTATCTTTATGGGCACAGAGGTGCTGGTATTAACATCTGATGCCAGGCAAAATGTTGTAAGCGGGAGTGCTACGCATACAGTACAAGGAGAATAAAGGGTATCCTATGTCAGGACATGTATCCATAGAACAGTTCTACCGAACTTACTGTTCAGGAGAAGGACAAAAATAGTATAACTGTTTCTCTCCTTAATGAAAAGATCAGTGAGCTTTTTTTTTTGGCTGCAGTTGCTGAACTCTTTTTCTTTCACAACTACAGTAAAGGGGCTATGTCTATATTTGATAGTTTTTTCTTCCATGTTAAGCCAAAGCTTTCTTGTGTATTTTCTAAGCATAGTAGATTCCAGATACATAGTAGGTTCCATTTAGATTCTCACTGTATAGGAGGATGGGGGGGAGTCTCACAACATGCATGCCTGTCATCCTGAATGTGTGTATATATATATGCGTAACTTTCATTCATTCTTTTAAGTTACAACATTTGACATTATTTTAATCTGTTGTGTTTTATCAGATGCTGGTTCCGTTCCAAGATACTCCAGTGGAAGTGGAGCAGAATACAGATCTACCTGAATATTTACCAGAAGATGAAAGCCCTACTAAGGAACAGGACAAAGCAGTGTCTCGTGTTGGGTCACACCCAGAAGGTGCAGCAAGCTGGCTCAGCACAGCAGCAAACTTCCTATCGAGATCTTTCTACTGGTGACTTGTATTTGGTGTTAAAAGACTGTGTGAATGAACCAAGAGGGGGGCCAGTTTTCCATTGGCGTGGTGAACTGCCAAGTGCAATTTGCAATAAATCATCACAAAAATTTTAGATGAAGCAAATGTATGCTGCATTTTACATTTTATTGGACGTTTAGCCTGATAGGGCAGGGGTCAAAGGACAGAGGCCTCCAATCAAATTGTTTTCATTTGTTTTTCATGTAGATTTTATTGCTTCACTTTTTAAAAATGGGTCCACTGTTATATACCAAATGTTTATGCGTATAGAGCTTTAAGTTTGACTTCACATGAAACACGATAGGGAGAATCCATTTAACTCAAGTCTCAGGGCCTCTCTGAAAGAAAATTCTTAATAGCTCTAGTTGTGCATTAAATGCCCTTTTTATTTCTGCATCCCTTTGGACTAATGTTATTTTGTTTAATTTTCTAGATTTTTACTCCAGAGAAAAATATAGTCTGCCTCTTTTTTTGCCTTTATTTTTTGCCAGCCATGTTCACAGCATGAGCACGACGTTCCCCTTTTGCTATTAAACTAGAATCACTACAGACTTGGAATTTATAACCCTTTTATGTATATTGATTTTTTTTTTTTCCAGCCTGCCCTTAACCATTGGAGTGATTGAGATTAAGACATAAGGGACTGAATAAACACAAATATGTATACATACATTGTACAGTAAATAAACTAGAACATATTTGTAATGATGGGTGTGACTGACTGATGTACATAACTAATACATACCACTGACTGCTGTTCAGGCTAGCTGGGAAGACTGTAGCAAAAAAAGCTGTGGTCTAATGTAGCGATGACCCATTACAGCCCTGTCTGCAGAGAATAGAGGGATGTGGATTGTATTTGGTTAAGAAATGGTGTTCACTGTTAGCAAATATTTAATGGTAACTGAAACTTTAAACTTGAAGAATAAAGCAGAACTGAATGCCTCTTTTGTCACAGTGCCACACTCATAAATTTTTACTTTAACCCTTTTTAGTTTTTTATCTAACAAATCTGATACTTAATTACTGTTCCCTCATTAATGTCTTTCATGAGACTCCCATGAAAGTACATCAGCTTGGATAGGCTTAAAAACATGTGCAGACAATTGGCTTTACCTTGTTACTTACAGACCATAGAGGTTTAAAGGTGTCTTGGTAATTTCTGTGACCAGAAGGGATAATAAAAGCAAAACTTCTGTAGGTAGAGAATAATATATATCTGAGCTGTTAGTAAACACTGTGTGCCTGAGAGGATTTGATACACAGTGCTTGAAAACTGCAGTGCCACTGCTTTGTTGCACCAGAGAAATACAGCTGAGAACTTTAAATAATGTTATAAATCTCATTATACAATGCTTTTTTGTGGTAATGTATTTGCTATAATATTAATTATATCTACCACTTGGAGAATCAGAAAAAAAAATGTAATGCATCAAAATTATTCCCCTGTGCTTGTGCACAAGGAATTAAAAAAAAAAAAGATTCACAGGCTGTCATAATAGTACAGAAACGCTGAGGAAATGATAATGTAAAATAGTAATGCAGGTCAGAGTTCACCCACCCAAGTTAATTGTCATTCTAGGATAAAAAAGAAACAAAAGCTTGTTGGCAGACTAGATGTCTCATGTTTTTTAATATATCTACTTTATTTCTGATTCAGGTTTACACGCACAGATTGAAAATACAGGCTTTTCAGGGCATGTATTGCTTTAAATATGTAATACTACTCATATTGCTGTCTAAAATGTTACAGTACAAAATGTGTTTGAAAAGTCCTCTGTTCTATAGCCATGAATGCAGAGTTTTATTTTTCTGCATTAACATCTGTTTGCATTTGCATTACTGCACATCTGTTTACTAAAAGACTACACCCTTCGGATATTAATGGTTCAATACCAGTAGGTATTACAGTCTGTTTGTGTATTTGGTATGTAGGTGTGCTTTTATGACAGTATTGCAGCTCTTGTAGAACAGTTCAAGGCATCTGTAAAAGTTTTTGAAATATATTGTAAAATAATAAAGGATAATATAACTAAACAAAATATGACTGGTGCCTTTTTAAATGTCTAAACAAAGGCTGGTGCCTTTTTTAAATGTTCTGACATTCTTTTAAGCTACCTGTGGTATTAGAAGTACATCTTTTTCACCTTTAATGTAACAGAGAGGAATGCAAATGTCCAGTCACAGTGACACCTTTGCTCCATATGACACTGGGGTATTTTGTGTATGGCGAGAAACATGCTTGCATTTTAAACAAAGTTTTTGTTAAAAGTAGGCAAGTAGAAGCTACTTAAGGACATTGTCTCAAATTCTTCTTGGAAGGGTTTTTTTGGACAGCTTTTTTAATAACTGATGTCGTGTAGGTCATATTTCATTAGGGAGATCAAGAAGAATCAACGTTCCTGGAGCAACCCCTTATTTAGAAAAAGTTAAAAAAAGACACAGCACCCCGTCATTAATTTTATACTTGTACTTTTTCAGAGGTTGGATTAAGGATAAGAAAGTGCTTTTACTCTGACCTAAGGAGATGACCAAAAAAAAATTACTGCAAAATTAGAGGCCTCCAAAAATAAGCTGAACTGGGAGACAGAGCACTGGTATCGCACTGCACTAGTTGCAAAGTACTTGATTGCCAAGGAAGCCACCGCATAGATCATGGTTTAAACTCCTGAATTGCCCTAGGGTTATAGCCGTGTACAGCATAATAGAACAATCACTACCATGTTTCTTCATCATAAGAGTAAGTGCTGATGGGGTAGGTGGAGGCAAAATTGAGGCTCATAACTGTGCCTCTGTGAACAGCTGTCAAAGCACTGTAAGCATTCTGCAGTAGTGTGAAATACAATATACTCTGGCTTTCCCACTCCACAATCACCTATGGCTTATTCCGTACAAAAATAGCTGATGTTGCTGAGTTTTGCCATAGGCCATGTAAGCTGATGGGGAGAGTACTGTGTGGGGCTAATTCGGAAGGAAACATTGAATACCTAGGTAGATGCAAACTGGCAGGTGTGAAGTACTCCTGTAACTGCCTGCAATGTAAAATAAAATGTGGGTGCTCCTGTTTTTGCCTGTGAACAGTGCTCCAGCTGTCAACTAGCAGAGTTTAAAAACATACCTAATAAAAATCAGCAGCAGCATTCCTTGCTGTAGTCATTTTGCAGAAGGCTGGACTATACAGTCTTTCCTGTTTCTTCATCCATACCTAATTATTCTGAGTTCTTAAAATGGGAACAAATCTATTTGTTAAAATTAAGGATTGAAACTAAACGAGCATAGAGGTGAGAATAACCTTTCTATCCATCTCTGATTCTGACTGTAATTCTTCAGGAAAAGTTGAGAGCATGTTATTTGGCGACAGGGGGTGAGCAGTGGGGTCACTGGAGACTTCTTCAGTGAGGTATGGCGTGTAATTAGCCTCAGGGGTGAGACTGGCTGTTAAGATTCCTGCTCTAAAGCTTAATATAAAGCTGTTACAAAAAGAAATTGTCCTATTTCTCATAGTTCACATGGAGCAGGCAATGCTCTACTTGTTTAGCCTGCTTTACATGCAGGTTTTGAATAAGGCTGAAAAAAGCCGATTTAAATTTGCAGTGCTTTGCATGTATATTAGTTAAAACATGGAGAGCAAGGTCTACCTCTGTGAGCTGATGCATGTGCCGCATCAGGATTATTTTAAAATTTCTTCATGTTCTTGTTCATTTATGTGCACGTTACACTAGGCTTGTTAGTGACTGGAAGAGTTAGAGCTTCCCCTGTGGAATAAATTAAGATCCATTAAAGCAGTTAAGGCTGTCTGGAGATACAAAAACATCTCGGAGAAGATGCAGAGTCTTACCATGTTTTTGTGCCAGTTGTCTTGGGTAGGAGTTAGTACATTAGTATCTGAAGGCTGCTATCTGGATCAAGTTCCCAGCAGCTTGGTCTCTTCATGGCTTGAAGACTGCACAGAACTTGGTAGCTAAATAATTTCCAGCAGCACCCCTGCGTTTAACACTTGCCCAGTGCCTACAGTTCAGGTCAGCCAGCAGTGCTTGCGCTAATCTCACCAGCGTTTCCAAGGAGCTGAATAACATCAGAACTAGAACTAAACTTCTTATGCGAAAAGCACTCCTGTGCCAGCAGTGTATGGCAAAATGTCTGCTTGGCATGAAAAGGGTCTTTTAAGTAGCAGATACAAAAAAGTGAATACCACAAACCCACCATATGACAGGATTGTTGCTTTCATTTCCTATCGGAGCACCGAGTTAGGCGTAAATACTAAGAATAAGGGAGTACTCCTGGTTCGAAGTAATGCCTTGTTGTCGTCTTCTTGTGGAGGTCCTTCAGGGACGTCAGCGTGCTAACCCACCGATGCAGGGAATTGCCATGTCAGCTTCTCCATGGGAACTGCCCCTCTGGATGTTTGCTCGTGAAAGGGGAGAGCGAGCTACCACATGAGCACAGGGTGAGCTAGCAGGGAGCAGCCAGCACTCTGTTCACACCTAACAGCCCACAGAAACGCGAACATCTGCAACACGAGGTCTTGACAAAGGTGTTTTTCTACTAGCCTCATTTTACAGACTGCACAACTGAGTCTGTCTACCCAAATTGCTCAGGAATCCTGAGAAGTGCAAAGTTTTGTGAGCTGTCTCTGATTCTTAGTTCACGCTTCATTACAACAATCAGCTGAACTGCCCTCCATTTTAAAAGAGGCCTTTGCACTGTGTGAACTCCTCTGGCCTGGAGTAGAAAAGTCAAACACGTCATATGCGACTTTCCTCACTCAGTTAATCATAGGATTGCATCGCGAACCAGGCATGGTTGAAAGCTGACTTTCTTCTCAAAATGATCCTTACTGATTTGTTGAAGTTCTAGGTAAGGAAGAACTTTCGGTAACAAAGACCCTTTCTAGTTGGCTTCCCAAAAAATATTTAGCTATCTTTGCATATGTTATGGTATATTTCAAAACCTTTGCTGATTTATTTCAGTAGTGCTACGTGCAATACATGCCCGAGCCATTTGCTGTCTTCACATATGTTAAAGCATCACCCTAGACAGTGATGTTTACGCCCTTTCCAGCAATTAATGCCATTAGTGGTTTTCTATCCCTGAACACTTCCCTAAGAAGGTGTGATCTCCTTTATAGACTCCCCATATATACACCATCATATAGCTGATACGAACATGGTATTTCTTTTTAGTTACTTTTCAAGCATATGTTTTAGCCAAACTCCCCTCCTCCCCCTGGATCACAGGTTGAAAATGATAGCACAAGCAGGTGTCCCGTTTGTCGTGTGACCTTTTGGCCATGCTTCCTTCACTGGGGGAGAACCTGGGGTGCATTGGTTTGTGTTAAACATTGAAGGGCAGGCAGAAGATCCAGCATGGAGACTCCTCTTTTTTGGGAAGGGTAGGAGGGAGGGGAGGGAAGCTGGAAGCCAGTTCCCAGAGAAACAGGCTTTCCATCTGCAAAGGGCTGCTCCTCCTGGCCAGAGGAATGGTACTAATCTAACATTACATGAGGCTGTCTAAAGGTGATGGTTTATTTTGTATTATTGCAAGATTAATTTTTTTCTGAATAAAAACTTAAACTACCATAATAGATTTTTGATTATAAAACCCTAATACGGAAGTCCCACGTTTAATATTGACAAAGCCATTCGCGTTTATTATCTTGGTATAAAACTAAAAGCTTATATGTTGTCCTTGGTTTTCATGCCTTTACCTCCTTTGCTACAACAAATATGGCCTGTAATGTTTTAGCAAATAACCATTATTGTTTATACACTGTAATTCAGTGGGATGTAGTAAATGGCGTATTTTAAGGAGTCCATTTCTTTGCATATAAAATACCTGTAAAGCTTACTGAAGGTGAAGAGTGGCTACTACTTAGCTCTCAATTGTTGGCTACATTACTGAAACAATGAAGATACATCACCCACTATAATAGGGAAATAGCAGCCATTTAACATAGTTGAGCATTAACTCTGTCATTTGGGCTGCTGAAGCAATCTTATTATTATAGTCAATGTAGTTGGTTTTGTTTCTCCATATGTGTAGATGTTCTGGTGTATAAAACGCATTGCTGTTTGTAGCAGTAAATCACATGTGCTCAAAGGCTACTGTTGGTATTTAAATAATGTTACATCCGGACTCTTCAACAGAATAAGCAAAGATAAATAAATAATTACTGGTTTTGAAATTGCTTTCACTGTAGTGGCTTCAACAATGAAAATGCTTTGTGCCATCCTGCAAAATTTTGTTCTAAGAAGAAAAAAAACAGTGCTTTGTATATAAGCCTTCACTGTGAAAACAGCTTTTTGAAATGTGACTTTGCAGTGCTTATTACCAAAGAGGTGCATGTTACCCATATCAAAGCTAGGGCCCTGTAAATGAAAGCTGGTGATGGCTAGTCCTTCACCTAGGATGTCTCAAACATCGTCACCTCTTTAATATTATGTTTGCAGTTTGTATTTGTGTGTCTGGGATAGATGAGTTGAGAATGTCATATTGTGTTCTGGTTTCTTTTTTCTTCACCTTCCATGTACATATATACCATCCTCAGTATAACGAACCCTGATGCAGCTATCACTAGTGCTGCAGCTAAATAGTCAGGTACAATTCAATCAAGGGTCTATAAATTATAAAAAGAGAAATGGTAGTTATTTGGGGAAGCTCCCCAAAATAGCTTTAGAACTTTTAAAAATTGTAACATATCTAAATTAAAAAAAAAAATGCTTTATTAAGACACTGTCCATCATATACAAGATAATACATAAGGAAGCATGATGCTGACCTCTCTGTAGAGTGGGCTGAGATCTGGTAAACTACAGTAAGAGCTAGACCTGAATATTACTTGTGAAGATCCTTAATGTGTAAAAGTTACCGCATTTAAATTATTTGGAGTTGGTAGAAGAGAAGAAAAAAACCAAATGAAGTAAAAGCTCAAATGTAGCCCAGCCCTCCCTGGTCCTTTTCTGCCCCTTGTCCGACACCACCACCATCACACTGCAGCAGGGTCTGTAAACTGAGAGATGTGGGGAGGAGTGGACCTTTTGCTCATGTGAGACTATCATTAAGTGAAAAAAGATGGGGCCCACAGGTGTCATTCCCATTAGCTCTACAGCAATTAGTATTTGAACATTCCAGTAGTGATAGCTCATGAAGACCCAAATCCTGAAAATGGGCTTTTGTCTTTAGAAGCCCCTCTTCGGCCAGCCAAAGTGTTAGAGCTCCAAGAACAGTGTTTCTCATGCAAGACTGATGTCCTACTATTCTAGCTAAACAACGCTATGGTTGTCTTTGCGTCTGACTTGATAGATAGTCAACCACCACGGGGGGAGGATAGAGAGGGCGGTCTTGAAACACTGGTGAAACACTGGAACAGGCTGCCCAGAGAGGTGGTAGATGCCCCATCCCTGGAAACATTCAAGGTCAGGTTGGACGGGGCTCTGAGCAACCTGATCTAGTTGAAGATGTCCCTGCTCATTGCAGGGGGGCTGGACTAGATGACCTTTAAAGGTCCCTTCTGACCTAAACTATTCAATGATTATATGATTCTAAACAAATTCTCCATTTGGAGAGCTGTAAGGATACTCAAGTCTGGCCTTCACCTGTGTGCTGAGTGCCCACCTCTAAAACACCTTTGTGCTTAAATGCCACCGGTGAACATTTTGTGTTTCCTTGAGGATGGGAACACCCAAACCCAAAGCGTCCCACTGAATCTTAAGCCCCGAGCCAGCTCTCTGCACCATGTGGGGGCCTGTGAAAGGCTTCCTCGGGAAGCAACTTCCTCGCTTCACCAAATTCAGCAGCAGCAAAAGCTATAGCTAAAGCACTTCCGGGGCTTACGGCAGCTGCTGAGTGATGATTTTGGGATCACCTAAATGGATGATAATGAGTACCCAGCAAACTTCCAATATGTGGTCCCAGTGACTACAGCCCAACTCGAGTACCCACCTACTCCTAGACTGAAACGGCAGCTGGCATCAGCTACTCAACCAATCCAATTTACTTTCAATCACACCATTACTACAACCTCCCTCCTCCATCTGTGTAAACATATGTCTTTGTTAAACACCACCATTTGTACAGGATAAAAATTGTCAATGCTGACAAAAATGCCCCCACATAATGCTGTTGTGATTGCAATGTTGTCTTTAAGCTGATTTTAAAGAAGTCTGCGAGCTGATCAACATCTTCCACTGCTATTAGTGGGAAACTTTCTTCGACAGAAATAAATCTTGTAAAAATGGTTTTATTTTGTCCATGAGTGATATGATCTCCCTTTTCTAAGACTCAACTCTTATCAGCCATATATTAATTGTTAGCAGCAGTTTGCAGTGCGACAGTAATACCCCAAAGTGATCACTGTTTCATGAGTAGTCTTTTCTAATATTAGCATGTTATCTTGGCAAGAACATACTTCCCTCATACCTTTCTGGGGCCGGCTCTTAAATCTGGCGAGGGAAAGAGTTACAGCTCTGAAGAAACCATTTGATTATTAGTGATTGCTTCTTGCACCAGCTTTTCTTCAGAAATGGCCTCTACTGGCCTCTCTGCAGGAGTTCTCCCTCTTCTTTTTCCTGTAGTAGAGTGCAACACAGCTAGGACTGTCCTACAACATAGCTGAATCCCAGCAAAATCGGGGGCCTCCACTCTCTAAACCTGAGCATTATAAAAAAATACAAAGTGGGTGAAGGTAGCTATTTATACAAAGAAAGTGCTAAGTTGCTATGTGAGATGTCAAAATGGAAAACTGAGAACCAAATCTCTCCCCAGCCACGGGGAGAGCTGTTCAGCAAACTGGACACTCACCAAAATTATGCAGTGCTTCTTGCTGGGCCATCCTGTAAAACACTGGCTTCATCAGCACGAAGGCAGGGAAACTGGTTTTGGTTTCTGGACCTGAGCTGCTCACTGTTGGGGACCTTAACTCCAGACACTTAAAATCAACAGTCCCCTTCACAGAGCTAAATAAATCCAATACTGTTATGTCTGGACTTCTCATTTTGCTCCAGCATCTATCAGCTAAGATCAAGTAAGTAGGCATTTTCCTTTGGACAAACCTGCTTCCTCTGCTGCACACTTCGCTCCTTTCTTTTGCTCTTATTACAATACTCATTGCGTTGTCATCATTGTACTCTTCCATCCGTTTAGTCCTGGTAATACAAAATATGAAATTGTAGTTAACAAAGTCCCACCATGAACTGGACTTAGATTCCCTGAGGATTTAAAAACAATCATTTTGTTTCTTGCTCGTTTTCTCCAGCCATTTGGGTATGCTGGAGTGTAGTTCCAAGCTTTCTTCCCACCCCCTCTGCAGCTGTGAGGATTAGGGATGTTTGGTTTTTTTACTGAAAATTGAGGCTTTGTAAAACTGCTTCCCTTACAAATCAGGGCTTTGCAAAAGCAAGCATCAGAAAAACAAAACAAAGCAAAACAACTAAACCCTGTAACAAGATTAAAACAGCTTTCCACCTGCTTCCTCACTGGCCCATTTCATTCTGGTGATTTTTCTGCTATTTCATGCTACGTTTTGCTGTTTCCCTGGCTCAGTGGTTTTGTCAAGCACTCAGGGTCTTCTGTATTTTTTTTCCCCTTGCTTTGCTTACCATAACTTTGCACCCCGCTTTTCAACCAGGCAAAGCAGGGTAACAGGCAGAGAGTTGCTCTCTGCCCTTTTGGGATTTGGCCGAGTGAAGTGCTTGCATCAAGTTGGCGGTACTTGGCTGAGCAGCACGGATGTAAAGGCCCGGATGCAGAGCGGTCTGGTAGCAAATCTTATCCCACACATCTTCTGATATTGCAAAAAGTTATTTCTGAGATGTGAAGATTATGAAGAGAGGCTGTATATTGCCTCCCTTCCTGGATGGTTCTTGTATAAACTAAAATGCGGGATGTCAGGAAACGCCTTTACTCTGTGTTTCAAAGTGTTGGTATCTTGCCTTTGCTGGGGACCTGGGTGGCTGCTAGTGCAACCCACCAGCACCGACAGTAAAGACTCCTGCCTTGCACTGCTACCAGTCCAGCTATTTCTGGTAGTTGCTGATCTGGCCTTATTCCCCAAGCTGCGACTTAGTTGTTTATGACTGTTTAAATGTTATGAACTTTCTACGGAAGCACTCATTTATGGGCTAATCCTACAGTTCTGATGAAAAGGGGAAAGTCCCGCCCTGGATGTGCGGTGGAGAAAGGGTGGTTTCCTCCTCCGCCGAGCCTCTGAACCCGCAGCTCTGCCTGGGCTTGAGGCTCCGTCTCCGTTTCACCGCCTGTGCTTCCACCACCTGCGTGAAGGAGCAAAGGGAAGGTGGCATCGACCCATTTCCCACGTAACCTGGCGCTCGCAGCAACACCTTCCCCCGACGTGATTTCACTACGAGTTTCTGATTCAACCTTTGGAGTCCTACCGTGTCTTTTTGCCCTTATTTTTAAAAGGACTTTTAATTGCCTGCCTGGCCACGCTGTACGGGAAGAAACTCCGCTGTTACCGTACCTCAAGTCCTTGCACTTCTCTCGGCCGCCGCGGTCTGCCCTCATTCCCATCACCAGTTCTTTGGTCCTGCAATCAAACCGAGAAGCCGTAGGCCCCTCGGCAATGCTATGAAACACGGTTATTCCCTCCCGGCCAGCAGCCGCTACCGGCCGCTGAGAGGAGTTACTTCGCCATTCGGTTGAAAAACTCCCCTCTGCAAATTCAGCGCGAAGGGACGCTAATTAATTCCTACCAAACACGCTCCTACTGTCATTACTGCCCAGGCGCCGCCGGGCGGCAGGAGCGGCGGGGGCGCGCGCGGCGGGGCGGGGGCGGGGCGGGGCGGGGGCGCGCGCGGCGGGGGCGCGCGGCGGGGCGGCGCGGGGGCGCGCGCGGCGGGGCGGGGCGGGGGCGCTAGATGGCAGCATGGACGTGCCGTTGGGAGGGAGCGGGGGGGGGGGGGGGGGGTGCAGCCGCGGGAGCGCTGGGCCCCTTCCCCGGCTGGGGTGCAAGGCGGGAGATGAGTCCCCATCTTCAGCTCCTATTTTTGATTTTATATATATATATATATATATATTTAAAATGCATTCTTTCACTCGTCTGCTGAATTTTGTGTGCTTGTGAGAGATGGAGTAGTATACTTTCTTTGTTCTCACAGGGATCTCCCTATTGGTTTTTTTTTTAAACTTCTATTTTTTTCAGAAAAAAACTTCCTATGGAAGTGAGTTTTGTGTCTCTAACTGAAGATCACTGTTTATTTTTTACAATTAATTTATTCATAACTGCATATACAGCGCTACAGACAATCTTAATGACCCATGAAATGGAATTGATAGTGGGGATTTTATGTTCATGTCTAAATATCTACATATTTATACCCCATGTACCACCTACTTGCGTGGCAGAAGTCGTGGTCTGATCTACCTGACAGCAATGCAAGCACAGGCTAACTTAATCTTAGTTTTATCCTGAATGCAGAGGATCCTGGTGTAACTGAAATCAGAATTTAGCCCAGGCTTTTTGCAATTAAGTGCCTCCTTCTATGTCATGCTCTGGTCACAGAGCAAAGGACATTCCTTTTGTTCCAACTTCCAGAGCAGCGTGCATGCGCCGACCCCAGGTATTGCCCAGGAGATTGCAGGTTTGGTTTGTATAAGCAGTCACCGACGCTCGTGCTCTGCTCTCAGACCTGCGCGGAACACCGCTAAGTCTTCTGCAACAGGTCTTCACCCCATCGCCCTGGAGTCCCCTTGCCACTAGTTGCCTTTAAAATACAGGAACGTGAACAATGCCCCTCTTCTTCACTTATTCTGCTGTTTCTCGTGGCAATACATATTGGAAGAGCATCCACATAAGTGAGGAATTAGTGGGAGGCACAAAAAAGTGTTTCCTGAAAAATGGTTGAGGTTTAGTCTGTGTGTGTTTATTCTTATTTTGGACCATGCTGTGCCTCATCCAGCACTGGGAGCAAGGAGGGCAGCCTGGCTCTTGCCCCTTCCCAGGGAGAGCTGATTCCCCTGCCGTGATGGCATCGGCACTGCAAGTGCCTCCCTGCTGCTGCGGCTGTGGGGCTGGTCCATGGGGGAGTGGAAGGGTGAGTGGGGCAAAGGAGAGGCCTAGGTAAAGGACTGCACCCTTTATGCTGGTATAAACCAAGTAAGGTCCCAGGTTAATGTAGCCAAAATTTTTGATCTAAGTTGATTCTTCAGAAAGCGATACCCTTCCACACCATTGGTCTTAGCCTCAAAAACCAGAGGAATTAATTGTGAAATTAGAGGAAACTAACCCCACTGTTATTGAGACAATCAATGTAGAAGAGGTCCAAAAAGGTATTTTAATTTAGAATCTGGAAGAGATGCACGGATGTTTTTAACAGTGCCCTGTATGCATTTTATTTCAAAAGATGGCAAGCAGAAGTAAATATTTTTTCCTCTTGTAGGCTCCATTTCAAATGATTTGCTGAAAGATCAGTGGACTTGGTGGATGTGGTGAATTTGTGTGTAGGAGAGAGAAATGCTATGGGTGTTAGTTCAAAGAGCCCTTCTTGTTACCTGGACTTTCCCGAATAGACAACAATCTGTTTATAGACTTCCCCCCACCCCCCCAGTGCATATTCAACAACCATATCCTATGCAATATATATAAAAGTTATATTTCATCAAACTGCTACAGCGGTAAATGCTTTAATATTCTAGCAGCATGTAGTACACAGGACACACAATCATGGTTAGCGTTATTTCCCTCATGGGACTGTTCCAACAGAAGTCAGCTTGGTGTGTAGGCATTGCTGCTGACCAAGAAGACCGACCTACAGTAATTTTAGGAATGCCTTTGTCTTACGGTCCTGTCTGGCCTCATGTCAGACTCGCTGACCCTGGTTGTAAGTGCAACTGGAGATCTCGGTGTGAAGTCTACTGATGCTTCTGGCAGGATTAAATACCCTTCTTGGGTCTCTAGACACTTCCCTGGAAAGGGCCTGACACGTATTACTAGAGTAGACTGCTCAAAACTAGGAATTCATTCCATCACTGAAATAAAAAATAGGGATAGAATAATGCCATGTAAAAGTGGATGACGATACCGATATTCCATAGAGAGAGAAGAAATAAATGAAAGTTGTGGGTGTTACTGACTATGCTACCAAATATTTTGATACCAATTAAAGTGTAGTGCCACTAGAGATGTTTTCATCACAATATGAGACAGAAGTACAAATACTGACTCAGAGAATGACAGTGGGGATATGAGCTTGTGCCACAACAGATGTATAACAGCAGAGAGGCATGTATAGCAGAGTGATTCAGAAAAAACAGGCACAGGATTGCGTGCTATGGAGATGACAGAAGTTGAGTTTTCTCATGTGGGGACAGAAAAGAGATCTTCTCCCGGCAGCCAGGCAGAAAAGAGAATTCAGTCTCAGCCTTTAGAAATGTCCTGAGTGGCAAGTCTAGATGGTTGTGATTAGGTTGAGTTTATAGCGCAACACTTGTTCATTTTGTTTTTTTTTTTTTTAATTTTTCCTTACTAAGTCAAACATAGTCATTACATGAAAACCTCCAAGATGCCTTACCCAAAGAAATACATCTTGTGTAATTTTTCAAAATGAGATTTGCGGTCTGGAGCTCAAGACTTGGAAAGACTTAGAATAATAGAATCATAGAATGTCCTGAGTTGGAAGGGACCCGCAAGGATCATCAAGTCCAACTCCTTTCCCTGCACAGGACAACCCCAAATTCACACCATATCTCTGAGGGCGTTGTCCAAGTGTTTCCTGAATATCATCAGGCTTGGCACCATGACTGCCTCCCTGGGGAGCCTGTTCCAGTGCTCCACCACCCTCTGGGTGAAGAACCTTCTCCTAATATCCAGCCTAAACCTCCCCTGGCACATCTTCCTGCCATTGCCTTGGGTCCTATCATTGGTCACCAGAGAGAAGAGATCCGTGCCTGCCCCTCCTCCTCCCCTTGTGAGGAAGCTGCAGACCACGATGAGGTCTGCCCTCAGTCTCCTCTTCTCCAGGCTGAACAAGCCAAGTGACTTTAGCTGCCTCTCATAAGGTTTCCCCTCTAAACCCTTCACCAACTTCGTGGCCCTCCTCTGGACACTCTCTAGTAGCTCCTCCCAATTTTGTGTGGTCACCAAACTTCATTAGTATTCCTTCAAGTCCTGCATCCAAATCATTTACAAAGAGATTAAAGAGTACCGGCCCCTAGATGGATCCCTGTGGAACCCCACTAGTGACTGGCCGCCAGCCTGATGTAACCCCATTTACTATAACCCTTTGAGCCCGACCCATCAGCCAATTGCTCGGCCTTTGTATTACGTGTTTATCCAGCTGTATGTTGGACATTTTGTCCAGGAGAATACTGTGAGAGACAGTATTGAAAGCTTTACTGAAATCCAAAAAGATCATATCGACTGGCTTCCCTTGGTCAACTAGGCGGGTAACCTTGTCATAGAAGGAAATCAAATTCGTTAGGCAGGGCTTTCCCCTTGTGAACCCATGCTGGCTAGGACCAAGGACTGCATTGTCTTTCAGGTGTTTTTCAATAACTCCCAGAATAATCTTCTCCATAATTTTACCAGGCACAGAAGTGAGACTAACAGGCCTATAGTTACCACAGTCATCCCTGTTGCCCTTCTTGAAGACTGGGACAATGTTTGCCAGCTTCCAGTCAACTGAGACCTCTCCAGATTCCCAAGAGCACTGAAAAATCATTGAGAGAGCTCTCGCTATGACATCAGCCAGCTTTTTAAGTACCCTTGGATGAATCCCATCAGGCTCCATTGACTTATAGGGATCTAGCTGGAGCAGCAAGCCCTGCACAAGTTCAGGGTTTATTAGGAGTTTATCATTCCCACAGTCATGGTTCTCTAGCCCAGGGCTCTGGGGATCCCTGAGCCCACCATCGGTGTTGAAGACTGAGGTGAAGAAAGCATTAAACATCTCTGCCTTATCTATGTCCCAGCTTGTGAGGTCTATGGATGTAATCAAAAGGAAATTTAAGGGGTCTGAATTCAATTTGGCTTCAAATGGACAGGCTTCCAGGGTACATTGCAAAGTAAAAAATATGTTTTACAGAGGAAAAAATACGTTCATATCAGCCTCTTCACAGTATACATCTAACAGTTCAATGCACAAAGACTACTAGCTCTTCATTTATGTCTGTTGCTATCTTACTAGTAAGATGAAGAAGCAATAGTGGGAACTGAAAACAGGAACAAACTATTGAACACAGGCATTCAGTGAATCCAGAAGTAAAATGAGCATTTTTTCATTAATATTTTAGCAAACCTGGATTCTTTAGCCAAATAAAACAATGCTATAAAATATCACAGATTCAGCATCTGCTGGATCTTCATTAGTTTAAGTGTTATGGCTCGATTTCATGAAATTTTATCAGCAACACTTAAAACTGAAGTAAAGAGAGTGATTTTTCCACAAATATCAACACCTTTGTGGAATAGAAACTTGGACCTGTTTGCTGATGGTCTTTGTGGTACTATTTTAGGATTAACTTAATGTTTCTTCTCTCTCCAGGTAGAAAAGTTGGTTGTTGTGAGCAGTAGTTTTTGGTTGGTGATCCCAGGGCTCTGTTCCCTGCTGTACCTGGATGACTTGGGGAAGTCATCAAACCTCTCATGCTTCAGATCCCACCTGGGCAAATAAAGGCATTGTTGTGTTTTCCTCCTGGATGTGGAGGTTAATGACACTGTGCAAGACTGGATGCAGCTGCAGTGGGAGTTGAATGGCTTGGTGGATCCTGTGCCGTGTGAACTAATGTATGCACACCAAACAGGGAAACATTAGTAGGAGGACAAAGCCCCTTGCAGCAGTGTGCCCACTAAGGCCACACATAATAAAAAGCACAAATACTTGTGCAGCTATGCAGAATCTGTATAAATTCCTCAGACTTGTGTCTGAGAACTTGTTAAAGGTTAATCTACAGCTTTTTTTGTTTCCTTCTCAAATTCCCTCTAATTGGATCAGACCAGCCTTAATCTTCTTTCCAATTGACCCTAGAGATGATTAGAGACACTAGAGACTTCTAGAGACTAGTCTCTTCAAGAGACTGCAATACTAGAGACTTCTTTGATAGCAAATATCCCTTTATTTATTACCCTAAATAGCTATTAGTGTCTAACAGGGACAAGCAAGTGATGATCTTTGCACTGAGGAACACCAATTTCACTGGTGTCACTGTGTACCCTTCAAGTTACAAGCAGAAGTACAGGAAGATGGTCACATAGCTCTTCAGGTCAGTCAGGCGTGCAAGAGCCTCTCCCTCCTTTTTTATCACTGGTATCTTCCTAGCACCAGAAGTTCCAGAAATAGGGCTTTTAAGGAAGTTTTGTGAGCTGAGGTAAAACAGATGGGCTGAGATCTGGAGAAGTCAGACCAAACAAATGTGCCATGGGAGGGCAGGGAGAGAGGGGGACAAGTAGCTACCACTGGGTTGCTGAAGGTGGCAAAGTCAGTGGAACAGGGTACCCAAATAATGCCAAAGATGACAGGATGAGGCAGCATATCTGTCCAATCCCAGCATTATTAAGTTCAGGAAGGTTTGGTTCACTTAACATACAGGCAGTTGTAACTTGGAGAAATGGGGGTCATTAACTGCAGACAGTCCTCTCTAGACACTCTTAATTTCACTAGCAGAATCAACTCTTTTGCCACGGTTTCCTCTTAGAATATCCCATGAGGTTCATGGGTGCTACCTATAGAGTATCAAAGTAAAGACATGGGAAATAACATCAAACATTACTGAAAATAGGGACAGCAGTTCAATCTTACTGAGCTGTGCAGCAGTGGTATATAAAAGAAAGTCAGAAAGGAAAAAAAATGATGCTTTAATGCATTTCTACTCTGTGCACCACAATCTACTTGCAAATCTTCAACCACTAAAATACAGAAATACCTTAAAATAATGCAGAATCAAAAGAAACTTAAACTGACCTTGGCACCTGGGAGACAAGGAGGTGACTGAAATGGAGAACGGGATAGCACCATACAATTATTACTCCATTTGCTAACTTTGTGCCTGGATGAAATAATTTCTCAGAATACTAGAGTTTCATTAACCATGTCCCAATAAGCTGTCTGACTGCTTGCTTCTCATTCGGCTGGGAGACAATGCATTTTTCACTGCCTGGCTTGAAACGCTGAACAGGTGAGTTACTATTTTTTATCAATATACCTCCAGGGGCCTGAAGACCCTTTTTCTCAATTCCTTCTCTTCTCAGAGTCGTGACAAATGCTGCTGCGCTGACTGTGCACAGCCAGACATCTCAGGATCAGAGCTCACAGGCTCACACAGGGAAAGGATTTTAAGAAACACTTTATACAGAAAGTGACGCTGGGCTGTCAGTAGGTGGTGTGCCAGCATGAAGTTGAGTAAGGCATAGCACACGAGTGAAGCCCTTTAGGTAAAGTACAGAGTAAAAGTGATCCTGCCTATGAGACTGTAGAAACTCTTTGGTACCCCTTGCAAAAGCAGAAATAGAATCAATGTCCTGGTTGACACGGTTGCCCATGGAAGTTCATTGTGTGCATGTGCACACATGGTTTCTAGTGTCATAATCCAGACCTGATCTGCATGTTAAAGGCTTTCGTACAGCACTCGCAGATCTTGTAGGCATTCCTCTAATAGGTAGAGTGTTAGACCACTTGGTTGAAGTCCTGTGTATGTGTCATAATCACATAAGTTAAATTCAGCTTGCTGCTTGTAGAGCTGTCAGCCCGAATGCTCTTGAAATTAAGCTTTCACAGTTTGCCATCTGGGTCCTGTATGAAGGCAAAAATGTTTCCCATCTCTAGTACCATGTATTAAGAGAATAAAATTGAAGCTTTCTATACACCTGCCAAACCCACATCTTGGTACCAATTATGGTTGAGAGTTTTCTTGGAAAAATATCCATACAAAAAAATGAATCTTTCTTAGAGAGTATTGGATGCATATAGTTTAGAATTTCAAGTTATGCGTGACTAGAATTGCATGCTTGTCTTCATAACTGTAGTTAAAAGTCTTGATCTCTTTACTCAGCTCTTGTTCAGGCAAGAATCCTGCTCACCTGAGTGGTCTGAAAGGCTAGTATCTTCAGTACTTGACCCTCCAACATTAGGTTACATTTATCACTAAGGTTTAATTCAGGCTGGCTTGAACCACAGGGGTGATTCTGAGCAACCTTAAGGAAAAATGTAAGGTGACTTTTGTGAGTTTTTGACTGGAATGGCCTGCATCTGGTAAAAGAATAGCATTTTGCATTTTTTTTAAAGAGATGAGATGTTTGATATGAGTTTCGTTCAAATTGTAAATGTTCTCCTGCCTTTAGTTTCCATTTCTGTCTACAGTTGACAGTCTTTAGAAGGTCCCTTTCTCCTTCTGTATTTGGGCAATAATGAACAGGGCTGTGTTTTATTTGGCTGTGTGACTGAGATCTAACTTCATGAGATTGCAGGGAGATAACGTCTCTTCACAGCCATCCAACAATTCACCCCTAAGGTATGCACATGAAGGAGGTGGCTGAAATGGAGCATGGGATAGCACCATGCAATTGCTACTCCTTTTCCTAACTTTGTGCCTGGATGAAAGAAATTCTCAAAATATTAACATTTCGTTGACATGACAACAAAAGATACAAAAAGCTAGATAGGAGGGTGAACATAGCCATTGGAGAGCATTGAGGTAATACATTCCTGTTTCTACATTAATAACATAGATTTAGCTCAGAGAGGTGAGATAAAGTACGTGCCTTGCTTCACTGCAAGCTGTCTTAGTCCCTCCATGCAGCCCTTACAAGCTGGAAATCCCATAGCCTTGGTATAGATAGATGTGAGCCAGCTAACAGGTGGTTAAAGCCACTTTGAATTCCTGATTTTGGTTGTCTTACGAATGTGATATTTTGTCTTATGCAGAAGAAGTCACTTTTCTTAGTGCTAGTACACACACCACTAACACCTCTCTCTTTCTCTAACAGTGGTCCCGTGTCCCCTGCATGGCATCAGGACCCTTCTAATGGCTGGCATCCCTCTGCTTCAAGTAAGTGTCTGAAGATACTGAAAACATAGTGGTTGGTGGGGTGTTGCACACTTTACGATTGTATATAGGAGACATTTTGATAATTCTGCAAGAGACCTCTCAGTTGTTTTGGTTTTGTTTTTTTTTTTTTATTAAAGCTTGATATTGTGTACCTGAACTGTAGCCTTAATAATTGGTAATAACAGCAAGGGTAGTTTCATGAAAAGAGCTACAGCTCTAGAGGTCTCCAACACATCAGTGATGGTTCTTACAGATATATTTGCATCTGGTGGGAGCTGCATAAGTATTTAGTTGCATATTTGTGTCTTTGGTGGTGACAGCATATTAATAAGCGCTTGTCCATTTATTGACAGGATCCTGTTTTAATTCAAAAGGAGAGAAAAAGCAACCAAGGTTTATGCGCTTAAACTGTAGCAGCAAAGAAACATATAATCAGAAAGAGGAATCAGCTTGTGAATGAGTCCTTAATTTAAAAAAGACAACATCGTTACATAATTATATTTTTAATTATTTGACTAATTATTGACTAATTGGCTATAACATGTGAAGGCAGTGCTAACACATCATGGCTTTGGGAACTGTTTACTTTCAGGATCAGTATAACACGTATTTGCACAAACAGTAATGCCAAATGGAAACATCTAGACTGCCTTAAAGCTGGGTGTCATTGGTGAGAACAGGATTTAAGTCTCAGTTGGTTTCTTTAATTCTTTCTTCTGCAGCACATTCTTAAATACAAAGTGTAAAGACTGGGAGAGCAGCAATTTTGCTTTGCAAATGAGTATGTTTTTTCAGAAATGATTAGGATTTATTTTTTTCCATCCATTTCTGTATTTCTTCTAGAATCCTTGGTGGAGATAATATGAAACACTATAACACTATATTCTGTCTCTTTTCTCTAGTGGAATATTTCACTGGGGTTATTATCACAACTATTTTGCTACGTTCAATGAAATTAACATTGATTCCATTTGTTGAAATCATATGGAGACTGCAACTGCACTCTGCCTTATTACCAAATGAGTACAGTGTGCCCTTCAATAATTCTCTAAACTCTCAAATGCCTTGGAAGTAATATGCTGGAGTGCTACCGAACTGTGACTGAAGCACCATTTGTGCGAAGTGTGACAGTGCACGAATGATATTCCACAATAAATGTTCAAACTACATTAATCTTTCACAGAGGTTCATTGACTGGGAAGATGCCTGAAATACAAATAAAGACACTGGCCCCACTTCAAATTATTTCAGAGCAGTTTCTCTGTATGGGTACTTTAGAAATGTGTACATTAATTTCTCTGTATATACTTAAATGTAACCAATGAGGAATTAAAAAATTTAATAAATGTATTATTTCTGCAACCACAACTTTATGTCCGCATTTGCTGTAGAGAAATACCTCTTGGCAGTGGTATCATTAAGTATGTAATGATAGGCAGTGTAATACACTTATGGATGATGGTGCATAACTCATTTTGTGGTTTTGCTTCCCTCTGCCATCTTGAATTACAGCCATTCTTCAGTCAAAAAAGGGGCAGAGTTTGACCACAGTTATTTTCTCACTGTCTTCATAAGATCCCAGACATGGAAGAGGAGACAGTGCTATCTAAAGGAAAATTTAATTTTTTGGAAATTTAAGTTGTATTAGTTTTGGAAATAGAAGGAGTGACCTCTGACGGACCGTAAAATTTGGTGGTAGGTATACAGGATGGGAGGCTGGGTTATTCCACTTTCATACCCTTCTCTTTTGCTTACTTGGTTTTTGGCCCTTGGGCATGTCCTCTTACATTTTACTTCCCTCCTTGGTGAACTGGGCATTGCCCTGGTGTCACACAGGCATTTAAGAATTAGTTACTCCATATCTGCATAATTCTTGTAGTAAAACTTCCTGAAACCTGGTAGCCAGGATCCAATCTTGGCTTGAAGAACTAAAGTAATGGGGAAAATGTAGGCCAAAGTGACGTGGCCGAGATCAGTCACTAAGATTGTGCCACTGCTGTTTATCAAAGGTGAGGTTCTTCCAGTTCATGATCTGCAACAAAAATATGACTCCATTTTTTCCTCCCCTGATTTCCATCATTTATTTAGCTGCATAGCATTGAGGATTCTGTACTCCTTTGAAAGACAAGACCTCATCTAAACATATCAGTGCCTTCAGAGGCCAGAATTTGCCTTTTGTGGCTGTGATTTTGCTAGGAACAGGGAGAATAAATGCAGGTCTTGGCAAGAGCACATGCTGTTTGGTGCAGCAGTCCCTTGCTCAGCTGCTCAGAGCCTGTACATGAAAACAGACCCTGGGGACCGGTGGAATCCCATCCTTATCTTGGACTAAAAATTGATTTACTTTTTCATTTATCAGCAAGGAAATTGCCTTCTTTGGCTGTGATGAACCAACCTTCTGACATCACGTCAGAGATTAAATGCTTAAGACCAGAAGGGACTACCATCTAATCTGCCTTCTTGCATAACATAGACCTTTGGATGTTCACTAAATAACTCATACTTGAAGGCCAGTGTATCCCCAAGGAAAACAGCCAGTCCTGATTTTATTGCCAGAGCCCACTGCAACTCTTAGCTCATTTTCCAATGGAGCTATCTGTTAACTATTTTGTGGTCTTTTCAGTGTGTGCTGTGTTAATTGGGTTTTTTTAATTTGAATTTTTTGATCAAGAGCTAATCAAAGAGCTTCCTCTACACCACTAGTGAGGAAGAGACTTTTCCAAGGTAATCTGGTTCCTGCTCCAGGAGGCTTCATATTTTTCTTATGAATGTATGAGGACCTCTGAGTGACAGAAACCATGAACCAGACTTCTTTGCTTTCTGGGTGGTACAGGCAGGTTCCTTGTTTGTTCTCTGGTTCTATGAGTCTTGCACAGAAGCATGTAGCAGGACAAGAAGGCACAGTTTCAAGAAGACAGGGAACATCCTTTCCTGGTGTGTAACCTGCACAGTGGAGTACTCCCAGGGAAATGGGAGCTGTGGGGTTGATTCCCTTCAGTCTGAAGTAGAGTTCAGATTTTAGGTCTCCTCTTCTTGAGTTTGGGAACCTGCCACCATGATGTTGTGCAAAGGCAGGTCATAGCTGCTGCTGCCACCTCCATCAGAATAATATTTAGACTGCTGAGTCCTCTCTGAGCAGGTGGTGTTGTGAAACTGCCCCAAGCTCCTGTGCAGACCTGGTAGGAACCAGCATTTCCTACCAGCTGGAGGTAGGCAGCTCTGTGTTCAGTATTCAGGAAGCGTAGAGGACCAAGGGAAGAAAAAGACATTTGATAAGCTGAATCACATTCCCCATGGACTACCTGGGGAGCCTTTGCTCTTATATAGGCAGCCTGAATCATCAGGCTGGGACCAGACTTTTATTTTTCAGGTGTTGTAACCCTTAAAATTAAGTGACTATAGTAGGTGGTCAGAACATAGTCCATATTGCTTTTCAAATGCCAGCCCTCTGCTGGTGTTAAAAATGATGTTGGGTGGTGCTGGAGTAATAATTATGGGATGTCTGGTAGTGCAAGAAGACTCTGGGGGCCAGATGAAGGAAATCACAGGGGGGAGAAAAAAACACAAGGGAATGCAACAACTATGGATGCTTGCAGCCAGGTTTGCCTGTGCAGCTGCTCTTCATGGAGCTGAGTCACTGTTCCTGTCGGGGCTTTTGCTTACCTATGAGTCTCAGTCATGGTATTTTATTGGTAAGGACCATCTCTGCCCACACTCTATAGAGTCAGCTGTATTTGCTGCGACAAAGATTAATAAGCTACTGGGTGATGAGTAAATATTTAACAATATTTTTCTTTGCTTTGCTTTACATGTAAAATAAATATATTTGCAGAATATTCATTTTCCCTAGGTCTGGCAGCTTCCTAGAGTCTTTCACTTTTGACTTTTAGCAGATATGTTCATATGCTATATCTAAAAGGATGGTGAGGCAATCTTTATGTTTTGCATATAGCAAACATTATGTTTCATCCCCCTTTGAGAAAATCCCTTTCTGAGGTTTAAACTAAATGTGTCTCATCTTCATATTCAGTATGGCTCTACTTATGCTGCAGCTTCCAAATTATTCTAACCCTTGTGTGCCTTTTCTTAGTAGGATTTTTCAAGGATTTTCAAGTTCCATTTTGTTCATAGTACAATTTCTTGATGAGACAAAAGGGCTTCCTTTTAAGGATTGAAATAATGATACTTTTATCTTAATCATTCTTCCTTATGCTGTAGTCCACAAAACATTACACCGCTGAAGTCTTTGTTCACTTAGATGAACCTTGTTTCCTCTACTATACCTGATTATCTGTCTTTAGGAAGAAGAACACCAAACAAACTATTCTGAACATGGCTTAAAAAAGGCCTTGTAAGAAGGATTTGTTCCAACTTCTGTGGAAATTATTCCCCAGGACTATATTCATCCTTGCCACTGATAATTGGACTTTAATCTTCAACTTTTGAATTTGCTGCGTCTCTTCTTCTGAGTCTTCTTCAGCAAAATCCCATTGGTAGCGGTCTACTGATTCCCCATGGACGTACTGCTATTTGCTGAGATTGCAAATACCAAGAGGTCAAAGACTTATTTATGCTGCACCAAAAAACTTTATAAGGGGTTGTAAAGAAATTTCATCATTATGAAGAAGAGGTAAAAGACATTGCAAATGAATTCCTTTCATGGAATAACCTGAAAAGTCTGAAAAAACTAATGAACAGTTAATCAAGTAGAATTCACCACTAATGGTCTCTCTTCCATGCCTACAAATACTTGAATTTCTATCTAACTTTAACAGCAAGGGGCCAAGGCTGTGGAAGTGGTAGAGGCAGAGTTCCTTTCTCTCACAGAGGAAACTAAGAGAAGCTCAAATTTAAGAAATAATTACATTACAGGTTTCTGGCATTATTCAGGGAATTATCCTTCCTCTTCATAATGAAGAAAAGATTGCATGGGCAGGGTTGTTGTATTGAGACCACGACTACATAGACTCTAATGTTTGAATGAAAGATTTAGTAGTCCCAGTGCTGAAGAAGGTTGTACTGATGTGTTATACCACAGGAGACAACTGCCCACAGTTTTATGAATGGTGGTGGTGGGGTTCCCCCTGAAAGTGTAATCAAATGAGATCCTTGACAGCAATCTGATTGGAAAATCTAACTAAGAAATCTTTGAATTAGTGTATGTTCTTCTTTCTTTCCATTCAAATATAACAGGCCTGAACCTGTATCTGTATCCTTGATTGGACCACACATTTAAAATTATGTGCATCGTATCTTTGTTAGTTACCTAACTTTTATAAAAAGCAATTTGAAAGTGTAACATTGAACATCCACCTGACGATAATAAAGAGGATGCCAATAAATCATATTCTGTGCTTGACCTATACTAACAATATGTCCATTGTGAAAGAGAGGCTTCTTATTTTTCAGAAAGAAAACAGTAGTTTTGTGGGCTTGATGATTCACTCTACAATACTGTTTCTTCACCAGATAACCTTTTATACATAATCTTTCTTAACTCTATCATCGACAGATTAAACCAGCCTCTGTCCCCTGCAGTTTAATAGTATGGTGTAACTAGTTAATAAGAGCTACTCAACTGCACTGCAACTTTTATTACATGGCAGAGTCACCCTGTTAAGTTCTACCATTCTTATTGGTTACTTCTAGCTCTTTGTTTTCTAAATCCTTCAATTATCCCATGTAATCTTGTCACGGTCACATCAGTAGGGAAGGGGTGGATATGTGGCTCTTTGTTTCTTTCCTCTCTCTTCTCCTCACACTCTACTCTGTAAATATGAGCAGTGTGTGGTTACTCCTCAGCAAAGCTTATGGACTTAACACAGAAAATCTTTGCGCTGCTCAGATGGAAGGCATGGCAATGCATCATGTACCTAAGTAGCTTGAAGGACTTTTCTGCTCTGAGTGCTGGTTAGCAGACAGCGATACATTTTACAAAACACAGAATTGCCCCCAGATTGCTCACAACACTCCTGCTGCCTCTCAAAGCATCCCCTGTACATACATGGGGCCAATAAAACCAGCTCCCAATAAAAATAATACAGTTCACCTTATAAAAATCATATTCTTGGAAAATAAAATATATTGAGATTGGCTTGTAAGTTCTTCGTAAGTATATTACCACAATAAATGATTTCTGCTGTGGTCTCCTGGATCAGGTTTTCTCCCAGAACAAAATCAATTCAAGTGTTTCAGTGAACAATAATTAGAAATACCACAAAAAACTCCAATTCTCATTCTGTTTTTGTTTAAGATTGTATGAGTTTTGGATCTGTGATCAAAACACCACTGGTCCCAGAATTATCTGTACCAGTATTTCTGTACCACATCGAAAGTACAAAGGGAAGAAGGGGAATGTTACAAACATGGATGTAGCCCCACTTAAATAATTCAAGGACTAGGACAGTACTCAGTGCAGTAGCTAGGAAATCTTCAGGTAACTCTGTGTGCTTTTCAAAGTTTTGAGGTCAAATTCTACTCTGAGTTACACACACATCACCTTCATTGAAGACTGTATGAGAATAATATGGGCACAGAGAAGGCTCAAACTCTCATTAGAGGAAGCGATTCCTGAGTGTTATATTCTGAGTTGCACTCTTAAGTTTTTTTCCAAAGCAGTTTAATTGCAGAAAATTCCAGTTTAATGGGAACCAGGGGACCCTGCTCTCTTGATTCTTTTCTTTCACCTCCATTGCTAGTTTTTATACTTCACAACCCTTAAGAGTTACATTTGATGGAATGACTTTTGTTTTGATTTTCTTTTGTAAGTGTCATACTGAATCCAGGGCTAAAAGATAACCATTGGAAATGTGACTATATTTGAAGTTCTTATAAGACATTAATAGTTTAATTTGAAAAAATGGGGTTTCCTATTCCTGCATTTATCACAAATTTTATTTGATCAAATTATACACTTTCAAATGGTCAATTATCACAAATGGTATTTGATTTAATTGTACTTTCAAATTTGAAAGGATGCTGTCCAGACATGCTGGGTCTTGTTTTTGTTGACCTAAGCTTTTTGTTAATGACCTATCTTTATGAAGTAAGTGTTTTCCTTCTTTATTTTTGGCTTGGTTTATTTTTTTTTCCCAAGAGGAACAAAGCAAAATGATTGGTGCTTCAGGTCTCTTGAAAAGAAAGCAAAATATCACAGGAAAATTCTTTACACTAAAGAAGGAGGAGAACAAAGCCTTTGAACAAAAGACTTAAATTCCATCTGTCATTTCCACCCACTACTAAATCTACCAAAGACTGAACATTTATCCCACTGAGCTGAGTACGCTGATATCTAACTGTGGTGCTATTGATCACTGCAGAGCATAGGCCTGGCTTTTTAGCTTTTTGAAACTGTTAACATAGATTTAAGTGCAACAGAGGAGGCATGAAGCCATGAATGTTTTATTGGAGTGCTCCAGATCATCTCTCAGCAGGTGAGTTCAGTGCCATCACTTAAAAGATTAACCTCCTACCTCTACAACAGCAATTACGACAGGAACTGCCTTATTAGGTAAAGCATATTAGAGAAATTGAAACTCTAACTCTATTGATAAATTCATTCAGTAAAGCTGACCTCATGGCTCCCAGGCTACATGGGAAAATCTGTAGTCTTTGTCCTTTCATGCACTGGAATCAGCAGGCTAATGAAGAAGTAGTGAGTATCCATGTGACTTAAAGAGCATATTAAGAAAGTGTCTGTTTTGCAAATGTCTAACCTTTCCATGTACCATACAATCTTTGGGGCCTTACTTTGACAGTCAGGCTCAATAAGATGTAACACATGTACCTTCCCTTTCCTAGGAGTAATTTGGTAAGTAACCATTCCTCTGAGGCAGCTTCTTCCAAGAGTCTTATTTCTAAGCTTTGATTTCAGCTTCCTAATGCCCTGCTGTGTTGAGCAAGTACAGCATTTTTTCTCTAGAGGGGAAAACTCAGAGGAAGGGTTGTTAATATCTAAGTTTTCAAAAGCAGTGGTGGATTTTTATGCGTACCTCTTCTGTTCTTTGATCTCCTTGAGTCTCCTCACAACCAGTTCTCAGGGAACCATGATTTGGCTGTACCTCTAGTTAAAACAGCATGAACCTGGAAGTGCTCAGTGCATCTGGAGACCAAGCCTATGGTGTCTGAGGATGAAAATAAGATATCTCCATGGAAAATACAGACCAGTGTGACTAATCTTAGGAAACATGAAAAGTCTTTGCCAAAGCCCAGCACCTAAACGCCCAGTTCCTAGTCTACAGAGAGCCCTGTAAGATTATATTTTCCTATTGTCTTCAGACAAAAAAAAGCAGCTAATTTTTCTCTCATTACTTCTTAGCAAGATAGAGCATTTTACTTCCCAGACATGAAATATTGATGGGTTATCAGCAGTTGTCTTTGTAGAGCTTTGAAAATTAACGTGACAGTTTAGAAGTAGGTGAGCAAGGTGACTGTTTTGAGGGTTTCCTAGTTTAAATGATGCATATGCTAAATATTTGACTGCAGTGCAGTACCTTTAAAAGGAAGGGGAGAGGATGAGGGGACAATTTCTCCAAAGTAAAACCAAAGTAAAGCAACTTCAATTCTAAAGGATAGTTGATACATTAGAGGGATTGGTTTAATTTTTAAATTATCTAAATTCAATGGCAGAACAGCCAACTAAGGAACAAGGAAACCCCAGAAAAAAATAATTACTTATTGTCCAGACCTTTGGTTTGTCATCATATCATGCCATTCACTGTATTTACCATACATGAGAATTGTGAAAATTGGAAATCCTTTATATAGGCTAAGGAAATCATTACTGGACTGTGGAATTGAAATATTAGTTCCTGTCAGAGCTGCATATCAGCTGAAATTTTGACAGTAGTGGTCTTGGGGTATGGGCCCACTCTGATGGGAAAGCTGTTGCTACAGCTGGTCCAGAGTGCAAGGGTCAGAGGGAAGCAGGTGGGTTTCCATACAGACTGAGAAGGTACCTACACAGCTTACAGTGCTCCTGGTTGCAAATTTGGAGCATGCCCTTTCCTATCGCCGCACTCTCCTTTGCTCTGTCCTCCCAGAGAGTGGGATTATCCCCAGCCCCAGGTGACACATCTGTGGCTCTGAGGACTTGGGGTCTGGAGAGTGCTGGGTATGGGAGCAGGCAGATATGCCACTAACAACATATGTCTCTTGTACTTCTCCCACCAAAGTTTTTCAGATGCACTCAGAGTGTGCGTGTGTGTATGTGTGCACGCATGTGTGTAATAGTTGTGGAAAAAAAAACCCCAGCTTATTGGAAAAGTCAGAGTGATGGAGTAAGACTTTTGGAAAAAATATTCTCTTGGAAGGTCAAATGAGGGATTTGACTGACCACACAGCCGCAAAATATTAATGAAGTGCAAGAGCCAAAAGTGGGAAATATTTAACTACCCTTTTCAGTGACAAACCTGCACCATCCACACATAATAAGTGATTATAAAATAAATGCCTTCTCCCCAAGGCTTGTCGCTTTCAAAGGAAAATATAAAAGTTGTTACTGTCACACCCCCCTGCCAAGTGTTTTGTGTGAATATCCGTTATCTTATGCCTTCAAGGAGATATACATTTTAATGGGTGACATGAATACACGTGAAGTGCACACTACACCTAGGTCACATCTAAGTTGTTTATCATGAGGGAAAACTTCAGATGATAAGGTGTCTTGGAAAAAAAATGTGTTTAGATAATCATATGGGGTTGGGAGGCTCCTTGGCAGAGGTGGCAGGGGTAGTAAGGCTGGGACAGTGATCGGGAGAAGGTGCATGTGGGAGTGGGGGCAGGAGGACCTGGACTGAAGACCTAGGTGGTGCAATGAGTCTTTTATCTTCATATAACTGATCCATCTCCCCTTAAGAGAAAAGGGCCAGTCTGACAGTGGGAAGAGGCTCTACGTGTGAAGCTGTAGACCAGGTATCTCTGCTTCTGATGAAAGGACTCATATGTGTTTGCCCTCCTGTGGGCTTGCTGGCTCCGGCTTTGCTCCATCAGCTCAGATGTATAAGCAGGTTCCTGTAAACTTTAAAGGAATTTCCAAAATCTCTTTCTGGGTCTGACAGTGTCTCACTCTGCCTGTAGTGGCAATAAGTCCTTCTGACAACTCTAATTGTGGCATTGGGTTATTTGTCTCTTGACTAATGTGACACAGAAAGTGTTAGGCAGATATTATGGCTCTAGTGCTGTGTGTTATTACAGGAATCTTTCACTAGCTTCATTTATTGTTACCAAGTGCTAACATCCCAGCTTCATAGGGAAAGATTTGAGGTATACAATCTTTAAATGACTTGCTGAAGGCCAAGTGTAAAACTTGTGTTTACGGAGGTATTTATATGCCATTGGTGGCACTGGATACCTAAACATGAATGCAGATATGGCCCATGAGTTTTAGAAGTGAAAACCAAACCCAATGCTACCTGATTAGCGTTTCTGCTGTGACTATACTACTGTGATGGCAGTAATCTTGTCCACCTCTTTAGCACCTTCAATTGCCAAAGTCCAAAATATAGTGACTTAAGTTCTGCACGTAACAGCAGAAGAGTTTGGAAGAGCTTCAAAAATGTTCCTCCTCCTTTCAGAAAACACCACATATGTCTCTGGTTTATGGGCTGAAGCTATTCCCCTAGTGTCATGCTGGATTTGTGCTAGCATAAATGCCTTTTATAGGGCAGTGAACTAGAGACGTAACAAGTTATAGACCAGTCAAGAACTAGACTCCTCCCCATAATTAATTTGTGAGGTGTGAGAATTGCTGTTTGTGTAGGAAGATGTGTGACAGCCTCCATGTACCATGTGTCTGGTCAAACTTGTCCATGGTTGGTTTGTCTGTATATCAGAACATCTGAAAGTTTTTCTTGGTATGCAGTCCCATTGCATGAATGTATCTCTCTGCCTCATCAACTCTACCTCTTTTCAAACCTCATCTTAAAACATATCTTTTCTCCTTTGCCAATGTCTTTTAATTTCTCTTTCCCTCGGTCATTGGTCTTATGACTGAATGGTTTAATTTATTCACCGTGCAATATCTTTATGACACTGTTTTCTGTAATTTATATCAGATACAAGACAGTGGACAGTGTTATTTAATTCCATAAAGGGCTTTAGGATGTCATTTGTGCAAAAGATACTTATGAAATAAAGTCATGAGTCTGCAAAAGACTTATTCATGCAAGTACTTACGTTAAAATCGATGGTGCTGCTTGTGTGAAGAAGTTTCCAGGTTGGTCCCTAATATTTTGTACGTGGATACCTAAGCATCCAAAGTGGATTGTCATCTGAAAATTTTCCTGGGAGGTTAAATTTTCTGACAGCTGATTGACTTACAGCTGCTTGATTTATAGCATACTGTGAGTCCAGGAAGATGCTATTTTATGGTCCTGTTGGGTGATGTTTATCCTAGCCAACTTTAGGTGTTCTGGAAAGGTGCGTAGGTTGGAGGTTGGTCACTGTGCAGTCAGCTGCCTTCAGGAGGCAAGCCAGAGCACAGATGTTCAAAGCCTGCTTTTCCCCATGTACTTCATAGGAAGATTCCCCTAAAGTCTGATCTCCTTGGTGGCCACAAATAGATACTTTCTGGAGGCTTACTAAGTCTCAGGCAGGTCTGGCTTAGCTTGGGAGGATTTTCCTGTTACCTCATTAAAAAAAAAAAAAAGCCACATGCTTTACATTTATTTTAGAGCCAATGCTTTTAAAATTTATGGTTATTTTGTTTAATGTTAAATAAATCTTCTTTTTTGGAGAGTGGCTTTATCTCCTGTTAGGTGTCCAGTGGGTATTTAGCAGACCAGAATTATAGGAAAAAAATAAAATTAACTCAGAATTCAAGAGGAATAAAAAACCCCAAGACTTTGGGTTTTTCTCTGAGTGTCCTTTCCATGTTAGACCAATCTCAGCTGTGTTAAAATATTCCCTGATGGCATGTTTCTTCTCCCAGAATATCTCCAGTTCAGTAGTCTCGAATTATGACATGTATCCCTGAATATGAAAGCTTTTGGCTGAGCCTGAATAATCTTTCTGGTAAGACAGATGTTCACTCTTTGGATATCTAATAGAAAACCCATCCAATGTCTCATCAGTACAAAACTGATGATGTGATCCAACTTCAGGTGCTTTGTCTCCTACAGAAACTTTTATATCTTATTACCTGGAAAAAGGCATGATGATTTCAAATTGGATTCTAGATGCTGATGGAGTATGGGCCCTGATTCACTGACAACACCAAGTCTTTCCATTTATTATCTCTCTGTTGGGGGGTGAGGGGGGCAGGAAAGCAGGAGGAAGAAGGAAACCCGTCAGTTGCACTCCCCCCCCGCCCTTTTTTTTTTAACCTTACGTTTTCTTAGTGTTTCCCTTCTCCTAATGCAGACACCTGATTTTTCAGTCTGCTGCATGATGGAGGTGCAAATCCATCCAAGCCCCAAAGCAGCTCCTTACCCTGACCCTTGCTTTCGTGTCTCTGTTGTCTCACAAGTAATTTCCACTGTCTCAGGACATCTTCTTAATCACACTGATTGTGCTAGCCAAAATCCATCAGTGTGCTTCACGGATCCAGCGCTGGAGAGGTAGGAAGAAAAATTTAACATCTCAGAATAATAGATCAGGCACTGTACAGACTTCCCATTTCCCTGACCAATGATCCAGAGATTTTGTGAACCAGCTTTTGGGGATGGCATTGAGTAATCCATTCAGTAACTGGCCTGTTGTCTGACTTTTTTTTTCCCCATAGCTTCCTATTTTAAGATAACCAAGCAAAATAAAAAATAATTCTTTACATTTTGAAGTAAAAATGTTGAGCAAAATGTAGTTTGCTAAGGGTTAAGGAGTGTTATAATGTCCCTTAAAACTGAGACCTCTTCTGCAAGCAACAGAGACATCATGGGGCTCAGAAAGATGCTTCAGATGGGTGAACGTTTTTGTAGCCTGTGTTAGGCCTCACACAAGGATTATATCCAGCCATGACACACAGGTGGTGGTTAGATAACTTTTCATGAATTCTCCTTTCATAATCACTTTGCTACGGAACCTGGGGGAAAAGCCAATTTTTAACAATCTATGTACCTGTCAGGTGATTAATTGTAAACTCATTTTGGAAGTAGTATATTTTGCTGCCCTGGAAAAAAAAAATCTCTGTTTTGAGCAATTCTGTGTGTATCTTCCAACACAATCTCATTCAACTATTCCTTAAAATAGCTCACTGAGGCAAGGAAAATAAAAAAGATTTCAATTAGGAGATAAAAATTACAGTCATGCAACAGACTAATGTTTATGATAAATATTGTATTATCTTTTATATTCAAACTTGGTTTCAGGGGATAAAGATATGGGCTGGAGTATGAGCTTGTAATTTGATTTTGACAATGAGGCATTCAAATGCACAAAGGAGGCAGAAGGCAGCTCTTCCTTCCTGGGGCAGACGAGGAGAAGGCAGCCCACAACAGAAGAAGGGATCCTGATCCCTTGCACAGGCATTCCCACGTAGAGCAGGGAAAGTGTGTGCCGTGGCAGTAGGGATGCTGAGCAGTGCAGGTTCAGGAAGAGTCCAGCTATGTGGCTTATTGTCAATGAGTGCTAATAAGACTAATATACCATGTTACCCACACCATTTTACCGCTGTCTGCCATTCCAAGGAGAAAAGCAGAGTGGAGGAGAACAAAAGGGTGGGAGTGACAGGGAGAAGAAAAGAGGGTTGCTGCTGTAATCAACATTTCACTGAACTGTGAATTTTAACAGGTTCTCTGTAGTTCAGGTTGTTATTTTGTCCACTAGGTACCTGTACAAGATAATGATGACGGCTGACAGAATATTGCAGTACAGCCGAATTCTCATGGACTTTGCAAACGGGTCTCTTGTCCAATATGCTTCAACCTATGTGATCGCAGCTTAGTCATATTGCCACATTGGTTTTGATGCTACATTTAATTTTATGAATAAACTGGTTTCTAAATTGCTAACCAGTTGTCTGATTAGCTGCCACAGATACCATTTAATCTAAGTGCTCAAGTAAAGCGTAACTGCTGCTTTTATGATATTATCAATGCCCCTGTCATGTCTGTCTAACTGGCATTTATGCAATCTATGCTCATATGATAAAATTCCTTTAGAAATCATTAAAGAAAAGTATGGGCTTTTGTGAGTAAAACCAATGGTTATATTTAGTTTTTTGTAAATAGTACATGCTATCCTATAACTTAATTGCTGGTTGAATTTCAGTGAAAAATGTGGCAAATTGTGAAGTATAGGAATGGATCACATATCTTTTGTTCTGTCTTTTCAGATATCTACTCTTGCTTCCCTGAGAAATGAAGGGTGTATTTTTTCAGGGTTTATTTTCCAGCCCCCAAGAAGTGCTTATTTTAGTATTTGTGGGGTACAATCTGAAAACATAGGATTTAGCTTGCATTCAAAATGAGCTACTGGAACAAATTTAGATGCTGATTTTCTTGAGATCTGCAATTTGTTCCATGAAAGCAAACATTATGACCACAAGTCATGCCTGTAAAGGGAAAGATGACACCTGATAATGTGCTGGAATACTTGCAGCTGGTGAGTTAGGTCTTGTCATCCCCATTTCATAAGTAGAGACACAGAGAAATGAAGTTGCATTGTGCACTGGGAATGTGGACAAAGTACAGTAACACAAAGATGATGAGCAGGCGCTCACACTGCCCAGACTAGATGCCTGTGAAATGAATTGTTTACAGTTAATGAAAAGAGAGAGATGCTCCTCAGAGGACCATTCAGAGTTAGCTCTCTGATGCCTGGTAGAATAAATACTTTCTGATCTCATACTCTGTTGGCACCTTTTTCATAGTTTAGGGTTAAGGGACATTGGAACAAGACACAAGAACCAAACAGAAGCCATAAGCTATCATAAATACTACAGGCTGGTCAGGGTGGATACAGCCTTGATGGATATTGGGCAGCATTGCAGGAGGGCAGCTGCTCCCCATCACAGGATGTGAGGCATGTTGTGAACCAGCAAGAGTTAATGTGAGGAACATCCCCTCCCCTGTCCGTGTGGTAAATCTGTGCCTACCAGCTATTGCATTTCTCAGTTTCTCATGTGTACCTCTGGTCTTGCTTGCTCAAGGTCAAAATATTGTCAACACATGGTAGTGAACAATGTGTGTTAGCTTGTACAGTTGTTTGTTGCAGGGATATTTGCTTTTTGCACGGAATAAAATGGTTAAACGTGGTGTTTTGCCTACTTATGGCTAGAGTTTTTGTACTTGCTTTATACGGTTACCCGAGTTCTCTTCCATCTGTTTCCTCACATCACTTTCAACCAGCTTAATCCTACTGCCTGATTGTGGCACCTTCCACGATGCAGTGTAATTAACCACAGGCAACTATTCAACATATTAGAGATGAAAGCAACGTAGCATGTTTTTTTTTTTCTGGCTTCGTGACATGTGAAGGCCAAAAGAACAGCTTTATTCTCTCCAGAGCTTCTCTACTATTCTTTGGTGTGTGATTAGAATATTTTTAGTTGGCCTTGCAGGTATACAGATATACCTAGGACTCCTTGCAATAAGATTGCTTTGGCCCCATAACCAGCCGCTCCAGACTGAAAAGAGGGGAATGCTGGCAACTGGTTAATATGTAGCAGAAGAAATTAAATGCCTCTGACAGTAATTGCCTGAAGAAAATTCAGAAGATGAGATAGCAACAACACAGCAGACACAAAATAACTAGATTAAGAGCACAATAGCCATATGTCAACATTATATTAAGAAAACAGTGCTCAAAATGGTGAGGTCAGAACCTTTGCCAAGAGCCTGACATGTGGTTGCCAAACTAGTTTTGTCGGAGAAAGTAGTGTGTGGAAAAGGTGCAAAAACCAGCCTCCCCCTCCAGACCCTACAATTTGAAATCTCAGTGTTTCCAACTGAGATTGATTACTGCAGTTGATGAGGAGTATTAATGGGGGAGGGAAATGTTAAAAATGAAAAACAATTCTTTTTCCATTTCTCAGTCTACTTAGAACTAAATGATGCTAATAAAGCAAGCCATAGTTGGCTAACAAAGTAATTTTTTCCCCATGTAAATCTTGACTCTTAAAACATTTGTATTGCATTGCATTATGATCTCCCCTCTCTACAACTGACGTGAGTAATAAACTGGTAACTTGCATTAAAAATGAAGCTCATTTTTGGTTGTGCATTCCTGAGAAGACTGAGGTTGGTGATATCTAAGGAGAGGGTTTAGTTTCAGCCTCCTTACATTTCAGTTAAACATGATCAATTCCCCTATTCAGTCAAAAATATCCATCTCTAGGACGTGCGACTACAGAGAGCACTACCATAATACTATTTTCAGAACAAAGATATAGACTCTTATTTTTGGTATCACAGGGTGTTAAATATACCTATCAGTTAACTTCTCCAAAATTTTGGTATATTGATACATTTTATTGAATATCTGTACCCAACAAGATTATTCTTCCTGTAAAAGTTCAGTCTGAACGTCAGGAAACGCTTTTCCAGTGTGAGGGTGACCGAGCACTAGCACAGGTTGCCCAGGGAGGTGTGGAGTTGCCCTCCTTGGAGATATTCAAAAGGTGTCTGGACATGGCCCTGGGCAACCAGCTCTGGGTGGCCCTGCTTGAGCAGGGGGGTTGGACCAGATGCCCTCCAGAGGTCCCTTCCCACCTCAGCCATTCTGTGATTCTGAGATGACTGATTCAAAGGGCCTATTTATGATCCTCTCTTTTTTGGGGAACCTATGGTCTATGCCTAGCCTTACATGTCAACTGTATTATTTTGATAAGCACAGATAAATAGGCAGCCTGCTGTAAGGTGCCATAGCGAAATAGTTTAGCCTGTTTGTTCTAGCTGAAAACCAGAAAAAACCCTCCTCAGTAAGTATAACGTATCTGGGTACAGATTTAACCAGATCTACTTCAGGTCTTTTAAAGGTAAAACTGTCAGCAAAATATCACACCCCAAAATGACACAGTTATACCAGTGTGAATTTTTATATGTAGGCCAAGTCTTGCTCTACTATATGTAAAATGAATCATAGGCTGCAGTCCAATTCCCTTAACAAAAAATGATTAGCAGAAACCTTTGCTGCCAGATTTGGCAGTGCAGGAGCTGTACGGGCACACAGGCTGATTTAGTCTTGTCTTCAGAGGCACTTCTTCAGAACAAGGTTACCCTGTGCACGTAAGGCATCATTAGGAAGTTTACCCTGCTGTTGCCCATTTTGCATCCTCACCATTGACAGGATATTTAACTCCGTGTGCTACCTGACCACTCTCGTGAGGACAATATAGCCTGACGCTGGATATTACTCTGGATATTAGCCCACAAGCAGCTCAGTAGCACAAGTGATATTCCCTGTCTGTCCCATCTTCTTTGCAGGTCCTGCTGCGATGGTACCACCTGGACTCCCAGCAGCTACATCTTGGTGTGGATACTTTGAATATGTGTGTAATCATAAGTTTTGCCCACTGTTCAACACAAAACCCGCATAATTTTGAACACAGTACATTGTGTTCTTTTTTCCTTTGCTGTTTGTTTTCTAAGGCTTTTGCTTCATATCAACCTTTTGTAAATACAACACCTAGAATTGTACCTTTTCACACACACACCCCAAATGAAACATGAAAATACTGCCTAATTAATGGACTATAAGATCTGGGGTGTTATGGGAAAAACAGAGGATTCGTTAGAATTCAAAGATTGGCATTATTGCAATGTATGAAAAAAAACATTCTTGTCATTGGTTAAATTATCACTTACTCAATTTCATCTAACTTATTAAAAGCAATATCGGAACAGCCTGTTGCTTAAATGAACATACCTCCCCATGAATATGTTGTTTTGATTCCATGGTTCTTTTTTTGTTAAATCTGTTTATGAGCTGAAGGAAGTGAAAGACAAGTGGAAAAAATTAGCAGTTGATATCTCTATTTCTGACTAGATACTGCTACACGTTTAATATTTAGTTGATTCTAGATTTACAAATAATCTTGATATGTATGCACTGCTGAAATGGTAAATATTCCGTTGCTGGATAAGGCTCAATAAAAATAACAGTGAATGTAA
Source organism: Morus bassanus (assembly GCA_031468815.1). Lineage (NCBI taxonomy): Eukaryota > Metazoa > Chordata > Aves > Suliformes > Sulidae > Morus > Morus bassanus. Next base: position 130,614,848 of record CM062567.1, on the reverse strand, counting down.
TGTTTAATGGTCGCTATTTTTTTAAAAGGTTTTCTTGTCTTTGAAATACATAGGTGACTACTTGGTTTAATAAAGGCTTACTGTAATTAGTGATACACACTTATAAGGAGTCGATGTGTTCAAATTCAAGCCATGTTAAGGCTTTCTCATGTTTAAAATCCATCCGTTAGATTAGGTGGAAGGGTCGTAAAGCATTCCGTGAAATCAGGCGCTGATATATCACTCTTGAAGGGTGTTAATTTGGTTCTCCAGTTCTGATTTGTTTGGAAGAACATATTAATTGCTTGTTAGACAGAATTAAACCATTTTGTGCTACAAAAAAAAAAAAAGGAGAAAAAAAGAAAAAATATAAAATGGAATTGCTGAGAATAAAAAGCTGGATCTTTGCAGAGCATTAATTCTGATTACAGCAGCTTGTTTTGCAAAAGGCAGAACAGGATGATTCTGTCTTTTTGGATCTTTGAACAGCTCTGAGAAACAAAGGCTGATACTGCTGAGAGATGAGAAAAAGAGAGAATTTTATTCCCTGCCAAAAAAAAATATTCTTAAGGTCATAGTATTATGTGGTCTGCCTCAGCATATCTCCAAGCTTACAGCTCAAGCAGTCACGAAAATGATTGCAGAAAAGGTATTTCACTTGAAAGCAAACTGTTTGGTTCTGTTGCAGCTGCAGAGATATGATTGTACCTGGGGCCTGATCCTGTATCTCCTGAGCCAGGGCAGAGTCCCATTAAAGTTAATGGAGCCTAACTTAGGCATCAGGACGTACATGGATTAAGTCAAGAACAAAGTCATAACTACCAGGAATCCAGACAGAGGGGTCTTTTAAAATGAGATTCTGCCATGACAGTGTCCATTTTAAAATATCAGTCATTTCAAGCAGATACATAGGTTCATGCTCTGTGTGTGGCATGACTGTAGAGAAGACAGTGACTGGACAGGCAACGAAGTGAAGGATGAATGTCCTCATGCTCTCATAAAGTTTTTTTTTTTAGAAAAATCATGCTGGTGGATGAGTTTTCTAGAAATGTATAGAATTCATGCAAAACCACATAGAACATAACAGACTCATATTCCCACAGTAGAACTGTAAACGTTGATTTAAAAATGAGAGGGCAAGGCTGTACCTCTCTGTTAAATTGCCTGACATTCTCATGAGGGCTACCACTTCTGCCATGTGTTACTCAAGTTTATATATGCATAAGAGGTGTATACTGGAGAAAGGATCTACCTGTTCACATGAGCCTGTCCTGGTGCCTCATCGTGTTTGAACAGAAGTTCCCGGTATGATTAGTGCAGTGAGGGGCAGCAAGACTCACAGGAAATCTTAGGGAATATGGTGTTTCTTTGAGATGGACCATGTGAAGCTGAGAAGTGACTTCAATTATTTTCTACAATAGTAGTTGATTTCTAGTGTATTGCATCAACATTACACCTATCTCTTTAACAGCAGGTAGATGAAAAGAAAGCAGGTGTGTACATCTACCAAATGCCTAGGCATTTTTTTTTTTTGGCTTGATTGTTGAATTAGCTGTGAGACCCAAACTTTGCCATTCCATTTTTTTCAGAAAGTTTTCTATTTGCTTGGTGGTTATTCTGTGTAGGATCAAATTTTCATTTTCCTTTTGTTTAGTTCGAATCTCTGGCTTCTTAAAACATGCTATGTTTAAAGCTGAAAAGACGCTAATCAGCTTTTCCTGATAATGTCAGTTTGCAGTGTTGCTCTCAAATGGGTGTGAAGAATCCATCTGGGAATTTTATGGATTCAGTATTTGTATTCAATAGACATTATAGAGTTTGAATATTATGGAGATTCCTTCCAAATCTGAAATATATGTGCATAGATTGAAAACTTACTTTTTGCAGTGATCTTATCATATCTTGGCTCTCTGCCTTGCCTGCTTCAATTCTTATGTCTCCGGCACAGAGCAAGCTTTGATGTCTTAGAAATACCAACAGGAGACTTCCTTTGTGTATTTTCCTTTTGTATGCCTCAAAACTAGTGATCCAAACCTTGTGCTTTGTCGCTAACAAGTGTATGTTTTGCTCTTTCCTCCTTAACTCTTTAACAGCCTACCAAATCTCTTGTTTTGTCTGCCTGCTGTATTTCTGCCTTATCCTCACCCCTGAGCTCTCTGAGCCAGGACCTGTCGCCTAAACTTGACATTGTCACTGCCAGTCACTTGGTCTTGGCTGTGAGTCCATGCATGCTACCAAATGCAAATAAAAAACCCAAACCCATGCATTTCCTTTATTAGGCCTGATCTTACCCTTAGGTAAGACAAAGTGAAGTTTCTGGGGTGTTTTTTTGGTTTTTTTAAGGCATTTGAGATATTTTTCCTTTAGGAATGATACGTATTGGCCATAAAGGATCACTACTAACTTACATCACCAGGTTTAAATTAAAGTGGTTAGCTCAAGCACAAATGCTGGAATTTCTCCACTGAAGGAAATAAAACAACTTTTGGCTTTTTCTGAATTTTTGTAACTTTGTTTGTGAGATAAAGGTCATCCAATTTTTCAGATTCACTTGTCTAAACTTGTTTTGTCCATCTGTTTTTGTCCTGGCATGCACACCAGTAAATCCTTCATGTAAATGCTGTTTCATTGTTCTTCCAGAACAGTGAGGATGAACACTCAGGAATATTATTGGTCTCTAAATAAAATAGGGTTGTTCTCATTTTCTCTAAACAAGAAAATATCCATTAGCAAGACAGATAGGGATGTGAAGTCCATAACAAAATAATGATATTATATTTGTTAGTAATCAAGATAAAATACGGCTTCATTTTTAAAATGATACCTAAGATACAATGAAACAACAGAGATGTAAATAATTAAAAATATTTTAACACCAATGTTTGTTCTTTTTAGATTTTTTTTAATTTCTGAGGGACTCATTCATAGCCATCTTCAGATTTGGCCACAATTTAGTGGGCATGTATTTCAGCACTTTGCAGTGAAGCAAATGGCTTAAGCTTTTACATATTTATAAAATATATATGAATTATAAATGCTGTATACTTTTATGCTATAAAAAACTAATAGTCCTTGCTATTGTCACCCTAATGGGTAGGTGGAAATAGTGTAAAATTTATAAAGTGTCTGTTGATTCATGGTTTTGGAGTCAGATTCTGATCTGTATTTAGATTTGCTAAATTACAGAAGAGTATCAGTGAGATATGACTGTCAGAGGCTTACATGTTGTTTCAGAGAAAACTGAAAACTGGAATGCCTTAAACTGTTCGAAACTAATGACAGAGTCAGTGTGGGTGAGCACCGAACAAAGAAAGAGATAAGGGAAAACAAAATGCTTCAGAAATGTTGCTGTTTTCTGGCAGCAATGCTTTTTGTACCCATGATGGGGAAAGACAGTGACCCTGTTGTCACAGGAAGTTGTCACCACAGGAGCAGTGAATATGACTTTCATGCAGGATGGGCCAGGTCAGGGTTTTACCTGAGGTGGCACATGAGAATGACGATGACAGGCAAAAATAGTTCAGCCGCCACGAAGGACTTACCTTCACCTGGCATCAGCCCTGCTCCACTGCAGAGCTTCAGCTCATGCCATGGCACAAGGCATAGCGGAGCCTGACTGGAGCTAGTATTGTCAATTTCTTCAGAGAAATGCGAGTTGGCTTGAAAAGGTATTGCTCTTTTTAAAATAAATAATTGTATTGTTGAATAACTGCTGTTGCATATCAGCATTTGGAGTGATGGGAAGGAAACTGTTTCTCTCTAGGCTGCCTCCGTGAATTGTTCTTCTCTGGAAAGCAGTCAACTAAGAAGCAAAAAGGGCACACCAAAACCATAGTATTTGGGTGAGATTGAGGTAAAGACAAGCAAAAGATAAGTTAATGCATCAAAATTATTTGTGTAATGCAGCAGCAACAATTTTACATAATTTCCACAGGAGAAAACATGGCCTGTGAATTTTCCTTTTCCATGTCAATTAGCTTTCCTCATGCTTCACCAAATGCCTTTAGCAGCACTTAGAACTATTGTGATAATGGAAGTTTAACTTGGCAAGAGACAGAGGAACTCAGTCAAGGCCAGAACAATGAAACAAACCCTTCACATTGGCAAGGGAGAAAACACCCCTCTCTCTCTGACTCCTGGGCTGTGGCACATGCCACTTCCACATGCAGCACAGTGGTTTGAAGTTATAGATTGTTATTTTACAGGCTGCCCCAGCCTGAACAGATTGTCCTGCAGTCAGACTGAGATAAAATGGTCTGGATTCTTGACTATATGGATGTTACCACTATATATCCAGTTTTTCTTGAACATCTTCCCTGTTTTCACCTGGCTGGTAGGAAAATAGCACTTTGCCATTTGCTCAGTGTTTTGGGTTGGCTGAAGCCCTCTCAAGCTACTGGGTCTGCCCAGGCTGTGCATGTCCTGGGTGGCAGCTGGGCATGCACAGATGAACTGTAAAGGTACAGTGAGCCTGAAGTGCCAGGATATACTGGTATTCCTGTATTTGCATAGCAGATTTGATATAGCCCCTATGCATCATCTCTCTTGTACCTGCATTATAGAAGAATTGGGAGCAGAAACAGGGCAGTCCTAGATATGGGCACCAGTTCACATGCTGTTATCTTTCCATTGCTACTCTAAATGGGAAAATTTCACCATATGCGTCTCTTAGGACTACCTTCAAACAGTGGCCACAAAAAAATTTTGTCTAGGCATTTTTCGGTTTGCCTTATTCAGTCCTTGTCATGCCAGTGGTTTGTTAAATACCTACATACAGGATGAGTTTTATGGATATTGCACTGGCAAGAATCCCCAAAGAAAAATAAATTTTCATTTTGCTTATGATGGAACAGAACAGTCAAGCCTCATCTTGTAAGTACTTTGAATTGAATCCTCAGCTGGTGCAACCAAAGAGAATCTCCATCTTCTATTGGGTGTGGAGGGGAACATTGCCACCGGGGATGAGAAGGCTGAGGTACTAAATGCCTTCTTTGCCTCAGTCTTTAACAAACAGGCTAGTTATCCCTGAGGTATTCAGCCCCCTGAGCTGGAAGGTAAGGACAGGGATAGAACAAACCCCCATAATCCAGGAGGAAGCAGTTTACGACCTGCTGAGCTGCCTGGACACTCACAAGTCTATAGGGCTGGATGGGATCCACCTGAGAGTACTGAGGGAGGTGGTGGAGGAGCTTGCCAAGCCACCCTCCATCATTTATCAGTGGTCCTGGTTAACAGAGGAGGTCCCAGATGACTGGAGGCTTGCTGACGTGACATCCATCTACAATAAGGGCCAGAAGGAGGATCTGGGGAACTACAGCCCTGTCAGCCTGACCTCAGTACCGGGGACAATTATGGAGCGATACATCTTGAGTTAGCTCACCAGGCAAGTGCAGGACAACCAGGGGATCAGGCCCAGCCAGCATGGCTTCATGAAAGGCAGGTCCTGCCTGACCAACCTGATCTCCTTCTATGACCAGGTGACCCACCTGGTGGATGAGGGAAAGGCTGTGGATGTTGTCTACCTGGACTTTAGCAAGGCCTTTGACACAGTCTCCCACAGCATCCTCCTACAGAAGGTGGCGGCTCATGGCTTAGACAGGTGTACTCTTGGCTGGGTAAAAAACCGGCTGGATGGCCGAGCCCAGAGAGTTGTGGTGAACGGAGCTAAATCCAGTTGGTGGCCGGTCACAAGCGGTGTTCCCCGGGGCTCAGTGTTGGGGCCAGTCTTGTTTAATATCTTTATCAATGATCTGGATGAGGGGATTAAGTGCACTTTCAGTAAGTTTGCAGACGACACCAAATTGGGCAGGAGTGTCGATCTGCTCGAGGGTAGGAAGGCTCTACAGAGGGATCTGGACAGGCTGGATCAATGGGCCGAGGTCAATTGTATGAGGTTTAACAAGGCCAAGTGCTGGGTCTTGCACTTCGGTCACAACAACCCCATGCAACGCTACAGGCTTGGGGAAGAGTGGCTGGAGAGCTGCCCGGTAGAGAAGGACCTGGGGGTGCTGGTGGACAGCCGGCTGAACATGAGCCAGCAGTGTGCCCAGGTGGCCAAGGGGGCCAACAACATTCTGGCTTGTATCAGGAATAGTGTGGCCAGCAGGAACAGGGAAGTGATCGTGCCCTGTACTTGGCACTGGTGAGGCCACACCTCAAATATTGTGTTCCGTTTTGGGCCCCTCACTACAAGAAGGACATTGAGGTGCTGGAGTGTGTCCAGAGAAGGGCAACGAAGCTGATGAAGGGTCTGGAGAGCAGGTCTTATGAGGAGCGGCTGACGGAACTGGGGTTGTTTAGTGTGGAGAAGAGGAGGCTGAGGGGAGACCTTCTTGCTCTCTACAACTACCTGAAAGGAGGTTGTAGCAAGGTGGGTGTTGGTCTCTTCTCCCAAGTTACTAGCAATAGGACGAGAGGAAATGGCCTCAAGCTGTGTCAGGGGAGGTTTAGGTTGAATATTAGGAAAAATTTCTTCACTGAAAGAGTGGTCAGGCACTGGAACAGGCTGCCCAGAGAGGTGGTGGAGTCACCATCCCTGGAGGAGTTCAGAAGACGCGTAGATGTGGCACTTCAGGGCATGGTTTAGGGGACATGGTAGTGTTGGGTCGGACTTGATGATCCTAGAAGTCTTTTCCAACCTTGATGATTCTATGATTCTATGATTCTATGATTCTATGATTCTATGATTCTATGATTCTATGATTCTATGAACTTGTCTCCACTCCACAGAGGAACAGTGTTTCTGTGTACCAGTGCTCCCAGTGGCTTCAGTGGGAGCTCTTCATACAGAGCATTCGCAAAAGCAAACCTGTGGCAAATGAGCCTGACTTGAATGTGTTCGTGAGCATACATAGATCTTACCATGAACCAGAGAACAAATTTTATTTGAACTCTGTCCACCCTGTAACTTTTTCTTTGCAATCCTCAATATGTTTTTGCATTTAGGGACTGAAGAGACCTTCTGTAGCTGTGCTAACACATGCCAGTTCCCCTGGGTTAGACTAAAAAGCTGTTTAGCCTGGTAAAATTCCTCACAGCTGTTAACCAAAGATTGTGTTGGATGAGGGGCATGCCCCATATGTCAGAGGGTGCTGAATTCACATGTTGATAGGGTTTCACATTTTAATTCTGCTTTCTAAAACCACAAATAACAAAGACAAAACTGCAAGCCTTCCATGGCGGAACAGTTCCAAATAAAGCAAATTATGATTGCTTTAGTTTGACAGCTGAGTATTATTTTGTCTGTCTAACTCGGGAGCACATAAATATTCACCAGAGAAATGAGTGACCTGCCTCATCTTTTGCCTTGTATAGTCATTTTGGCCACAGTGCTGCAAAGACAAGTACATGCTCAGCTTTCAATATGAAGGCTGTGATTAAAAGTAGCTTTATGTCTTCCTGAACGAAGCTGGCTATATATGCTTGGGTATCAACACACATCTGAACATACTATAGAGTTACAACACCTCTATGAGTAATGGCCCATCCTCCACATACTGTAATCGATTGTGTGTGAGTTCTCTAGTTCTCCAAACACTTACAAAGTAAAATGCATTATTAAAACTGTTTTTATTAAGATTTAATTTGAGTTGCATTACCTCTCAATGCTGTTTCAAACTTTGATTGCATGGTTTTACAAAAATTTAAACAGTGTTTTTCCAGGATACCAATATATGTTATAAAATGTTTTTGATTTAATTGAAGACATTTCCTCCCCTTTTTTGGGGAAGTTCCTTTTACAAGCAATTCAGAGGGTTACTTACTGTAGAATGACAACAGCAAATGTGAACTACTGATTTATACCAGCCAAGGTTCATAAAACCCAAAGGGTTTTTAATTATTAACAAGAAACATATTGGTCAGGGTAAAACAAAATTACAAATGTGTCTGCCTAGCAGTGTATGAGTTAATTCAGACTGACTTGGAAATGAGAACTATCTTGGGTGAATGAAGAAGGCAAAAGCAAGCCTAGAGCTCTCTATGAGGTTGACAGCGGTTGTACCGAACAAGCCCTCTTTCAAAAGCCAGTGGCCTCTCCCTGCAGTGTGGTGGCTTAACAATGTACCAACAGCACAGGTAGGTTGTGCAATTGCCTTAGGTTTAAAATAAAAGTGTTAACACACCTAGTATATTGGAAGCAAATATTCTGAAGGTTGTTCATAGGCTTTGTTGGAACATGTCTAGCTCTCTGCAGCACATAAACACCAACATAGGGGTTGATTATATACTTACCAAACTTTCAACCAAGTGTGGGTTTGCTGAGGGAATTCACATATGTCATCACCCTACACTGGGCTAGGACCCTTCCCTTAGCCCTACTGATAAATGAGAACGGTGGAGTCACTCCACTGGTCAGAGTATCAAGCAAGTTTTCAAGATGGTCTTGTAAAATTCTACATGCAATATTTAAAATTAAGTAAGTCATTGTAAATGCAGCAGAGTGCTACACATCCTTTCTCTTAAGCTTCAGCATGAATGGTAATGGTGGCTACCTTTTCTGCACAAGGAAGGATGATTAAAAATTACTCAGACAGAAAGGCAAAAAGCCCAGTCATTTTGTCCTTTCCTAACTTTCTTTCCAAGCCTAAGAACACTTATTTGTGTAGTTTAATTTAATTTATGTATCTAACTGTGATCTCATGGAGTCATCTGAATGAATCCTGTGAGCAAAATTAAGGTTTTATTTCCATTCTTCTTTTTCCTAATCACAAAATTATGTCCAATAAAAAAGAAACAAGATTTTAAATATTTAGGAGCTGAGTTTAGACTGGCAATACACACAAAGTTTATAGGCCAAAGCTTTCAAATAGGCTGCCTAATTTTACATTCCAGATTTGCCTTTTCCATAAAAAAAGCCGCTATAACTTTTGGCGTTAATGGGAAATACAGGCACTCAGTGGTTTTAAGTCAAACAATTTTTGTGCAAATATCAGGTCTAAATATGAGTCCGGTCACTTAATTATTTCTGAGTCTTGCTTTAAATGTCCAAGATTATATCCCTAAACATTCCTACTGAGGACATTATTGCGGAGCACCTAGCTTTTGGGGTTTAATGACTCCCCAAAGCCTTCAGTTCTTCCCTGGATGCTGAGAGCAATCTCCTTCCTGGCGCGGCTGGTGGAGCTGCTCCATTCTCAGCCCATGCCTTGGCACAGCAAGGATCCAGCAAGATTGTTTTTGGCAACACTTGGCTCCTTCTCTGTGACAACAGCAGGTGCCTACTGAAATGCTGTAAGGCTCCTCCGCACAGGGCTTAACCCCCTTTTTTGGATGAAAGCTGTAAAACTAACGTGGGCTTAGGAGCCTGCCACCAGGCACTCTGTTTGAAAACTTTGGCCCAACCTTTATTAGGTCATACTGGAATTGCCTATTTCTGGTTCTGCTTTTAAAACGAGTGCTCATATCTCTGTGATACACAAGCTATGGAATCTTCTTCTAAATTTGTTTTATTACTTTTATATATGGCATAAACTGCAGAATATTTTACAGTCTCCATATTAAATTCATCAAAGGTAGCAGCAGTTGGAATTTAAGCAGGTTGTATTACTTTTCCTACATGGACATGAAGTTTCCAGTGTAAAAGTAAAAACTGCTCTTACTGCTGTACATTCTGCATCCTTAACCTTTTAACATTGTAAGAATAAAAGACACAATACATTACAGGAGGGCAAAGGGGGAAGGAAAAAGATTTTACATGAGTTACAATGCAGGATGAATTAATGGCCTAAGCTCAAACATGAGAGCTATGAATTGTTGAATTCCTACCCTGAATTTAAGGGTATGGCTTTTGACAGGTTGCTGAGAGACAGATTTTTACAAATTCCTCCAGTTTGTCCACTTAATTACTGTTGAATCACTTAGATGCCTAAATGCACCTATAAGCTGAGAAGGTAAATGCTGACGCACCGTGTTTTGTGCCTGCAATGTTGCACTGCAGCTAATCATCAGGATTCAGATGGAAGTCATGTTCTCTGTTTTAAGAAGTATTGTAAAGAATCTGTCATACTTGATTTCTTAAAAAAGAAAAGGCTAAGTCTGTACACATGCTAATGTTAATGAAGTACTCTATTTTAGTGCAAATCTGTTGTACTGCTGTGAAAAAACCTCTATATTTCTGATGTTATAAACTAGAACAGTCTTTAGACTGTAATATAAAGGGCTTGTCCTAAACTCTCTGCAGGTAAATGAAACAAGCTAAGGTGTTACTAAGGCAACATAATATGTAGTAAACAAGAAGTAAGAACCACTGTGGGTTTTAAACAGCGTGCTAATATATGCTGAAAGCCCTGGGAAAATATAAGAAATCTGATCTGGGTCAGATCAGTTAACATTATTCCACTTTGGTGGATGTGCTAAATTTGGCCCAAGATGATTCTGAAAATTCTGGGACTGATTGTCTGGAAATGTTATTTGGATCTAATTAACTGATTATAGTCTGTTGTGTAACTTGCTCACAGTCAGGTACTCTTGTGCTCTGTAAAACAAAACCCCACCACTCATACATCAAAAGACACTAGAAATACAGGTGGTTTTGATATTATCATTGCATTTTTTCTTATGAATATTTTAATCACAATAACGTAGAATTCAAAACTATCTTTAAGAAGGCACCATACGAAAACTGTAACCCTATCTGTTTGTCATGAATGCATTTAAAGAGTTTCTCACTGTTGTGGTTTAGCCCCGGTCAGCAACTAAGCACCACACAGCCGCTCGCTCACTCCCCCACCCTTGTGGGATGGGGGAGAGAATCGGAAGGGCCAAAGTAAGAAAACTCGTGGGTTGAGATAAGAACAGTTTAATAATTAGAATAAAACAGCAATAATACTAATATAATGAAAAGGAAAATAATGAGCGAGAGAGAGAGGAAACACTAGAAGGAGAGGGAAAGAAAAAAAAAACAAAACCAAAACTGAACAACAAGTGCTGCAACCGCTCACCACCCGCCGACCGACGCTGCCGGTCCCCGAGCCGCGATCGCTCCCTCCCCCAGCCAATTCCCCCAGTTAATATACTGGGCATGACGTCACATGATATGGAATACCCTTTGGCCAATTCGAATCAGCTCTCCTGGTTGCATCCCCTCCCCTCCCGGCTTCTTGTGCATCTGGCAGAGCATGGGAAGCTAGAAAGTCCTTGACTAGTGTAAACACTACCCAGCAACAACTAAAACACCAGGGTGTTATCAACATTATTTACATACCAAGTCTAAAACACAGCACTATGCTAGCTACAGTGAAGAAAATCAACTATCCCAGCTAAAACCATGACAGTATCCACCCCTTATTCCATACCATTTACGTCATGCTCAGGTCTCATACTATCCAATATGACCTCAATAACCACCACCCGCCTCCCCATCCTTTGATGACATACGTAGATATCATTTATCATTCCCGTAGTCTATGGACCATCCCTGTAGAACATCTGTAGAGGGTCCACACATGTCCATTGAGTTCATTCAGTCCATAACTTTGGGCTCCATCTACCGTAATAGTCCTTCAAGGCTGGAGAGATGGTCTGCGTGGTGTTGGATTGTTGCATGCTGAAGCCAGTCTTTGTCCCACCACCGCTACACGTTGCTTGGTTTAATCAAAGTTCATTCTTCATTAATTTTGGAAATTCTTACTATGATACCATTGATACAGCATATAGCAACCATAGGAGTGATGACATACAATATCATATAGCAATTAACAGCATACCGTTCAGTTCATTGGCTATTTTCACCCAAAATCAAATCCCCTTGAGGCACACATCGAACTCCTCCATCCTCCCGCATTACCCACCAAGTGCACCCAGGTCCTCGAGCAAAAGCAATCCCACGAATGGGTTTGCCTTTGCTTGAGACAGGAATAACCCAGACGGTTTTCCCCAGCATATTTTTTATGTGCACTACAGGGACTTTACCCCCTTCCACAGTACGTAAGAGTTCTGACTGGGCAGGCCCAGCTCGATTGGCAGATCCCCTAGTGTTGACTAACCAGGTGGCTTTTGCTAAATGTGTATCCCAGTGTTTGAATGTCCCACCCCCCATTGCTCTCAGTGTAGTCTTTAACAGTCCATTGTATCGCTCAATTTTCCCAGAGGCTGGTGCATGATAGGGGATGTGATACACCCACTCAATGCCATGCTCTTTGGCCCAGGTGTCTATGAGGTTATTTCGGAAATGAGTCCCGTTGTCTGACTCAATTCTTTCTGGGGTGCCATGTCGCCATAAAACTTGTTTTTCAAGGCCCAGGATAGTGTTCCGGGCGGTGGCATGGGGCACGGGATATGTTTCCAGCCATCCGGTGGTTGCTTCCACCATTGTAAGCACATGGCGTTTGCCTTGGCGGGTTTGTGGCAGTGTGATATAATCAATCTGCCAGGCCTCCCCATATTTATACTTCAGCCATCGTCCTCCATACCACAGAGGCTTTACCCGCTTGGCTTGCTTGATTGCAGCGCATGTTTCACATTCATGGATGACCTGTGCAATAGTGTCCATGGTCAAGTCCACCCCTCGGTCGCGAGCCCATCTGTATGTTGCATCTCTTCCTTGATGGCCTGAGGTGTCGTGGGCCCACCGAGCTATAAATAGTTCACCTTTATGTTGCCAGTCTAGATCTACTTCAGCCACTTCAATTTTAGCAGCCTGATCTACCTGTTGGTTGTTCTGATGTTCTTCAGTGGCCCGACTCTTGGGGACATGAGCATCCACATGACGTACCTTCACAACCAAGTTCTCCACCCGGGCAGCAATATCTTGCCACAATGCAGCAGCCCAGATGGGTTTGCCTCTGCGCTGCCAGTTATTCTGCTTCCACTGCTGTAACCACCCCCACAGGGCATTTGCCACCATCCATGAGGCAGTATAAAGATAGAGCACTGGCCATTTTTCTCGTTCAGCAATGTCTAAAGCCAGCTGGATGGCCTTTACTTCTGCAAACTGACTTGATTCACCTTCTCCTTCAGCAGTTTCTGCGACTTGACGTATAGGACTCCATACAGCAGCCTTCCATCTCCGATGCTTTCCCACCAGACGACAAGAGCCATCAGTGAACAGGGCATATTGCTTCTCATTTTCTGGCAGTTTATTATACAGTGGGGCCTCTTCAGCACGTGTCACCTCCTCCTCTGGTGACATTCCAAAATCTTTGCCTTCTGGCCAGTCCATGATTACTTCCAAGATTCCTGGGCGACTGGGGTTTCCTATTCGAGCCCGTTGGCTGATCAGTGCGACCCACTTACTCCATGTAGCATCAGTTGCGTGATGTGTAGAGGGGACCCTCCCTTTGAACATCCAGCCCAGCACCGGCAGTCGAGGTGCCAGGAGGAGCTGTGCTTCAGTACCGATCACTTCTGAAGCAGATCGAACCCCTTCATATGCTGCCAAAGGGATTGAGAAGAATGCATTAGCGATATCAATTGTGGCATACCACTTGGCTGCCTTTGACTCCAGTTCGTATTGAAGTTCTAACATGTCCGGCACGGCAGCACTCAGTGGCGGAGTGACTTCGTTCAGGCCACGATAGTCTACTGTTAGTCTCCACTCTCCATTAGACTTCCGCACTGGCCATATGGGACTGTTAAAGGGTGAACGGGTCTTACTGATCACTCCTTGGCTCTCCAGTCGCCGAATGAGCTCATGGATGGGAATCAGGGAGTCTCGGTTGGTGCGGTATTGCCGCCGGTGCACTGTTGTGGTGGCAATTGGCACCTGTTGTTCTTTGACCTTCAGCAACCCCACAACAGAAGGGTCCTTCGAAAGACCGGGCAAAGTAGACAGCTGTTTAATTTCCTCCGTCTCCAAGGCAGCTATACCAAAAGCCCACCTGTACCCTTTTGGGTCCTTGAAATACCCTCTCCTGAGGTAGTCTATGCCAAGGATGCACGGAGCCTCTGGGCCAGTCACAATGGGGTGCTTTTGCCACTCATTCCCAGTTAGGCTCACTTCAGCCTCCAAAACAGTTAGCTCTTGGGATCCCCCTGTCACTCCAGCAATACAAATGGGTTCTGCCCTACATAGTTTGATGGCATTAGGGTGCACTGTGCACCAGTGTCCACTAGAGCCTTATACTCCTGTGGATCAGATGTGCCAGGCCATCGGATCCACACAGTCCAGTAAACCCGGTTGTCCCTTTCCTCCACCTGGCTGGAGGCAGGGCCCCTCTAATTCCAATTGCAGAATTCGCAACCCACTTCTTGTGAACGGGAATCAGAAGTCTCCCTATTAAGATCACGGATAGAATCAGCGCTTCTACTCCTCTGTCTGGGGAACTGCCTACTGGAAACTGGAGCAGCAACTCTCCTGGAGGTCCCCCCTTGAGTGGTTGTTTTTCCTTGCAACTCACGTACCCGTGCCTCCAGGGTCGAGGTAGGTTTTCCATCCCACTTCTTCATATCCTCTCCATGGTCACGCAGGTAAAACCATAGGGTGCCCCGTGGTGTGTATCTTCTCTCTTGAGCAGAAGGACGCTTACTCCTAATGGCCGAGATACTGGTCCGTACAGGTAGGGAGTAGGACATATCTTCTTTGAGTTGCTGGAACTCCCGGGACAATTTCTCCACAGCTGAGACGAGGGAGGAAGAGACATGTGCTTCATAATCCCGGAGTTTATCAATCACATCCTCTACCGTTGGTGCCTCTTCATCTTTCCAGGACATTACTGCCAGGGAGTTTACATGGGATGATGGCGCGCTCCGTACAAACTTCCGCCACATGGGTCGTGTGCACTGCGCTTCATCTGGATCTTTGGATGACTGTTCACTACCCAGGTCACCATAAATCACCTCAAGCACAGCTAATTCTCTCAGGTACTGGATACCTTTCTCCATGGTGGTCCATTTTCCAGGGCGATATATAACATCTTCCTTGAAGGGGTACCTTTCTTTCACAGCAGACAGGAGTCGCCTCCAGAGGCTGAGGCCTTGTGTCCCTTTTCCAATTGCTTTGTCAATGCCCCCATCCCTAGAAAGGGATCCCAGTTGTTTGGCTTCCTTACCCTCTAATTCCAGGCTACTGGCCCCGTTATCCCAGCATCGGAGCAGCCAGGTGACAACATGCTCACCTACACGACGGCCGAAATCTTTTCGTATATCTCGTAGCTCACTTAAGGATAGGGATCGGGTAGTTTCCGTCTCTTGTACAAGTTCTTCCTCTTCCTTCTCCTCTCTTAGTAACGGCGCTGCTTCTCCATCATCCTTTTCTAAACGAGTTGACTTTCTCTTTGAAGATTTCTTCTTTTGTATAGGGGCAACTGATACTGGCACGGGTTGATTCTCTGATTCAGCTTCAGTGTCCGTCATGGGTGTTTGAGCAGTCACAGTGCCTGTCGTCGGGCTTGGAGCTGCTGCAGTGCCTGTTGTGGGGGTTTGAGTGGCCACAGTGCCTGTCGTCGGGCTTGGAGCTGCTGCAGCGCCTGCTGTGGGGGTTTGAGGGGCCACAGTGCTTGTCGTTGGGCTTGGAGCTACTGCAGCGCCTGTTGGGGGGGTTTGAGGGGCCACAGTGCTTGTCGCTGGGCTTGGAGTAGCCGCAGGGCCTGTCATTTTCCCTTGTTGGTACTGAATACTGTTGAATAGGGCTCGGTAGGCATGGGCCAGGCCCCAACACATTGCAGTGATTTGTATCTCTCTGGAATTGCTAGGGTGACAGCATACTTCCTCCAAATATTCTACTAATTTTTCAGGATTCTGCACTTGTTCAGGGGTAAAGTCCCAAAACACTGGGGGTGCCCACCGTCTCAGGCATTTGCCCATACTCTCCCACATACCCTGCCACCCATAATTATCGAGCCTTGGGGCAGATCTCTGGATGATATTCTTGAATTGCTTATTAACCTTAGACAAAACCGAAACAATCTGCCATAGGAATATCAACAGATGTATCTTAACTACCCAAGGATGTTCAAGAGACTGAAAAGTTGTTGTAATGAAGGAGGAGACATTACAGAAGATGGTAGCTAAGGTGCCATTCTGTATTTCCTCCATAAAGAACCTCTCAGAGGAGGAGGTATAATTGCTAATTGTCTCCATGAGGTGGTACCTGAAGTACAGTAACGGCTTCCATGCAAAACCCAAATAACCGATAAAACTCAAGGCCAGTGTCTTAATAACAAATCTCCTAGGCAAAACATCTCTAACCACTGCAGAGCACAGCAAACTACAAAACCCAATGCCAATCTTTAACATGTACTTCAAAATCAGCATGGTGTAGGTCTGACTACTAATATCGAGAACAGATGAATCAATGCTGTGACCAGCAACTGTTATTATCTCAAACCCTTCGTGCCCCACGTTGGGCGCCAAAAAGGACTGTTGTGGTTTAGCCCCGGTCAGCAACTAAGCACCACACAGCCGCTCGCTCACTCCCCCACCCTTGTGGGATGGGGGAGAGAATCGGAAGGGCCAAAGTAAGAAAACTCGTGGGTTGAGATAAGAACAGTTTAATAATTAGAATAAAACAGCAATAATACTAATATAATGAAAAGGAAAATAATGAGCGAGAGAGAGAGGAAACACTAGAAGGAGAGGGAAAGAAAAAAAAAACAAAACCAAAACTGAACAACAAGTGCTGCAACCGCTCACCACCCGCCGACCGACGCTGCCGGTCCCCGAGCCGCGATCGCTCCCTCCCCCAGCCAATTCCCCCAGTTAATATACTGGGCATGACGTCACATGATATGGAATACCCTTTGGCCAATTCGAATCAGCTCTCCTGGTTGCATCCCCTCCCCTCCCGGCTTCTTGTGCATCTGGCAGAGCATGGGAAGCTAGAAAGTCCTTGACTAGTGTAAACACTACCCAGCAACAACTAAAACACCAGGGTGTTATCAACATTATTTACATACCAAGTCTAAAACACAGCACTATGCTAGCTACAGTGAAGAAAATCAACTATCCCAGCTAAAACCATGACACTCACTGACTTGAAGAATAGCAAGTTTAGTGCTTCTTTTCTTACTGTATTGCATTTTTAATTCCTTACTGACACACATGCAAGAATTATAACTTTTCAAGAGCTGAAAGGATTTTTCCTCAAGTCTACTTAGATAAATACATAATAAGGAGGTGATAGTAGTTTTCAGCTGGGTTTCAAAGGGATTTCATGGTCACTTAGGAAAACAAACATTTGGCCAAAAGAGAATAGAAATGGTTATAAAATAAATAAAATATGGGGCCTTGAAGGCAGTGGTAGGTTGGAGGGTGAGAGTGGGGGAGCTCAGGTGCCTGGGTTCCCTTTTAAACTTCTTTAATTAATTAGTAAATCTTCCTTTTTTTGTTCCTTTTACACTAAATTTTACAGTAATTTGAAGTAAATTTTGTTCCCACCCATCCTCACACAGGAGCAGCCTGGCACAGCCAGCACGCCCCCAGCCTCAGGCCAGCTGCTCACTGGTCCTTAGCTGAGGCAGAGAAAAACTTAGAGCTTGCATTCAATGTACAGCAGGACCCAGCCTGTACACCCGGCACGTCTTGTGATCCTCAGCAGAACAACTCCAGAATAGTGTCATTCGGCCTCCTGTCCATCTTCACTGGCCCCAGAGGGCTTGTGGAGCAGGTAGCCATGAAGGACCTGGCAGGGGTTTTCCTCCTGCAAGCAACACCTTCCATGGGAGCTCAGAAAAAGCTGTGAATGTCCAGAAAATTCCATCCTGGTTTTAAGCTGAGCTGTCTTGCTTTGTTTTTATGCTAAATGTCTTTACCCGTTCCTTGCGATAGCCACAGTCAATGTAAAGCTCATGTGTTAAAGGAACTGCAAAGTGCAGTGATATTAATAAGCTGTTTTCTGAAGTCTACAGTGGAAATTGTAATCAAAGAGAGGAGAAGGGGGAGGATACTTGCCATTTTAAGCTCCTAGCCAGTGGTTACCTATCTTGACCCACAACATTGAGGCTTTAGCTCCAAGTCACCCATGTGCCACCCCTTTCAGAGCAGGGAGCAC
The DNA here is from genome assembly GCA_031468815.1 of Morus bassanus. Classification (NCBI taxonomy): domain Eukaryota; kingdom Metazoa; phylum Chordata; class Aves; order Suliformes; family Sulidae; genus Morus; species Morus bassanus. The sequence continues at coordinate 130,596,943 of CM062567.1, read as the reverse complement.
CATGATCCTCAGGCAATAAGGCAACCTGCAGTGTCTTCATATCAGTGCATTAAATTGATGCTGTTCTGTGTTAACCAGCATTAACCAACCTGGGGATGTGATCCAGCTCTCTTACTCCATAGCTGTATACCACAAGCACTGATCAGCAGTCAGTCCCTTGGAGCTTTGAATGTCCGTCTTATTAGCCAAAGAGAGACTGAAATGGTTCATGAGGCATGAGAAAGTATCATCCAGTTTGTTTAGTGCTGAGTGGATCTAGCTTCTCCTTCAAGTCAATTGCAGTTGAAGATTTTGACAGCCATGAGGACCAGCCTTGATCCTGCAAAGCCTTACTTAAAAGAGGAATCTTAATTCATGCACGTCCCAGTGACTTTGATGGAACTGCTCACATGTGTAAGAGTCTACAGGATCAGCAACCCTTAACTAACAAGGGAGTTGTGTAAAACTGAATGGCATCTGTAAATAAACACAACACTACAGACCCTGGTGTGCTGCTCTGCTCCTTTTTGGACACACTATCCTATCTTTGCTGAGGCAAAGTCTTCCGGCTCTCTTCGCATCACACAGATGGGATCAAAAAGCTGAAGAACTGCTTTTTCATGACAGGAGTCCATCACAGGAGCATTGCTATTAGTCTTTGCTAGCCATCAATGTCTGGAAATTTCACAGTCAAGTTGCTAATGATTGTATTGAAAGGGTTTGTGTGTGGGTGGTTGAAAATATGGTGCTTGGCCTCTGGTGCCAAACTCTCAGGCAATATCAGCTGTCTTTACACAAGTGATGAGGCAGAATATGTTACTTTAAGTTTAATATTCAGAACTTTGTCTGTCTTGCTGTCAAAAAGCTATACATGTGGAGGGGATTGCTGACTGCAGAAAGTGCATAATTAAATACCTCAGCACAGAAGAAGACATCATGTAGTTTTCATGGGGAAAGGTGGTGTGAAGTGGCTCTTTCAGTGTTTACATTTAAATTAGTCTCCTCAAATGCTTTTTTTTTTTAATATAGCAACAATTTGTTGTTATATCAGTAGTACCTTAATTTTTGACTGGATGTGTGGTTGACTTTCCTGTGTTTTATTATGTGTACACAGATAGTCAGATGCTTGGCTTTTCCCCCCACACTTAGCAGAAACATTCCTATTTGCTTTTTACTTATTGTATTACATAGCATTACTAAAAACATGGGAGAATTGAAACGGCTGAATTCTATCCCTGTTTTTGCTGGTGCTTCTTCTTCTGTTATGAAATTAAGTCATTTGTAGCTTAAATGTTGAGAAAAAGGGGAGCAGGTTTAAAAAGGAGAAAGGCAACCAAGGGAGAAAGGAAATCCTGAAGAGAAAGAGAGTGGAAAAGGCCTTGAAATCAATTGAGCATACGAAAAGAAGGCTAAGGATGAAAATGTGGTAAGAAGTACACCTAAGCACAAGGACACTGGTAAAAGTGAATGTCGAGGAAAGATGGAGAACAGGGGGAGGATGCGTTGGGTACTTTGCAAAACATTGCCTTTGCATCAATGTACATCTTTAATGATATGCATTTTGTTATCTTCTTTTCTTCTATAATGCTTGTGAAAGCTGGCAATACCTTCCAAAGGACATTCAACACATAGCTGGCAGGATGACCTCTTTTGGGCCACCATTTAACCTCAGATGTAGGAAAGAGGTAAAATGGTGATTGTTGGTGCTTTCTCCAGGAAGGGCTTGTGGCATGTTCTACCGGTGAATATCCATCTTTGAATGTTTAGCAGTACTGAATTTTAACTGAGAGTGCTCCTCTCCCTTTTCTTTCCAGCATGCTTGTTTGCATACCCAGGCTTTGCAATAATGGCCCCTAAGCTGCATAAGCAAACAAAACAGGCATTTTTCTTCATCTTTTCTTAACTATTTTAGGTTACTTTTATGAAGTGGCAGAAAAAAATCAGTAACAACCATAGACCTGTCCCTTCAGGATTTAGTGTTGGCCTACAAAAAAGTTTAGCAGTGGGTAGTTTGGAAAAAGGAAAATATATATGTATTTAAAGATAAACTGTTTTTTATTTCTCTCTGCAGCAAACCATATTGCTGATTAACCACTGCTTTCATAAACTACAAGTGGGCCATTTAAGCTGTTTCACTGCTGGTTAATGTACTGTATTGTGCTCCCTCTTTCTACAGTACCTAGCTAGTGTTTTGTTTTTATTAGAAATTCACCTATCCTTGTCTACTGAGGAGAAAAGAAATTACACTACAGAGCCCTACAGCCCATAAAATGGCAGAGATTCCTAAATAAGACTGGCCCGAAACTGAAACCTCTGTCTGCCTGCACTGTAATGAAATGCATGACTACAGGAGATAATAATAATTGCAGCAATAGCTCGTTACAGCTCCCAGATGATTTGGTGCTGTCAGGAGTGCACTGTCCTCTGACATCCCAGGAGGCGAGCAGCATCACTGACTGCAGGCCCTGATTGGTGTAGTGAAATATTGCTGGCAAAAATTAAAAGGTCTTGGTGTCAAAATAATTCATGATATGCATATCTTCCATTCTGATGAAACGGCTGATATCCGGATTAGCAAGATAATAAAACTGATCAGGCTACAGTTAAACAATTTAAGCTGGAGAGCTGTTCATTTTGTAGGTGTCACTTGTCAGATCAAGGGGTCAGAGCGGGATGAAAGGCTCTCCCCAGTAACCTTCTGATGATTTGGATCTGGAATGTTCTTCATGATTTGTCCAAAGTTTTCATCACTGTGCTGCCGGGTAGCATTACCGCAGCAGGCTCTGTTCTGACATTCAAATCCTGGGAATGACAGGTTATTAGGAGAAGAGAACTGGCTGTACATACATTAAGCCCCATATCTTTGACCTGTAATTTGAACTGATAGTGATATTGTAATTGAGTGAGTAAAAAAAGGAATTTTTTATTAAAACACAGGAAGATGAAGAAAACGTTTATTTTCAGGAGATTTATGGGTTCATAAAATAAGTTTTTTTGATGACGATTTATTTTATGGCTCTTGAAATGCTGAGCTGTGTGCTTACTATTTATTTTATGGAACAGTTATTTAAAATAAGGCAGCTTCCAATATATTTGCAGCCTGTTCATCAGTACCCAAGCCTGTGCAGATGGAGAGATATCCATTTCATATGGGTGTTCATGTATTTGAATAGTTCAAGGATTATCCCAATAAAATGGACCTAGGAAAATATTGCACCCAGTTAATGCTCATTGCTTCAGAGACCCCTAATGTCCTTTCTTGACACCTTATTGCAGGCTATTATTATACAATGGATCTTCAGTCATATGGTTATAGGGAGTGGGGCAGAGCCGTGCTATCAGGGTAATTGACTCCCGTGTGCGGCAGTGTTACACACTTGAGTAACTAATTTAATGGAATGTGTTTTCGTGTTCTCCCACACAGCCCTGGCCCTGCATAATTCTCCTCTTGGGGCCCCCAGCAATTTGGGACAGGTGAGGAGTGGCACAAGGGCTCTTGATTTCTGAAAGACAGGGCCAGAGGCTCAAACAGAGCCAGCTCCCGTGGTAAATTTGCTGCCAGCGAAACAACTGCCTCTGAACCCAGTAAATTAATTGGGGTTACAAAGAATTCACTGCTCCTGATGAAACCGGACCACCAATGCTTGTATGACAATTATTTTTGTTGCTGATCATTATTGTTTGTGACTGCTGCTTTTTGTTAAACAGTACAGTGGTAATGGTTTGGCATAGGTAAAGCACTTAAATGACCATTGATGGCAGAAATCAGGCTGTACAGCTGTTTGGTACAGAGCTCTGCAGCTGTGTAAAAAATCCCACTCCCTTGAAACTCAAAGGAGTCTTTCTCTATTTCAGTGTGAGCTGGTCCTCACATAGATTCAGGTAGAGGCTTTAATTTTTTTTCTGGCATTCGGGAAGATGCAGAGAAGAAGAAATGGCCAGCTCTCTAAACAAGGCAGCTGGATTCTTAAAAACCAATCACAAAGGACAGCGATGGTTTGCTGATGCCATGTTTTGCTTCTGAACTGTTCCTAGTGGTGCAGTGAAGTGAGGATCAAAAATCACTGTCAAGAAGTATTTTTGTTTCCCATTTACTATGGTACAATTATTATCTAAATTCTTGGTCATATCATAGACGTTAATAGAGTATACTTGATTGCTGTGGGTTTATTCTCTGTTAATTTTCACAGGCAAGGTTACTGATCACTGAGAAGTTATGTATTCACTGCATTTACATGGTGGCTTCTTTACATAAAGGATACCAGGTCTGGTATTCACATACTAATCTTATTTTAAATCAGAAGCCAAATCCTGCAGACTCATACAATATTTTTGTCTGAAAATCATTCTCCTAACTTAATTTAATATTCAGATATTTGAGTAGATTCAGAAGAAAATATTTCACAGAAGATTTTTACCTAATTAGCCCCCCCAAGCGTAACTACCTCTTCTTTTGCTTGTAATTACATCACAGTTGTCAAGTGAATATTGATGCTTATATAATTAAAGAATTGATCCTTAAAACATAATATCGCTATAGTAATATTTGCATAATTGTATTAAAAAAAGTTTCCAGAATGTAAATTTTATGGCCCATCTTTCAGAGGGATTTGTATATGCTTGCCCTTACAGTTGGGTCAAGTACAACAGAAATTTGTGGGCTTACTCTCATGAGTAAAGTTAAATAAGTAAGCATATATTTTCAGGACTAAACCTATAGACTCTCCCCAGTGCAGTGTCCCTAGGCTACAATGAATGATATAATGGTCTTTAGCCATAAACCCTTTCATAGTTTTGGAAGGATATAGAGTTTAGACCTTGTAAGTAGTTTTGCTTTGCTCTGTGCCATTAGGATATATGCATAGTTTGCTTTTATGATGTTTGCTGTCATTTAATAACTGATACATGAAGATGATCATCCCAATTCAATTAAGTTAATATTAATGGTTATTTGGGTTTTTTTTCAAGTCAGCTAAAGATTTTGGGATGTTGCCTTCTTCATGCATCAAGTATACTCATCATCTAAACTGAAGGACCAAGTGCTTGAGGACTGTTTGATGGACTGCCAAATGTAGCCCTTTACTTGTTAGTATAAAAATTGGAACTGGTGGAAATTAGCACAGAGTTTGGTTATCTGCCGTATAAACCAGAATGGTTTAGGAAAGTCTTTAATGAAGCTTAGGGGCAGTTTCACCTGCTCTTTCTCTCAGATGCAGAAAGTCATCATTGGATAGGTCATCACTGGTAGGCCATTTACTTTTGTGGGGGGTTTTGGTGGAGGTAGTCAGAGCTAACTGTTGTGAATGTCTTTCTAATTGTGGTATAAAAGCAATATCAACCTGTCTTTCTCTTAGTTTTTATCCCTGTTAAGAATCAGGACACAAAGAACTCAAATTTTTCATTATGTAATACAGTTATATTTAAAAATATATGGCATGCCATACTCTGATTTTTTGTACTTTCATCGAGACAGCCTGGTGGCTGGCTTTCCATAACTTTAAACATAATCAGTAAAAGAGAAAGGCATATTGCTTTTGAGGAAAGGCTGTTGAAATTCTTCAAATTTGTACAACAATTGATTGGATATTTTCCCTGTTAGCTTACCACAAATTTGCAAAGAAGTTCAAGTGCATTCCTGATGGAGGCCAGATGAAGGGCGAGGCTAAGAAAGGCCTGGACTTTTTAGTATTTCCATTTTAAAATACGGTACAAACTGGATTTCATCTCTTAGATTCCAATTAAATCCAAACAGCTTGATTTCAATAAGCATGTTTGATTCAAATTTATTTCTCATGCATAGTATGTAAACATAGGTCTCAACCTAGTTAGAAAACAGTAGATACTCAGTGAATTTTATATATAGTATATATTTTTGGGGAATAGATGTTTATATTTGACTCTACTTTGATATTTTTTTTCCTTCCATTATCTTTCATGTGTCACAGGCATGTATGTGAGTATACACATACCGGCTATAAAGATGCAAGGAGATATGAAAAACAGAGGGAGATTGGTTGATTACAGACACAAAAAGATATGAATTTATTGTTTCCACATCAGCTGTACATTTTGGGGGTACCTAAGAAATGACTCAGTAGCTTAGCTTATTTGATTCCCTTACAGATTTTATGTCTTTACCCCATTTTAATTTTTCATTAGAATATAATAATAGCCACAGGAAAAAATGATTTGGTCTGTGATCTATTTCATTATGTTCTCATCATAAGGGGAGAATCTAAAGTGGGAGAGCATCACTAATTTTTCGGCACAGTAATTTATTCTACAGTATTTAAATGTTGTAATTTTCACACTGAGGCACATGCTGCCACATCTATCGTCCCCTGGACCAGTCTCTGTCTTGCTCTTTCCTTTTCATCTGTTTTGTTTTTGCATTTTTTTTCATAAATTCGACAGATGGCCTCTTGATGAATCCTTGATAATACTGTCATGTAAAGCAGCTAAGACTAGAAATCATCTCACAACAATTTTTCATTGCAAAGAGAAAATTGAAGGCAGACAAACATCGCTAAGTCCATAACAACAGCAACAAAATATCCACTTCATGTAAATAAGGAGAACAAGCTTTCCTTGTAATGCTCAAACACTAATGCCAGTATCCTTTAAAGCCTCTGGACTTTTTTTATGCTACATTTAATTCATCTTTCAAGCCTTGGGTTTGTTTAGTATTTTGTTGGTTTCGTATTCAGAAACATTTTCCCGGCTCTTAATGTGTTCTCCCTCCTCCTTAGTCCCCCTCCTTTTAGGTCTTTATAATTGTGGATCAGGTGAAGTTTGCTTCCCCTCATTTCAAGGTCATGCACCACTAGGACCATTTTCCTGACTCAGAGGGCACGTAATTTCACAGCCGTGTACTCCTCATTAATCCACCCTGAGTGGGTGCTCAGGAAGTTCCAGATCACAGATTTGTTTTTGTCTTGTTCTCTGACTCAGTGCTTCACAAAAGGATTAGATTAACCCCTTTTGATTGTATTTATATCTTACTGCATCGAGGTAGAAATAAAGTGATTTCTTCTTCTCCCCATGTAATCTTCCCACCCCTTCCACCTCTGCACTGGGGACCCACAACATTTCTTTGCAAATAGGCTGCAGTTAGTTAAAGCTTGTGGCAGACACAGAGAATTATTTGTTTTCTCCTTCCTCTCTTAATGCACCTTTAATGCATGAATCTCTCTCTTCCCATTTGCAGAGACTTGTTTATTAACTTTGAATGGTTTCTGTTTAAGTGGAAACTGCTGCAGTCCACTGGCTCTGAACCTGGTCTCATCTGGACCTGAATTGTCCTGGATCCAAAAAAAATGAAAACAAAAAAAGGCAACACAGTGACTACTGGAGGGGATCTATCCTTTCGCCCTTCGTATAGTGCCCGAGCCATTTGCATCAGCCAGACCCCTTCACTCAGGAGCTCTCTTCTGCCTCCATTTGTTGGCCAACCTCTCCTTGGCACCTGCTGGTGAAAGGGATCCCCCGCTCACTGCTCCAGGTGGGGACTGACCTCCCAGCTGGGGTCTGCATTCACTGCTGTGCCCTCAGGAGTGGGAAACCTGGCCTGCTGGGGGTTCTGAAGGGTCTTGCATCCTTGCCTCAGTTGCCCTATGGCAAAATGCAAAGTATGTAGGAGCTGTGAGAAGTATTTTAAAATGGAGTTGAGCTGCTGTATTTAGGATCTTAAGGCAGCAAGGTTTGGTGTTCCAAGCAACCCACTGGGAGACCCTGAGCTGGCAGAAACCTTAGTCTAATTACTTAACATTTGTCCTTCTTTCCTCTGTCTGTAGTAGGAAACGAAGTTTGTAAGTTATGTAAAGCCATTTTTGAATCCTCCAGGTACGGTTTGATTTGAGTTAAAATACATAAACATAGGTGTCTACATATAGGCTTTGTGTCTCAGGTGCCATTACAGTCAGTGGAGCCTGTGGGGTTATGGAGCAGACCGGCTGAAGGTGGGCAGCTCACAATCTTAACTACATCTCCATTTTTTGTAATGGGAGCTTAGGTCAGTGGTGCACTTGTAAACACCTACATTCAGGTTCCTTAATCTCTATATAAGTCCATCCTTAGTGTCCTTGTATTCGACCTATCTTAAAAATATAACCTGTATTAGGAATACATACACTTAGTTTGTGATATCTCTTGTTATTATTCCTAATAATTGTGTTTCCTATGGAGATGACCATCAGCCAAACAAGAATGGAGCCCCCTAACTCTAGCTATTTGTCAAAATTAAAGTGGTAAGTGGCCCCAGATCCACCAAGACTATCACTGAAATGGATTAGATTCAAACTGTGTGTTGGAGTTAGGGGATGCTGACAATTAGCATGGGAATTACCACAGGAACACCAGAGTTTCAGGATGGAGGATGGGAGAGGAAGGGTAAAGAAAAGGTTTGGCCAACTGGGAATAATAGAGAAGGGAAGGAGGTGGTAGGGCTCAAACTGAAAGGCAATGCAGAAAAGGGTAAACGAAGACAGGGAGAGAAAATGAAAATTGATTTGCATTCATTGGTCAGATAAACAAAATTTAGTAGCTTGGAGCTTAATGGGCTCTACCCATAAGCTAACTGGTGGGAACTGCTGTGGGCATGTTCCTAGATGGCCACAACTAGAGCACACTGGGGAAGTCTGAATCATTATCCTTCATTTTGCATTTGTGACATGTTAGGTGTGTACATGCCATTGGTCATTGTGAAGAGAGGCTGAGGGAACTGGGCGTATTCAGCCTTGAGAGGAGGTGGCTTCAGGGGGACCTAACGACAGCCTGCCAGTACCAATGAGGAGGTTATCAAGAAGATGGAGCCAGGCTTTTACAGTTGTGTGTGGTGGAAAGACAAGAGATAATGGACAGAAACTGAAACAAGGAGGATTGGATCCAAGTGCACACAAGGAATAATTATTTCACCATGAGGACAGTGAACCAGTGGAAGAAGGTGCACAGAGAGGATGTGCCACCTCCTCACTTGGATGTTTACAGGATCTGTCTGGATAAAGCTTTGAGCAACGTCATCTGATCTCATAGCTGAGCCTGCTTTAAGCAGGATGACCCGTCCAACATGAATTGCCCTCTGACTCATGCTGGATGGAGGGGAATCCCTACTTTATTCAGATCTCCTTAAAGCTGTGGAGAGAAACTTTCCTTTTCTGCAGCTCTGAGTCCAAGATGGCACAGATAGAAGGTACAACCCTAGTTGGTCCTCCTTTTTCCTTTTATCCTTGGGAGAGTCTCTTTCAGTAGTGGTCCTGCAGGATGATGATGTGAGGAATCACAGCAGAGTTTGTCCCTGTGGGCTGTGGCCAAAAGTGGCTGCACATCTGGAGACACCTACCCCCAAAAGGGATGTACCCCCAGATGCTGCAAGCTGTTCTGCACAGAGAGCACAAAAGAAGCTTTATCTGGATATAAAGCTATGGAAATTTCAGAATATTTTTTGATGGCTTCTCTGGGTTTTGTTAAGGGAAGAGGGAAAGTCTCAGGTGGTATTGAGAGGAAGACTTGCTCCCAGCTGGGACCTGTATCATGCTGAGTGCCATTCACTGTGGTGCAGATGGCTGTTGACTTCTTTCCATGAGGCAGGATGATTTTGGACTACCTGTGGGGTATGCAAGCTTATGAAAAATTAACAACATAGGGTCACTTGTTTTGCATGGGAGGAGACTCTACACTGCAGTTACTCTGCAGCTGAGCTGACTGCAGTACAGGCAGATGCATCCTAGCTGGATTTAAACTAGCTCACCTGGATGCTCCTGGTGGCATAAAAGAGAGATATCTGTGCAGACTGTAAAGCCTTTCTGAGGAACTCAGCAAACACTGAGGCATTTAGTTCCACTGATTTCTGTGCCACAAGAGCTATCATGTCCCCAGGACCCACACAGTGAATACAGTTCTTTCTGCCCAAACTGCAGCAAATGCAGCATAGGTATACCTTCAAATACTGTTTCTTTTAAAATGTGATTTAACAGGATTCCCTTTGCTATAGGAATGTTTTTTTCTCTCTGCTTCTCCATCCTGGTCAAAAGCCCCAGTTTCTTTCTGTGGAATCAGAGGGAGAAAAAGCCATGACAAGAACATGTCCGGCATTTAAATGATGTAATGAGAGAAAGGAGCAGAGCTGTGTGAAGCAACCAGCCTTCTTCCTTCCATGAGGCAGCTGCTCAGAACACTGAAATTCACTTGGAGATGCTGAAATTGGAATTGTTGCTTACATTGCCGCTTCTGGGTGCTTTTAGTGCTACAACATTTGATAAGGTTTTTCCATATGAACAGGGTTTGCTTTTCCAATGATATGAAATACCTGGAATTCTAGGTAGATAGTGCCCCATGGAGGGTCACATCTGTGACTCACAGATGTTTTTCTTCTTAGTCATCACGCCAGTATTTTAGGTATTAAAGTAAGGTACAAGATTTCCTAGGGAAGTTTTTCTATTACATTGGCCCAAACACAAAAGGCATGAAAAACTTTGCAGAAATGTTGGTGTGAAGGAAAAAAGCAAGAAAAAATCCAAAGTGATCATTAGGCATAGTGCAAAACTAACCATTTAAATGTGAATTAGGTGCTGTTTCCATAGTTAATATGATCAGTGTTAACTGCAGTTTCACTGAGTTTCACAGAGTATACAAACTTCCAGCAGATAGGACTCATACTGGACTAGGCAATGTGCAAACAGAATGCTAAACTCATAGAGATTGGCACCACCTTCCACCACAGAATCTAAACCCAAACTTGGGACTCCAGCTCCTTGCTCACTTGCCACCCATATTTCCAATGCCCTTAACTATCTGCTGTAACCTCTGATCGTATGGCACACAAAATTCCTTATATAATAATTTTCTGTTAGACTAGACCTGGATTCAAATCTCTGGTCCAAACCAAGCAGTGGAGGGATCTGTGCCAGCTCAGGGGGACAGTTGCACTACGTTAATGCTCCAATGGACCTAGGGTGTAAGAGAGGTATTAGCATCCATTGAGTGTGCTGATACTTGTGAATTCCCTTCAGAAGTGCCAAACTCTTCTTATGCTTTGCAAGGGACACATAGCCATCTCTCCTAGGGTTCTGGATTTGTAATAGGGCAGATAGGCTGTCAAGTCTCCTTCAATGGATTGGGTCCATGAAACTTAAATCCATCCACTCTACTTTGCTCAGTGAAACTGTGAGTAAAGATGGAGGTGTGGTTACCATCTAGCTGAAGGGGGGAGGTTAATAATTGGGTAAGAATAGCATGCTTGTTAAGAACTGGGGATCAATAACGGAGGCAGAATGGGTATTTCTGGTGTGGACTTTGTAAATGGTACATCTATATAGATGGTCATTGAGTGTGATTAGAACATAAACCATACCACAACTGAGTTTAAAGTTCTTGTACTTTAAGTAATATCATTGAGCTTTAGAGAGTTTTTTGTAAGATGATGTGGCCAAAAACTGGGTAAAGCCAAGCAGACATTAATCAGTCAGAGAGCACCCAACTAACAAAAAAATTATGTTGAAGATGCACGAATAGAGTCCTGCATCATTGATGCAGTTGTCTCAGCTTGATTTATTGCTATGCAGGGCAATAGGGAGCTTGGCAGAGGGAGATGGGAGAATGCAGCCCACTTGGAGGAAGGGAGATGGGAGCATCTCATGTCTCAGCTCTTTTATACTAGTGGCTTTAGGCTCCTGTCTTGTGATGCACTTGTGAGCTGTGAGTAGCCTGATATGACATCAGCACTTGTTGCTTGCTTATCACCTCTTGTACAAGACCTTGATAAAGAGGAGAGATAAAAGAGAGCAGTGCCCCAAAATGTCATTTCTGTTAATTTTCATGGCAAAACCCCTGCATGTAGAAAGATGAATTTAGTTCGTTTTTTCTTCCTCATGGTCCTTTTCAGTTTTCTGCTGTATTTTTTCATGCAGGCTGTCATGGTTTAACCCCAGCCAGCAACTAGGCACCACACAGCCTCTCACTCACTCCCCACCCCGGTGGGATGGGGGAGAGAATTGGAAGAGTAAAAGTGAGAAAACTCATGGGTTGAGATAAGAACAGTTTAATAATTGAAATAAAATAGAGTAAAATAGTAGTAGCAGTAATAGTAGTAGTAGTAGTAGTAGTAGTAGTAGTAGTAGTAGTAATAATAATAATAATAATAATAATAATAAACAAAGCAAGTGGTGCATGTTACAATTGCTCACCACCCACTGACCAACGCCCATCCCATCCCTGAACAGCGATCGCTGCCCCCCAGCCAACTCCCCTCAGCTTATATACTGAGCATGTCACATGGCATGGAATATACCTTTGGCCAGTTTGGGTCAGCTGTCCTGGCTATGCTCCCTCCCAGCTTTTTGTGCACCCCCTTACTGGCAGAGCATGGGAAGCTGAAAAGTCCTTGGCTAGTGAAAGCATTATTTAGCATCAGCTAAAAGATCCCTATTCTCCTACTAAATCCAAAATACAGCACTATACCGGCTACTAGGAGGAAAATTAACTTCATCCCAGCTGAAACCAGGACAAGGCATCTTCCTTATATGGCATTTGCTCCCAGGCTTTTATGCTACAAACAGGAAGGAATGGGCATCATCACGGGCATCAGTTGCACTTTGGAAAAAGAAGAAAGTTTTGGGAAAATCCTTTCTCCCCATTGAACAGAAGCAAAGTAGGTAGTTTACTTGAAGCAGTTTGGGAGGTGAGATGGATTTCTGCTTTGCAGGCTCTCTGGGGTTCACACTCTTTCTGCTGTGGGAGTGAGTGAGCTGGAGGTATTACTGCAGTGCAAATCTCAGCTGTTACTTAGATCTAGTGCTTCTTCACCAGTCCTCAGTGCTCAGCCAAGGTACACATGGAGCAGAGCGCTCCCAGACCCTGCTCTGTGGTTGCAGCCATACACAAGGGGTGGCACAGTCCCCTTCTGGCACCCTGAAAAGTTCTCTTCCTTCGTCTTTTTTTTTTAAGCACTTAAGCCCAACTGCTAATGGAATTTCATGATTTTAAATAATTTACATTTCCATCTGGTTTGAAAAACACCAGGTGGAGATTGCAGATTAGGATGAGTCTAAGTGGAAGGAAATGTTTGTTTAAAATATTAAAGCTAAAAACAAACATTTATGTGAACCACATTTTTGCTGTCCATTGTGCTGTGTTCTCTTATCTTCTCTACCATCATTTTAAATGTGCAAATAGTATTTGCTTTTAATTGGATGTTTTGCACATGTTGCTTATCATTATGATCGGGGGAGAGGAGGCCAGAGTGGGGTACAGGAGGGAAGGAGAGCCCATACCAAAAGGTGAAGGAATCAGGGATTAAAGGGTTTCTTCAACGTGCTCCTTTGATCATTACATTTGTTCCTTTCTGCTTTTCTACTGGCCTTGCTAACTGAGATGAAAATAAATTTGAATCACCCTTACACAAGGGTGATTTTAAGGGAAAACATGCAACTCCCAAAGACTGATGAGAGTTTTGTTAGGGTAAATACTGAAGGTTTGCTGGTGCACAGTCCAAACCACCCACAAGGACAAGAACTTTCCTTCTCTCCCACTTGCCAGCTGACAAGCTTTTATTTAAAATGGGGGATACTGAGCTGTGGTTTGTAAAGCTGCTTCTAATACTTGATCGTTGGCTGCCAGTTCCTTGATGCACTTTCCCACATACAGCATGCAAACACAAACTCACAGTAAGGAACTATTCTAACAGCACTGTTCCCAAAGCTGCTGTTCCACCTTTTTCCCTGTACTTTGAAATATTTCATGTTATAAAACCACATCTGATAGTTGTCTTAAACCCTGCCCTTTTCCCCTAGCTAAAATCCTTGTATTTCAGTTCTCTGGAAATGGGATGTTTTTAATTTTGAGTAGAAGCTACAGAGACATTCTGGTGGATGCGTGCCTTAGCATGACATGATTCAAAATCACACCAGCATTGTAATGATAGCATGTAAGGCTAAAGCTTGCCTGTGCTGTATAAAACTCCAGGTACAATATTATGGGAATGATCAGTGAAAAGCATCAGTAACACAGAGTTAAGGATGGATGAGGAAAGCTGTATTTAAATAAAATAAATTAATTGTAGACCAATGTTGCTCACACTTGCAAATTTCTGATTCAGAGATGCCAATGGCTCAGAGGGAACTACCTCTACCAGCCTGTAATATGAACCTGATTTACTTACCAGGAGTGAAACAACTACTCCAGCTGCTCTGAGCTCTGTCCAAAGATGGTAGTACTGCTTCTTACTGTACGTAGGTAGTCCATATTTTCACTATTCAGAGTTCTGTTAGGACATAAAAACTCTTTGCTACTTTAATCATATTTGAAAAAGTTAGAAATAAAACTTTGGCTCTTTGTCTGTGTACTGTGAACCCCATTGCCCCAAGACACTACCAGACAGCTGAAGAATAAGTTAGACATTGAAAGTTATAATATCGCTTGGTAAATCCCAAGTGTAATTTGTGGTGGCTCTAAGTTGAACTATGATCCAAAAGACCAGAGTGTGGTTTTTATTATATATGAAATACCAGAACTTAATTTTTTCTTGTGAGGATTTGGCACTAAAACCAGCTAGTCTGAAAGTCTCCTAAACAATAAAATTGGTTTGTACTAGGATAGATGAATATTAGAATAGATCAAAATTGTCTGCAGAAAATTTACATGAATTTACAAAAGGAATGGATGTATACAGTGAGCAGATTTTAATTTTGTTGAGTTTGTTACAGAGCAAGCTGACAAGTCTAAAGCAGTGGATGTAATTTATTAAGACTTAAAGATTTACTGTTTGGAGAAGATTCATTTTGTACTATCAAAAAGTCAGATGCTTTTCATGAAAGATTCAATAAAAATAGCTTGGTAGGTGAAAAATGAGGAAGGTAAATAGTTATTTTTCACATCATAAGGTAATTGCAAAGGGGTGTGTTCTAGGAATTAGTGTTGAGTCACTCTCTATACTGGTGGCTCCAAAGAAAGAATATCGGTAAAATGTGAAAATTTGCCAGTTACAATGAAATGAAGATCTTACTAATACCAAAAGGAGAATGAAATTACATTTAAGGAGGAAGGCAAGAGTTGAAAGTGGCTTTGGTTATTTAATATACTGTAACACTGGAAGTATGTTAATGTTTTTAGGGAACAGTAGCTGCCAATCACAAATTAGGAAAAGAAACTGATTTTGTAAGAATCAAGAAACGTTTGTAGTCAAGCCTTGAAAGACAGCTGACAACCCAACCTCCATAGACAAGCTACAGGCGCCTTTTTGTCCTGAAGTGTTATTTGGATGTTGCATGTTATGGTCAAGTTCAGATTCTCTTTTAATCATTTCATTCCCTGACCCAATGACTCTGCCTCTTGACTGTGTGGAGCTACGGGGGTTATCTTTAAAGATGCTGCTCATTTTTCTCCTGCATCCATTATTTGTATAAACAGCTTTTACCATACTTCATTAATAGTAATCCCCTGCGCGGTCTTTGCAGTCAGAGGCATAGCTGAGAGCTCTTCATCTGTACACATGAAAGAACTTGCATTTTGTATATTTGCATCTTAAGTTTCTCCAATATTGGAATGTTCAGTAGGTGACTTTAAATTACTTTCTTCTTGTTTCCATCCCATTTGGGAAAAAATAGTAATCTCACAGAAATACTCTCTAAACAATATCATTAAAGGTAAGTAAACTAATAACACATAGATTTTAGTGTTTGCTGGTTTGTGTCAGCGTCTGGTAATACAATGAATAATTCATATCAAACTAGTAGAATGTAACATTTACATAAAATAATACTTTGCAAATTTATGGTAAGTACTAATTACTTGCCTTATTTGCCATGACTATGATATTAAATATTCATAAAAATGTGATTATTTCTTTGATTTGGCAGGCATTTAGATTTCTCTACAGCTTTTCACACTGCTAATTTTAATCCAGTAAATTATCTGGAAGAAAACAGTATGCAGCCTAAAAACTGTTCAAAATTCACTCCAACATTGAGCACATTATGGACGTAATGATCCATTACAACCAAACTTCAAGAAGGTCTTGCAAGAAAACTGAGAATTAAACAAAGAAATATGGAGACTATCATCATTATTTATCAGATATGTTTATTAATAGTTCAGAATTTTATATACATTGGAAACTTAAATAATTAGAACTACTTTCATATGTTTTATTTTTGTGAAGTTTTCTTAAGTTCTTTCTGTGTTAAATCTGTTGCTCATCTATTTTTAGTGTATTTATATTTTAACTGCTTAAAGAATCTGAATTCTGTCTTTTGAATACAACAGACATATGCTTATTTTTAACTGTCAGTTAGAAAATAATCCTTGTGAATATCACTTAGGGTTGTATGATATGCAGTATTACTACCACTTTGCACTTAGGAGTATGTATGAATGTGTGCGTGTGTATATATGTATACATTGATTCCAAGTCTTCAAAGCTGCTTACATAATTAAATCTTCATATCTATCTGTGAATATCTAGTACCGTTTCCTGCCTGTCTAGCTGTATATTGTGTATGCATGTAAGTCTATGACATTTTAATTAATAAGAATAATGTAAGACTATGGACTACTGGTACATTGTATATGTGCCCCCAAATGCAGAGAAGTAACATTCTTAGACCCCCCATGCTTAGATTATTTCCCTGCATTGTTTGCATCCTTCTCTGTTGTTTCTAGCAGCAGAGGAATAAACGGTTATCTCAAATGAGGTAATATAACCAAATACAATCATCAGAAGGTAGCAACAGCAAAACAAAGAATCAGGGAACTTGTGTGTATAAAGATTTCTATAATAGCTAACAAAAGAACCATGTAATATTAGAGATATAGAGTCTTCACATAATTTATGCAGTGTAACATGTAATATGTAATTGTATCTTTGCAACCTTTATAATCAGCAAAACCTGTCCTTGCTTCCTGTTTTTTTTTCTTTACAGATTTTGCACTAGAGAAGATGCATTGTCAGCACACCTACTCTCAGCTACCCGTACTTCTCAGCCACTCGATGACTTGTTATCCAGGGGTAGCCCCAAGGTACCTCAGGGAGGTGTGCCTCCATCCCTGGACACCTGTTCAATTAAAAATTTGCTGCTCATCAAGCTTCTGTTAAGTATGTGTGAAACTTTCCAAGGTACATAAACCTTTAAAAATCTTTGATTAAAAGTTAAACTGGTGACTGGTAACTTGCAAACAGCATCACTAACCATATGTAAAAATACAGAGTTCCTGTATCACTACTTAAAATAAACATTTGGAAAAGGTTTTGAAATATCAATCTGCTGCTTTGCTGTACAAATAAGGAATGTGAAATGAAATGTAACTTTGTTAAGTCTAAACACCAGAAAACAAATTTTGCCTTTAGTATTACGCAGCTTAGCCCTGTGTAAGGCTTGCAGGATTTCAGCAAGCCATGCAGGTTGTTGGAGCAAAATTGGGGTTCCAGAGCTGCAACTGCCATCATATCCTGCTCAGTAATGCTCTGAGCTTAGGTTACGTCACTTGAGCACTCTGGCAATGAAATCTCTTGGGGCATTTCCCCCACAGCAGAAGGTGGGGCAGCGCTGGGGCATGTGGTGTTTGTCCTATACTGATGCCAAATGCCCGTGGGGAGATCGATCACTCCCGGTTCCAACTGCACTCAGGGCCACGGCTCGGTAACTCTCCCCAGAACAGCTCTCTGTTATATTCCCATGGTTACATGGTGCCTTTTTCTCTACAAGAGGATTTTAAAGGGCAGAGGCATCTGATGAAATTTCTGCTTAGCAGACCACTTGGTTTTGAGGCATGTTACATAAAGATGACTTTACTCCCTAGCTAAATCCATCAAATATCAAATAGATAACATGAATCTAAAAAAAAATATATATATCAAAAACCCAACATCATGCTGTCCAGGAGGAGAGAGGGAATGTGTAGTTCAAGGGACAGATTCTGCATTTATTCTGCTGCCAGTTCAGTCAATTCGGGGTCCTGCATGCTCATCTGAGTGGAGTTCTTGACCTTAAACAAATGAGAGATAGTAGCCTTAATTTCCCTGTGTTGGAGGAAAAATCCTTCTGAAAGCTTGCTCAGGTAGTTTTTGTATGTACAAATGCTAGCACCTTGTCACCTGTGAACACATCATGTAATTAAACTTGTTCTGAAGTTGTACACTTACTGAAATGTCTTTTGTAAGTGAAATGAAATCCTTTGTTTTTACATGTTTTGACATTGTGAAATGGGGACAAGTGAAGCAGAGTCTTAAAATCCCCAGTGCAGCTCTAATGGAGCTTCTTCTGGTTGCTTTGTACTAGTCTCAGGAGTGAAAGGAGAGTTCATTTAAAAATAAGCATTTCCCTTATGTCAAGATGAGAAACAATTGATTTGTATTTGTATTCTCCAAGAAAAACCACTGATCCCTTCAAATGGGAAAAGAACCTCTGCATTGCAATCCTGTGAGCTGTGTAAAAGAGGCTGCATGCTCAAAGTCAAAGGGAAGCCAGAGGAAAATGGCATACAGGAGGTCAAAGCAGTTCACATGGCTCATCGGCAGCTGTTTGCACCATATGACAGATCTAAAGGCAACTTCGGAGCTGTCTGTACAATATGTGGAGCTTACCAGAGATATAGAAGCTGCTGCTATAATGTCATTCCCCTTAAAAAAAGTTGGTAAAGTTGGCACCGTGTTTTATGGACTGCAGTGCTGATGATAGCTTTAATTCATGATCTGAACCCCAACAAAAAGAGACAAGGAAGAAGTGGAACTGGATGTTCACTTTACACGAAGTTCTCTGTGAGCAAAACTCCCAGCATCGCTTTTGTGCTGCTCAGCACTAAGTCTGTATCACAGCCTGTTTTGCTTTGTTTTTCTTATATCAGAAATACAAGAATTGAAAAGAAATTGCAGACGTTATTGCCCTGACTTTCACTTGCCTGAAGGCCACTTGGGTTCACCTGGCTGGAGTCATACAAGAAACAAGCCTGATCGCAACCTAAGGTTAGCTGGTAAGCATGAGAGAAGGTAGGTGGAGAACCAAAACAAAATTATGTCCATTAGCCACTAAGTGGGGCTTGTAGATGTCACAATATAACGAAACTATTAAAATATTTTCACTTGATGTGATTCTATACAATTGCTAGCTAGCTATTTTTCATAACTTTGTGACAGCAGGCAGCAGACTGATAGAGGGAATGAAATGAGATTGGAGAACTTTGAGGACTTTGAGAACTTTTTTCTAATTAAATCTCTGACTGTTGAAATACATGTTGTTTAAAACTGTTGGTTGTTAACAAATAAAAGCAGAATATTACAGTCTTACCTAAAGGCCATTCTGCACTGATGTATAAAATTGCATTTCATTGCCTAAATTGAATCATTAATCCCTGATCCTGGAAACTCATTTAGACAATGTTTAGTCACCTGAATAACATTGTTGTTATAAGCAGAACCACCCAAGTTCATCAGGTTTCCTGAGCATGGGGTGTTCTCAGTACCTAAGATCCTGACCTGTATAAACTCCCTTGTCTGACTCTGGAGGCTGATACTTTTATGCATGGTTTGTGAGGTAGATAGCTCATACAATTCTGAGATGAAATGCTCTGTATAAATAGTTAATTTAATTCAACGTGCATTACCACTACATCTCAGGATGCATACCAGAGCCCATCTCGTGCTGTCCTGCTGGAAAGACAATCTGCCACAAGTCTGGACTTTAAGGGATCATTTTGAGAAGTGTTGGAATTGCTATATGCAGAAATAGATGTGTTGCAAACTTCAATCACTGTAGGAAACCTGCTAGAAAATGTGGCTGCTCAGTTAATGAATCTGGAGAGTCAGATGGGCATATTGAAAGAAGATTGGAATGCAAAGAAACTGAATTTCCACCTGAGGAGCTCAGCATGACATTTTCCAAGGTTCATGAGACATTATTTAAATGTCTTATTTTTAACTTTTGCCCCCATCTCTTCACTTGAGATATCTTCTTCATCTAGAGTGACAGGGTGAAATCAAGGGAGTATAGCGCTGGTCTTTTCTTGGCAATGTTTTTTTGTAGGAACTTCCATCCCAGAAATAATTCCTTGGAGTCATTATTATTCCTATTTAGGGAAGAAACAGCTTTCAAAATTTTAGTGGGCTCCTGTGTCTAGATTGCCCACAACTGTCCTTACTATGGAGATTCTCTGACCTCATCTACGTGAATGGGTGTTGCAGAAGATGGAAATGGGACTTGCCAGCTCCAATAATTAGGTCCAGCTGACAAAGAAAATTTTCCTCTGCACCCTGAAGTCCTCTGCTGGTGAAAATCCTCTTTAGCTATAGACCTTTCGAAAACTGATCTTGAAAGGTTGGGCTTATAATCTGTAGCTTTATGAGTTGCAACAGTGCTTGTTCTTGCACCACTCACATGAAGTTCCTCCAAAGAGAAGTATGGATCAGCATTTTCAGAGACAGAATAATGGCTTACTGTAAATTCTGGCATTGTTTAGTAAAAGGTGTATAGTTGAGAGAGATTTCTGCCACATTAAATACTTTTTGAAAGACAATTGGCTGAGAGACTTTATCTGAGCAAATTTTCAATACTTGAAAAAAGTATTTATTTAATATTCTTTATAATGAAAACCAAGAAACTGGTGCAAATGAGAGTCTTTGTCCATGTAGATTCCTTTAAGGATAATGAATACAAAGAGGATAGATTTTAGCTCAATCAGATGAACACTCTTCTATGTGTGTGTCTAACAACTAAACACAGTGAAAATGGATTCTGAACATGCCTATTTATAAATTAATGCAACTGTAATGCAAATTATTTAAGCAACAGCCAAATAGGTACGAAAAACCTTTATTGTCTGAGAGAAAATAATGCAGCAACATCATGTAACACATAGGTGAATACAGTCTTAAAGATCATTTGTATATTTTTGCTTATACATTGTGGAACAAAATTGAGCCTGGATCCCTCAAAACACAGATATTAAGAATATTAAATTAGTTAAACTCATAAGATTAAGTATGTTGTATGAGGGGAGAAAAAACTATTTACTGAAAAATGTACAAGGAGGTGGGGCTTTATATGTATACATGTAGATTGTTTTTGACAATATTTCAGTACCTCTGCTAGTATAGGGTTGCATTGGGAAATGCTGCACAGAAATTGCAATCAATATTCTTTTCCAGCTTCTGCTAGAAGAAGCTCTAGTATATTCATTTCCCTTTTTTCTTGATGTCCTAAGTTATATGGAAAAGATATTTATAATGGAAGCTGTTTGAATGACTGGAGGACTCTGCTGATAAAGACATAGAGTGCATATTCTGCTGCAGAGGTCTTTATACTGCAGAATTGATGGCTGATTACAAAGCAGCCTGAAGATCTAATTACAATTGGCAACCAGGAGACGAGGGAAGACTGCAGACAATTTTCCTCTATTTTTATACACAGTCCTTGTGGCATTCACATTGCTTTCAATAAGCGTGCTTCTGGCAAAAACTGTCAATGATGGTAATCGTCTGGATGACTGGCTTCGGAGAGGCTGCAAGCCTGACCTTTGCTATTGTAATCATCACCATCATCAGCATGGGGATGCACGCCACCCCAAAGCTAGAACAAGTGCTGTAACTAGGCGGTAATTGCAGATTGTTAATGATGATACTATTGATGATGCATTTTTGTTTGTGTTAATTGAAAATACATTATGCTAGGCTTAACTCTATGGTGGTGAATGATTAACACTAAAAGAGGGAGGAAAAGTGTGGCTGAAGTAAGAAAGACAAACACTTTGTGTGTGCCATTCTGCTATGTCTATCCCACCTGGTACATAATCAAAATACATGACACCCTTCTGTTTGAAAAGGAGGGTATAAAATTCAAAGTTTGATTAAAAATTAGGTTAAAATCCTACAGCTATACACTGTGCTTTTAAGCCTATTGCACTAGCCAGTGAGTACTATTACAGTTGTGTAATAACAATTGCAGCTCACCAGTGAAAGCAGTGGATGCTGAATAAGGCCAAAATACCAGTTTGGATACTTGGGGAAGACATGCTCTGTGCAGGCGGTGGAGCGTAACTGGAGAGACAGACTGAGGATATGTAGGATTCTCTAGAAATTCTAGGATCTGGATTTCTCTGCCAAAGTTGTAATAATGTCAGATTGGGTACTTTATTTTCATAATAAGCATGAAGAATTATATCCTATCTCATGTTTTCAATCTGTAGGAAAGTTTAAAATTTACATAATGGACTTTATCCTCTGAACAGATATGACTAAACATCACAAAAGTTAGTGTAAGACTAACACTTCTGTAAGTGTTTCTTTGGTCTTCTTGTTCTTTCTGGAAATTTGAAAATATAAAGAAAAATGGTTCGTACTGTTCAGCTCTTCACTGGAGGACTCTCATCACTGCTGGAGCTGAATGCCAAGTAAAATGGTTTAGAGAAACCAGAACTTCCCAAGGAAACAAAAGTTTTGAGCCTTGAATGAAGGAGAATCATTCTCCATGGTAAAAAGCCGAATGGCTGGAAGACTCACCTGGCACATAGGAGTTTTTTCCCCTCTGTCACACATGCAAACAAGTTTGCCGAACTTCATACCCAAATGTCAGGGCAGACTTACTGCTTCTAGTTTTTGGTTTGTCTGCCTGATCTTGGTTGCATTAGCACTAAGCCAAACACATGCACATTTTTCTGTTGCACTATATCATGGGTATAAACATTAAGCACACACAGTGTCAAGTGTATAGACTTGTCTGTGACAAAGTATGTGGTAATTACTCTTGCATATTCCCTTCAAGAGATATCTCCTAAAAAAATTAAATCTAATAAAATCAATGTGTTTCTACCGAAAGTTGCACTGAAGATGGATGGAGTGTAATCAGAAATGAAATTTCTGCTATAAAGTGGTACCTATTAAAACTTCATTGCTTGTATTGTTAAAGAACCAGCCAGTGTAGTCTTACTGAAGGGGAGAGCTTGTTCAAACTGTGAAGTTTCTAGAACATTAGGCTATTCTTCAGAAACTTGCCCACTACATTGTAGCTCTCACTAATGGCAAGATGAAGCAGGTAGAGTCATGCATGCAGCTGAAGGTGGGAGCCTGCAGAGAAACATGCCTCCAATGTGCTCATGATTAGTTTAGCTTTTAGATTTTGTGATCTTTTACAAGTCTTTATCATCTAGCCATGTTTCAGCAGCCCTTATGAAACAGGCGGTCTCATTTCATTTCTGTGAGCCTAGTCCCACTGCAAGAGAAATGCAGTTAGAAATGATGATAACTCCGCCGCAAGTCCAGGAAGCCCAGAGATGCCAGTGGATGTGATAAATGGGACACAAATGCTTTCCCTGGAGCCTCTGCCCAGAAATAGGCTAAATTGTGTTGGTGCGGAATGTTGCTGTCACTTGTGTTGCACCCCTCTGGAAAAATAAAGGGCTTTCATTAATATAGTGTCTTTCAACAGCAGTAAATTCTCATTAAAATAATTGGGCCAAATTACTTTCTCCTTTAGCTCTACTGCCTTGTTCAGTTGGCACCAGATTTGAGTTTGCTCCAATTTCTTTAGAACTTGAACCCACAAGATGAACTTCAATTATACCCAAATCAATTCTGGCAGCACCAGCGTATACTTTGGTCTCAGTACAGGTGGGAGGATGATTGTTTCTCCTCTGGTATTTAAGGGCCTTGTGGACCTATCAGGATAGCTACTAAAAATTGCCTCCTGCGTTACATGATCTTCTGAAATGAAATGTGTGCAGTCATATATATCAATAGCCAGTTTCTTGGCCAAACCTCTGCAGGTATTCCTGAGACTATATCGTACAGGAGGTCATCTTTACATGGAAGGTAAAAATAGGAATAGTGAATAGCAGACAAAGGTAAAAAGCCATTACCTCTCACCTTGTACATATATTTATGTTAATACCTTATTGCCAAGTCACACACAACCTGTATTTCTAGGGAAACCAGTGACACACTCTGAGCCATCTTCCCCTCTCCCCCAGGTCAAACTCTGTCCTCAGGACCAGAGCTTACCTTCACCATTTAAACTGACATAGCAGTTTCTTCTTCTCCATGGAAATGGTTTTATTACAGCAACACCTAATAACTTATGGTGCTGGAACCTCTTCTTTTGCCAGCAGATCCCAGAGCCCTTTCCAAAAGTAACACAGTGGTAAGTGGGCATCAGATAATACATTACTGTGAACACCCTTAAAAACCTTGGCTTGCATTTCCCACATAGCAGAGCCCAAAATTCAGCAGTTGTTCATTGTTCTTACTACAGGAAATGTAAATGATTGCAGAACACCTCACCTACCTTTTGTAACGATGGTTAGTAAATATTTACTTTTCATTGGGGCCACTACTTAAAATGGAATAAATGGAGTAAAATATTCCACACACATCCTATGTTAATGAGGCCTTAAAACTTATGAGTACAGGAGAAAAGCAAGGTACTGCACTTGGTTAGACCATTGATTAAATTAAGCCATGAAATTACTGCCTATTATGAAAAATCCATGCTCATTTTACTGTTATCTCTTTTCCTCTCTTTCTCTGTGTTTGTGTATTACATCTCTATGTTGTCTGGTCATAAACCTGGCTTGTAAACTCTCGGTAGAAGAATCCATCTTTATTACGACGTGTGCGTGCAGTCCCAGACGTAGCGCAGTCCTTGTTCTTGACAGGTGCGTCTTTGCCCGAAGGTGATGTAGACCATCAATAATGTATCTCTCAGAAATGACCCTATGACACCATAAAACTGTCCTGCCCTTCTCATTCAAATGCTGAACTGCATTTGCTATTGGAAGATGCCCACTCATCTCCCCCCAGCTCCTTTGAACCACCAGGTTGATCACACCAGATCATCCCACTGTTTTGCCAGTCACAGTCCCACCAGAGCTAATAAGCGATATTTCAGAAGATGGCAAATACTTTCCACCATGCAGCTAGGTGATTATGCGGTGCTATACGTGGGAAATAGTTCTTTTCTATGAGATGCCAATGTTATTCAGACACTGAAATAGCAATAAGGCTTTTTTGTTTGTTTTTTAAAAAAGCATGTGTATATGAGCACATAGCAGAGGTGTAAAAGATACAGCCAGGTCCTTCCTGCAGTGTTGCCCAAGGGGCAATGGAAACAGAAGTGTGTTCCTCACATTTTGTTTTTTTGGTGAGGTTTATTCTTTGCAATGTTTTTGAATATTCAGCCAACACTTCAGCGCTCCCTACCTTCCTCTGGGTGTTTGGGAAAGCAGGTCCTTCACAAGCAGCTGTTCATTGTGGTGCCGCCAAGGTCCTTCGCTGCATTTCCAGCTCTGGAATTCAGTGTTAACAATAATTTATGTATGTATATCTTCATGAATGTCAAAAATAAACCCTTAAAAATCTGAACCTGCCCTCCAAAGGTTTAAATATTTCAAAATAGCATTTAAATGGCTTTCTGTTGTCCTAAATTCCTTAGTATTTTATAAAAGTACAGGTTTACTCAATAAACATAAGCCTTTGAAAAATACACAGTCATATGAATTTTGCTGGGAATAAAGAAGATATTTGTTGGCAACAGAAAAAACACATTCCCCACAAAGTATTTAAGTAAAATAGAATGTTTAAACCCAAATATCAGCAGTGGATCCCCAGCCAAACAACATAGTACTCTGAGGAATGATCACAATTAAAAAAAAGAAGTGCCAAATTATTTCCCAACACAGTTTGTGAATAGATAGGAAGAGCTGATCATTCAGATGATTCAGCTCTGTCTTTAGATTATATAAATTCATGGTCTTATCTAATACCTGCTTTTGAATGCAGCTACTTGTTTTTCTTCTGTATGGTATTTTGTCACACTTTAGTAAATGTGCAAGTGATGTAAGAAAGATGATGCGATGCTTTGGTTTCCCAGCTTGGTCAATTTCTGGACTGAAGCTTTTGCTTTTTTTCATAGAAAGGTCTTCATTTGGTTTAAAAATATTTCCTCTGTGATGGTTAGCAAATCTAGAGTAGTTTTCATATAAAAAGCCATATTCAAATACTTTATTAACAGCTGTGTTAATAGTGCAGCAGCCACCTTAATGCCAGGGACTGACAGCCAGTTTTGGTGTTACCTTGGCGTTGTGTTGGCATTTGAAGCATACACAGCATCCTCTCTTGCTTTTGGGTATTTGCCTTCGCAGAGCAGACAGGGAAGCCTTGAGCCCCGTGCAGCCGGGTAGAAGGGGAGAGGGAGCGGAGAGTGGCGGTGGCCTGTCGGGCAGCCTGGGGATGGTGCCCAGCCCACTGGAGCTGGGGCACAGCGGGAGGGCTGTCCCTTGTCAGTGGCAGGCCCCAGTCCCTCGGTCCCACCGTGCTGTGTGGCATCATCTGGGACGCCAGGTTCATCGGCTGTGCAGGACCCATAAAATACCTGCCTGATTTTCTTCAATAAGCACAAGCTAGAGGTTAATAATGTGGGGATGTTTGATTCCCTGCTGTTTTAAATAATTTCATGGGGAACCTAATGCAATAGGACACCAGTTAGAAAGGTTATTACCCTCATCAAGCTACAGCACTTCTTTCTGATTATTTCCTACAGTTTCTCAGCCTTACACCTCCTCTCCCTACCTGTACTGCACATGAGTCTTCAAAAGGACACTCTGCGGTGGGCTGGAGACAGAAAACCTCATCCCCAGCCGGTGTCCTGTCAGTGCTCCTGGGGGTGTCAGTGTCCTATCCTCGCCCTGCTGAAGGGCTGGCGGCACCTGGACCGCGCTTCCCGCTGAGGCTGGAGGATGCTCTCATCTCTGTGCTCAGAAAGGCTCAGCCAGCAACCCCTCACCTTGTGATCAGTTTTAGATTGTCTAAATACAGGACAGTGATCCACCGCATCCCCCAGGCAAGCAACCCACTTGCCTTATGTTTTTCCTCCTTTTCTTTGCTTTTAATGCCACATGGCGGGGTGGGGGGGGTGGGGGGGGTGGGGGATTTCAGACTATTTAGGTGATTTAGCACCCTTGTTTGTATATTTTATTTCTTTCCTTAAAGTAAATTTCTGCCTAACTTGATTTCTCTTTGGCACAATATTTTTATCGTTAGCCCTTTCCCTTTTCTCCCTTCCCCTTTCTCTCCTTTTGGTTGCTCTGGCTCATCTTCCACCCTTTCTTCACTTTCTTTCTAAAAAAATGAGATTTGTAGCCAGCTTGACTTTTTAATACAGCTCTTGGGAATGTTCTGGTGTGGTTGACAATGGGACACTGAGTTTAAAATGGTGCTTGCCTGGGGCTGCAGTGCCTTGACATCATCATTTGGCCAAGGAGAAAATAGTTTTGTCCCGTAAAAATGCAGGCTGCAGTTCACAGGTAATTAATGAAGAAATTCTACATTTTGAGAGAGAGAGATACATATATATATGCCACTCTTCAGATTTTAATAAATTCCCTTAAGTAATTTCTATGAGAAAAGGTCTCTTTTTTATTTAATTTCAAGACCTTTCTTGAGGTAAAAACGTGTTTTAAGAAACAAAATATGAACTAAAAATTCTGCTATTTTTCTGGGCTTTTTTTCAGTTACAAAATAATTAAAAAATTTTTTCATTTCTCACTTTATTTTCTCTTCTTCCTTTTTAATGGCAAAAGGGTAATGGGAAAAAATATTAAAGCAGAAAGAGAATTTTAAAATATATTTTAAATTCAGTAAAATATTTTGACAATTATTTTTAAAATAAAATGCATTGTTTTTGGAAGCAGCAGAGGATAAGTATTTTGAAATCTTGAAACAAAAATTGCCCTTTTCACTATAATAACCATGTGTTACAGTTCTAAGTTACCAATAATACCCAAGAGAATGCTGTGATTAACTGTAAAAGAAAATAATTGTCTGAACTTGAGAAATTTGATCCAAAGGCTGGCATTACTGTGTTTCGTAGACTGATCACATTGAGCACCTGGAGTAAGCCTCCAAGTACAGTACTTCATTTTATGATGTTGGTTACATCGACCCAAACAAAAACTGAGATGGAAAATTGTTTCAGTTTAGCAGAATCCTGCAAACTGGATTTGAAGTGGTGTATATTTCTTGACAATAATATTCAGTCCCCCTTTGAGCATTGGGTAAACATTCAGTTCATAAAAACCTGTGGCTTAAATGCATACTTACATATTTTCAAAGATTTTCATAGATTTCCTAAGTCAAACTCAGATGTATTTTAGTTTTCTTTTTCCAACCAGCTCAAGACAAGCATAACAGATAAAATTTATAAATATAATGTTTACAAAAAAATTCAAATGCTTTTGGAAGACACTTGATTTTCACATCTATTTGTCCCTTTCTGTTGTGTGTTTATGAAGCTGAATACATTGCGGTTGAAGCACACAGGGTCTCTGTGATCTGAGTATGAGCCTGAAATCTGGTCACAATTAAATGGCTTGAAGTTATTATGAGCTTCTAGCTGGAGAGGGGCAGGTAGGAGTGGGGCCAATATAAACAAATATTCCCAAGTGATATTAGTGGTAGGAAAGTGGGTGAAACTCCCCCAGAACATTCTGCCGAAAGGCACTTATGTATAGAACATCATGTGCATTAATCGACAGCATCCTCAGTAAAGTTTGAATTCACACATGCAGGGAAAATACTAAAAGACAGAGATTCAAGGTTTCACTTGTTCTCAGGCACATTATTACCTGTGAACCATATTTTAAAATGCATTCTGAGATTTGAGCTAATAATGTGAATGACATTCAGTGAGATTGCCAAATGCTGGTAATTTACTTTCATTTTCACATTAATGTGGGCCCACCTGTGATGAATTGGAAACTAAATAAGCACATCAGTTTTAATTAGATATTTCAGTGGCTGGATCTAGTTAAACAGCAGCATTCATTCTTATCTATTAAACAGTCAAAGAGACTTCTGCATTCTTCACAGTAAGTTCTCTGTCCTTCCAATTCACCTTCTTTGCATTGCTTTCCTCTCTTTCTTACTGCAATATTTTAGGGAAGATGATCTAAGCGGGTGGCATCCTACTGAGTTAACAATATAGTTACCACAGAATTGGTTGATCTAGATGATTTTCCAAATTATACAGGAATTAAGAAGGCTCTCAATATTGTTTTATTCTGCGATGAAAACAAAACAAAAGCCCAAGCAATTAGAATAAGTTCACAGTTTAGGCTTCACAAAGTGGAAATGGCTTTCTATTGACGGTCATGGACTTGTACCACTGCACCTTTGGGATCCAAGTTCAGTTAACGGGTGACAATTTAGGTACCAGCTGGAACAGTTTCCTCTCCTGGAGGAACAGGGAGCTGCAAGAAGGATGGAAATATTCAGTGCTGTGTTTTTGGAAGGCGTCAGTCCAGCAGCCTGGGAAAGGCTTTTTCTCCTGGGGTG
Organism: Morus bassanus; assembly: GCA_031468815.1. Taxonomy (NCBI): domain Eukaryota; kingdom Metazoa; phylum Chordata; class Aves; order Suliformes; family Sulidae; genus Morus; species Morus bassanus. The sequence continues at coordinate 130,567,662 of CM062567.1, read as the reverse complement.
GGTGCTGACAGAAAAACCTGCCTCATGCCTCAGTTTTCACACCGACGAGGACGAGTCACCAGTAAAGCTGAAAGGCAGTTTTATCCTACTGAATACTCAGTGTTTCTGTTGAGGCTACCAACAAGCAGTTGTTGTTTTCTGTTTCAGTAGACAGTCATTTGCTGAAATAACAAAGCTTCATGTTTCAAATTCTGAGGAATTTGTGTCTGATACTCAAGCAAATGCAGAGAAGATTTTTCTCTGTCTCAGTTCCACCTTTCCTCCCAGGGTTTTGCAGTCTGACCCTCCTTTCCAAGGCAATTTTCAATAGAAAACTGAGGTCTGAGCTGCTGCTGTATTGAACAAACACATTTCAAAGCAGCCTTGCAAGAGAGAAAGGGCACAAGGTTAAATCTTAATCTATTTTTTATTCTTCTGTAACATCTTGATAGATTGAATGACAACTTTAAAAAAAGTCTATACAATTATATTTCTCTCTGTGAATAATATTAATTTAGGTAACTATTTCTAGAGATATTAATTAACAATTAACAGACATAGCAGATGTAGGTATTACCTAGCAAGAATGAATTTTGAACTAGAGCCTTCATTGTAACTCTAACTTCCTACTAAGTGGTGAAACACTGGGAACAGCTTTCACTGGGACACTGGGAGCAGTTGATAATGGTAAAGCTAGTGTTTCAACTTACAACTAGGTTTGTGTCTTTACTACATCTCACTCTATATTTCTGATCGGTATTTCTGAAGAAAGGGCAAAGAAGTTCATAAATACAGACGATACAGTGCTGTGAAAAACAGCTTTATTTGGAGCCAGGAAAACATGTGTGAACTCCTTGAAAAATATTTGCCCAAGTCCTGGCTTGTTGCACTGACATTTCAGCCTACCAGCTCAGAAATATTTTTTTTTTGGGTGTATTTTATGAAGAACTGAGTAGTTGAGAAACAGCATAGGAAATAGCAGGGAGAGCCTGAAGCTAAATTCACACCTAATTCAGATTTCAGGCAGTTTCATTTAAAACTATGCATGCTCCTATGCAAAAATATTTATCATTAAAGCTCAAGACTAATGGTCCAGAGGTGACCCTGCGCTCTGAGCAAAACCCATGACATTAACTCAGCACATACCCCTGTTATGGTGCTCTAGAAGACAGCGTGTAAGAGAAATTCCCAGGAGAAGATCTTCACAGGCTTTCCTTCCCCAAACCCTCTCTGACGGGGGAAGCAGTCCTCCAAATAGTCATAACCTGCTGAAAATAAAATTGGGCTGACAGCTTCACAAACCCAAATGTATTGCTTTAAGCATATTCCAAAGTATTTAAACAGACAAACATATTCTGATGAAAATGTTTCATGTAGTAGCTTTAAAGAAACAGAAAAGATGTGGTAAATGAACACAGTTCAGAAGCAGCTGTTTCGTAATGAACTTGCACTTCTCTTCTCAAATGTTGCAACATAACTTCCAAATCTTGGCAGTAATTTAGTCATTTTCCTGCAGCTGAACTCAGCTGAGGGTGGTGTCTGACTTGCCTCTATGCTGTTTTTAAAGAAGGTAAATTTGCTGTTTAGTCCCCTCACTTAAACAGATTTTCTATAACACAAAGTTACTAAGTACTTATCAGTAGACCCCACATAAATAATTTTCCTTTCACCTTCTTATCTAAGTAAATACTCCAATTTGTACTTTAGCAATGGTATTTTAACTAAAAGGGAAAATGAGGTAGACTTAACCTGTTTACCCTGCAGAAGAATAACTTGGGGAGTGTCTAATTTGCCCCTTCCCTCCACCATGTTTTAGAAATCTGTGCAGCCCTGCCCTGGATGCAAAGATTATGGAGAATTAATGCTACATTGATGTATCTTTTTCTGGCACAAATAGTCCTTGTCTTCAGGATAGCCCTTTTCATACTTAAAATATCTGAGTTTAAAAAAACCACCTCTCCTAGATCCTAGTCTTGCAAAACACTGTACATAGCAATGCATATAAATTTCTAGATTACCTGAATCATCCTGCAAGTCTGCTGTGAAATGGTACTTCTCGTAAAACCTGTCAGCCTCCTTTAATTTGGGATAATGCACAGAAACTGTGCAATGAGAAAGAAAGGGTACTCCAGGAGCAGCAGCCTAGCAAGGGTTTCTGAGCTTGCTGTGCATCCTTGTAGCTGGCTATTCAGAGGGCCTGACCCCACAGCTAACCAGCAGAAGTCAGTGAGATATCGCAGCTCTCTCCCTTTTTCTGAAATTGGGGGTAGGGGGATAATGCTTAGCTGTCTAAGGGAGGGAATACAATTAATGCTAAATCTAGAAAGCACTTTGAATCTTGTGTAGACCTACTTCATGGCAATGGCGGAGAATAAGGCACTAGCATGTGCAAGTGCTGTGATAAAACATTGTTTAGAAAGGCAGATATTTCCAGGATAGAGCTCATTCAAAACATGTGAGAGAGAAAAATGGGTTAAATTTTCTAGGCAGATATTGACTCATCATATCATAACAAAACCTGCTAGAGCTGGTTAATGATGTGTCTGATACTTCAGCAAGTGACATAATGTTGAAATTTGGAATCAAAGCTGTCAGGAAATTGCTCCTTGCTCCAACACAAGATATTCATGATGAAAACCTGTTGTAATCTCCCTCTCCTGAGCCATTATGCTGAAGGGGCAAGAGGGAGTATTGCCTGCTGACATTTCTTTCTGATCCTTCTTGAAGTGCTGCAGCTTTTCACAGAAGTTTCTAGGCATGGTTTCCTCTGATGACTACTAATATGATACGGCAGTCTTTCAAAGGAGCAGAATGCATAAGGCTGCAGCATTGGGGCTTATTATGCAAACAGCAAATATGATTTTTTTTTTCCACTGGCCAAATAGCTCTACATACATATAGTACACTTAAGGGCACAGTCCTTTCCACACTGCACTCCCAGTTGTCCCTCTTTTTAGGCTAGCAGCCATAATCCCTTAAGCTGTGGTTCCCCCAGCTTGCTGCTTGGAGGTAGAGTAGGATAATGCCAGGAAAGAATCTGTTCTGGGTTGATTCTTCCAGAAGGTAAAATTGCAAGTGCTCTATCATGTATCAGTGTTTGCTGGTCAGCTCTACCAACAAACTGATGCAATAGGAGTGCTATGGAAGGGAATTCATACCTATACCATGGTGCAAATAATTAAGGAAGAAGTGTGCTAAAACCTTTAAAGCTATTTGCATGATTGAGTTGCTAAATTCTCAGCCTGTGATGTGAAGAGAGATAGGTGGAAGTTTTAGCTTTGAGACTGGCTCCCTTCTAACCTTGTTCAGATCGGCAAAGCTGTCTACCCTTTCTTTTTCTTTTTCTCTTCCAAGATTAACTTAATGGTTTAACACAGTGGGTAAGTGCCCAGGGATAGAATCCACTCTCTGTACTTTAAGGGCTGAACTAGGGGCACTGATACATTTAGGATAGGAAATTAAGGTGAATTAATTTGTCCCTGCCTGTATTCCTTCAATGGGCATTGGCATGGCTAAATCAGAGATGTCTGGTCCACTGATGAATCAGTTCCTGAGCTGCCATGCTGGGCTGGTTCTGGGGTGGAGTGCAGTGTCCTGCAGGTAGCGCAGCACCACAGGCACAAGGCTCCCACTGCACATGCAAGCAGTCGAGCTGCTAAATGCAGGGGTGATCACTATCATAATTAAGCATAGGTCTGACCACATTTGGGCTTTGGAAAGATTTAGGCAGAGCTCAGGTGGGACGAATGCTTAAGCCTGGATCACAAGGAGGTACTTGGTGGCATGCATTTTCTGGTCATGTGTATGGGGTTAGATTTAAGTGCACAAGGATTAGCAGGCTCTGCATGGAGGTGCCTAATGAATTTCAACATGTAGAAATTTGGGCAAATTGTTCCACCTTGATCCCCCCAACACACACTGAAGGCCTATGATGAAAATATCAATTTAGATTAAAGCAACATTCAGGTTTACAAAATAATCTTAAAATCAGTCAGGGAAAATCACTGCAGTGGTTTGTTTGAACTGGGAGGCAGGCATCCACAGACCCCTGAGGCAGACAAAAAGGTGTCAGAGCCCCAGAACGGCGGGGCTGAGCAACATGATGAAGACGGCCAGAGTCCTCGTGTTTCCGCTCTCTGCTGTGGTGCTTACTTGTAAGTCGTTTGCATGCTCGGAAACAGTTGCCATGCAGTCCCATGGCATTGCCTGCTTGGTGTTGGGCTGGATCTGACTTCACCACAACCACCACCAGTTCAGACTGAGCACTACCTGCCCCAGGCAGTCTCAGTGGTACCAGCAGTATCAGGGCTGTGTTTAAAAAGTCACATTCTCTTAATCCAGCTCTACATGTTTCTAACATATACATTTATTGTAAAAATTAATGCTTTTTTTGGAAGAAGAAATTAATATTATGTCTGCAAATTTTATTTATAGTAGTTGCCAAATAGTACTTTGAGAATTCTCCTTTTTTAAATCAGCTAACGAGGGAGCAAATTCTCTATCAAAACTGTGAAACAGCTTCGTGGTTCTTCTCCAAACATTTTGGTGGCACTACAACTCTTGCTTTACCTGCTTCTTCCTAAGCCAGCCCTGTGGGGTTGTTTTTTTTTTTGTTGTTGTTGTTTGTTTGTTTGTTTGGTTTTTGTTTGTTTGTTTGTTGTTGTTGTTGTTGTTTTAATTAAGACTTGTATTGCAAGGAGGCACCAGTTCCTGGGGAAGATTTCTGACTGTATATTTTTGAGAGAGGATCTGCTTTCAGACCAGTATTAGATGCCCTTCTCCTTGAAAGGGGGCTACTTCAGACCTTCCCATTCTGCAATGTTTCCTGCTCGTGGCCCAAGGTGGCTTGCTCCTGGGGCTGCTGCCTCTTGCAAATTGCTCTCTGTGCTGGTGTTTTGCTGTTCTACCTAAGGCATTGACTATGGGCTGCTGCTGATAGAGGCTTTTGTCCCCCTTTTCCCCAACAGGTAAGTTATCTGCCAGATCAGCTTGCTGAACTGACTTGCCTTGCTGCCATGGGATGTCTAGGTCTGAAGCAAGGTTGGGAGAGGGAAGAGAAAATGGGGCCAGGATAAGTGTATAAGCAGGGCTGCCCCTTTCAAAGGTAACCTGCCTCTACCCCGATGAAAGGACAATGCCAGGCTGTCCCCTGTGGCACCTGATTTCCTCTGCTTGCAGTTTAGAGATTTAGATAGAAGGCTCTCAGTCCTCCTGCAGCTGTCCTCGTGGGGGTGCCCATCAGCCCGCAGGACAGATGGCTGGGCTGTGCAGCAGCTGCTGAGCCACCCCTGGCATCTCAGGGAAGCCTGGCACCAGGGCTGGTTTTCCTCGATACACCCCACTGCCATTTGCAGCGGTCCAACAGCTGCTCCAGGAGCAGCCCAGCCTTCTGGTTAGCATAGGGCAGGCAGCTATGGCTGGTAAACCCTACAGCTGCCCCAGAGTCCCGGCTGCTGATGGGTGGGTGAGCCGTAGTCCCTTGTCCCTGGGGTGCATCCCTACAGGTCTGGGAAATGGGGTCTCCTTGCAGTGTTGCTTGCAGCTCCAGGGCTGCTACTGGCACACAGATGCCTGTACAGATTGCATCAGATCTGCCTGGACTTGTGCAAAGCATTTGACACTGTCTCACACAACATCCTTGTCTCTAAATAGGAGAGACATGGATTTGACAGATGGACTCCTCAGTGGATAAGGAATTGGCTGGATGGTCACACTCACAGACTTGCAGTCAAAGGTTCGATGTCCAAGTGGAGACCAGTGATGAGTGGCGTTCCTCAGGGGTCAGTACTGGGACCGGCGCTGTTTAAGATCTTTGTTGGCAACATGGACAGTGGGATTGAGTGCCCTCAGCAAGTTTGCTGACAGCACCAAACTGTGTGGTGTGGTCAACACACCAGAGGGAAGGGATGCCATCCAGACGGACCTTGACAGGCTTGAGAGGTGGGCCCATGTGAACCCTATGAAGTTCAACAAGGCCAAGTGCAAGGTCCTGCACATGGGTCAGGGCAATCCCAAGCACAAACGCAGGTTGGGTGGAGAATGGATCGAGAGCAGCCCTGAGGAGAAGGACTTGGGGATGTTGGTTGATGAGAAGCTCAACACGACCTAGCAATGCAGTCTGTATTCTGGGTTCCTTCAAAAGAAGCATGGCCAGCAGGTTGAGGGAGGTAATTTTCCCCTTCTACTCTGCTCTCGTGAGACCTCACCTGGAGTACTGTATCCAGCTCTGGAGCCCTCAGCACAGGAAAGACATGGACCTGTTGGAGCAAGTCCACAGGAGGGCCATGAAGATGATGAGAGGGCTGGAGCACCTCTCCTATGAAGAGAGGCTGAGAAAGTTGGGGTTGTTCAGCCTGGAGAAGACTAGGCTCTGGGAGACCTTATAGCAGCCGTCCAGTACCTGAAGGGGGCCTACAAGAGAGCTGGAGTGGGACTTTTTACAAGGGCACGTAGTGATAGGACAAGGGGTAATGGCTTTAAACAGAAAGAGGCTAGCTTTAGATTAGATATAAGGAAGAAATTCTTCACTATGAGGATGGTGAGGCACTGGACTATGTTGTCCAGAGAAGTTGTGGATGCCCCATCCCTGGAAGTGTTCAAGGCCAAGTTGGATGGGTCTTTGAGCAACCTGGTCTAGTGGAAAGTGTCCCTGTCCATGGCAGGAGGGTTGGAACTAGATGATCTTTAAAGTCCCTTCCAACCCAAACCATTCTATGATTCTATCATTCTATGCAATGGGAGATTTTTCTGGTAGGAAAGATAATGTTCTATCAGTGTGCTCCTCAACCCAGGCTTGCAGATGCCAGGAGTAGCGTGTTGGTCAGAAACTGTATCCACGGGAAAAGATTGCAGGGCTATTTAATTCAATAAATACCTCGCTGAGATCCTTAGAATAGCTTCAGATCTATAAAGCTACTTCAGTGAGTTCATATCCTGAATAAATATTGTGCAGTTAGCTTCTCCCTCGTGTACTAAAGTATGACAGTGTGATGCTGTGTCGACAGGGAATGTAGCACAGGAGGGTTAAGCAGATTTTAAACAAGACCAGAAAGAGAACTCCATTTTCGCTCAAGTTGGTTATCTGGGTATTTTCAGATTCTTGTGTCTGTGGGTGAAAATCTTCTTGTGAAGAAGATGTATGTTATTTTCTGGCCATCTTAAATGTCAAAATGAATTTTAGTTTGAAGTGTTTCATATCAAAAATAAATGTCTGTTCTCTCAGCAAGTATATCATATTTTAGTGCCCGTTGCTCTCAGGTTTTCAATTAGAACTTTGAATCACATTCCTGATTAGTAACAAGCAATCAATCATAATTAATTAGTTAAAATGTTCAACCGTTAAAATCATTACCATTAATTAAAATAATTATCTCTATTTTGGCTGCACTTCATTGCCATTTCAGGGAAATGTGTTGCTTAACTCTACCTTTTGCACTTAGTATGGGATTGTGGTAACTAAAGAGGGGTGGGGGCATGACTTTCAAAAAGCTGGCTTTTGTAGTATGGTTTTAGTTAGCTTTAAATCAGTGTAAGTGTATCTATTATATTTTTGGTAAAGTAATTTCTCCTTAGCTTAAGAATATATCTAAAAGCTGAAGAGATGGAGTGTCCAGAGAGTTAGTTCTTTTCTGAGGAATTTATTCTTTATATATTTATGCTTCATAAATCTCTCCATAAATAAAATACAGCATTGATATTTTTGTGGTATTATGCTGGATATCTTTGTTCATGGATAGAGACCACTTTGTCAAGCTATATGCTGATGAAAGTAAACTTTGATCAAACACTGCAGAAAAGGAAAGGTTCTGCTTCTACTCAACAAATATTTTTGATTCAGGAAGGTAAGTATAAGAAAAGGTCTTAACCTTCACAAGAGGGGCATAGACCCATTGGGCATGAAATCCCAAATTGTCATTATTGCAGCTGTCCCTTGATCAGGTCAAATATCTCAAGCCCTGTCGTGTTTCCCAGAAAGCCAATAGCTCTTGTGTTTGGTACCAGCCAAGAGGTATTACCTTGGGATAATAAAGAGAGGTAGGAATTTAATCTGTGTGTTCTTGTGTCAGATATGCATCTTCATGTGGAGGTTGATATACAATTCAAGGATAATTAGGGTGACCACTAATTGCTTTGTCACTACAGAAGTTCCCCAGTTTCATGAAAGACATTTGTATCTCCAAAGGAGTGAACTGATGCTGACCCTCAAACAGAAAGAACTAGACAACCTTTGAAAAGAAAGTAAGTCTCAATCTGCCTAGGTCCCTGGGAGGAGTGAAAAAGGACTTAAAAGGTTAACAATACAAGGAATACATACTACTAAGAAAGTTCTTTTCTGAAATATGCAACCTGAGAAGTAAGATATGCAGGAAGATAAAACCCATCAAAAAGCAGGTCTTTCAGAGTTTGTAAAGGGAAAGGCAAATCTTTCCAGTTAAAGTGTAGGCAGATTAAATATAAGGTATTTCCCCCTCCCATTTCCTTACCTGTCTTTTAAATGATTCTTTGAAAGAGAGCTGTCCATTTGGATGTTATGAAAAATGGTTGAGTAAAAAGTTATTTCACTGTAGCTGGGTACGAACCATACATTCGTCACTCGGGGTATGGTGGATCTCTAAACTACAGCATCTCTAAACTACAGCACTCCAGTACCTCCGCACACCTCCTGCTCCCCAGCAGTCTCTGCAGTGCTATGGGAAATGGTGTGAGACCTGGAGGAGCAGCACAAGGTGGATGGGGAGCTTAGAGGTGAGCAGAGGAGGAGGAAACATCTGCTTTACAACTACTTCTTGTGGTTGTAAACTTGTTGCAAGGCTTTCTGCTATTGCACAGCATGCTTAAATTCTGAGCAGCCCAGGAGGGTTTCTTCTGTCTTAGGTACCACTGAATTCTTTGAGCATAAGGTTAGTTCTGGAGGCTGTCTAATCCAACCACCCTGCACAAGCATGGTCAGCCAGAGCACGTTGTCCAGGGCTGTGTCCGGTTGGGTTTTGAATATCTCTAAGGATGGAGACTCCAGAGCCTCTCTGGGCAACCTGTGCCAGTGTTTGATCACCCTTACAGTAAAAAAGTTTTCTCTTGTGTTTAAACGTATTTTATTGCATTTCAGTTTGTGTTCCTTGCCTCTTGTCCTGTCACTGGATATCTCTGAGAAGTGTCTGGCTACATCTTCTTTACCCCCTCCCACCAGGTTATTATTCTTCCTGTTATTCCTCCTCTTATTCTCCATGCTTCAGTTGGTGAAGATTTCCTGTACTTATAAAAATGGGCAGCACACACTTGGGTCACTTTGGTCTGAAATATGGCCTTAATTTCCTGGAACTGTGATTCGGATAGCTGTTCATTGCATGACCTCTCTGTGCCCACCTGGGACCTTCTTCTGTGTAGCTATTTCTTTAATCCATGTAATATCGTCTTACAGGTTTGACACTCTGCTATGAAGATGACAGGCACAAATGTGCCCTTTTAAAAATCTTTTTTATATGGAAGGTGGACAATGTCTACCTAAGACACATGAACTGGAATAAGGACATTTGAGTTCTGCTCTCTGTCACAAATTTTTTGTATGACCTGAGACATCTCATTAGCAACTGACCAAAAGCCTGCTGGGAGTCTTTTAATTTGCCTTAATGGGCTTTGAATTAGGTGCTTAACTTTCTCAGACTCACTGACCAATTTATATAAAGGAGATGGTGTTATTTGCCTATCTCGTTGGGCTGTCACAGAGTGAAATAAACTACTACAAAGGATTTTGGGATCACTGAGTCATAGAGAGTGTTATTCAAGTACAAAGCATTATATAAACCTTTAGAAGCAGTAATAAAAGTGCTAGTATTTCCTTGAAAAACTATGATTTCTTTTCACCTTTATATTTCTAGAAAGACTTGTCAGGTCATGTTTCCCCAAGGAATACAACATCCTCTGAAGCGTGCAGGGTCCAGTCTAGCATCATATCTCAACAGCCTATTCCATAGGACAGTGTGAAGGAAGAGACTACCTTCACTGTGCTGAATTTAAAATTTTGTGAATTTAAACTTTTAGACACTACGGTAGCAGGGGTGTCTCATAATGTGTTACGGGAATATGACGTGATGTTACAAAGGGAATAGGGAAAAGTTTCATACTTGTGTGTTATTTTATAGAAGTGATCTAATAAATAGAGGCTTCTGAATATTCATAGAGTTAAGTGAACACATAACTTTCCCTTTCAGATCATCTGGGGAAAAAAATTGAATGGCTCAGTTTGTACCTGCTAGATATGATATGGAAAAAATAAACATTAACACATCATTGTAAATAAAGTTGTAAATGCAATGGATTTCACTACCATGCTTTTGTCTTTCTTTTTTTCTTCATGTGTTTGTAGTAGGATAATTTGGTTAAAAAAGTCATAATCATCTTTTGTGTTTTGCTTCTGCTTTTGTCTGGAGCTAGATGTTAGAAAATGAAACAGGATATTTTCATGTATATCAAATCTGACTAAACTCAAGCATACCTCCTTTAGGCACAAGTCTGACATCAGTTTTAATCACCATTTTTAATGATATTTACTCTTATTAAAAAATCAAGTAAATCTGAAGCAAAACTCTGAAGTGTGTCAAGTTCAGCCATTACCACGTGGTCTCCATTTGGTACGGCTTCCTGGAACATGGGTTTCAGGCTTCAGACTGGAGAAGAAGGACCAAGAAGTTTGTGGCATCTATTTGTTGTGAGGCAGCCATCAATGCCAGTTTCCAGTCCAGAGCAGGATTTAAACTAGCACCAGAGTCCAGAACACCTGGGCTTTTTGCTAAACCAGATCTTTCTTGTTCTGTTTTAATTCTGTAATAATTTGATAATTTGAACAAAAGTGGCAAAACTGAAAACCTCCTCATCACACACAGTTTCTGTACAAAGGAGGAAAAGAAGATTAATTCTGCTGTAGCTTTTAATGAAATTACTTTTTCCATATCTTTGTGATTCTTAATGTCTTTCTGAAGTTCCTTGCTAACTGTCCCTTCTGGCCTGTGTGCTGTAGTATCTTAAATACTAGCATTATAAATTATGTCATTGCCAAAAAAGCATTACGGTTTTATAATCCTGCTTGAAGGACCTGGTATGTTGGCAGTAATGAAGAAAGCTACTTGAAGAACACAAGAACTTGCTAATCAGATTGTTAATTGAGTACACGAGCTCCACATAATACAAAAGCAAACTGTGAAGGTGACAATGATAGCCAGACTTCATCTGTTGAGTTGGAATTAACGATGAACAAAATCAAGATCCCTTTGTGGTTGATTCTTGTCCAGCTGCAGCCAACTATAAAAGACCCATCAAAGAAATCAACTCATTAGTTGGTAATTCTGTACAACTTCAAAAAGAAATTCTTAACCCCTTATCAGTCTTTCTCTGACAACTCCTTAAAAGCTGTGTTAAAAGAAAACAAAAAAACATTATTTGCTTCATCAACTCAAAGAAATGGCCTGCAGGAACATGATATAAACTGAAGCTTTTAAAAACAGATCTATCCATAGGTAGAACAGTCAAAGCACAAATATATTGTGACATGCAAAATCTCCCCTAGTCATCCATGTCACACAGTGTCAATAGCTTGTCTGCTTCACAGAAAAACTACCCCCAGATTTAAATAATTTTAATATTGTAACAAAAACTGACAAAACCCAATGAATTCAGAAATAAGGCTGCCATTGTGTCCTTACTGCACTGTCATTTTGTCTGTAACTCTCCCCACTGGGAGAAGTTGCCACACCAAGAGTGAATTAAGGATTATGTCTGTATAATGTTGGAAAATACTGTGTTTTCAGGGCAAGACTTCATAGGATAGGACAGTCCATCCTGTTGTCTCATTACCACTCTAACTTTTCATTCATCTTGGTGGGACTGCTATGATAAAGGTTTGCAGGCCTGGACATTTAGTTTATAATTTTAAGGTTTGATTTTATAAGATGGTACGCAATCCTCAAAAGGTATTTTATTAAACTGGCAAAAATACCTATTAAGGCTCTTACAACTTCTGTCTTGTAAGCTTTTAAACAATCTAAAAAATGATTAGGTATGTAAGTGAAAGATTAGGTTCCTGGGAAGCCTTATTTTGGGTAGTCTCATATGAATGATGTGTGATTATATAGATATATTAACTGAGGTTTGTTAGTGGAATGTCTATTATTTCTGTTTTAAGACTCTGCATCTTGTTTTGTGTGCTGCATTAAGGCACATAACATCTTAGAAGAAAGTAGCAGTTGCAGAAAATTAAATAATGCGGGCAAATATCCCAAAGATGTTATTTTGATCAGCAGTAAACTGTGTATTGAATAATAAGCAGCAATTCTAAAATACTTTTTTTCACTTTATTTCTCTCCTTTTCCACTGTTATAATTTGTCTTCCAAATAAGTATTTTGCAGTAGGCACTATGCACAGGTTGTTTTATTTTTTTTTAATTCAGGTAGAAAGTTGAATGTTTGGAGGTTTTGTTTGCTGGTTTTTGAGAGTCATACTGATGTAATTGAACATGACCACTCCTATAAAGTGTCTCACCTATATTCTTCCAGAGGACTCCAATACTATTTAGAAGAGACCTGACAAAAGATGAAAGCAAGAAATTCAGTGTACTGCTAGCAGCTTTAGGTCAGCATTCGGAAGCCAACGCACATTTGACTTCTGACTGTCAAAACCTTCAGTTTCTTCAGTGACCAATGCAGGAGACTCCTTCTAATATTGTTCTCTGTGGAAAGTGGCAAGATATGAAATTTTGCTGTGCTTTCATTGAATCCAAGATAGGAGGAGACCTTTCTTTCCTCCCTGTTTCCTAGCTGCTAAGACATGGCTGGGTCTCTGCATGGTGGGGTGTGCATGGCTCCTGTTGCAGAGCCAGCACTGCTGGTAACCTCTGCATAGAAAGAAGGTGCTCAGAAAACAGAACAATTGTTCAAGAAAAAATATCAGTTTTGTGTGACACTTTTAATCCTGCTTTTATCCTGCTTTTTAGTTCTGTTTTTCATGAACCTTGTACAGGCCATTACGCTTCTAAAATGTGGCTTCACTGTTAATGGATAAGTATTTGATAAAGAAAGACTCTTTTGTCTTCCAGTCCAGGGCAGAAACCTGGCCCTGAGTTTAAAAATTCAGAAATACTTTTGGCTAGAATCTCTAGCTGTAGCAGTTGGAAAGGTCTTTTTAAGAGAATGACATTAATGCTTATTCTGCTACTAATTATGGCTTATGTGAATGTGTCTGCTGAACAGAGTGGACAAGTGGACTTCTTGTTGGCATGCCTGAAACTTTTGAAATAAAATGTTTCTGGTTTATCTTTGGGGACCAGTCTTGAGACTAAATTACAAGGAGCTCTTGAATCTTAGTGAAGATTTTCAGAGCTGCCTGTCCATTTCCCAGTGCTCTCGCATGCTCATGGGGAGCTCATGGGGAGCTGAACGTGATGCTTTTGTCTGGAGGACCCATTCTGCTGTCCGACTAACTCTGGTTCTTCAGCAAACACAAAGGAGAAGTGGCAATATTGAGAAAATACGGAAAGTAATTCAAATTGGAGGAAAATAGGTGGGTGGGCACATGTCAGTGCAAGGGGAACATTTTGTACCGCAATGTGTTCCTTCCTGACGGATTCACAATCCATGAGCGAGTCTCCTATAATTAACACATTGCCATTATCAATAAATGCTACAAAGCAGGACTGGGGAGAATTGGCAAAGCTGCTGCTGCTCATGCAAAGGCGTCCCCAATCAACACTGACTCCCACCGTGCTAAGGAGCCGGCAGGAGCCAAGGAAAAAGACACCAGGAGTTGGTATTCCGGGTGTGAGCCATTCCCTCCCGCAGCCCTGCCGTTTCAGCTGGCTCCTGTTCAAGCCATGTTGGCATGTGCTGTCTCTTAGCAACTGCCAGCCGGATGTTCCTGGCTGGCTGGCTGGCCACCCGGCTTTGGTGATGGTGGTGGTGGTGGATCCCTGCCCAGCCTCTCCAGTCCTTGGAAATGACCCGTTGGAAATGACCTCTGTTTTCCAATGAAATAGGTTTTGTTAGACCAGACTAGTGAGTCTGAGCTGTTCATGGCAGCAGACAGACCTTGGCTGTGGCCAGAAAGGGGTAGCACTGAAGATGACATGACATCTTTCATAACACAGCTGGCTGCTCCCACCTAATGAAAAGCCTCACCTGGGTTTTACAGCAGATCAATATGTGGACTAACGCATGTCAGTGCATTATTTGCACATGTTGAACAAACATACTTATAAATATTATGTATGTTATTAAATATATATATTTATGAAAGTATTTTGCTTTTAATTTTGATTAATTTTTTGATCATTTTGTTTGGTTTTGTTTTTCAGGATTTATTTGGTCCCTCCTATACTGGCAGAATTTTATCCCTCTACAACTACTGGTGCTTTATGAGTTTTACTCTTTTTTTGCCTCTTCTCTCAAAACCCTTAATTTTTAAAATTTTAGCTTCAGATTCACAGCTCCTGTGAGAGTCACTGGGCTGTATCTCAGAGCAGGGGTCTCAAAAAATAGAGCTAGGTCCTTGCCTTTTTCTGGGCATCATCTTCACTGTGCTACTCAGTATCAGCCATCAAAAATGAATACAGTCATGTTTATGTAAATGTATTCCTCTCGTTTAACTTTCCAACTGTGAGTAGTTTTTTATAATTGCAATGATGGAGCAATTTAGATATATTTTATTTTGCTATGCAATGTCTTAGAGATTATTTGAGTGCTTTTGCACACAGCATACTAAATGCCATTTCAGTAGTGAAACCAATGATAAAAACAACAACTTTTTTTTTTTTTTTAAAGTGCAGGTCCTCAGGGAAATAAATTTCTTTGCACCACGCTGTGACTGGATGCTAAAAAATCTAGAAAGCCTGTAGTCCCTAGTGACTGCCCCTAAGCATCTCTTTTGCTCTACAATGTCTCTATTATTTCAAGTTCCTAACAGGGAAAAATTATGACTGAGATCATTGCAATGATCTAGAATTCACTCTTGCACTGTAGTTTCCCCTACATCACACTTATTACCACACCTTCTTCCTGAAAGCCATATTTTCTGACATCAGTCAACAAAATCTCATTCCTGCTCCTGTTTGACCTCTTTACGTTTTGAGTGGAAGCCTGAAAATCCTCCCAAAAGCTCTTAGACTCTTTTCTGCCCATTGGTGGAAGCTAAAAAACTGACTCTCTGTTAACCATTTCAAAAATAGATCAGTGATTTTCTTATCTCATTTACTTGTCAAAGGTGGTGAGTGTTTAATAGCACTTGCTATGGCAAGCAGAGTCCAGAGAGGTGCAAGCTGGACACATGAGACAGGGCTGAGGAATGTTATTTATACCAGGGAGGGGAAAAATCCAACTGGTAATTCATAAAGACCTCACTGAGTCACCAAGGTTTTCCTTTATGGGCAGGATGAAGTGAACAGCTGTTCTACTTCATTCCATTTGCCTGAGTCAACAGGGCCATTCTAATAGTTTGTTGATTATCTTACATTTTGTCAATATTGTGGTATGATTTCAGTATTTGTTTTATTATTACTCAGATTGACAATGTTTTATTTTGTGAGCTACGATGATATAGCACTTAGGGTATGAAGATAAGAATGGTTTATCATGAATTGCCATTTTTAGCAGATTGTTTTGTAGTAGCTACCACCCTGCTCTAGCTATTCAATGATTTTTGCTTTATGCTTTTCTCTTGTGGCCCCCAATCAAAACAATGTTTTTCTTGGCAGTCACTGATTTAAGCCATTGTCCCTATCACACACGGTTGGCTCTTCTTCTTAAGGGCCAAACCATACTGTCTCTCTCCTCTTGAGAGAGCTCCTTCCCGTGCCCTAGGGACTATACTTGAAGTGTCCTGACATGGAAGTGATGGTGTGGCTCTCTGGGCTGCCACTGCTGCTCTCCTTCATGGCCTGGTCTGAAAGATGCTGGAGAAGAACTGAGTGGTGTCATTGAAGCATGGGGGATCACCATCACACCCAGCCTCTGTGCTGGACGCTCAGGGGAGAGTGGGCCATCTCCAATTAGTGTAGCATTAATTTTGTAGTTCTTGGCCAGTTAGGATATCTTCTGTGACGTATGTTGGTAACAGGCCCATTTACTTGTTATGGGATATGAAGTGCTTAATGAGTTCTGGAAGACCAGCTATTAAGTACCTGGCAGAACTATAACAGGTTGCATTGTATGAACATACAAGGAGGCATGTGTTGCAGAGATAACCTCCCAATAACTGAATTTGGGTTTTTATTGCTACCAATGGAAATCCAAACCATGGTATGGAGGTCAGATTTACAGGGCCCCCAAACAAATAATTAAGATTCTGGATATGAACTTTACTGTATTGTATATTCAGCCCTAAATTGCTTCATTCTAACTGCTCCCTATAGACATACTCCTTTGGAAACATATGAAAAAGTTCCAAACATAAATGGCATGTCCCTAATAAATAAATGATTATGCTGGGCGCAGCAAGACTATTTTTCTGTTTTCTTTCAGCTAGTGTTTTGCAAGTGTTAGCAATTTTCACAACAGTTCAGAATTCCCATACCCATCTGTGGTGATTTCCCTCAGATACTCATAAACCCACTTTTTGAGATTTCTTATATATTTTTAACTGTGCTAGTAGAAATATTGAATTCGTTTGATGTGCATAAAGCATACTACATTGTCAAACCATTTTAAACTTCAACAGTGAGTGCAGTAGCATTAATAATAGTCATGCACCTTGCTTTGCCACTTCAAACTGCCCACTTTATTTATCTAAGAGGTTCCAGTATCTTCTATCACTCTAATCATTAACAAATTTATGTTACTCTTTTACCTTTTCATGCTTGCCAGGGCAAAATATGTAATAATAGTCTGTAATTAAAACTCCCTCAACTTACTTTATCACTGTACATCTTCTCTATACATTTTCTTTTCTCCACCGTCCATCAGATGATGGAACTGACAGAAAGGAAAGATACTGCTTGAGCTGCACAAATGCCTATATGCAAATTAATCTGAAATTAATCTGGGAAAAAAACCCCACACATTAAATTAATATTTAATGAAGCTCTCAAGTTTTAGGATGTTAAACCCGGTTTGGCTGAGATTTGAATAGAACTATTGATGCTCAGGTTCTGCAGTGATGGTAAGTTTGATTAGGAAATGAAAAGTTTTTTAGCTTGAAGTGGCATAACAAAAAATTTGTGTGCTATGGTAAATTATTAGTAATATAGTAATTACAGCGGCATCAAACTTTTCACCTTAGCTATGGTGAAAAATGTTCAAAACAGGATCAATTTCCTCCACTTTTTTTTTCTTTAAGCCAAAGAGAAAGCACATTTTTCCATTCCGCTCTTGATTTTGCATTTATCCATAGTAGTGATGTGAAGAGCTGTTAAACTAGTGTAATTTTCTAAAGGAATGAACTAGGTGACTGATAAATGGCAAAGATTTCTAAAATTTTGCAGGAATGTGTGATTAGAGTCCAGGTACAGCTTCTGGCTTCTGTTCAAAATGGAAATGAATGTCTTCTATTGGATATTATCCAGAAGATAACAGGGAATGTGATAAGGAAAAGTAGGGAGTTTTGCCTTAATTTCTAATAATTACACTTTAAAAGAATGGCATAAGTGGGGATTTTTTTGCCCCTAAGTTTTTGGGGTTTTTTTGTGATGAGAAGTGGATGCAGTTGAGTAAGAGTTTCTTTACTATTTAATATTGTATAAAGAAATTTCAGTTAGACTTCCACTTATAGGTAAACTTGCAGTATGCTATGAACATATGACTGACTCCCTTTGTGGGCTGTTCCAGTCTCAGAAAACTCCTTTGGAACTTCATAAGATACAACTAAAAAGTAGTCTCAAACAAAGTCCTATTCATTTCCTTATCAGGCACAAAAAAAAAACCCAAACAAACCAAACCAGCAGAAATTGGCATTAAAGTGCAAAAAAAATCTGCAATTGTGATTTCAGGGATTTGCATGAGAACAAATTAATTAAAAAAGTAATCTTACATTGTAAATAAATCATATGTCTCCTTTTACTTTCAGTTGTCACAGCCTTTCCCTACTTGCCTCTTCCTCTGTTGAGGCCCTCTGGCTTTCTAATTTTACATATGAGTTTGGATGCCACTCTGAGAACGTCTTCCTCTTTCTAGGCTTTGGGGATCCATATACCAAACCACAGGCTACTATTATTATTATTCTTATCTGGTGGAGTCAGTGAGGCTAAGACTGTGGGCTGGACTTCCGTACAGTGTTTCCTGTTTCGCAAACCTGGACTGAGGCTACTAAATACTTCCAAAACCCCAAACTCTTCCAAGAGGTAAGAGGGGCCCTCTGACCTGTCCTGGCTTTTGGCTAACATGAGAGACAAAGGAGAGGAAGTGGTTATCAGCTGTAGCCCTAGGCCACTGATCTGCTGGGCAAGGGGAGACGCAGCTGACTGAGCGGACACAGCAGCAACCACTACAGAGGTGCTCTGGGTGAGTGGTTATCAGCATCTGCTCAAACACAGATCTCCTGTCACACTGTGCAGCTTCCTCCCCAATTTTTCCCTGACCTTCCCTTTTCTTGTTTCAACTGTATGTGCCCGGTATGGATGAGCAGGCACCCTACAGCTGGGCAAAGTTCAGAGCTAGCAGTGGGTGCCTGACTGCACTTCTGTGCTTGTTTGCAGGAGGCTGTGGACAGTTTTCATGAACGTTTTGTGTTTCTTATCCTAGCCTGGATGCTTTGGTCACTTCCAGTCACTCTCCAGTCACCACAGTAAAATATAACAGATTAATCTTTGGCCTCTGAACAGATGTGAAACCCCATTGTATTCAACAGAATGCAATGACTTGTGATCTTGGGTGTCGTTAAAGGAAAGAAACAATTGCATGATTTTTACTTTTTTTGGTGATACCAAAATGAACACCATTAAATACAATTTATAATAAATTTTAAAAGTCTGCCAGTTTCAATCTGATAATTCGTAACAACCTTTTTTTTTTTTTTTGCTAGTAAACTGAAGAGATAAGGTGAGGGGTGGTATCTTTGGGGAAGTTTCCAGCAGTGAAATTATAGAGTTCACTGTATTCATGACGTGGGATAGCAGCTTTAAAGCAAATACAAAGTAAACTATAATCTGAAAGTGTTAACCTGCTTGAGAATGCAGAGAGCTGGAAATCCCTTATTGCATACTGAGTTCAGTGCATCAATATGGGAATTTCGTCCTCATAGTATCATGTGGTTATTTCACCAGAGAGCACTACTTTTCCTTGCCTTGTTTGTAGAGATGAACCTGTGTAGGTATATCTACTCTGAATAAATTTCCTACACAGCTCGTTTAAGCAATATAGATGAGTCATTGAGAGTGACAGGTATAATACTGAAATAAAGTTTCTCTCTGAGCCAGGGGAAATTGGACTGGAAAGCCAAAACCTCTACATCTGGAAGTGTAGTCTCAACATCCAGTGGCAAGTTACAGCTATGCTGAACAGATTCAAGTAGAGTGAGAGGTGGCATTAAAAGATGAGATGATCCATTATCCTTAACACACTACTGTTAAATCTCTGTCTTCTTTACCTCACGCTCATTCCAGATACAGATGTTTCCTTGTTTAAAGATTTCAGCAAACAAAATTAAACCCATAGATACACAGCGCTTAGGGAGTAAATGGATGGTGGACAACAGAAAAGCTGCTATCATGACTGTATCTGTTTATTCAGTAGACAAATATCTGCAACCCATTAGGTAAATGCTTGTGTCACACTGAGTGATAGCTTGACATTGCCATGGTGCTCTAGCTATATGCAGCATTTTACAGGTGATGCCACTGGAGCAGAATTGTCACACATGTCATGTGCCCCACTCTTCTGAATCTCTCTATGCATATGTAGGGTAGATCCATCCACTTTTTCCTTGAACATCATTGCTGCTTGTACACACACAATTTCAGGGATATGGAAAATAAGACATTGAATCACTTTGGCACTGTACAGAGATGCAGCAATGTCACACTGAGCGACCATGTTCTGTGATATCTGGTCCCACTGTACGGTGTCTGTGGGCTGTGTTTGTGCCGGTTCATCGCTGCAGAGTGGCATTTTAAGAAGGTTTTGAAAGAAGTGACCACTTGGTCCATCTTCTCTGGCATGGCAGAGAAGCACGGGGAAAAAAGACTGTTAAAAATGTGAAGATAAAGATTGTAATGAGTCAACAGTGTGGGAGAAAGATGTAGCTGGAAACTTAGGCAAGATACCTAAGCAGGCGTGGTTTTTTTTAAAACAGTCTTCCACTACAAAGGAAGAAAAAGAAAATGTGTTTTTCAAGTGGAGTGGAATTAGTTTGTGAAAGGTTTAAATTATGTATTTCTCTGTGACAGTGAAGTCTGCACTAACTGACTGAGGTCTGTCCCAGTCCTGTTTTGTGATCAGGTGTTGATTTTCCTCCTTTTAAGTATTGCTTTATGGTTGGAAAATGATAGCTATAGTACTGCAGGTACCAGAGGTTAGAGGGGCAAACCTGACTGTGAACAACCTCTTTGTAACTAGAAAAATAAAACCAGAATTACTAACACAGTTAAGTACAAATCATGGCAGAATATAAGGAAATATATAGGATTTTAAGCCAGCTTGCAGCTCCCAGTCCTGTGTTTGCATCACAGCACTAAATGGAAGTGTAAGTTTGAGGACCATTGAACAGAGTTCCTATCCCCAATGAATCACAATTAGAGTAACACCTGGATTAATAAATTTGTGCTGATTCACTAGGGAAATTCACCTTGTTTAATAGCCCTCAAATTTCTAAATAAAGTTGTTTATCTGTGGCAGAATGAACTACTTTGTCCCAGGCTGGGCTGCAGAGCTTGTAGAAAGACTTCTTCAAGACCATTTGAAGGACTTTTCCAGTAAAATTATGAAGTACTGTGCTGTCCTTTATAGGCTGGTCATGTTCCCATAGTTCTGACTTTTCAGTAACTGAAAGTAACCTTGTTAGGTTTACAGCACTATTCAGATATAGGCTGAGATTTTGAATGAGATTTCACCTCAGAAATTACTTGACGTATAGAAGCGTGAGAGTTACAGCTGCTAGAGTGTCACTGAGGGATTACCAAATATCTAATCTATGACTCATACATGGCAGTGCCTGTGTCAGACCGCTTAGAGGTGTTTTGGTAATACAAATGTGTTATTCAGGATTTGTCCATCTTTTGCCATTTTGTGCCTGATGGGTCACCTTTGCATAGTTAAATATTCCCGGTTGCCAGATAGGTTGAGTTCAGTCTTGCATATGAAAATGGCTAAATTTACCTGATCTGTGCCACTTTGCCAAACTTCATAATTCTCTCTTGCTATTTTTCAATATTAAGACAGATACTGTTACCTCTTGGATTATTTCTTCTTGAAATGCAGTTTTAAATTCTTAGGAGACAGAATCCTGGAGTTAGATTTTCACTGCTTCTACCAGTTTGCAGACTGGAACCTAGATCCAGTAGGAGATTAAGAAACAACATGCCTACAGCATGTGAGATCATGCATCTGCCGTGATCTGTGTTGGAGAAGGGTGGAGATTTGGCAAGTGCAGGGGCTGTACAGCTGCATGCTCAGCCCCGTGTGATAGGCAGTGCGAGAGGTAGGGAGCAGCGTCACAGTCACCTTAGTCCCCATGCTGTTGTTTGGCACCTTTTTTACTGTCCTGCCACCGTCTTAATGCTGTGCAAAGAATAAAACCACCTTTATACACTCAGGTAAGGATATACAAATGACATTACAAAAAAAAACCCAAACATAAAAGCTGAGGTTGGTTGTGTGAAAGACTTTGCTTTGAACTACAGTTGAGACTGTGAACATAGGAAATCTGATGACCTACACGAGTAGTAGGATCCATGCTAAAGAGTTCTTTACCAGCACATTCTTGAACTTTATAAATAAATGAAATGTGTTTTTAGGATTACTACTGAAGTTCCACTTTCCCATGTTTTCTACTTCTTTCAGACATATGTGGTTCTGAGTAGGTTCAAACCTCTACATGATTCCCTTGTATTTTGGTTTAAATGATACCCACCTAACATTATTTATGCAGTAAATTCCCTGCTTATTCTGCACAAATAAGACATGTCAAGAATAAACAGGCTCTGTGTCGGTGAAAAATGGCTCTCTACAGGATCTAGGAACATGTATCATTGGGGTTTGTTGATTATTCAGGTGACATACGGTAGTGAGAGTGATTAACGCTGTACTGCTCAAATTCATCAGTGAATAAAAGCATTACATTACTGTGGTTCACACTGAAACAAGCTACTAAATCAGACTCTTCCAAGACAGCGAACATTCACTTTTCTTAAGTACTAAATAAACCTTGCATCTTTAGGTTAGAGGAAATTGGACAGATGAAGAAATCAGGGCCAATGTTACCTCTGTAATTTTGAAAGGTGTTAGGATTTTTAAAAGATCCCTAAAATTCACTGAGTTTTATGGCTGATTGTTAACATGAAGGAAGTGAACCCAGGTATATTATTTGAGAAAACATTGTGAAAATGATATTTCTTGCGGACATTCTTTAATTAGCTTTTAAAAAAATCAGAAAGTTTGTAGAAAAGGAGGACAGAAAGGTGCAGAAAACCAATGCCTGATATCGTTCAAGTATTTTTTGATGGAAAAAAAGAAAATAATTGTATCTTAGCAAGCGTTAGAAATATGAAACCAGAAAAGTTGTGCAGCATATGCACAAAGGGAATAGCCTATTCTGACATTGTATATTTTCCACTTCTATACTAGTGAAAAATCAACGGGAGCTTAGCTGGCTGAGCTGCATTGATGGAGTTGCTCTCCAAAGACCAGACTTGCAAAAATGTCAATGGCAATTAACCCATTTCATTCTTCTGAAGGTTCAGCACCTTTCCATAATATTGTCAAATATATGTTTACATACACATAAAATTTATTAAATTTTAGCCAGTCTTATGACTGGGGCTTGAATGCTTGGAGTTGGCAACAATGGGAGATACATCTGTGTTACGAAGGTACAAGTATGTTTTCATGCATCCACAAATGCCTTTATGTGGACAATAGTGATGTGATCCATGCAGGCTAGACATCTCATTCACCATTTACTAACCCAAATTCCAGTTCCTTCAGCAGCCAGTCTGAAAGGGTTGTCAGAGAAATATTCTTCCTTGCAGTTGGCTGTGTACACTGAAAAACTATATTACAGCTCAGAGAGGGAAATAGTCATGGGGTTTTTTGATGGATTTAAGACCTACTACCATCTGAACCGTCCAAAGTGAAAAAATGGTCTTGCTCTGTGTTTTAGAAAGGCAGGAAATCTACTTTCCAAATGTTAAAGACTTGTGCATAGGTTGCTTTGGGAGAGCTCAGGAGAGCAACTGTCACTTTCCTGATGTTTTAAAGAAGGCATCTGAGAATGTTCTAGAAATTTCTGAAATATATATGTTTAACTCTCCCCAGGAAATGTGAGAATCTGACATATTTTACAGACATGCACGTATACACTCCTAATGAAAAACTTCAGAACTAATAAAATCTTTCTGAACCAGCTTTTCTGTGGCATGTTGACAGATAGTGAATGCAAGACAATAATGCTATGAAAGTTTCATTGACACACATTTGGGCTGACCTACATATAATCATTTTGCCTTTCTTGCAGGCAAACTAACATCCTAAACAAATACGCTACATCAGCTAATCAGTTGGTAGAAAACATGAGAAATGGCAGGAGACTGGTAAGTATATCTCACTGGACCCCTGGCTTGCAAAGGGTGAAGAAGTAATCCCTTTCTAAAAACTTAGCTGATATATGTTGGGTTTTTTCTACCTCAGAACCACAAACTATTTAAAAAATACATAACTTTAGAGTTACAAACTTACCTCAGCCCTATCTTTGCCAAGAAGCTAGGAAAATAAGGAATGCGTTCATCTTGATTTGAAAGACTGAGGGGAAATATAACAACAGTCTTCAAGCTGTTACGCAGCTGAGATTCATGCTGCGGAGTGGATAAATCTTTCTAACGAGAGGAATGGATAAGCATGGGACAGCTTACATATGGGAAATGTGGTAGCTCTGTTTCTGGACACTTTTAAGACACATGTCTCTTGGAAGTGTTTTTTCTGTATAGCTGATCTTGCTTTTATGCGTGCAATGGGGCATGGCACAGAGATACCTGAGCTCCGGCATCCCTGCTCGGACTGAGCTAGCTTGAGATTTGCCGAGCGCAGTCAGGGATTGCTGACTGCAGTGCGGTGCCTGTGCAGGACTTATGAATTCAGGTCCAGCACTGGGAATGCTTCCTGGGCCGACGCGCCTGGGCCCTACACACACTCTGAAACACCACAAGGATATACTAGTGGTATTTGAAGTGTAAACATGGTTTATCAGGCAGAGGGGAGGCCTGAACACAGGTTTCCCACATCCCAGACGATTAGTCTAATCATCAGAACAGACAAATAGCTGCCTTCTCTATGATTTATATAGTTATTCACACAAAACAGCTCAATTAAGGATTACTACTGCATTATAACCAAGCATTTTAGGACACTAACTCAGTCAGATGAATTTCCTAAGCATTGGGTCCTCTACAATGACTGGTACTGAACAGAAATTCTGCCATGAACCCAAGTAGCCATAGTGATAAAGGTTTTTTTTAAATGCAAAAATTGAGAAAAACACTGATGTCACTGACTTGAAAATTTCTCACTGTTTTATTTCTTTGAAAAAAGTCTGTGCCCCTTCAGTAGGTCTACTTTCTATGTTGATTAGCTCCTACCCATTTGCTACTGTTATATTTCCATCTCTCCAGAAGGCAAGCTGGCAAGGTTTTCCCCTTCTGGTAAATAATGATCACTTCCCAACCTTCATAACATAGAATGTAACTCCACATTTGGGATGGAAAGAGCCCTGCTTACTAAACTGATAGCTACTTGTTACAGGGTAACAGATTTTTAAACAAAATCTTTGCACCTATCTTTCATGTTTTAAGTGGAAGGAAACACCCTATTAAGCAACACCCCACAAAGAAAATAAGATTTTTCAGCCATTTTCAGACTCCCTGGTATCTTGTCAGGCTTGCAACTTGTTTAGCTTTGTCTTTAGGATTACTTGGTTTTGATTTATAAATACCCCTGCCCCTGTGCTTGTTTCTTTTTTCTCCTGCTTTCCCCGATAGATTACAGATATACTATTTAGACCACTATTGGCAAGATACGATATGGCAGTTCTCTTTTCCAAGGTCTGAATCTTGTCCCCATCCAGTGCTGGCATGTCTCTCTGACTTGCAAAAAAAAAAAAAAAAAAAAAAAATCTGCTTCTGTCTCTCTTCCTTAATTGGACATTATCCAAATTGTATCAGGCTCCTAGTTTTGCCCAAATTATGTTTGTCTGGTCCTGCCACCAATAATCTGATCTAAACCATCAGGTAATTTTGTCCACCCATGCCTACTAAAAGAGCCTGGGATCTGGCTTTGGCTCTGTTCCCATGGAAAATTTCCATTCCACTCAATGGCAGCTGGATGAGCCCATTAGTTTGCAAATCAAGGAAGGGCTTTAAAGAGTGATATCTCTTCCTAAATATCTTGTAGATATTTGGGAAATAACTCTGGTGATTATTTTTGTGCTAGGATAGATGAAATGTGAGTTAGATTAGGAGCAGTCCAGTTAGCATTTAGAACAGCCAAAAATTGTGGTCCAAATGCCAAAGATGCAGCTCTAGCCTGCTATTAATTAATATACAAAAGTTATGACATGAGAAGCTACTCCTAGAAATAGCCTGTACCAATAGATGCATATGACACTGCAGACTATCTCATCCACACAAATACAAGAAAAGGAAATAAACCCTGGGAAATAGGAAAATAGTTATTAAATGGTGACCTGTTGTCCCACCAGCAGACTGTGCCTGCCACAGGAGACTGAGCAAGGCTGGGTCACACCAGCCTTCTGCTGAGGTCAACGGGTAACCTGAGACCCACCAAAAAGATGTTTCCTCCTTTAGCTGCTGTGATGTACGTAGAAGCAAATTACTTTCTGTTGCTGAGCCTAAAAGTTTTCAAGGCACTTTTCAAGGCATTTTTTTTTTCTTTTTTCTTTTTTTTTTTCTCCCTTCATGACAGACTGAAGAACTCATTGGTGCTGTAATGAAAGGCAGACTGCGTTCCCTGTCATGTCAAGAACGCTGCATCGGGAAAGTCGACATGATTTCATGGCTAATGATTCACTCGCTAATATCAATGTGGGCTGCAGTGAGGATAACCAAGTTGAGCTGTCTTAGATCAAATGATTCAATTAGGCCAGCTGTCCCTATTTGTCATGGCTCAACTCGCTTTCAAATTACCTTTCCAAAGTGTGTACGTGCCTTAGCATAGAACTTAACAGCTCAACTGTTTTACAAAAAGGGGATATTTAGGCATGATTATAAGGGGGAAGAAAGACGTCCCTTTTCATCGGCACTGAATGTTTTATCCTTAGCAGTTACAGTATGTATTTGCCAGGCTAAACTTTAAACATCACCGTCGAGTATGAATCACTCGCCTCTCCTGTTGACAGCACTCTTTTAGATTTCTAGACTATCTTTTGGTAGGTTAATGAAAATAGAAAAGAAAATCTAACAGGGTGTGTGTGTGTGCACAGGGACAACTGACACAGAAAGGGGTAAATGTTTCATAGAAACCAATAAATAAATGCATAGTCCCTCAAATGTATCCTTTAGGCTTAAACTGAGCTGAAGACAATATGGCCAATGATTGCTCATATAATGTCTAGCAAAGAGCTTTTCTGCAATGCTTTGGTTATCTTGTTAGGCTACTTAGTCCTTGATACATTACCTGCAGGAGAACCATCCCGTTGTCCCTTGGTAGCAGCCCTTGATGCCGCAGCAGTGAGCGCTCTGCAGAGGCAAACCAGAGCTGGCGGCTGGCAGTGTCAGCGTGCAGACCCGGGGCTGAATAGGCATGGAAATTCAATTACCCTTGGTGGTGGTCCCTGCAGTGTTGGGCAGGAAAGCTTCTCCTGCTGAGGCTGAAGCAGAAAGGAGGCAGCGGCTCTGCTTGCAAAGCTTTCACCCATGGGCATTGATTGACCTTTTAGTATTGCAGAGGTGATAAATAAGGGGAATGACTACCTGGATGTACATGAAACAGATGAAAGTTATTACAAACATAAAATCACATCTGTTAATAAAGTCTCACATATTTCCTGTAGTTGGATTTGGCTGATAATTTGGGCCTTCTCACTTTAAATATTTTAATAAGATTCCAGTTGTGCCTGAAAAATTCTCCCCTGCTGTCTGTATGGCTTATTTTGCACTATATATATTTATTTTGCCTCAGCTCTCTCTGGCAATCATACCAAGTTGGAAAATAGCAGTAGTGTTTACTAGAAAAATAAGACAGTTTCTCCCTGCTCTGGACCCAATATCTTGTAATTTTGTGATCATGCTGTCAAGGAAAATATACTTTTGGTTTTGAGAAATGCTATATTAGGGAAGTATTTTCCATTTATCTGAGGAACAGTTAAAACTGGAACAGGCTGAACTTTAGTTCTGAAAATTTGTGAAGGTTTGGTTTTTTTATTATCCACATCTTTCACTGAAAATAGAAACATCAGAAAAGTGTGATTGAAATTCTAAAAATCAGAAAATTTCGAGGAGCTCTGTTTAGGATTTGTTCATCTTCTGATGGATTATGTTGAACAGTGATCTGTGAAGTCCTTTGAGCTGATTGGTGGGAGACATTGGGCATGCAATGAATATGCTAATTGGATGGTAATACAGAGAGATGCAATAAATCCTCATTTGAATTGTATGGCCCAGAACAGCTCTCTGAACCCTTTTACTCAGAGTCATGGTTAGGGTTATGGACCGCTGAGATGAGTGTTCTGATGCACAGAGTTAGGAGTCTGCAAAGTCTCCAGCAATGGTACTTGACGATACTTTTGAAAATGAAGATATATGGATCCAAAACTTTCTTTTACCAAGTTGTTTGTTTGTTTTTTTTTTTTCAGAAAACTGGGGAAATTTGCCAGCTTTAAACCTATATGACTCAGCAGGTTTATGAGAGAGTAGGCGGAGTACTGCTCTCCCTCCTACCCTAGCATAGACATGCTGCTACTTTTTACTCAAGCTCTAATAGTTCTCTGGTGCAGTCTCATAGATTTTTACTTCCTCATCCTTGTTGTTTTTTTCAGTGGGAAGTGGGGATCACCATAGACTGTCCTCTGGAATCAAGACAATTTCTGACTTTTTGAATCACAATCTTAAAGCAATCAGCAACATTTTACAAGGAGAGCATGTAAGACTAAATCCACTTATCCTGGGCTGTCATGTTCATGCAGTGATAATATTCATGTGGCTAGTTTCATTTTCTTTGCCTCCTCTCTCTTGTTTTCAGTTCTGCAATGCTTTTCTCCAATGATAATAGAAAGCTCAGTACCATGTATTTGCCTCCTCTTCATTTTAAGAAAAACTTCAGATATCACCATAGGCTAAAATGTTACAGGCACACATAGGAGCTCTGCTCCTCAGACCCTCCCTGTGCTCAGCAGAAAAGGCAGCGGTTCCTCAGACAAAGCCCACTACCTGGGTGAGATGCACCCTGAGGCAATTCTCCTGCAGCCTCAGTGCTGGCTTGGAAAGTTCATGACACACTAAGGGTTTAAAATGCCTAAATTGGCCTTCTGCCTTCTGCTCCTGCCAAATACATCCATGTGTGGGTGTAAAAGTAATAAGCCAGTATATATTGCCTGGCTTATACATATACTAAAGAGAGTCCAAGATGCAACCATGCCATATTAGTTGAATGTAAAATATTAATTCTCAAGAAGTAGAATGGAGTTTGCCTGCTGTCTAAATGAATAAACACAGGTAAACAGATTTACCAGCCTTATGCCTGGTATTTATAGTTGTTAATTAATTCAGTTAATCAAAAACACGATGCTTTTTGCAGCTTGTGGTCTCCGGCTTTGCCTGCAAAAGACATAGCTATGGATGGGAAGACTGTAGAGCTGAAGAAAAAGAAAAGGTTTTGTGTGGGTTTTAGTGGAAAACCTTTTCAAAGGTGAGCTGCAAAAGAACCTGAATAGTTACAGTCAGGAAATGTGGCCTGACCAATCTGGTGCATGAGGGTTTTCATTCATTTCTGTCTGCTATATTTTCTTCTTTCTTATTCCTGATATACAAATCTTGGCAAGGAGGTAGAATCTAAGAAAAATGACATTTTCCTTCCAGAGATTTTAAAATTCAAAGAGACTGCTAAGTAGATATCTGACTACATTGAAAAATGTCCCCACCGATCTTTGCCTTGAAAAATACCTTTCAGTGCTCACATTTCAGCCTCCCTCCATTTTCTCTTCCATTTGGCCACAGCTCAGGGGGGGACATGTCCAGGCTACAGTCTCTGCTCACTTGGAATAATGTTTGTTTGCATGAATAAACCAGCTAAAGTGGCTATCACTGAAGTCATAACTAGAAAAGGAAACTGGTTGGGACTATTCCCATGTGAAGTGAGTCAGGTTGCTGAATCAAGCCCACATGTGAATTCTTCTGTGTCCCAAAGGTATTTTTCCTATCTCATTAGAAAAATATGTTATTCGAGAGCACCAGGCAACAAAAGCCTGGGAATTCAAAGTATGAGGGGACGTAATGTCCTTTTAGTTTTTCCTTCTCACCTTTCCCTCATTTTTCCTTCCTGCAGTGTGACTAAAATGGAAACTCTTTGGTGAATTTTATAATTCTAGGTTTTTATCAGTTCATTATTTTTGTTCTGTTTTTGCCTAAATATATGGTACATGTAGGTTTTTGTTTTTTTTTAAATCTAAACATCCTCACTGAGTCTAGTTTTATCTTAAAGACGACAAAGAATTGCAAGGTGTTAATAGTGTTCATTGTGCAGTATGTATCTTAGCTTCCCCTTTTACAACAAAGCAGAGCTGGAGAGTGTAAAAACAGAAGAAATATGAAAACTGTAAAGACATTTACTGTGTAAAAAGGACCAACTAATATGTGTCAGCTCAGCCAGATGCCCAAGGCTAAATCTTTTGATGTGAGATGGTGATTCAGCTGTCAAGGTGCCTGAGTAGACTTGTGGTCATCATAATGATTGGCTATGAATTTTTTGTGGGTTTTTTGGTTGTTTTTGGTTTTTTGGTTTGTTTTTTTTTTTTTTTTTTTTTTAGAAAGACAATAAACAAAAAAGGTCAAAGTTATTCAAATGAACCAACAGCCCATTTTGTTGGAAATACAGCAGGGCTCGTTAACTCAATTCACATCTTTTGTGTCAGTTTTCTAACATACCATACATCTGGAAAAATGCAGTGATTTCTAAAAGACATAATGTGCCTCTTTTCCCAAAAAGTTTTTTTTACAGTATGTAATAAAATATGATACAATTTTTCATGGAGATGGGATCTGATAATTTGTTTAGATATAATATGAAAGTATCAGTCTGTGAAATGAACAACATCAAAAGTAAGCAAATGCTCAAGATGTGTCAGCTAACAAAAAGGCAAGTTCCAAAACATGCATTCAAGTGAAAATCAAAGGCTTCAGCTACAATTATATTTCCCTTAAAAATCAGCCTCTTCAGACAGTGTCTAATATTTTGATGTTGATTGCCATTAGATTCAGAACAGAGACTGTGTTTTACTGTGACAGAGTCCTTCCTACTCTAGGCAAAACTTACCTCCAGTCAGCTGAAAACCCAGATAACGAACAGACAACTCAGGTTTTCAGGCATCCTAAAGTATCAACACTCGATAAGAACCTACACAGTGAGTCAGCCCAAAGGTCACCATCTAGTTTGATGGGCTGATGAAGTTGTTGGCTAACCCTGAACATTTGGAGAAAGCATGTCTTAATCTGGAAGAGTGGTTAAGTCGTATTTAACTCTTGCGTTTAGCCTATGTAGACTTTCCTCCATAATTGTTTGTCGCACTTCAGATTAGCTGCCTTGAAGTGTGTGGTGTTAGCCTTTAATTGTGGAATATTTAGCACGTGTGTCAGAAGTTTGTGATTCAACCTCCACTCTTTCCTTTTAGCTTGTGCAGGTGCTCTCAGTATTTAAAAGCAACTGTTTGTTGCAGTATGCTTTTGCAAACTGTCAGGATGCAAATGACATTTGTGAAAAGCAGGTTTTTCTTTTCTGCTCACAAACTGGAGGCAAATGTGTTTAAGAAGTGGTCAGAGCTATGATTTATGCTTTATCTGTGTCAAGACGTTACAGTAAGTATGCAAAGATACATCAAGGAAGCTAACTGCAGTTGGGGCCAACCTGATTTTAAACCAAAAAAATGAGAAGCTTTATTCTTTGTAAATAATCCTTCTTGGAACAAGCAGCTTCACCTTACAGTAAGCTTCACTGCTTTACAGTCATGCTGGCCCATTTCAGAGTCCTCTAAGTCATACCCCATACACAACTCTGTTTCTGAATGGAGCCATCCTTGTTAAATGACATTAATTTTGCTCAGTTTTAGGTTCCTTGTACAATACAGAAATTAGGGACTAGTTCCTCTGGGTTCCCTATGTGTTCAGCAGAGAAAGAAAGGATCCTCCAGAAGGTGATTCAGAGTTACTACTCTACAAGTTACTACTTCCAGTGAGACAGTGTGAATACCTCCTGTATACACCCTCTGCAGCCCTCAGTCTTATTACTGGGTGCCAAAAAGCCCTATGAAAATGCAAAGACACCTCCCTCCCCTTGTTGAACTCAAGTAAACCCTGCTTGTATCTGTGAGAATTATGAGTGGAACTTTCATATTTTTATCACCTGAATGGCTGGACAAGGTCTGAAAACTGGCGTGAGTAAAATGAATCAGCTCTGGTGAAGAGTCATGAAAACTCGTGAGATTTCTGCAGGTGCAGGACTCCTTGCAGGCATCCTGCTGCAGAAAAGGCCACCAAGCACCAAGAAGGTTATTGCACTGGGGACTATCTGCCCAGAATGGGGAGAAGCTGATCTGGGTGTGGATATAAGGATTAACAAATGAAGTATCTTGAACTGGTGGTGCAAAGTGGACACAGTTCAGTTTTATACAAATGAATTGGTACAGCCAGTGTAAATGAGTCACATCAGTGTAAAGTCCCTGGCCATGTGTGACTTGGTTTATGGCATTGAAAAACACCTAAAGAAGCAGCAAGTTAATTGAGTATCAATTTACCGGATCAGTAAGCTTTCATATAGCTAGAGTAGACTGTTTCACCCTAAAAAGAAAGTTTGGGTAGGGGAGAAGTTAAAAAAGAGCAGATTTTACTTGTGAAAGGTGCAAGTAGTCTATATGCTGAAGTCCTTGACTGTTCGACTGCATTTTAACTCCAGCTTTCAAGTATTCAAGAGCTCAAGGCAGCCCAAGCAGTGAATGCTGTGACTGCAAGGGGTTAACAGACAATTTATGTAAAGTCTTAGTATTCTGCAAAATGAAATGTGCATGTGAAATGGAAAAAAAAGGAAAAGATTATATTTGTCAGCTGTGCTACCATATGTTGCTCTGGCGGAAGCACAGCAAAATGGTGACAATTTCTATTTTATTGAATGAGGATCTGTGTTGATTTCCATTATTTGAGAGTGTCTCTGGACAAACAGAGGTATCTTCATTATCACATAAAACTGTGCTCACCAGTAACCTAGAATATCCATGGCTACAGGGTGACCTGGGATTGCAGTCTCCTTGAAAATAAAATATCAGAGAATCAGTTCAATCCATCTGCATATTTTAATGGATTTAGCCCTTGGAGGGCATGGGGGAATAGTCTTGTGAAAAGATAAGTGGCAGATACAGGAAATATAGACAAATTTGAAGCTCTTTAAAATCTGAGGAGAACTTATCTCATCAGCATGATTAAAACAAGTGTGTGTAAAGGCTTTGGTGGTTGCAGACTACTCTCAGCCATCTGGTCATGCTGGGAGGCAGGGCTTCATGGTTTGGGCGCAGAGCTGCACAAACATAACTAAATTTCTCTTGGACATAGGCTGATATATTTGCTTAGCTCTGCTGTGTCATATGGGCTTACTAGTTGGGGTTTTGCAGGGTGAGGGATATCTGTGCCATTCCCTTTTCCATGGTATAGAAATGTCCTAGAAGATGCTGCTTTTGTTATTCTAGGATCACAGCTTTCAAGATTTTTCTCAGATTGCCAGGACCTCAACCTGTGTGCTGCAGTGAGCTGGGTGCTAAGTGTCGCTGAGCATCCGGGGTTCTCCTTGACTCCATGTGCACCGTGGGTGCACAGTGTCTGTCTGGGCCATATGTCGAATGCAAGGCATGAGAAAACAATTCCATTGGGCACTAGAAATTATGCTCATTTGCTTTCAGGACAGCAAAAGTTAATCTTTTGTTGCCTTTCCTGCTCAGCATCCCTTAAGTGTCTCTCCTTCCAGTGACCAGAAACTTTTTTATGCTGCCCATGTCAACCCTGCCTCTGAAGTGGCACCATCATTTTCTGGATAATGACACCATAGGGCATTACGGTACATTTTGCCTCACCAAACATGCCAGGCTGGTTTCAGCTACCTGAATGTCCAGCCTGGGAACGTAGAGAAGTGCCTGCGCTGGCACCATGTGCACCAGTGGGAACAGCTTGGTTATGTCTGTGTGGTTCTGTACCCAGCCCCTTAATACATGCCAAAGACCCAGCTAGGCAGTATACAGGCAGGGCTGGGTTTTGGCTGGCCAGTTTTGGTCTGCCAGAGCAGGCACCCAGTCCTGAGCATCCCAGCCCCAGATTGGTGTGTTCTCTTTTATATGGCCCAAGCTCCAGGGGCTCCTGCAGGAATGTTTGAGATGCGTCCTCCAGGTGCTGGAGTGCAGCATCCTTGGGGAGAAGTGCTCTTTGTTTTACCTAGGTAAGGTTAGCACCATCTGATTCTTGTTCAGGCAGAAAAGTACTCTGGTAATGAGTAGAGGTGAGGGCTTCCAACCTTCACTCTCACCTGAGGGAACGAAATTTTTCAAATCACCTTGATTTTCCTACATGCCTAAACAGAAAAGGGATTTGATTGTACAAGCTGAGCATTTGCTGCCATAATCTTTGGTCGGTAGGACAATTATTTGCCAGATACTGACAGTTATTTGCTAACAGATATGTTAATAGACAATTTGGTAGGGAGAGGTAAGTTTCTGTTTCAAATTCAGGCCATTACAATTCTTAAAAGGGAATAAAGCGCATTGATTTGCTACCCTCTCCCCTCCTGTTTTGCAGCAGGCAGGTTTTGGGCTGCAGAATAATTCGCGCTTCCCTTGCTGTGATTGTAGGCATCAAATCAATACAACAGCATGAGACCAAGGTGAGCTGTGCAGCTGCTGAACAACTACATTTTGGAAGAAGCAGAAAAGTAAAATCTTGATTTCTTGCATTCATGTTGCTTGGTGTCTCCAAGGCCACTCTGCCTTATGCCATTATGGCATTTTGTAAGTGGCTGAAATTTCTATTTTCAACAGCTACTGAGAAGCCTCATGAGACAGCAATTGTGATTTGCTTTTAGCATGAGTGGCCCAAAGGGTGACACACGCACGTACTTGCCATTGCAGTAAAGAAAGTTCTTGTGTCTGAATTTTGCAACTCTCTTTTAGCCATGGTTTTATGCACTAAATCATCTATGCTGTACAGTGGGATACCTTGTACTGAGCAACCATGGAAGAAACTTCCATAGGTTAGGCTTTTTTTTTTTCCTAAATCCCATTATTTAGTTCTGGGGACTATATGTATTACACTTTCATAACGTGATCATCCTTCATTGCAAATAATAAAATAATTTTTCATTCCAACAGAGGCCACACCTCACTACTTGTCCTTCAAATTGCCTTTCTTAGGACACGTTTGATTTCTGCTGTTTCCTCTTAATATTGTGGGCTTGGAAGAGAATAAATGAGGACAAATCACCTACGGGTAAAGTGAATGATATTTTTTCAGTGTTTCTGTCCTAGTTTCTTTTTCAGTCTTGGTATTTGCTTTCTGAGTGCTTTTGTACATCAAAGCAAAGTAAGAAGTCCATATTATGCTCAAGTTTTAGAAAAAGTAACTACTCTGTCCTGAAACAGAAACATCATAAAATCATTAAATTTAGGAGTTGGCAGTATTAATAACTACTTCTCAGACAACAGTTTCCAGGACCTCTTAAAAATCTGGCAAGCTGGCTTTGGTTTTAATCATTCTCTTTGATCATAGAGTGAAACCTAGACAAATAACTAATCTTTTACCAAACTAACTGAGCTGATCTGTAAGCTAGATATCCTCTTAAGCTGCATATGTTAGCTAGAATATTTTTAGTGCCTAGATTTTCATTAGGGAAGGTGATATATAATTGAGGCCATCGTACACAATGTGTCTTGGTACAGGTCTCTCCATACATCACTGTGCATGCACTATTGATTGCAAGTCTGTGTCATAACTGCTGACGATGAAGCAGAATAAATTCATCATTTATTTAAGATATATGTTTTACTGCGATTTGACTGTCTTTTGCATATATCTCTCCTTTTAAATGTAAACATATTAAAACTTAAACTTGAAACTATGGCAGCATATGTTTAGACATAACTTCCAGCAATCTATTTAAATAACTCATGATGAGAAAAACTTAAACAGCACATCTTTAAAGTAAGTCAGATTGCTAAACCAGGAGAAATCATTAGTTCAGTCTCTGAAAAGAAAGTGGAAAAAACTGTCTACTTTGGAGAGCTGTACCCTTTTTTTCGAGACTGTATTAATTTGACTTCAGTGTAATCTGTTTTTTTAAAGTTCTTAAATAATTGAATGGAAACTAAGAAAGTATTTGGGAGCTGAAAATTTAATGAAAGTAATTTTTGGAAATGTTATTTTTTACCCCTTTTTAATATGAATTAAAAATAGGTTTGAGGGTCTAGGAACAGTTAGGTCTCTTATCTTGAAGGACTTTCTAACTACAGATCATCAAGCCTTTTTATTATAAATCAGTCATTTTGAAATGCAAGTTAGTATTGACATTTTTATACAGCATAGCTGAAATAATTTTATTTAACTACTATAAATCTGCAATGTTAATTTTCTGCATTGGTAATTGAATTTTGATATCCACCCAAAACCAGTCTGGCACAAATGTGAAGTAAAGACACAATCTAGTAAACAGGAAAGGTGGTTTAACATAGTGTCTCATAATAAAATAAAAATAGGGAGAATACATGTACGTTAAACAATATAATTGCTTTCACCGTGTATAGTATACTGTTCTGAAAAGAAATTCCAAATTTATTGTAAAAGCTCCTTTAGAGCATATTTATTTGCATTTAATGGTTGCCAAACGGTGAATCAACATTAAAAAAAAAAAAATTGAAAGAGGCAGCTCCCATTAGAGTTTCCCTATCATGTTTGGAGTGAAGTTCCTGAGTGTCATCATGTTTGTGCTATAAGCAAAAATCTGTGGCACTAGTGGGGGAAGTATCTGGTCCCCTGTTAGTGTGTCATCCCTGTGTTTGTGAACTTGAGAGAAGATTTTGTTGTTCTCATGTCCATTGTTAGTTGGTGAGTTGGAGGTCTGTACACTGGTCTGGAGACTGCAACCCTTCTTAGGATCCATTTGGCATCCAGTCTGAAAGCACATCATGGCATTTGCTTCAGATATTTTGGGGGAAGGGTTGCTTGGAAATATTCCAAAAAAATCCCCCTGGGTTAAAAGAATTTTATTAACATTGCAAAGTAGAATTTTGAATGTCAGAATTAAAGCTGTCTGGCAAGCTGTGGCACCTTCAAGGGCAGACATTAATATGCCATCTTTTATTATATGAATTGCTTTTTTCCTTTGGGCTTCATCCCATGCCTAGGTCAGATATACTTTCAGTCCAGTGGCAAGATTTGGAGAGTAAGTGGCATGGTTTGTAAGTAGCATGATGGTATTTGGATTAATCAAGTATAGACAAGTAATCAAGTATAGATTAATCTGAGAAGAGTTATGAAAAATACTGGTTTTAAACTAATGGAAGTAAGTGTTGATAAATGTGAAGTCATGTATTGTGCAAAGAATAAGAATTATAATTTGCATATCTAGACTCAAATTGTAACAGATTAATGAAAATTTCTCTTTGTTGTATGATATTGATACATTATTATAGCAAAAGAAGATGGTGGCACATATAAATAATTGTAAGAGGAAAAAAAAGGGGAAACGTTGTAAAACTGCATATAAATATATATCACTTGATGCACCTTACCACAACAGTAGTGGGTAAACCTTATTACAAAAAAGATCTAAGAGGCAAATATAAGGTCTTGGGATAAATGAGGAAAATGATTAGATATATGTCGAACTTCTATCTGACAAGAGAAGGGAAGCCTGGGTTTGTTCAGAGAAGGTGAATGGAAGCAAAAATGTTAGATATCTAAGTCATGAATGGTTAAGAGAAGGTGAACCAGACTTTCACATTTTCCTTTCTTCATAATAGCAAAAGAGATATTTAATAAATCTGAAAATTGATGCATTTATGTGTGGCATAAGGGACTTTTCTGCATCACTCACAGCTGATCTACATGCAGGATATTATGAAAGTGCAGGTTATTAGTAAGTGTAGGAATTTGGGATTTTAGGTGATTCATGTTTACAGATATGAACAGTCGTATTAAACATGTAAGCACTTTTTTGAGAAATAAACCTCTCATACTTTAAGGCATAAACTAGCTCTAGTTCCAAATCTGATGAAGTTTAAAAATAAACTTTCCTTAAAATAATATATTCCCACCTTGCTGACTGCAATGTGCTCTGCTCCATTTTCTGAAACTCTTTTGGAGTCCTTTTTCTGAAAACTTCATCAAGTAAGATATCGGATGTGTCTAACCCAGACCTGGGTCCTATTCCAACCGTCTAGCAGAATCCCATCTGGAAAGAGGATTCAAATGTAGGAACTGAGTCCAGATATGTCATTGCAAAGGCTGTCTAAGTCTAGAGAATCACTAATTCCTATTCAAGCAATCTTCTGTAATTTTATTTTGTGCCTTAGAGATGGCATTTCCTGAGCTTAATAGTTCATGTAAAATGAATTGATGTTTTTTCTGGATTCAGTTTTTGAGTGGTGCACCTTAGTACTGCTAGTTTATGATTATTTTGGACTATAGTGAAAACTCTGTGATGATCTTCCACTCTTGAACAAAAGAAAGCAAGTATTAAATGATCCTACCAACTTTGCTTTTTATGTGTAGACAAGGCATAGATTTAGTACAGTTTTCCTTCCGCGATGTGAATGCTGCTCTAGCTGGGGACCAGTGAAACTGAGGAGACATCCATATGGCATCTCTATGAAAACTGAGGATGGCAGATTCAATGCATCATTGTATCTGATAGTCCAAGTCTTGTAACATTTATTTTGTATCAGGAATCCAGCCTAAGAGGTTGGTTGATTGCTGTAACTCACCAAGTTGAAATGAGTTTGGGTAATCTTCTACAAGGGACAACAGAATAATTGAAACATGGGCCTGAAGGGTGGGGTGCCTGAAGAGACCAGCTAGTACAACTGGTTGCTCTGAGGCAGGATCCAGTGCAGTTTGGCAAACTTATATATATTGTCTGCATATCTAGAGATGAGACAGCCTTACCTGGGTACCGATACCTGGATACTGTAGGGCTGCTAAAAGGACTGAGAGGATAGATTAGAAGAGAAGCTTGCTGGAAACCCTCTAGAGCCTGGGAAGCCACCAAAAGACTACCTTCAGAAAGATGTTAGTCTCCAGAGAAAGCTACTGCTGAGGCCTCTTACATCACTAGTTTAGATAAGGATAAGTAGGCATTTTTGCTGAAGTTATTTTGGGAAGATTTTCCTTGCATGTATGAAACATCTTTCCTTCTGTTATAACATGTGTATATAGTTCAACACTTGTTTGTGTAATTCCCTGTACATATTTAGCCTGTAGTGTTTTATGTTAGACTTTAGAATAAACTTGTTTTGTCATTTTCTGCTCACCTTCTGTCTGCTATTTATAACTATATGGAACAGTAATTAAGGGGGGAACTAGACAGCCTAATGCGATTGCCCTTGAAACAGTAGTCTGTAATGTAAGGAGGAATAAGAGAACTCATTCGGCTTGTGAGCAAAAATAAAAAGTTGCTCACAGATTTTTCATCATGTTTTCCTCCACAAGTGATATTGAATTCCTTCATTATTCTTTAAAAATGTAGGGTATAAAGGGATAAAACCTGATGTGCTGAGTATGGGTTACTATCAAAGGAGTTACTGTTCCTTTCTTAGGCCATGTACCATTTGATAGTTTTTAAATAAATTGTACAAATACTTTATGGGAAAATGCATTAGTATTTTATAATAAGAAAAGTATTGCACGTTTCAGACAATACCATAATGACAAGAGAAAATCTTACCTGAGAATTTCATGCATCCGACCTCATAATCCCAGGAGGGGAATGCAAGAAGTATATATGCATTTCTACAGTAGTAAAGCAGACAGATCCCTGTTGTGTGCTGTTCATCTTTTGGTTTTTTTTGGTAATGCCCACAGGGTCATTAGGATATGCTGGAGCTGCTACTGCATAAAAATTTATGGTTATGGATTATGATAGCAGTAATTTGAATGTCTTTCAAAGCTGCCCTAGTCTGTTCAGGTTCTTTACCACACCCAGTGCCACGGTATCTGAGTTTTCCCCTAGAGCATTAAATAACATGAGTAGAATCTGTCACATGTGGTTTGTTCTCCTAGTATAAATGCAAGGTTAGGTCAAAATCTTCTTCAACTTTCATAGTTAGACATGCTCCAAAAATATGAGCTCATATACACGTCATTTTTTGGATTGTTCTTGGACTTTTTTGTTTTGCAGCAGTCTCCTCTTTAATTTTTTTTTTTGCTGGTTTGGTGCATATTACAGTGCTGAATGGCAAATGTCTGGCACTCAAAAAGTTGTTTTGAATCACAACATTGAATCAAATATGTGAGTGCCTTGGACAATCAAAACTTCGAAAAACATGACAAATGCAAAATTACTTTCTTTTCTGTATCTCCTTATTGAGTTGTTAAAATTTAAGCTTGTACATTCTTAGAGCAAAAGACATTTTTGTAGAGATTATGTGTTGAAAAACAAGAAATTAAGACTTAAGACAAGAAACGTTAAGACTTAATCTACCCCTGTAAGATTGTGACCCTCAAGACCGGTACAAGTGTCAAAATAAGTCATCTGTGTAGGCATATACCAGGAAGGCATGGGAAGTTGCTCAGTTTGGTGACTCTTCCTCAGTGTGTACTACTTATGGCTTGCTTTTGGAAATCACAATATTTTTGAGTGTCAGGGTCTACTCTGTATCAGCTGTCATTATTGGCTAATGATAATATTTGATAATCATTTTGGAATCTTATAGATTTTGACAATCTTTAACTGTTGGCTTTGTTATGGCAACATAACTACTACTCCAGCCAATTGATGTGTGAATGTGCCCAGTAACTTCTCACTTTATCATTCACTCAAGTTCAGACTCTATCTCCTAGTACTAACAGAGCAAGCATTTTGATGGCATACTGAAATCTCTGCAACTGTGATACATTATATTCTTAGAGCCTCCCAGATTGCTAACTGCCTCATCAGATTCTTTAAGAATAGCTTTTGAACACTGTTTTGTAGACAGTTATACCACTTCATTCATCTTATATCTTTCAACAGATATCTTGTGCCAGTATGAGTTTGTACTTTCTACGCCCTGTCTACTTTTTGTGATCATTTTATGAGGAAAACTCAGTTTTTGCTTTTAGTACTGGGAGGTCAATCTTAATTTTGCATGTGCTTAGAATGATGATAATGTATTTAGCTCCAGTATCTATTTTGAAATTTACTTTGACTGGTTATTTCCATTTTCACAAAGCCAATCTGTTATAGAATCTTGCTTTGATCAACAGACCCAACAAAGACCTCTGTTTTGGTATCAACATCATCCGAGCTTTGCCTTGTTGTGGTGCACTCATGAATATGTTTCCTTTTTATGTGTCTTTGCAACTTGTGCTGAGATTGACACACTTTGGCAAAATTTTATTGGAGATATGAGACAGCCCCCCCCTTACTCTGCATGCTTTTGTGTCTTGTTATGATTGCCTCCATATGGTGAACAAAGAACTTGAAACTCAGCCCAGTAATGTATAGTACTGGCTACCTAAATGTGTTCAGCCTAGTTAGATCAAAACTTATGGAGACTCAGTGATACCATAGCATTGGAGGTTATTTTAGTCAAGCTAGGAGGTAGTGTGCAAGAGAGAGCTGCTGAGATCTCAGGCAATGGTTTGACAGCTCAGTCATCAGGTACTTTTGCATTTACTGCCACTGAGTGATATCTCTTCAGTACCCTCAGAGAACATGATTGTTCCCAGAGGGTCAAATAAGTGGAAGAATGCGAGAAACACAAGGAGTTAAGTGGACAGACTGGGGGATGGTTTGGTAAAGCAATAAGAGACATTCAGTTGGGTGTTCATGCTTGGTTTTGATTTCATTTGCACAAACAGGTAAGCCTGCCATAATTGGTTGTTACTTCTTACCGCTGAATGAATTTATGCTTCTGACTGGTGCGCACTGGTGGCGCAGCATAAGAAAGAGTTTGTAGCAACTTCTCCTCTTATATTTTGTGAAAGTTGAGCCTTTTTCTATTGATACAACTCAACTTCTATGCTGAAACAAGCTCACTGCAGTTCAAAAAACACAATTAAATATTTTGTCCAGAGCTCAAGTTTGGTGAAAACTTCACAAAACTATATGACTAATTATTTTTGATGAAAGAGATGAACACAAATTACAACGGTTTTGGATTACAAATGTTACAGCAGTTTGCTTGGGCCAGAGGGCACAGTCACAAAATTAACAGGAAAATAGCTGTAAAAGAAAGTGAAGTTGCTTAATTAGATTTCATTATATAACATAAGTTATAACTTATAACATAAGCTAAAGGATATGTCATCCCTAATGTGTGGGATGGGATACCAAGCCAAAATAAAAACCTCTGACATTTTCTGATAAGGTAAAAACTGTAGGAGTGAATAATCCTGTTCTAGACAGCATGTGTAATGATGAACAACAGGTACCCACTTATTGACAAGGGAAAAGAAATTTCTTTATTTTAAATTTTGTCAATGCAAATTTCTCTGTCTACGTACTGAGCTCAATTAAATAGTAATTAGAAACTTT
The DNA here is from genome assembly GCA_031468815.1 of Morus bassanus. NCBI lineage: Eukaryota > Metazoa > Chordata > Aves > Suliformes > Sulidae > Morus > Morus bassanus. The sequence continues at coordinate 130,525,578 of CM062567.1, read as the reverse complement.
TTCTTTAAATCAACAGATGCCAGTAGCTTATGCAGAAGTCATTGTGTTAACACATGGCGAAACTCAACTGCTCTGCTTTTTGTGTTCTTGCTGTATGACCTTTTTCTTCCTATGCTACATATTTTGTTGAGATAATAAATTCTTAAGGGCAGGGGCCTTATTTTGTACTGGTCTGTGAAACATTTTGCATCGTTTCTCCGCAGAAGTAATGTAGTACAGGTATAAAAATGGGCTAGAGACTTTTGTGACTTTCTTTTTCCTCAAAGAAAATATGAATCCTCAGATTTTCTTCAGATCCTCTAAGCAGGCTTTTTTCCAAGCTAGTAAAATTCCTACACCAAAAGAGAAGCTACATCCTCTTCAACAAAACTCAGCTGAACACTTTCTGTAAGACCATATCTCACTAAAGCCCATCTGTTCATCAGTGTTTAACATGTAAAAAAAAAATAAATTCAAAGTTTACCTAATGTAATGGGCTTGTTATTCCTATAGATTGATTCATTTCAAAGAAAGAAAAGAGACACTGAGATGTAATTATTTTCTCAGTAGCTTAGTTTTCTGAAAAATTTATTTCTCTGTATGAGAGCTCTTTTTTTATCAGTGGGTTCCTCTTCAAGGACAACTTTTGGTAGCATCTGATGATAGGCCAGAATGCTATCTTATCAAATATTAGAAAATCCAGCTTTATTTGGCAATGCTGGGTTTTCCCCAACCTTTTCTGATGCTAACCTTGGTGTAGGCTGCAGGAATAGGTGGATACCTTGACATAAGATCTCTCTCTACCACTTTCCACTGGGATCTTTGGCTTTCATGATTCTTGATTGCAAGTGTTTGTTCTATTGCCCTAAATTTAAAGGTGAAAATCATCCTTTTATAGTAGTTGAAAAGATGCTCCTCACTTGGTAATGTACAAGCATTGCAGAAGTCTCCAGGGATTACAGGTGGCTTTGATGACTTTTCCTACTGTCATACTTGAAACCAAGAGCAGCTAAGTAAAGATTTCATTTAAATATAATACATGTGGTAATCATTGTCAATTAAATACAGTTATTAAAACATGCTGTCTAAATGCTTTATACTTATATTGTAAATAATGTATCTGTGCCAGACTCTCTATGTCACAGAAATGGATACTGGTATTCATGAAATGTATGATTCATATTCAGTTAAATATATGCTGATAACATATCATATCATAAAACAACCAAGGCGGTGTTTTTTGTTTGAAAGAAACAGCAAATTGTACCTTATATCCTCATGTGCGTGCCGTTAAATCTGCCCTCTGTATTTTGTGCTTCTCACATGCATAAGTGAAATGGATTTCTTTGCATCTGACCAACGCATAAACCTCAGGGAGATGTTTTTAATAGGATTCATTGTGATTAGGAGCTGTGGAATAGCCCTATAGTCATAGCAATGTTAGAATGCCACAACTATTTGATAGGAGACATTTCAATCTGTCATCATCTTGTGTGCCCTGACCCCGATAATACACCCCATTCAACCTGAGGCACAAACAGAAATGGTGAGGTAGGGTTGCATTTTTTTTTCTTTTAGCACAGCACCAGTCACAGCTTTTATGGGTTCCTGAAAGAAAAAAAATAAAAGCATTTTTATTTCCTGTGCTGTTCATCCATTATCTACCCATTTTAAAAGATATTTTGTTTCCTGAAACACAATAAACAAGTGGAAGGGGGAAAAAAATCCTTCCTTAGGTAACCTCAGAACAGAAGAACTTTGTGCATTATGCAGCTCAGGCCATGCCAAAATGCAATTTGGAGGGTGTCCAGCACTTCATTGGAAAGTAATGGTTTTCACTGAACTGAGTTATGACCAGCTGTTTACAGACAGTCTGTGACATACTGATAGAGCAGAACACCGTATGTTGCTTTCCAAATCAAATGATACAAGAAGTGTGACAGAGTGGAGAAACATCTGTCATTAGCAATTTTCAGCACGCTTCACTAATTCTGGACAAAATACGAGTAATGAACTTACCGCAGGAAACTTCAAATACTACCACTGCTGAAACAAGGATATAAACAGCTAGTGCTCCTAATGGCGTCTAATTTAATTCATTTGCAGTAAGAAACAAACAAAGTGGGTTATTTGTTTTTGATCATGGGGTAGTAAATAGTAATGCTGATCACAAACATTCATTTTAATCAAAGAAAAAGGGATCGTGGAACTCAACTTTCCTCAAGTTCAGACAGAAGGTAATTATCAGGAGCCTTTTTTATTAGTCTTTTTTAATATCAGTGATTTGGGTGCTTTTTTTTTTTTTTAACTTTTGTAGCAAGTTTGTTTCAGAATAGGCCAAGGAGAAGTTGTTATAACATTACAGATATTGTCCTTCTTTGCCTTGGTCCTCTCCCTTGCACCTCCCTCAGTCACGTCCTCCTGAATCTTCAGAGAGGAAAACTGCAAGTTTTCTGCACAGCATCACTCACCAGTGGGCATGAACACAATGGGGAAAGTAGTCAAATTCTGGCTTTTTCTCCATTTTCCTACATTATGGCACCACTGCTGCTGTTCAAAGTGTCATGGTTCCAGATGTACTTTTTTTTAAAGCTGCACTTTAATGTGTATGTGGCCCCTATATATTACGCACTTTAGTATTTTCTGGTTGATTTCTCTATTTTCATCATAACTGGAGCCCAGCCACTGTAATTTTGTGATGATTTTCACTTTGTCTTTGAAATCAATAGAGTTGTTCTGCCATTAGCATTCAGGGGCATTGGTGTCTCCTTACCACTGACAACACAGCAAATTCCTGAAACTGTTAGGATTAAGTGGCAGTCCACAGGGGAAAAGGGGGGAAAATGAAAGGACAGGTTGTTACTCTTTATATGAACTTTCAACTAATGTTCACACAAAGCTATAATATCAAATGCAGAGGATAGATTTAGTCCAATCCATTGGTGTCCCACCTATGGGACTTCCCTTGGAATGGATCCCAGACCAAGAGAGTGAAAGCCATTCCGAACTGATGACTGTAAAATGAGTGTAGGAGGTCTTTGAGTAGCTGCGTAATTGCAAAATTATTCATGATAAAAAAAGCACTAATCTGGAATTCCCAGTTTCTTGTAGAATTTCCTGACATGCTACAGGAAAACTGTGTAACTTCCTAAGACCTTGGATACACCAAATTGGTCCAAGCACAATATGTTGAAGAAGAAGATAAAATGCATGGAAATAATTTTTATGGTGGGAGTTTATGATAGAAGTATTTTTCTCTTGCTTTAATGTAGAAAAGGAAAACTACTTAATAGAAAACATTTCAAGAACTGCAAATGTGAAGTTCCTCTAATTCTTATAGACATCTACACAGGAGAGCAAAGCAAAGGGAAAATATAGGTACCATTGACACCCATCATTATGTTTGTGATCTAGATAATAAAGTAAGCAGACCCAAGCAATTCGCTAACACTAACGCTATTCTTTACATAAACAGTAAATGTTTAGATTTTCCTGTTCACTGACTAACAGCACACATATCATAAACACTAAGCTGTTATAGTACGTTTCGTGTGTTGATTCACTTTAACAGTTGTTAGTGTGAAGACAGGAAAAGAAAAGTGGGTGTAATGAGACCATGTGCAGTATGCTGTGAAAACAGAGGCCCTTATTTGGCATAATGGGTTGCACCATAAGGGCCATAAAATTGTGCATGTGTTAGTATCATTTTAATTATTACGGGTGCCACATGTTAAGCAGAATAGCGGAACTACTAAAACAGCTTCAAAATCCTTACTGCTGATCGCTGCATTTAATTACAAATAGGAACATTTGGAGATAGGTCACCATAAAACCCTTCTGTTGTCAAATGAGCTCAAATCTGATTTTTGTAATTATGTTTTTATACCACAGATCCTGTTGAATAACTATAGGGAATAAAATTTTAATAAGTACTGATTAAATGCAGGTACATCTTGCTTCCTAAGAATATTTATGAATGTTCTTTGCCACTTACATCAAGGTACCATCACTGCTTCTGTTTTGGTCAGTGGTGATCATTCAACCTTAATGCAAATAAGCTGAATAACTTTATGTGCCATGAAATATTGGGTTTTTTCAGTGAAGCATAAAAGCACTGGATTTCAATTATTCATTCTGTTTGCTAGAGCTGTGTACAGTACTCTAATCCTCTAGTACCAAGGCACTTTCATTATAACACTACATGTCACATGCAGGATATGATAATTAACCTTCCTAAGGCAGAGTTTTGCTGTAAAGGAATGACAACTTTTATTGATCTGTCCCCTTTTCCATTGTAATAACATGTTATTAGGTTCATTTTACTGATGTTCTTTTTTAGTGTCAAAACAAAACTTGTAAATATATAAAATTTGCAGTTTAACATGTTAAACCTCACTAGGATATTAGAAGGTGCTAAAAATGGTGATTTTGGATTTAAATAAGGAAACTTTCATTTTATGTAAAGACTGACTACAAAGTTCTCTAAACAGAGATTTATCTTAGAAGGAATGAAAAAAATTAAAGATGTATTCAGTGATAAAAAAGGGAAGTAGCAATTAAATAAATAATGATTCTTCATAGGTTGTAGGTTGGATTTTGGGTTAGACTAAAGACAGCAGCATTGTATTTGGCTATATTGTTCGAAGAAGATTGAAGTCGGAATATACATACTTGTATATATCTCTGTGCATTTATTTGTTCATTCTTCCTGTTTCATTTTTGGAGATACATGTAAACCTAAACCAGGCCTGACCTTGTGGTTTTTAAATTTTAAATATCAAATAGAATGTTCAAAACAACTACACGTTGTAATGTCTAAAGGAGGAAATCTGTTTTGTGAGAGATTGCCATTGGACATATGGGCTAGCACCCAGTTCAGAACAAGCTCCAGATCTACTGCACATACACTGGCTTCAAGATACCATCAACTGGAAATAAGTAAAGATACAGTGCCTCCTGGAAAGAGACTGATGTAATTTGTAAAATGATCAGTACGAGAGAATTACTTGGCTAGTTTTGATGCAGACTGACTGCTCTGCATCATTTATAACTGCATGGTAAAAAACTCTTATTTAACCCACGTAGCAGTCCAAGAATCTATGTCCTGGCTCACAAGAAAAGAGGACAACTCTTGTTGACTTCCACAACCTTTTCCAAAATGTGATTGAATGAATGCTAAAGACAGACCTCAGGATGTACCCACTGCCAAGAAAGCAGCCCATAAGTTCTGGGAATAGCAGTAGGCAAGCAACACTAGAAAATAATGAGCTCCTCTGTACTAGAACATTCGCAGGTTATGTGCAGGTTATATAGAAACATTTATACCCAATGGGGTAAAAACAGAGTTATTGATGAAACTCTGGCTCCATTCTGATCTCAGACCAGCTTGCGCATCCGTACAACTCCATTGCGGCTCATATTATTTGTAGTCCTCTCTGTGAGAGCTGAATAGCCTCCTTGTGGCACGCTGTCTCAGTGCTGGAATAATGCGCTATCTGTATGTCTAATGAAATTGTCTCTCACTAATGTGAAATCCTCATCTGAGGATGTCAACCTCCTTCTAAAACACAGGCGGCTAAAATCAAATGCTTGGCTTCAGTACTTCCATTGTAACTCTGAATCCCATGTAGCTCTGGTTGTGATCCTATTTCACGCTGTAAGGCGTGCTTAGTGTTGGACGGAATTATGTCCTTGCAGGGGAAAAATAATAATGAGTGTGAAGAATACTCAGCTGATTAACTGTCTTGTACAGAAGGAGAAAAAATAAAATAAAAAGAGCGTTTTATCCGAGGGGTTTGTTCCAGGCTAATTCCATGAATTAGACTTGCTCTGCAATTACAAGAATAAGAATCTCTTAGTAATAAGAGAATGAGGATGGGGATATCAACATAAATGGTGGATGTTAAAGAATGGTAAGACATTATCTTACACAGTAGCACTGCTGAACCTATAAGAACTCATTAAACAGTCATTTGAGCTCTATATTGGAAGTTGTCTGGAAAATACTGGCCCATACCTGTGGGTTTGGGTAGTAAATGCTCTCTGTCAAGAAAACAGAAGTCCTGTATATCAGGTGTATCAGGTATATCAGTCCTCACTTCTATGGTTCTGCTGCCTATGGGTGTCTTGCTTTGGAAATTTGGTTGTATACTAGTGGTCTCTCTGCTGTGTTGCACTGTTTGTTTTAATCTCCCCATCTACAAGAAAAAGAAAATAATGAAACTGAGAAATTAGACAAAACTAACTTCTGGGGAAAAAAAGTCAATGCATCACTTCGCATTTTAACAACTTAATTTTAGAGAGGGTCATAATATTAAAAATTAAGTTGATTACCTATATTGCCATCTAGAAGGTGCTACTGCATCTCAGAAACCCTGACACCCTTTCCTATTGATAATGACACTCCTCTCAGTAACAGCACAGTCAAGACCTTTGCAGGGATTGTGTGTCTTGGGAACTACAGCAAAACTTATGGTAATACCAACTCATACAGGTGGACTTGAACTCACATCCTTGATTTTGGCCTAAGCCAGGTCCACTTGTGGCTTTGGTCCACTCCTCCGTGCAAATGTGATCTTGTGTGTCCTTGAATCTTTGTCACTGTTAGCAACATTTCCTACTACACTATTAAATAATCTTTCTTTTGATATTTGGCCACTTCTACAGGACCTTCTTCAGGACCCTTTCTTCAGTCACAACCTGCTGAATCTTTCACTCGTGCTGCGGAGATTACGGCTTTTGGGGAGACAGGTGAGACCAACCCTGCTCCACTTTCCAGGCTTAATGCTCTCTTTCTTCTTCTCAGTGGTTGGAAGATGAGCTCTAGGCAGTGGTAGATCTTGGGTCTTGAACTTTGGGACTAAATTTTTAGTATAGAAATTCTTTGATTGTTCCAATCAGAGGAAGTATCCTAAACAATAGGTTGCTATAAATTAAAATGTTTCATCACAGGGACCTAAAGTTTCAGTGACTGCATTGGATATGTTTTCTGTTCTTACTTCTCCATCACTGGTACTTTGTAGGAAGTTGAAATTTTTGCTGGTGAATTAATCACATTTGCTGGAATATAAAATTACTAAAGCAGAAACATTTGTGGCAACTTCATTTTCACCTCCAAGTCTGTGATGACTATGAGAGTATGGTCTATGTAAATGAAAGTAGTTTTGCCACATACATGTTATTTCATTGTAAAGATAGCTGAAAAAAGAAATAGACCGATATTGGTTCTCATTGGATTTGCTTTGCAAAATATCTCTTGAACTCTTCATTCTTAATCCAGCTGTGGAAGCTACACTTCATTTGAAAGTGGTTGCTGGCCAAAAATAGTTATGGTGCTGGTACCCTAGCTCCTGCAGAGCTACTTCAAGGATAATAAGAAAGAAGACAAACTTTGCCTCCTGAAAATGACAAAGGAGAATTTTTGCAGCTCTCAGTGTTTTCCAAACTTTAGTGCCCTACAGAATAAGAAAATTGAGTGGCTATAATAGTGAAAAACGACAGCAACGCATCAGTCAGCTGACAGAGTGTCATTAAATGTGAAGAGAAATTTTTTTGCTGCATAGTGAGAAGCAGTCTTGATAAGACATTCCAGCTGCATCACTGTTCTGGCAAGGCTATTGATGAGAACTGCTGCTTGCAATTGTATGTCTGTAACATTTTCCCCTTGCAAAATGTTAATGTATGCTGAAATGGAAACGCACCAGTCCGCTACCTTTGCTTATCTATTAACTTCATATTCAGAAATATTTGTGAAATGGTAAAGAACCTTTTCGAAACTGGTCAAAAAAATACTTTTTATTAATGGCCCTGCTTGCTCTGTCATCCAGTTACTAGGGTTAACTTGACATGTCAGTGCCTTTTGTGAGGCATGTTATGTTGTGCTAAAAATATGAGCTTTTAATTTAGGACCCCGTCAACAAATATACTTTAGCCTCCAGACCTGATCTGGCTCCTTCAGATGCATCCTCTGTTCCATTAGCTTAGGTTTGGTACTTTGTGAATGTAGAGAGCAGCTAATGCCCATTGAGCTAACTAACCCTGCAGAACCCACCCAGCTCTGGACCAATGATCTTGGTTCATTTTTCAGATAAGGGAGAAACTGCCATCACTTTGTACATTGTGCATTTTTTTGGATAATAATTTAAAGGAATCTCTAAGTTTTTTCATCTGTATCATGCACAAATTCTCCATCCTTCTGAGCCAAATCATGCCCTAAGAAAAACTATCACTCTACTTCCATGAAATGTTACTTCTTAGTATGCAAAAGTGTTGCCTGTATAATTTTATGTGGAATCTTTCTGTTCCTCTCAATCTTATTATGATTGATTTGGCTGAGCTGTCTGCAAATATCAGATTCTCTGCTTGTCTTAGCCAAGATATTCTCATCCAGCCCTGTGTTTTTGTTTCATGGTGAAAGTCTATCAATCACTTTATTAAAGACATTTCAGACTTTTCCTTCGTCTAATAGCCCAGCTTTTGTGAATCACAGTGCTTCCCCAGTTGTTATGTGATGATGGTCATGAAGAAGAAATGCCTTACTTTCCTTTAGAGGCAACATAAGGGTATCATGGTACTCAGATGCACACAAAATACCTGAATGACCCTTTAAAAGGCTCAGCAAGCAGACAGAAGTCTAGCATTGGAGCAGGATGTGACAGAAGGTAATTATTACTATCCATAATACAGTAGAACCTAAAAGCCACTGTGAGATTGAAATTCCATTCTCTGGAACTGTTCAAAGGGATAGAGAGATGCTTTCCTTGCTCAGAATCCTTACTATTTAATTTAAAGAAAGATGCCAAAAGGAGGGGGGAGGCTTTTCATTACTAGTACAATGATAATAAACAGAATAGTGTTACAGCTTCACACATTCACAAACTATTAGTACTGATTGTTTAAAAGTTTTTATTAAGGGCTTATACGGAATTTTTAAGAATTCTATGTCAACCCATAGCCCTCTGTGCTCCCATTTTACATATTTGTCATCCCAGAAAATGTCAGTGATGTTTCTCTGGCTATTCTTTCTATACTAATTATTCCTTTACTTATGCATACAGTTGAAAAGATGGATAAATTGTTGGAATAGGTGAATTATGAGATGACATCCATGCTGAAGCAGCTGAAAATGGGATAACCCAATTCATGTACTGAAACAGGAGCAGATGTCAAAAGAGACAGCTTGTCTGGTTTGTTTGGATGATGATTCTCTAGCATGTATTGACGGAGCAAGATTGTCAGACAGCCTGTTTGTGAAGTTCAGTGTTGCCTGTCTTAATCGTTCTTTATGGGGAGGCGACATTTTGTTGCAGGCAATTGTAGAGTGAATTTTTTGTGAATTGTTTAAAGTAAACTAAAACTGTCCTACCAAGCGGCATTCTTTGTAAATACCCAAAGTCCAGTGAGAAAAACTGCCACCTTGACTTCTTAAAATTAAATTGGATGCACTTCCCCAACTGTGCACTGTGTGCAGAGTTGTTCTGTTCTCTTCCGCTTGTATCCAGACCAGGAGGATTCAACTGACAACAGTGACAAGGAAGGAGAGGTCCATGCTAGACAGAAGGTTGGGTAAACGGAGTCATTTAGAAAGTAATATACATCTGCTACATCTAGGGAGATATGCGTGCTCAGGATGCAGCTTGTGTTATGATGCAATTTTAGAGGAAAAGGAAATGAGGAATGTGAAGAATTTGGGGCATTTAGTAGTGTCTGGAAAAACAAAATTCTACCTGGCTGACCTTGGTTGGTAATCGTATTTTCAACTCTCTGCTGTCTTGGGTAAGTAAACTCAAAAAAGTGAAACATTCAGCTGGAAAACTGATGTTAACTTGTTAAAGGGTATGAAGTTACCCCTCAGGTTTTGTGAATCCAAATGATATTAAGGATCAAGGGTCTTAGGACCAAGGATTAGCTCCTTTGTAGCAAACTAAGGAACAGAGAACACTCCCTCCCAGAAGAATAAGAAAGAAAGGTTTGTAAAACCCTGTCTTCACAGACAGAAATTCAGGTTTTAAGTTAACCTGACATGGTCATATATGCCCACCCACCTCCCACAAATTATTTTCCTGAAATTGAATCTGCTTTTTTAGCTACATAAATCTTCGATTGAATTTTTCAGTAATTTTCTCACCAAAACACTTCCATTGCCTCAGATTTTTTCTCCTCTTGATGTTGTGGTCACTTTTGTTTGATGTCCACAATAGTCTGCTCCCCTCTACCTTTCTCCTTCTCCCAATTTCCTGAAGGCCATAAAACACAGACAATGACTTCAGGTTTCTCCCTTTTCATTTGAAATCCTTGTCTTTTACAAGACTGGGATTCTTCATGTCCAAATTTTTGGATTCTGCACTCTCCTCCTGTTCGTGGTTTACTATTACTAATGTGCTTTCTACTTCATTTCTCCATCCATGCATTTCTCCTATCATCCTTTGCGTGAGCTTTTCCATGTCCTTGAAAAAACCTTCTGCTTCCTCTATACCAACCATAAAGCCCTTCTTTCAAATCCATCCTTAACTCACATTGTTGCTTTTTACCTTCCAGTGACCATTTCTCTGTATCATGGACCGGTAGACCATTTCCTCACCAAGCAAATAACAAAACTGGAGAAAGATACACCAAGACACAAGATTTGCAAGTGTTATGGTCTGTTTTCATTAGATACTAACTCTCCTGCTCAGTATGATCTGCCCTTCCTTTTTGCATCTTCCCTCTTTAAAAGGATGCAAGTAGGTAGGCATTGCCTTTGGTTTTCTCCTTTTCTTTTTGTCTCTAAAAAAGATCAATTAGTGTTGATATCAAGGTTTATACTAGCACCATATCAAGGCCTTCAGCTGAAAGATCCTGAGGTCAAGGACTTTGTTATGCTATATCCTTGCTAAGTGAGATATATATTTCATTCTATATACAAATAATAGTAGCAGACTGAATGAAAAGGCCTTCAGAGGTTAAACTTAACATTAGTAGGAAATCTGTGGAAACACAGGTGTTTTAACTACTGGTGATTTTGTGCCAGCCATGGCATATGGAGCAGACACCAAGGAGATGGAACTGAAGACTATTGTTAGAATGCATCAGTATCATCCTGCATTTTGAGCATTGCAATCTAATTTACTGATCTACTTCATACCAGTGTATGCAAACTTATGCTTAAATATAGGATGAAACAGCCACATATTTTTAAAAGATGACATATTTTTATTTACACTTAATTTTTCACTTCCCAGAATTTTTCTGTCTTTTCATATTGCCTTATGGTGTGTTGCTTGACTCCCGTTCTCTGTAAGTGTGAAAAGTCAGGAGGAGAGTTCACAGCAGGTTGATGGCCTGGAGATTAAAAGTCTGTCTAAGGACATTTCAAAGTTGTAAAGGTATTATTCTCACATGTACTTATTTCTTGGTGGGTGTGAACAACAGCTACTCACCAAGCTGGTGTAGTGTGAAATAGTTTCCTGTGAAATGATGTGCAGACATATGCAGAAAGCCACATGTACAGCACATGCACAGACTCATCCCTGACTTATGATTAGTGAGACTCTTGCTGATAACCGTGATAGGAATGATCAGTGGGGCACCCAATGTTTTAATTACCCACACAACTATGTGGATTTTCCATATTTACCAGACTAAAAGCATGATCCTGTCCTGATGCTTTGGGATTAATACACTGGAAATGACCTTGATTTCTCAGCAGTAGTTCACTATTACTAGGCGAACTGCAGACTGAGAATTTGCTCTGTGTGTGGTTATTCTGTATACACTCCTTTGTCTGTCAATGCCTGGGATCAATTTTTCCCATGCCCCATAAAAGTAAGTTCTATTCTACTAAATGCTAAAAGTTATTCTTAGCCAACCTAAATATGTCAGCTAAATTAGACAAAAGAAATTTAAGTCTTTTAAGCAATTTTCAAAACATAATAATTTGATATCTGGCTATTATGGGGACAAATACAGAATATAGTAGAACTGCTACTGCTAATAATTTGCTTTTGTCTTTTTAAGGCAGTGAATAGGACACCAGAGAAAGTGGGTCCAAAGCTTTCGACAAAGCCTGCTCAATCACAGATGCCCAGTGTGACTGTGACAGAATGAGGGGCCTTTTCAACATGCACAAAAGTGAGCTCTTCCTGCCCTACTGCTGTACACCAGCACAGCCACACCTTTCTGGTGGGCCAAAAATTAGTGTGACACATGCCAGAAATGACAATAAGAAATGAAAAGGCCATATGGAGCCATTGCTGCCTGCCAGTCGTTGCAGTAGGTGGCAACTGGGACAGGAGACGTATTGGAGAGAGCTCCATGCATTAGGGGACTGAAGAGAGTAATGCAAAACCTGGATATGATTCCTGGCAAAATTTAAATTATTTCCCTCTTTATGTTACTTTGCTCAGTTGTAATGTGTTTATTATGCTAATAATTCCATATTAAGGGTATACTGAATTTTGCTCCGGAAACAGAACTCGGATTTGGTATAACTGCTAGGATGACAATTTTCTTGGAATAGTATTTAATGGATATTTGCTAACATATGCAGATACTTCAGTCACCTGAAAGTCAGGCATTTCATCTCAAATAGTTGTGTGGACTTCTTCTGAAGTCATTGAAGAGAGCTAGATGACTCCAGAACAGGAATCCTCCTATCCTAACAGAAGCAGATTGGATAAGTCGTACTTTAGTGGGGTTCATCTCATTCTAAAGTACTTCTACAAGAGACCAGATTAAACATACCCTGGAAAAGCTGGATTCTCTCCAATTACTAGAGTGACTGCTTAGGCGTGGATAATGCTCAGATGAGATTAATCCAACTCATGGTAAATACTTTCTGATCAGGAACTTAGTGGAATGTACCAACATTGTGAGGTCTTCTCAGATAATTCCTGGTTATTATGCATAAAGGATAAATTCAGAAATGCAGTGTAGGAACTAATGACATTTAAATGCAAAAAGGTATTGCAGTATGAATTTGTAGATTGAACTCAAGATACTCACAGGTACATACTATGGTTACTTTCATAAGAATGCTTTATTGTACACTGCACATCCAAACAATCTTTAATTTTGATTCCTAGTATACATCCCTGATGCTGCTTTGCTCTGGCATAGCGAGATTTCTTTATTCTTTTGTGCTAGCAAGTTAATTAATCTTTCCCTATTTAAGAAATATTTTTGCTAAGATTTTCTGGGTATTCCCTCTTCCCATCTTCTGATCCACTCCCTTTCATTATCAGAAAATTAAAATAAAAGTTTGATAACTATTGTCTTGAATACTAAAGAGTTTAAACATAACTTCTGTAGCAGATAGCATGCTAAATACATATGCTTCTAAATACTAAGACAAACATGATGAAAATTAAATCTCAGTGCTTTAGTTGCTTCCTCAAATACCTGGTGAGGCCATTCTTGAAATTTTTATACAGGAAGACCTCTGTGCATATAGCAGATCACAAATAATTTCACTCCAAATAGTGCTGTACTCTGCCACACTTGCTTGCCAGATGTCCCACCTCAAGCTCTAACCTCGCATCTTGTCCTGTGCAGATCAACCTCTGCAGAACGAACTAAGAGTTTCTACATTTTAGGAGATTACTCTGAGAGCAAAGAACTATTCAATGTGAATAAGGCTGCCAGACTGTGATCCTAAAAAGAAAGTATTCATTTTTGTTCAGCTGTAACCTAGCCTAAGCCAAGGAAGATCCAAACCAAAGAGAGAAGACCGAAGTTCTTGCATGACATTCAGCAGCCTCCAGGTGAATAGCCCCATCCATGCTGGTTATTAAGACATTATCAGACAAGGGAACCAGACTGTAAACAAAGCAATTGTGTTTCAGAATAAGGTTTATGCTGGAAACAATCCCAGGAGGAACAATTAGTTATCATCTGGCCCAGGTAAAACAACTGCCTATAACATAAATAGTTATTTTGCATTTGAAAGGTATATTAAGGTGTTAAAGCTTGTTAAATGTTTATTGACAAAAGAAAAAGAGAGCACTCATGCAGTCTTGTATCAGTCTATCTATTTTGCATGTTTGTTTGCTGATGAGAAGAATTTTCCCAAAGGAAAATAGAAAGAGAAAAAAGAAGGTAAAAGCAGCCCATTTGGTGACATTATTGTTAAACATGAACACCATTATCTGTGATCAGGCACCATTCTCATAAAAAAATGAATCCCAGAGGTGTTCATCATGACTCATGTGTTCTCATCATAGCCTCACTATGGGGCTGTGTGTCCAGAGTGTGATAGATCTCCCTCTCTGGAAAAGAGGGGGGTTTGTATTTTTTTTCTTGCTTCATATTCAGTCCTCTTCTTATTCAATCATTAACTGTGAGTAATTTGGCTTCATCTTCGTCTTCCTCCTAACTACAATAAACTTTGTGGACATGACCACAGGTTATAGGCAGATCACTCTATTATAAACACCATTTTCATTTGTTTCACAATGACTCAAGGAAGAGGTGATGTTACTGATTTTTTTAAATAAACTTTATTGTGAGTGTGGGGATAGAGCTTTCCTCTTTCCAGCAACTTGCAAGGTAGCTCTGTAGACTCATAAAAAGGCACAGAGCAATTTAGGAAGGAAATGAACTCAGAAGGCCATCTACCTGGTCCAAACCCCTGCTCAACACAAGGCTATTTGCATCAGGTACTTTGTCCGGACAAGTCTGAGTATCTCCAAGGACAGAGGTTCTACAATTTCCCTGGGTAACTTGTTCCAGTGTTTCACCTCCTTCACAGTGAATGTTTGTTTCCTGGTATCTCATTGCAATTTCCCTTGTTGCAACTTGTGTCTGTTGCCCATGTGCTGTCTCTGTGCACTGCTAAGGTCTGTTCTTCAGGCTGTACATGGCTGGCCTCCTGTGTTGGATGGGTGCAGTGCTGACTCATCCTCAACTGTTTGTGCATTTGTCTCATCTCACAAAATACGTGATGAATTTCCACATTTGGATAAGGAGGGGAACATGTTCATTTCCCTTCTACTATTTCTCGCTTTCATAGTTTGCTACAAGAAAAGACTGATGCAAAGGAAACATAGTTACTCACAAAATCCTTATATATTTCTTTATTCATGCCACAGAACCTACAGTAAATCTGTTGTTTGAATTCTTCATCCCTGAAAACTTTTATTCCAAGGAACCATTTATTTTCCTATTCAATGAGATTGGGAATTTAAGACACAATTTCAGATGGTATCAATAAAATGCTGTATATCTATGTGTGAAATCTGTCAAATTATCAGACAGGTATAAGCTTTCATGCATAGTTTGGACTGGTTGGAACTAAGAGTAAGGAAGATGTTTCTGCTAAAAATTACTGTTAGGTTTTGAATAAATAATTGAGACAAATGTCTTGATACCTCTTTCTGATGCTTCCTACACTGTAAGTAAAAGCTATTCTCGGAAGTAGTCTACTTGATTGGAAGGTCATGTGGAACATCTCAGATTGTGAGCACATCTGCAGAAATCTCTTCTGTACTTGGTTCCTGAAAAATAATAAAAAAAGGGAAGATGGAGAAAAGATGAGAGAGAATGAAATGTGGTAGTAATTATCTGCCTTCTAAAAAGCACATTGAAATTATGGAAGCAAGATTCTACTCAAGCAAAAACAGTGTTGCTTTAATTACTCTTAAAATTGATATTTCTTTAATGGATTCCTAATTAATCAATTTCTATATACAAATTTGTGTCTCACTGTATGTAAACAGTTGCACCAACAAAAAATTGGGTTCTCCTATCTGTAGAGAACAGAAAATTAGGCCCTGAAGAGAGTCAGCTCATCATTATGGAATTAAATTAAGTTTATTGATTAAACCTTCATATTGTGGTTGGGCTTTTTTGGAGGCATGAAGTAGTCTCATTTAGTTACATTACAGCAGTGAGTGGAAGTATATTTAAGGGAAAGGGAATTGCCAGTTCTCTCCAGAACAATTGCAATACACGCACTTTACTGACTTAAAAAAAAAAAACAAACTACGCAGTTATAAACTAGGAGGAATATTTTTCTGTAAGGTTTTGGTGACAACAATTTCAAAAGCAACATTTGTTTGACTTCTCAGGTTTCTGCTGGAGATCTTGTGCCAGCCCTACCAGTCTCTCCCTTGCTGACACCATGGTCATCTGATGGACATGAAGGTCTGATGTTCAGAGGTCTTTCATGGTTCACATGCATTACAGCATGCTGAGTCCATGGAAGTCACGGCAAACAGACTTCTCTTAGCATGTCTTTTTCTTCTCTCCCCACACCCCTTCCTCCCTCTCTAATACTGTTGCTGTATCTCCTCCCCTCCACTTCCCTATTTTCACAGGGAAAGCTGAGGAATTAAACTGTGTGTCAAATATTTATTGACCAGGTGAGAACTGGAAGAGAAGCATATGCTTTTACCTGAATATCTCTTTCTAACAGTCCCTCTAGTTCTTAAAGTCAAAAGTTGCTCTTTTTGTGGACAGTTTCTGTCTACAATTCAGGTAACAAGTAAAATATATTGCTAGTAAAATGCGCAGTTCTGTGTCATCTGCTGGCTAAAGCCATGCAGTGCAGAAAGACATTTTCCTTATAACTTTGCTGCTGTGACTGACTTACAAATAACTGTTATTAAGGTCCTTGGATGTGGAATGGAGAACACTAGATGACCTAACCTACCTAATAAGGCTAAACTTCCACCAGAGAGTAGGATAAAATAGAAAGACTCAGGCCCATTTGTGATCAATGGAAAATCTGGACCCAGGTCCTTCAGAAATGCAAAGATACTTTTCACCAACAATAGCGATTAGCACCTTTCTTACATCGTTTTATTGTTTAGCCATGTATTGGTCTGTGTCAACACAGATTGACAAAGTCATAGAATTTTATTGGACAATGTGAAAACTCATTTGCAAATTTTATTGCAGTCCATCATTGCCTGCATTCACAGTCCAGAGGCCTTCCATTGTTGTGAATAACAATTGGGAGTAATTTCTGGCTATAGTCAATGTAGAGGTTGCAGTCTTCCACCGACAGGTGTTCTTTCCTAATTGCTTCCATTAGTTTCTCTTTATTGCAGGGCTTCATCACCCGATGAATGCAGTGCTTCAACAAATACCAGACCAGATCTATCAGCTCCAGTGTGTGGCATGATAAACAATGTACACTCATTGAGCTCAACCTTAGTAAAACGCTCTAGTCAAATGTATAGTATTTATTTCCCAATAAAATAGTTATTATACCAAATGCAATATTTTAAATAGAAAAAACTACTGGTGCAGATTTTGTGGCAAATACAAGTACTTGCCAACATTTGTATCAGAAATAGTGTGGCCAGCAGGACAAGGGAAGTGATTGTCCCTTTGTATGTAGCCCTGGTGAGACTGCAGCTCGAATATTGTGTTCAGTTTTGGGCCCCTCACTACAAGAAAGACATTGAGGTGCTGGAGCATGTCCAAAGAAGGGCAACGAAGCTGGTGAAGGGTCTAGAGCAAAAGTCTTATGAGGAGCGGCTGAGGGAACTGGGGTTGTTTAGCCTGGAGAAGAGGAGGCTGAGGGGAGACCTTATCACTCTCTACAACTACCTGAAAGAATGTTGTAGCGAGGTGGGTGTCGGTCTCTTCTCGCAAGTAACAAGTGATAAGATGCAAGGAAATGGCCTCAAGTTGTGCCAGGGGAGGTTTAGATTGGATATTAGGAAAAAATTCTTCACCTAAATGGTTGTCAAGCATTGGAACAGGCTGCCCAGGTAAGTGGTTGAGTCACCATTCCTGGAGGTATTTAAAAGATGTGTAGACATGGTGCTTAGGGACATGGTTTAGTGGTGGACTTGGCAGTTTTAGGTTAACGGTTGACCTCGATGATCTTAAGGGTCTTTTCCAACCTAAATGATTTTATGATTCTATGATTTGTAAATATGCTGGCAAGAGAAGACGTGATTCCCATGGGAAGTAAAGAAACTTCTGACCTAGTAATCTCACTGCACCATAAAGCTTGATTTCATTCTAGATCAAGAACCTTCTTGTTCATCAAATATTTGCCTACTTTAAATCAGAATCATAGGTATTTTAGCAAAAAAGAAGAGCGCATTTTGATTCCTCTTCCTTTTCATACTCACTGAAGTATTAGCACAGGTATCCGCAAACTGGATTTTTGCTTGCATCTTGCATTCTGGATTATCTGAATTTTGTGGTACTGCAGAGAGGTAAATGAAGAACAGAATATGCCTTTCAAGCCTTTTGCTGTTTGTGGTGACACTCAAACCAGAAAGAATATCACTTGATGTTTTTCAGATCTGAGGTTACATTTGCAGAAATGACATTTAAAAATAGCAACAAATGCCCAGTGTCTTCTTACTTAGGAGCTGAAGAAATTCAGTTGAGAATTCTTAAAGACAAAAAGCCCAGAGAACCATTGTACGCGTTTTTAGCATCTTTCCTCAGAACAGAAGTGTAGTTTGACTAAAATCACAATTACGTAACTCCATAGCTGCAAGAAATTTCTTCAGAAGTCCCTTTCTGCTATGGTATTACTTTAAAAACATTCTTCAGTGCCAAATTTCCATTAAAAGTAAAGAACTTTTTTTGACCATTGTACCTTCAAAGGTAGGTGTTGTCTCTAAAAGCCCTGATTTTTGTTTCTGAAATAAATTGTTCTCTACCATTGTCTTTTTGCATTCATTCTCTCCCCATCTCTCTTTTTCTCCATGGTAACACAGAAGTTGATAATAACATATGACACTTACCAGCAGAAGAATTCAGAAGGGAGAAGTGTAAAGTGCAAGATATGTAGAAACCTGTGCCCAGAGCTGCACACTAGCTTTCTAACTTCTGCAGGCTTTAACCTTTTTTTCTGCTCTGTTCAGGTTTGGCTTATTCTCCCAAAAGGCTGGGTCTCATTGATTTTATCTGTCATTTACTTTACCCTTCTTCTTTTCTCTTCATTTCTTCCTCAAAGTGCAAAACAATACCTCAAGCTTTCCTGTTGAATGTTTCAGTACTAACTGTGAGAGGAGAGAATTGTGTGGCTGCTAACCTGAACTCAAAGGCAAATATCAATACAGTTGATACCAATGGAGGCTTGCAAGTGGAAACGGAATCAATCAGCAGCATAACAATGAAAACAGCAGCCAGTCTCTGTTTTACAAGCTCTTTATAGGACGAAACAAAATTTTGCTGGATCAAGTTCCTCTAGGCCATGTATTGGTTTTCTGGCAAACTCCCAGCTGACCATCCATTGGCATACTTGTGGCTGTTGTGCCTGGACCAGATGCTGTTGCTGGGAGAATTCTTCGCACCAAGAAAAATCAGAAATTAGATTTTCAATCAATGTCATTTTGTCTCTTTGCTCTACAGGCCAAATTACAGAACAAAAGACCTTTCAGATCCCTCCTTTGTTTCAGCTACAGTACATAGAAGTGCCCAAAAATCCTCATTGGCTGATGCCCTTCCCTGCTACCTGATGTAAACAGGATGTCTCATTCATTGTGCTATTACTGCACCTGTATATTTTTGACCATGTTGCTTGTACCTCAGCATCTCACAACTGTGTTGGCCAAATGCTTAGCCAAGTGAAAGGCCAAATTGGTCTGGAGGACTCACAAAACACAGTCCATGACTACGTTCTCCCTATAACTGCAGTGAATTCAATTAATCCCCATTTTCTATTGGTCTCCCAGAAAGAATGCAAATATCAGCACAATTATATGAATTTGTAACATTTTTACACACACACACCTTCTTTCTCCTTTGTTTTTGGGCATGCATCCAACAGAACAATATGTGTCACTGAAGTTTAGAGCCATTTGCTTAATCCTACCTTCTGGCACTCTCACCTGCGAGTCACAGCCATGGTTACCAATGGGATAGACAGATCCTCCAGAGTGCAAACCCCTGCTTCAAACTTGCTCTCCCTTAAACTAGCTGGCAGAGACAAGGTTTTTCCGGCAAAAAGTTAGGTGCTGAAATGCTCATCATTGGAAAATGTGGGGTTTGTACACATTTTGGAGGATGATTTTGTTAAAATATTGCACTGTGACATTTTTCAGTCCAGAGTATTTCTATTTTTGGTACCAAAAGCAGCTTTTCAAAAACCAATCCTCATTTCAGCTAGTGAAATAAATTATTCATAGGCTTTTATTGCATAGTGAAGTTGTCTAGCTGTGTTTGGGCCCAGTGCTTGTAAGCTCGTCTGCCTCTGCTCTCACATTTCAATTTTTGCTCGTTTGCTTCCCCAGATCTGTGTTCCTTAGAAGGAGAACATTTTGAGAACAAAGAGTTATTTTCTGCAAAGAGTTAAGACAGCAAACAAAGCCAACCTAGGACATAGCATACTATGCTGCTCTTCCCAGTTCAAAAGAAAGGGGGATTTGTCACATGGAGGATCCCTTTGTGGGAGCTGCTGGCTTGCATGGGTGTAGACCAGCTGAATATAAAGTGCTTTGGGGCAGCATAGAGAGGAGGACTTGATGTTGGTTTGAAGTCAGTGGACTACCTGTTGGGACAGGGTAGGTGACACGTCCTCCCACCACTGGCAGTCTTACCAGCATGGCTACGAATTTGCCCTCTTTATGCCAGAAGCCATGATCTCATATTTGTTAGGTATTGGAAACAGTCAAAGTCAAAAACACTCCTACAGTTTTGAGGACGCGAGGATATTATTCTACTGCTACGCTACAGCTAGTTATGCTGTGCTGCTCTCACTTACTACCTCCTGTGCTGCCACCTGCCAGACCCAGCCCGCCTCATCCAAGCGCCGTCTGGCATTGCTGGAGCGTGAGGGGCACGGCTTCCCCGTGAAGGTGGAGTATGTTGGCACCGCAGGCCAACAACCCTTCATTCTTCAATATGGCTGGCGCCCAGGGTCAGCGCAGGAGAAGGTTTTTTTTTTTTTCTGGTCCAAGTAGCTCAAACAAAAGCCAATTATTGCACATATGACGAGTCTAACAGTGCTCCTTGAAAGCAACACTGTAATTGTATGGCAGATATGTGCAAGTCCCCAACTCACCTTTGGATTGGGAAATGTCACGTTCACCTGGCAGGTTAAGAATTTAGACACTGAACCTGTCTGAAGATACAGTATAAACTGAATGTCCTTTTGTTGAAACCACGGCGCTGCTTCCATGAGATTTGCATTTACCTCCTTCCTTTCAGTCTTTGCAGCTGGTAACAAACAGTCCAACAGGTCTGAGGGTTTTTGTCCTTTCCTAGGACAAACCCGCTGCTCCCCCTCTGCGGTCAGGGTAAAACCACAGAGTGGAGGCATGGCAGGGCTCAGGCACGCGCTGCCGTGGAAGAGCAGCACAGGCGACGGTGTGGCAGCTTGTGGCGTTATGGTATGTAGCCCATACAACTGCAGAGAGGCAGATTGGCTGGCCTGAGCACAGCCTCTTCTGCCGAGGTGCGCTACCACCGGCTCACTGAAGTGGGGACCTGTATGCTGGGCCCACTCCTCCATTCACCCCCATCACTCGCCGCCGTGGCTGCGGTCCAGATGGACACTGCGTTACACAGGCTGGAGACGAGGCTTTGTTCTCGCTGTCAGTACTGTGCAGCCCATTTTTCTGAGGAAGCAGCTTTCAGATATTTGGGGTTGTGCCAGGTCCTGATAATCCAGAAAATCCTGAATTTAAGCATGTTCCTTAAAAACGATGTTTCCTATACCTTTCTGTCCCAGGCTGTAAATGTTGCCATAGGAGTAAGGGCACCTTGTTTGGCAGAGGTTTTTGTAGGTTCATGTGCAGCTTTTGTTTTAAAATATATTAATTTATTATAATGTAAAATAATCTGCCCAGGGGATGTGGGATGTTGTTGGACTGCAACCAAGTATTGGCTTGCAGCCTTCTAAACCAGGGTGCTAAGAAATAAATCCTAAATAGAAATGGACGAACGGAAAATGTATTCAACAGACTTCACCCTTCTTTTCTAAGGTTTCTCCTCAAAACAGTTGATGTTTTCTAGATTTGTTCAGCACAAACAGCAAAAGTTCTTTGCTTAATTGCAAATTATTTGAAACATCTTTTCCCTCTTTGGGGGCTCCATGGACTTCTAATTACATTGCATTATTCCTTCTCTCTGATTAGATGAGTAAAAAATTCATAGACAAAAAAGACATTAATTATAACCTGTTTCCTTTAGGTGTTATCTTAACACCAGTACTCTTATATATAAAGCAACAACCAAAGAATGTGGGTAGGGAAAACATACTAAAATGCTATTGTAAAATGACTAATTTGAGTGTTATGCAAACAGCACATTATTTTCCTTCCAAATAATTTTGAAGTGTACTTTCTACACCTTGCAGTCATTTCTGCACGTTTTAGTTCTCATTCTGCTAACCATTGACACTGATTTCCTGAGGTCTTACAAAAACTAGTTAAAAAGATCCCCAAAAGGTGAGGATTTAAAGATTCATAGATTTTTTTTTTTCCCTTCCATTGGTGTTTTAGCAGGACAATGCACTGTTCTGGAGTAAGATCATCATATTGGCTGTGATAGTTATGACCTTTCATATGTTCATTTACAGAATCTGTCAGACTTTTTTAGCATGTTTGGTGAGTTGTAATGACTTTTTTTGGCTCAGTTGCCGCCAAGTGAAATGTAGGTTCGCATAACATTGTTGCATTACCGATGATTATTTTGCATGTTTGTAACATCTGAAGATCAATGAGGAGAGGGTACCATTGTGCTACCCCCTTTACAAACACAAAACCTAAGTGAGCACTGATTTTTAACATCACAGAATTTATATTCCTGCAGCATTTCTGCAACTGGTGGCATTTAAGGCAGCTTTCTGTGTCCACTGGCACTCCATTGACCTTAAAGGAGATTCCTATGGGAATGGCAGTCTTCTGCTATTCTGCCAGCTATAAAGTTGGGAGAAAAAGACAGAGGGAAGAGACATAATGTGCAAGCAAGACTGATGGACACAAATTAATCCAAGCCAGCCCTGTGCAATATGAGGTATTCAAATCTATTTGATGTGTTTCACATTGATTGTTCCCTTTGCAAACTGAAACTGGACTAGCATGGTATGAAGGAGTAGTTAAAGGAATTAGCTTTGACCTTAATTGAATTGTAGAATGTTCATATTTATGGTTACAGGAGTACCTTGGTTTTAATTGGAAGCTATCAGAAGGAATTTACACTTCAGGGTTTGGAAGGATAATCACAGAGTACTGGGTTGAAAGTGCCGATATTGTCTCAGAAAAATCAGAGATTTTGACAAAGAAAATCATTACCCTCTTCTTATCAGCACTCATTATGCTTGGGGAAAAGCTCCTGTCTAAATCCAGAAATTTGCCATGCTATGCTCCTGTAATGTCATCTTTACAATTAGTTTTTAACACAGTGTCAACAGAAGAATGCCAGTTGACAATGACTAAGCAGAGGGAGAGGAGTCTATTTTTTACATGGCAAAACATTTTTATTTTTTCATTTCCTCACTTACCCACACTGTTTGTCTCTTTCCGTCACCTGTTTTGTCTCTTCAGAAAGCCAGGCTGTGACCTGTCTGTGTCAGGCACCCATTTTTCATTATCTGTGTAGGTAGGTACTCTAATATAAATAAATAATAAAAAGTCTTTGTCACTCCTCAGACAATAAAACCTTTAGCGTAAGTGGTGAGACTACCGCTTGGGTACGAACATACTACATTGAGGTTCCAGCTACAGATCATTTACATTGATCTAGAAACTCCATGAAGAAACTACCACAGACTTTATACATGCTGAGTTGAAAATGTACCCCACCAAGCCCCCTGTTGTGGATTGTCTGGGGAAAAAACCCAAGAACCCCAAAAAAGAAAAAGAAGGACTGTCATCTTCTGATAACACTAATGGCAACAGCATAGTTTACCTGCATGTTTGACTACCTCAGAAGGGATGTATAACTTTATGCTTGACTACCTCAAAGATCTTGAAATTTAGGTTGGTAATCAAAAATATTTTGATTGCAAGCTTTATCTCTTGAAATGTTACAAGAAGGCACTAAATTTATATAATTAACTAAGTAAATAGGTAAACCAGACAATTATATAAGAAACCTTAGCTAAAACAGGCTTCTGAGGGATTTGACAGATTACAGGCAGCTAACACTGTCATAATCACTGTTAAAATCCATAATCTCATTAACATCAAAGAACTGGAATAAAAATGAACAAAACTGAAAAATTATTCAAAAAAGATAAGAAATCTTTTTACTATAACCTCCAGTACTGTTGTGAAATATAAGAGGGAATGAAGGAAAGCAAGAACATTTCAGAAGAGGCTGATAAAATGAAAGCTGTGAAGAAATATCTCCTGCCTTCATTTCCAGCACTTACAATTGAAGATGTGACATTTACTCCAGACTAATGTCTGTTAAGAGTGCTCTGTCATAGGGGACAGGGGGTGTATCCAAATGATGCATAAGAGTAATAATAAAATCAGAGAAAACAGAATGGTGGAGCTCATAATTTTCTCCAGTGTTAAAAATCCTGCATATCTGTTCAATGATTTCTACATCGAACGACTGTTTTAGTATGTTCTTGTTGTTTATGTCAAAATTTCCCAACAGGTTAAAAGCACAAAATCAGCATTTTTGTACTATGTTTTTATCTAGGGTAGAAGGAGCTGGTGAGCTTAGCTAGATTGTATACCTTGTTTATTGTTGGTTTTGCAGACAGAATTGCAAAATTTTTGATGAAGATAATATCATCAGGTGGTTTTATGCCTTTTTGTCACCCATGATATTTTTACAATGTTTTGAGGAATCAATATTTATGTAGATTCAAAAAAAGGGGGAGCTTTCTATTTGATGTAAGCAGTCCTAATGCACAGACTCAAGAGAAACCCTAAATGTGGCAATTCATCAAATTCTTTTTTCAGCCAAGCAATTCTTTTTACATTACAACACCCTCTGTAGGTTACAAGCAGCATCCTGTCAAAAAACAGGATGGGAAGGTGAGCTGATTCTCCTATGTCAACACCATGCAAGAAATAATCTCAAAATAGAGAATAAATTACAGATAAATAAATAAATTCCTGCTGTTCACAGCAAGCGATATGACATGGAAAGCCCTCTCCAGGAGGTGAGCTTTAAGCCTTTTAGTGATGTGAAGTCAAAACCATCAAGCCCGTAGTCAGGGTATGCTAGCCATGGCACAGTGCTAGACCTATGTTGATGAAGAGCAAGCAACAATTCTGCCCTAGCTCCAGTTTCTATGATCATTTTAGTGTGTAGTCCTGTTTAGAGTATGTTATGATAATGTAATCTGGAGCATACAAAGGGCCGGATGATAGTTGATGATTGTCTCTGAAAGATACAGTTAGTATCTCTCTGTAAATATATGCTTCTAAATGGTGAATAAAACCCAACAACAGACCTGTTCACAGCAGCTAACTGATTCTCAAAGAATTTGACTACTTCTTAGATTGTAAATCTCATTATCTAATATTTTATTGGAAAATTAAATCAAATTGTTATTTGAGATGTTGTTGAAGAAAACGGAATCCGGGCCTGTGATCCTCCAACATTTGGTAAAGCTGACATCTGGTTGTGCAAAAGAATAAAAGACCTCTAGAATGGAGGTAAAATAACTCATTTCAGATGCTTCAGATTAAGACTGAGGCAGTCTCAGAGATGTCATAGATAAGAAATACACATTTTATATTCACAGCAGAAATGCAACAGCAAGGTTATTACAAACAAGGCAGAAGCATATTCACACAGTTAATTATAACTGCTATTGCAGAGATGTTAACTTTCTGGTCCCTCATCTATTTAGACTTTTTAAAATCAAGGTCATGTAAAGGTTAAGCAGACAGAGGGAGAACAGGGTTTCGTGGGACAACCCCACCTGAGGCCTTTGATCAATCATTCCAGAGGATCTTCTGGGTCTAGAATAGGAATGGTAGAAAAACTGCAAAGACAATATAATTAGCAGGTAGGTTAACAGGACCTCATGGGGAGGGTTAGCAAAACCTACTCTCAGATTTAAAAAAACAAGGGTGGACACCTGACTGTTCTGTAGAGAAAATGAGACTAGTAAGCAACCCAGTATATGCAACCTCCTGTCTAAACAGCAGGCTGGATATAGTCCTAAATTTTTGTCTCTCTGAATTGGCTACCAGAATTGCAGATGGTACCAAATCTACCTTTTTGCCACTTTTTCAATAATCTTTTGTTTACAGCTATCTGCAGAATACGTGGCTGTGTGTACATGGATCTAATTTAGGGGAACAAAAATGGGGCTCTTGCTCTCTGCTCGGACACACAGAGACTCATTCTTCAATAGGTGCAAAAGGGAAACCAGATTCCCAACACCAGGAGGTTTGGTCCAATGAACACATGGTGATAAGCTCTTCCAACCCCAAAACCATATGATACCTGAGTCTTGGTGTGGCTTTGCTCCAAATCAGGGAGGTGATAATAACTGCTCTCACTCATGCCACCAAGGTCCCTATGTAGCCTCTGTTGCATTGTGACCCATAGGAAGACCAATGTTATGCTTCATTCCCCAAGTCTGTCTGGATCGCGTATCAATGCTTCTGGGTCAGCTACAGCATCTGAAGTTTTGGGTGCTGTCTTTTTGCTCATTAATCCAGCATTGATGGGTTCAGTCCCTGCAGTTGGGGTGCTATTATACTACAACTGTATCTTCCAGTAGGACAGATGGGCAATATCAACAATGGCTCTTTGAAAACAATTAAGAAGCATTTTTGAGCAGAGGCCAGTGTGCCCACCATCATGGTAAAGTAGTTGGTCTATCCTGGGTACTGTTCTTGTTAGTCTGACTCAAAGAGAGAAAGAAAGAAAAAAAATTATTCATTAGCAAAATGGGTCCCATATTTAGATGTATGAAAAGCAAAGCATGCGTTTTTAAAAAATGGAACTGGGCACTATTCAGGCAGCGCTCTACCATTTTGACACGCCATGTGGACTCCGGTGTAAAAAAAAAAGAAAAAAAATAATAATGCATATGTGTGGTAATAATCTGCACATGACTGGTTGCTGTAATGTGCACTGCTGCACTGCCAGCAGGGAAGTGAGTGATTGCCTCTCGCCTACACAATGGACGCTGGCTTTGCCTCACATGGTTTTTCAGCAGGAGAACAAGTAAGGGGGGGGGGGGGGGAATACGGAATGCAAACCACTGCCTGACACCACTGCCTCCCAACCCTTGAGGCTTGATTAAGTAGTCAATAAGAAGTTTTTTGGCTTTTTAAAAATTTTTAGATGGGCTACTGTGCCCAGGGTACTTGCTGAGCGAGAGATGAAAGGCAACTACTGTCTTTTGCTTTGACCTCTGTGTCTTTTAGCCTAGGTGGTGAGACATATGCCATAGGAGCCATGCTCATCGGGAAAGTTTTTACTTGTTTTGCTAGTCTGGTGGCTCATCCGGAGCAGTTTGATATTCAAATGAATCTGTCAGGAACAAGAGTGTGGTGCTTCAGTTCTTGCTCGGGCCTGATGACATTGATTTGTGAGCATACTGCTTGACTACGGGATGTGTGACAGATAAATTTTATCAAAATTAAGGCACAATTAAACATTTCATCTTCCTAATTACTGGCTGTAGATTCAGCCTGATGACCATGTGCTGTAAGAAATCAGCGACCATTACACATTTTAATGGAGCACAGCTGTCTTACAGCTTGGTAATATTTGCACAGTGCCACAGAACTGTAATTTATGATAAAAAGAAAAAATGTGTATTGGCTCTTTTTTGCCAAAATAGATTAAGGATTCATATACTTTAATGAGATTTGGACCTAGCCTTGGATTATCGTTATAAATGATTTATGTGCATGTTGGTGGACTCCTGTAGTTTTGAGTTGATTTGTGTTTTGGTCAACCAATATGTAATTCAGTATTTCCTTGTGTGCCAGTATTTGCATTCTTTCCCCTCTCTCCATTTCAGTTCTGGTTTTCCGCCATAACTTAGCGAGAAGGGCAAGTGGGAAGGTTAAGAAAGCATTGAGGCGTATTTTCCAGGAGCCTCCCTCACAGCAAAACCCACTCCCGAAATCCCTCCCCTGCTCCCTTGCTCCACACCCTGAGCACAGAGAGGACAGAAGGGAGGGAGGTGAGGGGAGGTGGGTGACACCGGCCTGGATCAGGGTCACTCCTGCAGCCTGGAATGCAGGGCACAGGGGAAGAGATGCTACCTGAACCCCTGCTCAGGCAGAGACCTGCTCGAACATTGTCATATCTCAAGGCAGAGTATGAAAAACCTTCCTCCTGCTTGTTTAAAGCATGACCTACAAAAGGGTGTTTGCTCCCTCACTTGGTATTTTTCCTGTTCCAGTCAGGTTTTCCAGAAAAGGTGCTGCTTCTCTAAAGGGAAAAAAACCCAACAACATATGTACCAAAGTTAAAATTTTCGGAACCACCTTTCTTCTCTATTCTTTTCTTCACTAGGTTTCTTTCACAGATTATTTAAAGAGTGTGTGGAGCAGGGGGAATGATGAAGATAAAATTAGGTGTTTTATATATATACATATCTACATACATATATATATATATAAAATGGCTGTGTTTGTATTTGTGCATGTTTTAATTTTACATTAAACTTAGTGAACCAAATTAGCACTAAGTTTAACTACCTAGATTTCCAAGGAGTCACGCTTAAGTCCGAGTTTGGCCCCATATGTTGCGAAACCCTGAGATCCATATGTGCAGATGAAAAGAGAAACTAAATTCTAATTTTCATAATAAAAAAAAAAAAATCCTGTCCAAGCTTGATTTACTTCAGTGTTCATATGCTGGAATGTTTCATACTGTACCAGGTTGCATATGCTTGCACACTAATTCTCAATTGCCGTATGCAGTTTGTGACAACCATCTGCTAAGACCTCCCTTAGAGTTCTTTCTCCCACTCAGCCCAGCTGAAATAAAAATATGGACAGAAACAACTTCTGCAGGGAGACGAAAAAGTTAATAGGGGACTTGGAGTTGGCTGTGTATCTGATTCGAATTCAATTGCTCCTACAACTTATGCCCTACTTAAAAACATTCCTGAGGTGTAAAACATTAAATATAATGGAAAACTGTAAAATAAAGCCATACTTCCTTTGACAGACTTGACTGTGCTAGAAAGGTAGTAATAAAATATGTACGCACAGTGCACATGTGTTAGCTAGCTCTCACTAACAATTCTAAAACAGCAGCTTAGACTAACTGTGTATAGCACCTTACCACATTAAAGCACCCTAAAGCAGGAGGGGGATGAGTGGTGAGAAAAAGAGGGTGTGAGAGAGAAGGGGCTGAAAAATCTGCTCTCAGTTTCATCGCCAGAGATGTAATTCCATTTAAGCCAATCTCATCAGAAACTCTGAGTGCCGGGTGTCGGCTGCTCCTGTTCAAGCCAGAGGGGCAAGCCAGCGACCAGAGCATCTGAAAATCAGGTGAAGAAAATGGATAGAAGAACAAGTGATGAGCAATGATAGAGGAGGGAGCCGTGGGGTAAGAAAGTGAAGATGGACTGTTACCTTCGAGTCTCTGATCATCTGCAGTTTTCCATTTCACCTTATCATGCCGTAATGGGTTAAATTCCCCATCATGAGTATTTTTGAGCACTCAGGAAAACAGGAGGGAGAGAGAATTCAAAAGTCCAAGTAGTCAGACCCCTGCCCCCAAACAGGACTGGCTACGCCAAAGCCATGGAGTGCAGGTGGCAGTGATGGTAAGTCAGTGTTAAGCTAATTTGTTCTTAAAACCTCCTGATACAACAAAGTTGATCCAATCAGATTTTTCCTAAGATCAAATCTATTTCCATTTCTACCATTTAAAGCCTCATGCTTCTTGCTGGAGTGTTAGCTGTCATGGAAAAAGGCGGTTGTGTGTTCCCTAGTGCTGTTCCTCTGCACATTCGCTGAGGTCCTGGTAGTGTAGAGCTGAGGTAAAGATGACTTCAGATGTCTTCTGGGCAAGAAATCTGTATCTACATGCCAATATGATGTTCATCTAGTTCATAACAGCATGATGTTTTTGCCCCATGTTTGGTTTGTAAAAGGACACTAGTGGCCTGAGTGAAGAATTAAGAATTATACATTTTGAGGTGTAAATCATGGGTCTTGGTCTGCATTTCTGTGATGACTTTACTTCAGCAGGTTTTCAGTGTAAGCATGAGTGAAAAATCAATCCCAGTGACGAAGCCTAACAGCTCAGAATTAAAAGGGGGAGAAGGGAAAAGGGAAAGAAGGAATAATTTTACATCTGATGAAAAAAAGCATACCTGGAACTCATGTTTTCTTAGATTTTTAAAGGCAACACATCAGGGTGTTTGGCAAACACAGCTTTCCTAGGTCAGAATGTCTCAGGTGATACCTTGGGTTTTAAAGGCTTAGTAAATCATTAAGGGATTTTCACCCTAAAAATTGTGAGGCTGCGCATATGTAAACCTTGAAGTTGAAATGGGTTTGAACTATTTTAAGAGCTTTTGAAAGGCTGGCATATTAAGTTATATATCAATCTGTCCCCCATTGGTTATTATCTTAACAGCTGCTATAAGTGTAGCCTATCAGTTTTAAATATAGGCACAGCAGTAAATAGTGCATTATGATATTCCAGATGGAACACTTAAAATAAATTGAAATATCTGTATATTTGAGAGTTTTCTCCAGCACCACTATTATGTCATCTTTTTCTGTAGGTAGTGTAACAATCTCTTATCCCTACAGCATTAAAAAGTTTGAGGATATGGATGAGTGAAGAACTGATGACAACCAAATATTCAGCAAGACCTTTTGGCCGCAGAAAATGTTTCAGGGTTTGATGCAGGAGTGGAAGAGAAGAAGGAGTGTACCAGGCTCCAGGATCTGGTTTCTATTCTTCTGGGTATTTTCTACTCATGCCAACTGTTGGAAATCTCTCTGGGGCCATGGCATCGTGAACCATCTGTTGCTGACTTCTAGCATGAGGTGCCTTGAGGGGTGTCATCTCTAGAAGAGGAATGAGTACATGGAATTAGGGAGAAGGGCAGCTCTAGTGACCAGCATTTCTGATGGGGAAAACATCCTGAATCCAACTGAAGGTTGCATGGCCTTCCCATCACACACCATAACTGATGTGCTTTGTTTACAAAGTGAAAGGGAAGTGAAATGACATTGATCATTTTTCCTCTGCTGTCAAATTAGCCTTTGAGGGACTGGGGCTTGATGTGAGGTGGTATAATTCAATGGCTGAGCTGAGAGACTGGCCTGCTAAGACCTGGATGTGATACCTGTACTAATTACCATGTCGGTTAGTATTGCACTAATAACCACACACAAGCCTCTGCAAATCTGCTTTTTTTTCCCCCACTGGCATTGTTTAGGACGTTGATGCTTGCCTCATTGCACAGACAGGGAGTTTAGCTGCTGGCCTTACTGTAGTTGCTCCAGAGGCCCAGTAGTTCAGCAAATTTAGAAACATAGGAGGCAAGGTATCATGTCTCTTTGTGCATGTGTGCTTGATCACTGGGGCATTGAATAGATCAACTTAACCTTGCCGTAAAAAGATAAAAATATATCCCGACATACATCCTACAACAAAATGAAGGAACAACAGTACAAATGACAGAAGGTAGTGTAACTGTGATTGTGCTAAGCTATTCAAGGAGCCTTGTCCATCACCGCTGGTCTTGCATGCAGCTGAGTTGGCTTTAGAGCATCAGGTTCTTTGGAAGATACTTGGGAAAGACTTTCAGCAGGCCCAGGAAATATTGCTCTTATTGCATGCAAATACACATTACTTGCTATCTACTTGAGTTTTCCTCACCTCTTTGAAAGCCACTTCCTGCACTGGGATATTGTGGCCACTTTTCAAGTAAGATACAGGCAACATCTTTAAAATGTAACCTGCAGCACTATACAAGTTTTAAGTATTTGTTACTCTTGTCCCTTCCTTTAAACTCCAGAATCTTGTGCTCCAGGAAGTGCTACAGGTGGATGATAACAAAAGACCAATTGCTGATATTACTTTTGCTTAATTGATTCAGTGTTATCCTACTGCCCAGCAGCTCTCTCGGATGTTATTAAACATACAGTGGATAAATGTGCAGGTTTCCTTTTCAGAATTGATGAGGCTAACAGACTACGGTCTGTATAACTGTAGTTTTTCTGAGGTACTTTTCACTGAGTTGGCTCTATGTTTAAACTGCTGGAATTAATTAAAATGGTAATTAGACTATAAAGCATTCTGATGCTGTGACCAAGCCAGCCCCTGTCTCCTGTTGGCCTCATATGTAAAGCTGTTTCTGTCCAGTGGTTAATTCCCCCCCATGCCAGTGGAGATATCAAAATGGACTGTACTTGTGCTTATCAGGCATGACGTAAGGGAAATGGGTCAGCTCACATCTCTGTTGAAAATGAGGTACAACGGAGATGGCTTTTGCAGAATCACAGAATAATTTACTGGCTCCTTTGTAGCACTGGTGGTTAGCACCAGGTACCTGTTCTGTTACTGCATCTCAACCAGGGGTCAAGGATCTTCAGCTCACTGGTGAAAACCTTTTTAACCAGGAGTGCACGTGCCTACCTGCCAAGAGACTTGTGTAGTGTCATTCTTAGGAAACAATTCAGCCTCCAGCAACTTTCCTAGGTAAAGTCAGATACAAAATGAGTTTCCTTTTGTAAATGGGAAAAAAAACCCTCAAAACTGCCTACCTCCCCAAGGTCAGTTGGTGAGCCCAGTCCAATACAGGTCATAGAAGTGTAGCTCTCAGATGACCAGTCCAGTTTTTCTCGCTATTGGACTACATTACACCCCAGCTTTATTTCTAGAGAATAAGGTATTTATTTATAAGAGGTCATGCTTAAGCAATCAAGACAAAAGTGTCACTGGAATTAATTATAAGACCTTCCTTAGCACCCAGTTCATGGAGTCTCAATCCCTAATTTTGGATGCAACCATAGCAACCCTGTAGTTTTCAATAAAGTTTCCACTTATTGACACCAGTGTGAACTGCTGAAAGCAATTACCTATACATTGCTCTGTATGTGCTGGGAAGAAGCACATTACAGGATGCCTATAGCCACATAACTCAGTATCAGTGGCAAGAATTACTATAAGAGCAACTCGATAACTGAATGCTGAAAAACCTCTAGCAGATTAGTTCCTCTTACTGGTAGGTGTTACTGTGACAATATATCAATCTTTTTAAAGTAATGCATTGCCATTCACAGGTCCGTGGGCTGCTTTTATACTTCCATCATCATATCTGTGGCCTTCAAAGTTACAGCTGATGGACCTTCTGTCAAGACCCAGATATTTAATCAATGTGACAGCATCCTACATTTTTTGAACCCCAGAGGCCTTGGAAAAGTTTAATGCAGCTTCCAGGTAAAGTTCAATCCACATGGCTGAGTCCCCTGAAGTATTTTCTGCAGAGAACTCCCCTCCCCCATGTTTTAACATACCCAATGTCCTTTACATTTGAAGAAAGTGAAGAGCTAAGCTGGAAGGCCGGGTGTTGTTGCAATAGAAATATATGCTTTACAGAGTTCTGCTGCCCACTAAGAAGTTGGGTGCAAGACCTATATTTAACACCCCCACTTGGAAGAAAGAGTTAGGACTCTTGTCAACAATAATGAGTTTCTCCCCATCACAACAACCTACCATTAAATGTGTCTTTGTGAGCATTTGTAGCCTAGAATATGAAGAGGAACATTTTTTGAGGAAAGTAAAATGTGTGTTAATATTTGATGGGTATAGCAACAGTTTTATTAATAAAGAAACATCCTGATGTTGATCTCAGTTACAAAGTTCATGCACTGACCCAACCCTGTCAGAGATACCAAGTTATTTAACACTGTTATAGCTGTAATCACCAAATGATGCTAGGGAAACAGGATAACTTGAGAAAGCCACTGTGGGCCTGGAAGCCTTTCTGCTTTCCCCAGCTATAGTATCTGACCTCAGAAAAGACAATCCCTCTTTCTGTGTATCTTATTTCCCCAGGATAATTTTTTTCCCTCCCTCTCTTTATATGTATACATACGCATGCACACAGAATTAGAATCTGACCCATGGTTCTTTTGTTCACAGCACTTGCCAATGAGTGCCAATTATATGTAAAATAAATAAATGCTATCCACATTATGATATGAATTTCCTCCAGAAGGGAATGTTCCAGAATCCTAATGGCTGTATTTTTTTGTCTCTTTGAATTTTACCCTTTACATGCAAGATTATTAAATATAGTCATTATCCAACTTAAACAAATAATAATACCTGCAATTATAGCAGAAGCTGTTTCACTTATGGTTAAGTTAAAATGCTATATATCAGATATGTCAATGTGATCTGTATAATACCAAAAATTTGAACAATGAAAAATAACATTACCAAACATGAAAATCCATTAATGCTGGTCATTAGATTTTAACTATGCTTTTAGAGTTATTAATGCAGAGAAGGGGAAGACACTTCAGCTGACCATGCCTAATGCTGCAAGCATGCAGCAGAATTAAATTCTTTATTTTCTCAGTACCTAATAAAGAAAACATGAGCATTGCCTATTAAAATAGAACACCTTTGACAAAATGGTTCCTTAGTTCCTAGTCCCTTACTATAGCTGCTATCCAGAAATTGTACTGCAGGTACTACATTGCATAAATAAGCTGACCTGTCAGGATTTTGGCAATTTATGGGGCTGGTCAGCCTGTACATTCGTGCAATTTTTTTGTTGCAATGAGATGTAATGGCTTTTCAGCGCACCATAAGCACAGTTGTGACCACAGGCTCACTAGTGTCATTTTGTGTGCAGTAATGAAGCCTGACGAGTGGTCTCCTGCTTGCAGATAGCCGGCTGTTGTCCTAAAAATGCAAACCATTGCCTCAGGCCATGGAATCAGGAACAGGCAAAGGACAGTGGCACAGGCATGGCTCCCCACTGCTCACCCTCCCTTTAGCACACTGTACTTGGATGCAGTAGAATAGTCTTTACCCTTGTACATAAGGACACAATGAGAGAAAGTGATAAAAGCAATTGTATGAAGGCCATATTGGAAATCAGGTTTTGTGAAGTTGCTGAGCTGATGTTCGGGAAAAAAAAACCATTGCCAATACATTTTCTCCCCTGCACAGTGAGTCCTTTGAGCAAAAATGCTGCTAATTCATCAGTTTCCCTTCCTGTTTTTTTATCTGTATAAATATTTGTGCAGAAATGTGCATGCATCCTTATTTATATTTATTTATATTTTGAGAATATGTATGTACACCCACACTAGCACACACACACACATGTATACATATATACAGAGAGACAGAGCTAGCAGGCACAGCAAATCACAGGAACAAGCCTTGCTGCTTCTTTTCACAGCTCATCAATATTCCACAGCCCAGGAAGGCCAGGCATGCACAGGGGTTCGCACTTCCCACAGCACAGCCGGCCCCACTGCAGATCCCACTCCTTGCTTCAACACCTGAGGGTCACCAGAGAGCCACTCTGAGCTGGGTAGCACAGTGGTGGGAGATGACTTGTTTTCTGGAGAAAAAAGAAAAATAAGTCTGTCCTGAGTCAAATAGCAATTAGGCCTCACCCTGGAATTTTGTGATTTATGATTTAATTAAGCTCCTTTCCACACACCAGGCACCACCAAGCACCCTGGGCGCTCATGGCAGGGGATTCTCTAAATCCTGAAACTTGAAGGGTGGTTTGTTCTTCAGGAGGGTAAGAACTGCTTTGTGGTGTCTGCACGCACACCCAGTGTTTTATAAACAACCACAGGCAAAGGATATTGGAGCAAAAGTTACAAATCTATTTCAGTTATAACCTCGCTGTCATATTCCTTCTCGCTGTTTCATAGCTCTCTGGGAAGTCATCCTTCCCCACCACATACTTTTCAGGTGGAGGGAAGCATCTTTGTAAAATGCCATGTTAGAGGAGAACATGGAGCCCGAGATTCTCATGCTTGTCTTGGCTAAGACATTTCCAACCTTCATCCTCAAAATATTTGTCCCCTCATCTCACAGACTGCAAAAAGCTGCAATTTACTTGGTGTTTCTTGTGCAGAGGTAGAGTTGGGTGGTGCATGAGGCTAAGGTGGGAGGCCTGAGGGAGGCGAGATAGCGGGTTGCTTGCAGGTGCTGCTCATCAGCTGCATATTTGTCTTAGAACTGAGACCCTGGCACTCAAATATAAAAGCTAGACTACCTGTTTTTACATTACTTCACTTCTGACATACAAGAAAATATTTGGTGAAGTATTAGGTCTACTCAAACTAGCACACTCAGCACAAACAAGCAGTTCATCACATGTGACTCAAAAATGGCAAAAGCAAAAGCAGCAGTTTCCTTTGTAATGTGGCTTATAAGCAACGCATTATATTTGCCATTATTTCTTAAACATGTAGCTTAATATTGATATTTTTAAAATGTTACATTTAAATTAGAAAACATACAGAATGTACAGCGTTGCCTTGGGAACCTTTACTTTCTTTTTTTTCCATTTGTGAAATTTTATGATAGAAACTCTGCAAAGTTAAGGTAGCATTAGCCCAGTCCTTGGGTATATATAATACAAAATGCTTGAACTTCTGGGACAGCAGCTATTTCTATGGATACAGTATGTTGAACAGACATGGAACAAAGAAAACCAAAACAGTTGGTTCTCTGCTGTCAAGGAAACAAGCTGCTCTTTCTGCTTAAATATCTCTTACCAAAACTAGGAGGAAAAAATCCTCCAAAACTCGAGTTCACACTTAAAAAGAAGAAATCTGACTTACAAGCACTGGAATGAATGTATTTTCAGATATTTCCATAAGGGATATTGTTAGGTCTTGTACAGGTAAATCAACATATCTCCCCAAAAGCCCCTTAGGTTAAGGTTATTCTTAAAGGTATATATTAAATCATTTTTTGAGAACAGTAGGAGTCCAGAAGGAAAGTGAGAGAACATTCTGCAGTGTTCCATTTTTTGTGCTGCATGCAGATTACTTATTTAGATTAAATTCTGTTGCTTGTTCTCTTGTAATTCAAACTCCTTTTTTTGCCCCTATTCAAGCCATTAGGAGTTTTGTGGTTTAAAATAACAAAAGGTAAACCTCATATTTGTTGAAAAACAGAACATTTTAATGGGTATATTTCTTTCAGAAATATTAAAAAAGTGTACTGAATAAAATTAATTAATGATAAACTGGGTAAGTGATGATGCATATATATGTTCTATATGACTCTTCTAATGCACAAATGACATGGGCGATGGCAGCTACCCAGAAACATGATTAAGGTTACATGAAAGAAAGAGGCAATAGGAAAAAAAGAAATTACTTATAATATTCTTAAAATCTTGGAGTTACCTCCCGGTGAGTGACATTCTGGTTCTGACTGGAACAAGTTTCATCTTGAGCTCCTGCACTTTAGTGGAGGATATTGCAAGACACTCAGGGAAGCACCACACCAGCAAATAGGTCTCTTCTAAGACAGAAAAATATCCTAGGAAAAAGATTGTGATCTGACATATACCATGTAAGCTCACAGCATTTCTAGATGTATAAGTAGATGCAAAATGCCCAGCTAGCTTTGAAACAAGTTCACGGACATGAACCCTTGCCTATTCACAGCACCATTTCTAATTTGAATCAGGGAGCACAAATGAGGTTGAAGGCAAATGATCCCTTGAGTTAAATTTGGCTTTGTTTATGGACCATGTAGGCTTTCTCTGGCAGGTTTTGTAACACTACTGGTGGGCTTACATGTATGATGGCTGGATACCAAGTGTCCTCCCAGCAATGGGTACTGTCCATGTGCATGTTCATAGCCCACTGTAATGGAAAAGGTAGGTGTATTCAGTACTTTACCCTTCTGTGATGAGGAGTTTAAGTAAACCATGTCACTGTACTCTTCCTGAGGGCTAGGAGCCACAAAGGAACCTGGGTGTATAAAACAACCTTGTGTCTGGAGATAGCATTTGCCTTGGTAGGAACTTACAGAGAAAATCAGTGTATTTGGCCCACTGCATACAAGTGGTTTAGGTTGATTTTTTAAGAGAATCACCATGAAAATCCCTGCTCTTTATTAAAAGTGACCAGAAGTAAGCTCTTTGTCTAGGTATTCTTGTTTGCTATATTAGCTTTGTTTGTCTTGTGGGCTAGAATTAGTTTTCAGAGTGTTTTTCTTGAGAAAAGGTTGTGAAACAATTTTAAAACACAGCCCTTAAGGAACAAGAAACTGATAGATTCAAAAGGTATACTCTGAAATGTCGTTAAAGATGCTACACACAACCCCACTAAAATAAGAATTACTACTGAAGACCTAGTACTCATCCATAATTAACTTCACAGTGTCTTCTTCACAAGTGCATTGATT
Source organism: Morus bassanus (assembly GCA_031468815.1). Lineage (NCBI taxonomy): Eukaryota > Metazoa > Chordata > Aves > Suliformes > Sulidae > Morus > Morus bassanus. Next base: position 130,487,382 of record CM062567.1, on the reverse strand, counting down.
ATAAAATTCTGTATATTAACCCTCTTATCTTTGAATTTCCTTTTCTTACTTTGTTTAGACACTACTGTAGCAGAAAAGAGGAGTGGGTTTGGGGAGGAGGGCTAGTTTGTACACTTCTGAATATTTGAGCTGTGTTTAATCATTCTCATGTGTGAAATCCTTTATTAAAAAAAAAAAATCAGTTTATCTGATACTTACTGCTCTTTAGTACAGCACAGCTTGGTAGCACTAGGTACGTCTTGTTGAAAGTATGTCCATAAATATGTCCCTTGCAGCACAGAACAGCTTGTTAACTTGGCAATCCTCAGCAATTTGCTTTGAAAAGTTTGCCTCAGTTTTGATAGTCCAAATGTAGGGCAAAAACTCAGAGTAACTTTTTAGCTAATTTTACCAATTGACACTTTCCTCACGGTTTTAACTGCCTGCTTACTAGAACAAGGACTGCAGTGCTTCTTCCTCCTCATTCAATAAGCTCTTTTGCAAGGTTTTTTCATTTTTAATAGACTGGGACTACTGTTTTTCTCTTTTCCTAATGTGCAATCTAAAAAAAAGAGCCCATTATTTTGAGGAGATATTATTCTATTATCTTAACTGTATGTAAACCCGGTGCCACTGTTATGTAGGGGATGGTATTACTATGAATTTGCAGTGCTTTAAAACTAAAGAGAATTACAAAAGCAGGCAAATGCTATCTGTCCCTGTGTCACAGGCGGAATAAATGGGGCACAGAGAGGACAAGTAAATTGACCAGTGCCCACAAGTTACAAAGGATCAGCAGCCTTGAGAGAAGACCAGATTTTTGCATGCCTGGTGCTGTCAAAAATTTCTACATTCCTTTTTTGTTTTAGTAACACTTTTGGCTATCTTTGTTGGATATCCTTTTTAATGGGAGAATGGAAGTAGGATGCCTATATTATTTCTATACCAAATACATTAGGTTGGCTTACGGGAGAAACCCTGAAGTGAAAACCCTTGAGTCTATGTTCTCATTTAACCACATGAGGACTGTGACTGGAGATACTTCAAAGTGGGTTACGATGGTTAACTAAGTGAAAGATAATATCCCTTTGCCATTACTGTCTAGTAGGTCTCATTACTCCTCTGGGCATGCTCCTTAGAATAAATTAAAAGGATCCACTGAGAACCATTTTGCTTTGGGTTTTTTTTTAATGATTGCCAAAAGCCATTTGCTAGAATAGTACAGAATGTTTACAGATGCCTTAGGAAGAAAGCAGCAGAATGTGGAACTAATTGTGTTTATTCAAGATAATTATGAAACACAAATGACCATTACTTACAACAAGTCCCCTGACAGCTAGAGTTTGGCTCATGGGGCCAGGATCAAGCTCAGTAAAGAAAGGCCTTAATGTTAAGTTATACTGTCCATATGGACACCACATATCAGCACTAGCTATTGCAGTTATTGCTTACCCTTCAGTGCTCTTGTACCCAACTCGGGTTCAGTACAGAAGAACCACAGCTGCTAACTTTGAAGAGGAAAGGCAGGTGGAAATGATGAGTGCTTCAAAAGGAAAATCCTGCTGGGGTGAGAAGCTCTGAGAAATGCATCCACCGACTTTTCTGGCAATTAAAGTGGAAGTTCTGTCATAGGAAATGAACCAGCTTTGCTGCACCAGTGATGGGCATTTAATCTCATCAGAGAATGGGATGCGTAAAGCAAATCTAAAGGCATGACTATTAATTCCACCATAAAGAACAACGCTATACACACTGCATCTGTGTTCATTCCAAAATGGTTTGTCAAGCCATCTCTACACATCCATGTAAAACTGGTATGCATACTTCATTCTTGAATAAGAGGATAAGAGGAATCCAGTGCAATGTTGGAATTACTTAAAACTAGATGGAGAAGAAAAATAGTGAAAAATTTCATAGTGAAACAATTTAAGTAACTTGGACCCTGGATTAAGGGAGCTAGACTTAATCTGATTTCCTGGTTTTGTATGGGGCATTGAAGTGTGGGTTTTTTAATTGATCTAGGAGGTTTTCTCTCATACAATTAATAATACTCAAATGGGTCAATGTCGTTACAGTTTCATTTCGTTTACTTCATTCTTGTTATTGCTGTAGTTGAGTTGTTTTTGCTTTGGACAAAAAAGGAGATATTTAGACATTATTATTTGGACAAAAACATTTATTAACATGTGGTTCTCATACAGAGAGGTCATTTATATCCTTAACAGTGTGAAAACATGACGGAGGCTGTACTGCTTTTGTTGATTTCATTTTCTGGCAACGTACACAAAATCCAAAGCTCAGGAATGTCCAAAGGAAAAATGAGCAAGTTCTTTATTGGCTTTGGATCTCGCTTGCCTAAATGGATGAGGACACACCTTGGTGAAATCTTTGCCCTTAAATCACTGTGAGTTTTAGTTCAATGGTCACTTAACATACCATGCATGTAACTTATGTTGAATGTTATAAATCAACATTCAGTGAACATTTCAAAATTCCAGGAAAAAGGGTGTGTGTTAGAACCGGCACACTAATACAGAGTTGTTGATGAGAGTCGAAACCCACCAGCAAATACATTGCGACTAAAGAATGCCGGCAGTTCAAGGGGACCAGAAATGGTCTCAGCACACAGGTTGGATCTTAGCAGTCTGGGTCCCTGTTAACCAAGCTCCCATGTTTCAGTCTTGGTGTTTTTTCCTGTGAAAGAAAATCTCCACTTAGCACAGCGTTTAATGTGGCCAGAAGAAATTGGACCGAGATCTCAAATTAATTCTCAGAAATTTTACAGATGGTTTATCACACCTCCTGTGGTTGTTCAATTTCTGAGGTAAGTAATAGGAAGTTCACTCATACCCAGTAATGAGCCCCTTATTGTCATTGTTTTTGCTTGCCCTTTTCCTTACACCCTTCTCAAGGTACTGCCAAGCCTGCAGGCTGTTGTTGGTACCCCCAGGTATGTGCTGATGCTGCAGGTGCGACCCACCAAGGGTCACTTCCCTGGGGGAGGAAAACAAAAGGGAATGAACCAGGAGACCTTGCCTGTTCTGGGGCATGGTTGTGACAGAGCAGCAGGAGAGCTGGCTCCAGCAGCAAGGTCCAGGTGCTGCTGGTGTCCAGGGAAGTGCCCCAGCGGTGTCCCCTCCACCTTCCACTGGGCTCATGGCAGAACCAGTGACTTCTCTGTGGAGAGTGAATGAACAAAGCAGGTTGCTTCAGGTGGACTGAAATGATTCGTTGTGCTGGATGGAATTTGGTGACTCCTGTTTCGTTGTTTGGAAGAGGTGGGGGATTAGATTTCAGAAAACTTTCACTGTAACACTTCTGCTTTGATTTTATTTTTCATATAATGGGTGATTCAGCTGTAAGAAGGGAAAAAATATTTTGAAAGGATTGAAGAACCTTAGAATGAAATTACGCATACAACTGTCAAGCAAAAAGACTCAGTAGGGCTTCAAAAATTTTCCATGCGCTTTCATTTAATAGCTTTAAACAATGTTTTACTTAGCCCCAGACCTGCTATTTCTCATTGACTTTTCAGCTCAGATCAGAGGGTCAGTCCCTCTTGGTGACAACCTTTTTCCCTGCCTGTTACAAGGACCAGGCTTTGCTGAGTTCACCAGTTTCCCAAACCATATTTTTAGCCAGAAGGAAGCCTTACCTCTGCCCTATGGGGATGTCATTTTCTTCTAGCACTACACGTAATGGTACAGGTTGAAGGAATGTGTGAGGAAAAGAAGGGGGAGAAGCAGAAGGCAAATAGCATTCCAGCGTGAACAGTTTATACCAGCAAGAGCTCCTTGAATCTCTTGTCCGGTGCATCTGGGCAAACAGAAGAGTGGGAATTAATTTTATGGAAGCTGCAAAATAATAACTACAATGAAAAAAGGATTAAACTTTTTTTTTTTTTTTTTTAAGAAAAAAAAGCCCCAACAACAACTTGTCAAAATCTCCCCAGCAGTATGTGCGATCTCTTAGCAAAGCAAAACTACAGCCTGGTGAACTTGACCTCTAAGCCCACCTTTGAGTGGACTGCTGTCTCAGAGGTGACTGCAAACAGCTTCTAGTGATGCCAGTCAGCTGGGCAGAACCAGAGAGAAGGACTTCTCCTTGCCTTCCCTCCCTTGACGGCCTTACCCCATAAGGGTTAACGAACTGCCCGCCAGCTGCCAGGCCCACATAACCACCCTGCTCTCCTCTCAGCCGCCAGCTGATCCCCCTGCCAAGCCATCGAGGTGAGAGTTCACTGACAGAGGTGGGTGAGGTTAAAGATAATAAGAGTCTAAACATCCATAGGGAGTTCAGCTCATGTACAAAGTCATAATTACATAAGCTATTACCATTGTCCGGGTGAAAAGAAATCACTGTGAGCAGGGTAGAAAACATTTGCAAAGACAGGCTTAAGAAGCAAGGATGGAAAATATCAGACTTTCTCCAGTGGATGCACTGTGGCTTTAGCTAGGCTATAAAATGAGGATTGTTTGGTTATTCAAGTAGAAACCTGTTAAATGGATAACCTTGTTGCAACAAATTTTAATTTTTTTAGCAGGTCTGTTCTTTCAACAGGTACTGATTCAAGCAGCCTCTGCTATTTTTATCAAATGCATTTTAGAGGCACAGAAAATGCCACTGAGGATTTAAACCCCCAGTAAGCTGCACAGAGGCAGCGTTTGTAACACACTGCTTGCTGCTTTCACAAGCTGGACAAACCTCATACATTATGGGCCAAATTATGCCCTTGGATGAGTACGCCTGATTCCCACTGCTGTCAATGTGGCTGTCATAGAAATCTGTGGGAGACCAGCTTGTGCATCCAAAAAGGAATCTGGCCTAAAATCTATTGTGCTCATATTCCTTGTTACTTAGATATTTCTTGTGTCTGCCTGACTCACTTTCTTTTCTGTCAAGGTAAAATAAACACATTTAAAGATATTCTTTAAAAAAAAAAAAAAAAGGATAAAAGACCTCTGCTGCTACAATGTTTTCTTTGTGTATGACTATAATTAATGGATGTTCTTTATCCAAGGTTTCCTTGAAAAGTCACTATACAGATGGGTTTGTAGAAATCTACAGTGTTTCTGCAACCTTTTGAGTTTTGGACGGGCCTGGCTGATATCCCCTACAAAGTGAGCAAACATGGTCATTTCACCCGAAGTTTTACTCTGCCAATCCTCAGTTGCCCATCAATGCTTCCCTCCCCAAAGAAAATGCCTGAAGCGAGCCATTCAGGAAACATTCTACTGCCTCTGTGATGCAGGAGTATCACCCCTCTTCACTCAGATGGCTTGTCTGCAAGTAAAGGGTGGTCTGGATGAAATAATTTGCAAATATAAAATACCAGGAAAAGCCAGTTTTGAGGTGGTTAGCCCCCATGAAACTCAGGCTGAGCATACCTTGTGCATCCCCCATGGGTACTATTGTGGGGAACGTGAGGCTGCATGGATGACAGTAGGAAGGATAGTGCTAAGGGCCAGCTCCTCTGGAGGTATTCCCACTGGCCCCTCTGAATGTCTCCTGGTGTCCTGGGCCACCTCTGTGAGCTGGATACCAGGTTCAAGATTTACTCCTCTCTGCACAGTTGCTTTGAATTTATTTTATTCCTAGGCAGCTAGTTGCAGTGGTAAATTTATACATGCATTCAGCATTGTCGTAGTCATATCTTGCCTGAGGGCATATTGATCCTTGTTACCATATTGACTTGATGCTTTTACATCTGCCAGCAATAGGTCTACACATTCTCTTTTCTACAAAGATTGCACATTTTCCTTCCCCTGCCCCAAATCTCCTTCCACACAGACCCTTTTTATTAAAGGTAAAACAGTATTTTTTTTTTTTAGTGCAGCTTTTTAAATGTGTCTGTGTTTGCTCAGGTGAGGGTTGTGCAATGATTTCTGACTCTAATGAAAAGAAAGGATAAAGCAAAACATTGGAAATTAACTGGCAACAGAACTTCCTTTCTAAATTATAAACACACAGAAAGCATGTTTTGTATTTGCTTTCCAGAGTGTAAGAAACAAAGCAAAGGGGAAGTTACCTGTTCATTTGCAATTAAACCACTGAAGAGGGGAGCAGTAACAAGTTGGTCCTTGGCGACTGATACACTTGCAGCAGCAAAGTTGCCACCACAGGCAATTTCTTATTTTCACTTGTGTTCTCCATACAGTTTTAACTATAAAAGTCACTAACCAAAAGCAGATGCTAAAGTGGGTCCAAAATAGTTTTTGCTTAACTTTTAGCATTTATTTAACTGATTACTGGTTACAAATCTGACACACAGCAGACATAACAGTGCTCTCAAGGAGATTAAAGGATTAGTCACTCACTAGCTTAATCAGATTAATCAGAGATTTTGAACACAATATATAATTCTATCCACAGAAGGGATACATGATAGCCACATGCTAGCCTAATTTGGGAAGGAATACTAGGGATAGACAGACCCACAAAAAAGAGGACAGAAAATATTGCTAGTTATCACAAGGATTTTTCTAGTTACTGCACTTGTAATACCAGTTAGAGACCTTATATTTTCCAGTGGATTTACAAATTCACAGTATAACACCAACGTCAGCTAGTAGCCTCTGCAAAACTATAAGATGACTAACATAATGTCCTGATATAAGCTTGTGATATTGGTATACAGTAAACATATATGTGTGTTTTTCCTTATTTAATTTCATATTTGAAAACTTGTTTTTAATTTGTGGGGAGAAGTTCTTTTTTTTTTCTTTTGATGCCACAGCACCCAGGATCTGAAACATAAAGTGTAGGGAAGGACCCTGTAAAATATTAAGTGCTTTGTGACAAAATTGGAAGATGCTATTTGATACAGTAAGTTATTCCAGAGTAGAAAAAAAAAAAAAAAAAGATTCGCTGTCATCTGTGAGAGCTGGCAAAGCTAGGATTTAAAACTGGTTTTACCTGTGCAGAAATCTAGTATTTTTTTAAGAAAACATGTGTTTCTTTTCCACATGATTTGAATAAGGGGAAATATGGGGCAGAATTTCAGCATACTGAGACTGAGGTTTTCCTGTAGTAAAAGTTACTTAACAATTGTACGAACAATTTCTGCAAACAATTAATAAAGAGAAATCATAGACAATATTGACATGAGCCCTGGTTTTATATGTAAAGAAAAAGAGCAAGCAAAAATCATCATAACTGATGCTGTCTTAATCTATCACCCTCTTCTTAACAAAACCCCAGAACGTTCTCTTCCTTCTTAATGCATTTTTTTAATTTTCCTGGGGTTTTTCCATTTCTGGGATAGTGACCTTAACAAGTTCCCTTAGCATATCAGAAGGTGTCAGTCTCGTGTCTGAATCATATCTCCCTGACATCCAGTCTTCAGAAAAGAAGCACTTTTAAGAAAGAAACAAACAAATTAATCTCCATGTGCTCCAGGAAAGACACTGTAGTTGGAAGTAGGCCAGGTTTTCACTCTGAAGGATGCTCTGTGCTTGGCAAAGCCCAGAAATGTGTGTCTGCAATGGTTCTTCTGCTAAGATTTTAAGATTTAATAATTACGGTTCTTTAAAGGAGGAACTGCAGCTTAGTGGGAACATAGTGGTTAACACGGAAAAACCATGTTACCAGCAAGTAAGTGTTTGTTATTCAGAAACTGCAAAAAGAAAACTGAACTCTTGGAGAGAAAAGCTCAAACTGTGCAATCTGGCAGCCTGTACCCGGGGTCATGCGTGTGGTACATGTATTAAACGAGTCGAGGTGAGCGTCTGTGCCACGTGCAGGCTGCCAATGCTCCCTTCTCTCTCGGCAAAGAGCGACTGGAGGATCGCTCTTTGCTGAGAGTATTCAGCAAACCTATTTACCGTGGTCCACCCATACGCTCAGCGTTTGCCATCGCCTCTCTGGCGGCTGCCCTGCTCCCTCTCCCAGCCGGCCCCAGCCCCGGCGTGGCTCCCCACGGCTGGCTCCTCTTCCCCCAGCCGCGGCAGCCAGATTTCAGCCACACAACCCGTGGCAACCAGCATCCCATCACTGCTCTCCGACAGGAGAAACACAGACACAAACACAAAGCTGCCTTTGGAAAAACAGCAATCACGCGCTTAGGCTTTTCTTTAAAGAAAGAACGTGCTGAATTAAAAATGTGCCAAGAACAACCAGAATGGCATTGCTTTATTTTCACAAAGAAGTCGCTCCTAATTGCACATTAACTGTCTTTTCGCGAACAAACTTGTTTCCACCTAATGCTGACAGTCGCGGGAGCCTGAGTGTATGTGTGTGCCGGGGGGAGGGGGGGCTGCTTTGTGGCAGTGTCTGTACGTCTCGTGCCTATGCTGATGGAATTATTGTTTATTTTTTTAATTTTCAGAGGTAGGTTGATGACAGCTGAAGAAGACTGTATTTGCTGAAGAGCAGCATGATGGTAGAGAGGAGCGGAGCTCCTGAGGGAGATCTAATGGTGCCTCTCCTTCCTGCACAGAGATAAAGACTTATAATAAGCGTGTATGTTCACCATCTGGCTCTGTGCATGTGGTCCTTATGGAGGCGAAAGCAGCACAATCTGTAAATGATCAGGAGCCATCGCACTCTCTCCAGAGAATCCACGATGCAATCAAGGTGACAGATGGCATGGCCGCTGCTGTGGCCTCATGGAGAAGATCAAAATCACCTTCAATAAACTCTGACTGAAATGGGCATGAGCACCTCAAAAAAGTCAGTTTGTCAGTCAAACTGCGACAGCAAGCTGCATTGGGGAAACATAGCGGCCAGCTCTCTGTTTTCAATCGTTTCCGTCTGACTGAGCCTGAACTATGATCTTTCTCAAATTGTCCTTTCTGTTTAGCTGAAGCAGGCCAGCAAATTGCCAGATTCATAGCTTTATTGAAGGAAATTGAAAACATGATGTCCTCAATTCAAGGGACAAACAGCTGGCAGGTGCTTGGACACCCAAGCACATAAAATGGACCCCTAGTCTTTTGGACAAGTTTGTCCAACTTTTGTCAGAATAAATATAGATATATAATAAAATAGATATAATAAAATTCCAATTTAGGCAGGGTTTATCAGGCATTAGCTGACAGCGATTATATGGCTGCAAATGAACCTTGCAGTACGTATTAAATGCTGGGTTTTCCCATTTATGCTAAAAATGCCACATCTACCGCTAATTATAGTGATTTTTGTTTCCCCATTTTTCGATGAATATCTTAGTATAGCCTTTTTGCCATGGCTACTTATCAAGTATAGGCATTAAGGGCACGATCCTGCGAGGTTCCCAACACCCCTGACCAGGTGGCTCAGCACCTTACAGGACCAGCCTGACCCTCCGAAGCACTCAGCTGCTCCCTGGCAACCCAGCCCTTCTGCCTCCACCCACACCACCAGCAGCCCCAAATGTCAAATTCCTACCCTCACACAGGCAGGGAGGTACCTACCAGGTGTTTTCTGTTATTTGTGTAACTACGTGAGCATCCAAGGTCTAGGTGAGCTTCCATGAATGCGGTGGTGAAGAAACATATCCATTCCCTTTTTTTTCCTAATTCTTTCTAATTTTTATACTTGTTTTTTACTGTGTCCTTGGCTTGATCAGCTCCTTTTTTTAAGGGAAGCTAGAGTAATGCACTTGTCACTGTTTTGAAGCTTGCACATGAGGGTTTCCAGGCTGAAGCCCTATTGCCAGGCTGAAGCAAGAAGGACACACTGTGAGGTGGTATTCCTCTGAGAAGGGCAACCTTCCTCCCGCCCATGGGATCCTGCCCTGAGATCTTCCTGGGGCCCACTGCGGGTCTGCTTCGGTACGAGAAGTGGATCAACGGCTGTGTCCCCACTCTGTGTGGCAGATGGTCACTGTCTTTCTCGGTTTGCTTGCTTGCATGTTTGCTTCTCTACCACCACATTTTAAAAAGTCCCTGTTGCCCTTAGCCTTTCCAGCTACTCATTTTTAGCTTCATTACTCGTAAAATATTCTAGAAAGTCCTTTGGCCTGGTTCGAAGACTGTTAATGGCAGTAAGTCTTTTCATCAACTTCACTGGGTTTGAATAAGTCCTTGGCACGCGCTTCTCTGTATAACAGAGCATTATCAAAGGCAAACTTTTTTATTTTATTTTTCAGTTGGGTATGGAGCATGGGTCACATTTTAAACTCCTGGTCCCTGTTCCATGTAACTGATTTTGCACATATAGCTGAGCATCCTGGGTTGCACACTTTCTGTCTGCAAAATAAATAAATAGGTTGCCTTTGTACTAGCTAGCCCTGTTATTCTCTATCAATGTGACTTTTTGCATGCATGGGAGAAGAGCTATGCTCTCTCTCACCTGTACACAGACACCAAGAGACTGGGACAGAAATGGCCCAGTGTAAGCCCATCATTTTCACCAGGCAAAATGGTATTTTACTAGTCCCACACTCTGCGAGTTAGATAAAAAGGCAGTGGCAAAACCTTGATCTGACAAACCAAGAGGTGTTGTTAAGAGAATGAGGAGGGAATTTTAGAGCTAAACTCCTGTAGGTTTCTGCCCTCTCTACTGAAAAGTTTGATTTGGGAGTACAAGATCTTACACTGCTTTTTACTGTAATGTGGTACCAGGGAGCACAGCAGTCAGGTATATGAGCAATTTTTCCCAGAGCTGAACCATTTCACAGTTGACTGTGCTGTTGGTGTCCAGTTCATCCTCAGGGAAACATCTGAGTATTGCATGGACATTTCCTATGGTGCAGTTTCCAAGACGGAGCTAATATAACAGTGTAAAATATTCATGTACACTCAATAATACTATAAGCTTGAGACTCTTGTGAGGACCTTGTCAAAACATCTGAATATCTGACATCTTTATTATGGCAACCAACCTGCGTGGTGAAACACTAAAGCATTTGGACACTCAGATTTTGAAACAGAAGTATTTTGAAAAATTAATGTACTTGCCACAAGCAACACTGAATTGGGGTCTCTCTAAGTTGTAGCTAAACCTTGGTAGTTTTCTGTCTTTGGACTATCTCTTCACTCCTATTTTATTTGCTGTTTGTTTCTCACTGATCATGAAGGGAGTAGCAATGAAGTCTGCTTTGCTCCTTTGGTAAGGAAGACAAAGTCCAGCTCGGGTAATTTAGTTGACAAGCCTCAGCCTACAGCTATGCTGGGGAGAGCCCTCGTTACAGAATATATTTTCCCCTACCTTGATCTTCCGAGGGACCCTGCAAGGACTCTGTCTTCTGTTGGAAGAGAGGCCTGAATGGGTTCCTGTGTGGGAAGCTGAAGGTGAAATCACCTTCCCAGACTGTTTTGAGTAAAATGAATGGTTTTACTTTTTGTTTAGTGGGCAACATAATGCATGTCACATAATGCACAGCAAATTTCAATGAATACTTGCATTAGATCAATGGAGAAAAAGCCAGGCCCAATCGAAATTTGCCACTGCATGGCTGAGAAATCTGGAGGTCTTTCTCCAACAGAGGGAAGTTTCACTTAATTCATAGACATTTGATATATATTATGAGGAGGAAAAAAGGATAGGTTTGTAGATAATTGAATGAAGTGAACGGAAATTTAGGGCCAGAAATGCTTTTGTCCTTGAATGTTCTTTTATCGTATTCCAAATAGGGACTCCATGTCATGGACCTGTGAATACAAAGACTGCTTTTAAATTTCTACTTCCTGCATGACTGACACTTAAATTCAGTAACATCTTTCAAGACACCCTTTGTGCACATTTATTTCAAAATAATGTATTGAACCTGTAAAATCTTATTAGAATATTTTTGCTGCAATTACAATTCCATATTATATGATCAACATTTAAGTTGATTGTCCCTTGTTTTAATATGACCTTATACCATGACAGCATAAATACAATGACAGTCACTGTCTGAAATTAAACAGCTTTTACACCACATACTGTGGGTATTTTGTAACATATAGATGGAGGGGATAGCTGATTGAAAAAGGAAAATGTTTTGTTTTCTGGAAGAAAAATACAGAATTTGGAGCCTAGCAACGTTGCCTGGGGAACATTTAATAATGTTGCCATGCCCGCCACATACCAGGGAAATGAACTTCCCAGCTATGCCTAGAAACCCAGGATCACTCCTTACCCTCCTTTTGTTTGCTTTCTTGCTTTATCTCTTTGACCCTTATTCTGTTAGAAAGACATATTGCTTCAATCCTTTTTAGAAATCATTTAAAATTGAAGAAAATCTGGAGAAGGGAGATATCAGCATAGAGCAACCCACTCTCAGGAGTGGAGTCTCAGTTCAGGGCAATTTCAATTCCAGTTCCCTGGACAGCTTTATGGGGAAATGGGATGTTCTACTTCCATGGTTATCACTGCAGCAAAGGCAATGAAATACCCCCTTAAGAGGAGGTCAACAGAGTCCACTATCAAGAGCAGGAGGTTTCAATGGAGAAGAGAAGATGAGAAAATTGAAATAAAGCATTGATTTCAAACAACAATGCCAGTGCTTCATACATATTACTCTTTCATCTAATGAAAGTACCTCATAGAGGGGAAAAATAATTAATAAACACAGCAGATATCTTGTGTGTGTGAACTAACATGAATTTCTTGCATTACTCTGATCAGCTATCACCAGAAAGAGGGAATGGCTATCAAAATGTTCTACTGTGAATTTTTCTTTTAAAATTTCTGGGACATTTTACATAGTCTGAATGGTGGATATGCTGGGATCAGCAGTATGGACTGAAATACAGAGGAAATCAAACTAGTATGGAGTGGCCATTTGGAAGTATTTGGATGTGTGGATTAAGATTGCAAAAGTTGATATGGCCAAAAAGGGGATGTTTTGCATTCAGTTTTTTCTTTTTCTTTTGTGCATGTGAACACAGAATTACCATCACAAAAGGTAGACAGATACATTTGTGGATGGTATTAAATAGCTACAAAAACTATACTCCTATTCAGAAAGGTCTGTTTACACAGTGGTCTCAGCCTGATTTCTAATTGTTTATGTGTTGCTCTTTGAACATAAAATCCTGTAATTGCTCCTGTGGTAGGAGCAAATTAGTGAACTCAGAATGGTCTATCTAAAATCAGAAACCAGGAGCTGAAAATATTCAGTGACTATGGTATATTTCATGTAATGAATGTACCACAGAGCCCTCAGACCGTTATGTACTTGCATTACTATTTTGACAGCAGCTGCTACATCTGGGTGGTAGCTAGGGTCTGCTCCTACCTGCCTGCAGCTCCACCAGAGCCAAAGAATGGAAGTCTGATAAGAGGAGACACATTGCTTTGTATGATAAAAGGTACTTTCTTTGTCTGGCAAACCACTCCTTTTGTATGCACATCAACCAGATGGCCATTTCAGTTTGTCTCCGGCTGTGAATCAGACAATATGGCAGAATTAAGGGAAAAGCAAAACCTTCCCCTCCACCCCTCCTTTCTGTACATAAAATTAGAAATCAACAATCTTTAGGAAGATTTAATTTTAATACTTTATTTCTTTGGTAATTTAGGGACTTTTGACTTGCTCAGTCAGTTACCGTGCATCACTCTCGTTAATGTGTGACTAGCTAAATGTTTAAGGACCACAAGACAGAAAAAAAGGGGTAAGAAATTAAATAACAAAAGAGGTATGAAAGGCAGTGGCTATTAAAAAAAAAAACCACGGTAATTTTGGTGCTTTGATTCGATACAAACTACATTTTGCATGGTGAGATTCCTGATAATGGTATATAGGCAGTGATTGCAGTTCTCTTTCATGTCATATCAAGATGTCTGGGGTCTTGTTGTAGGATTAAACACAGGAAGTTCTTTGCTGATGGTCTATGCTGTTTTATCCTACACTGGAGACCACTCCATGAATTTTGGGCAGCCACATCATTACCCTGCAGAATTTGCAGAGAATTTGGAAAACCGACTTGTTTCAGGACCAGGGGGTGATAGGGAGCTACCCCACTGCAGGCATCTCCCACACAGTTGGGGAACGTTTTACGCACTTGGTATCTAAATTTGATGGGTTCAGCTGGAGAGGAAGAAACAAGGTGCAGAAACAGGGCCAACAGAAATCTCAGTAAAAACAAATCTCAAAAAAAGACTGAAAACTGCAACAGGAGCCCCAAGGACCTTGACTGTTGGACTTCCAGGGCAGAAAGGTCTTACTAGGTTTACAGAGACCTACTGTACACAACATGTAGTTGCTAACATAATTTTGAGCCTCTTGACACTGTTCATTTGATTTATTTGGCAAAACTGTGTGGATAAAATTTGACAATAACTAGAAAGTGATCCCAAGCCACTAAGCCAGAAAAAACCTCTAGTCCCCAGAAGGATATGGCAGGTCTATATTAAATCCTATATTTGACTGGGGTTAATTTTGCACTTTTCTAGCTACTGTACCAGAAATTTTCAAGCACATACATACTGATTTTGGCACATCTCTCAACATAAAATTATCTGAGTACCAGTAACTTTTGCTAAAATAAATATATAAAGTATACATATACACTTCAATATATATTAAATATAATATATTATATATAAGATAATTAATATAATGTATTAGTATATTGTCTATATACTATAATATATATACTCTCTATACATGTGTAATATATGTCTATATGTAGCACGTATACATATTTTAGCAACTGCCAAATCTAAATCCATGGGTTGAGTCTTCAGTTTGCCTGCTATTTTCACCTACTAGTAACCAAGGTACTTCAGGTATTTCTCTATTGTGTGGGTAGAAATACTTGCTATGAGTACAAGCAGACCCTTGGAGAAACTCCCTGCTAAAAAGAACAGAGGCTGTTCCTCAGCTGGTTCATAGAGAGCTCTGTTTTAAGGACAGGACAGTAGTTGGTCTATAGATGTAAGCTTGTAACATCCTCTTGGCTCATAGAACATCTCCAAGAATGACCTTAGAATTTTATGTATAATGAAAAGATAGAAGAGGTCCTATGAAATAATGAAAGGCACTCTCAGGATTCTCCCTATGGTTGGAAAGAATTCCTGTTGTCTTCTATTAAAACAGAGTTTCAAAGCCTGCTCTAAACCTTTAGTTAGCAAACACTATAACTGCATTCAATTGACAGCGAGGCCAGTGGAGACGAGCACTTTCCCATGCATCCCTTCTTTGCCACTTCGAATTTATGCCAACAGTGACAACAAGCAATTGCATTTCATCATTTCTTCCATGCTATATATACCTGGTATAAGTTTAACTTTAATAAAAATCACACAGTATTCCACTTATATATAAAAATTTTGCCAGAAACTGGGAAGAAAACAGCAGTAAAAAATATTTGGGAACATATAATTTATTAGTGAGTATCACTCTACACAGGAATAAGGGAATAGGTTATAAATAACTCAATTTCAAGAGAATTTGGGATGTTTTACACCTTCAAGTATTTATCCTAAGGCTCTGGAAATTAGATTTCCTGGGGCTGTTGTAGTGAAAGTAAACATAACAGGCAAAAAATGAGACATTCTGGAGTTTTGAAATTGTTAGTTGCAATTCTTATGTATTAGCTTGGATTAAGAAAATGGCATGAGGGTCAGCAGCCATTTTACTAATGTTTGGTGGAAGATAGCTTTTCCCAAAAGTTTAAAGGTCAACTTGCCAATGCAAAGAACGGAGAAAATAGAAGAAAAAATTAATAATCATGATTTTACAGGAATAGAGGTTTGGTTTCATCCAGAGATACGTGAAAAATCTCTGCTGGAACTGGGGTTGAACTCCGGAATGTCAGATATATACAACCAGATAAATATCAACCATACAATATCTGCTTATAAAATCTCATGAGTATAAAATTGTGACTAAAATATTCCATATTTTCTGCTAATGAGTCAAAAATTCTGGAAAAAAAGTTGCATGAGGGTTCGTTGAGTACTTTCAAAATTAATTTTCTAGGTGGGGAAAGACAAAAGGTAGAAGAAGCGAACATTCAAGTAGTTTATGAATTTTCTCTCCTTGTCTCAAGACTTGTATTCTGAAATTTAAACACTTACACTAAAGGGGCTTGATCTTCAACAGCATTTGATACCCATTTTCAGCTTTACATTAGATATCTTTCACTTCACAAGCTTAAGTTTTATCAGTTCTTTACTGTGCCTAGGTCAAGTAATACATCCATTACAGTCTGAATGCTGTGAGAACCTTGAAAAATCTGTGAAACTAAAATACCTCAGTGCAAATCTAAGATCTATGGGGAATAACCAATTCTGATGAGGATTTTCTTTATACATCAGTGTTCCTGGCTGTGGAAATGAGGCAGTAATATGTAATTCCTTTGCAAAGTACCTTGAGAACTGATATATTTGAACATAGCTATGTAATAACTAGGTTTTGTTATCAGTTAGTAGTGCATTGTTGGTACCAGATGTATTAGAGAAAGACAGAAGAGATCGTGTGATGTATGATATGGAATAAATTCCCCAAGGGAAATCCCTTCTTCATCCATGACATTTTTGCCTAAACGTAGAGAAAAAAAAAAAGAATGGTATTCTGAAAAAACTCCAATCAAATTGCTTTTTTATCCAAGGAGTGATAGAATTAACATGCTATCTGGTACATGGTAACTGTTTTACTGGGAGAAAGAATACATTTGCCAGCATAATATCTGCATTTTGATAGTCCTGCCATATAAAACTGATGCACTAGATCTCGAATGCAAGCACAAGAATCTGCATACCCATCTTTATCATAACAATTACAATAAAAAGGAGGAAAACTGTTGGTTTGCTTGATAATTAAAAAAAAACACCTTAACGGGCAGGAAAATTTTAGCAAGATAGCTGTAAATCTCAGCACAGGTCTCTTATCAGGTGATCTGCAATCTTACTCTAAAGTCACTTCAAACCTATGGAAGAAAATCCCAAAGGTCAACAAAAAAAGTCATTTTTCTTCTTTGAACTGGCATGCAATTTTTACATTAAATAAAATTTATACCCCTATACAAACAGATTGCTCAGAATTAATGTCTTCCTACCTTTATCCAGTTATCTTCTCAAGATTTTAAATAATCAGAAGTCATAACTTATGGTATATGAAGACTTGAGTGTTTTATATGTTGTTATCATTCCTGAGCATGGCTTCCACAGATGTATGTATAGCCTGCAGTTTGTATAGATATATCCTCTCTCTAATAACCAGTGAGCCTCTGGAGACAAAGCCACCTCTTGTGCAGTTCTTAAGTACATGAATAACCTTAAGCACATGACTCATTCTGTTGACTGGGATATCTCATGCATTTAAAGTTACATATGTGCTAAAGTGCTTTGATGGATCAGGGCCAAAACAAATAGGAACTATAGCACTGTGTGGCTAATGATGCTTTTATTGTAAGACTCATTACCCCTGTTTTTGCATGAATTTTAACAAAGCAAAGGGGTTTTGATTAGTGGGAATTCTTTAAGGTTTATTTTAATTTGTTTGATTTCATTCCATTGTGCATGGCCCATTTTTATGCCTGTGTTTCCAAGGAAACAGTTGTAAAATGGAATTTGATATGATGTGTTATCAGGTTCCTTGTCAGCAAGTTTCAAGTGATAGTTATGAACTTGACAAATTAAGTTAAAAAAATTTATGATCCAACTATTAAGATAGAACTACATGTATAATGTTTGTTGTCATGTGAATTACGTTCTAAGGTTTTAATTTATTTGGGGACGGAGAAATTGTTACTGATGGCTGCAAGGAGGTCATAGTATTGATAACGTGTATACAACATACAATGTATGCAATGCTGAAATCAATGTTTGAGTATGCTGCTGTTTTGATCCCAGTAATACAATCTCATGAGGAATTGCATTGAGTTAAATTAGACTGACTCCATTTAGGAAGTCCTTTATCTTTACTGGACAGCTAACAATAAAAGGAAAGTGAAATTTAATTGGGACCCGTGTCTTATGTACCAAAATCCAAGTAGAGGTTAAATATACAATAAGTCTAAGTGGCCACAGTACTTTTGATGGTATTTACAGTCTGTTAATTGCTGTGTAAACACAAACACAAATGTTTATTCCAAAACATTTGTACAAATGTATGTGTTTTAGAAAGCAACAAACTGAAGCTCTGTTCCTCAGCTCCTCACCTTCTTTATAATTCTTATTGCAATAATGAGGATCCCTTGAGTAAATACACTAGGCAAAAAAAAAGTCATTTCTAGAAAAAAAAATGGCTTCATAAAAAAGACTGTAGATCCAAGTTTGTGTCTGTGACATTTTTTACAGTTATAGACCTCCGGAAAAAGATGAACAGTAAACTCCAAACTCATATTAAGGACTCCATTTCACATAATACTGTTTTTCAATGACACTTGCAAGACTAAATTATTTCATTAATAGTTCAGTATTCTATTGGGAATGGCTTTTTTATTAAATAATCTGTATAAGCCAGTTACCTTGACGGAAGCCTGAAGAGCTACGCAAGACCCTGAGAAAACAGAAAGACCTCTGCAAGTGATATGAAATCCCTAGGTTTGAGGGAAGAAAAACAGGGATTTGTCACTGGAGTGTATTCCAACAGTGCTCCCTTTCTAAGTGTGGGAATTATTTGGTTTAGTTTTAGTTCAACTAGCATTTGTATTTCAGATATTTAATAAAAGTCATGTCATGACTCACAGAACTCTTAATATTATGGTTTCTTTGTCCTTTGTCTGAGCATCCCTGTGAGGTATGCCAGGAGCTCAGACATCCACATGTGGACCCTGAGCTCTGGTACTTGACATGGCCTGCCCTGATGTCATGTCTCCCTGTTGACAAGATGTGGGACCACATCAAATCCCACCACTACTCTCTCTGGCATCTGCACTCGCTTTTCTGTGAAACTTAGGATGCTGGAGAGAACAACCGGGATCACCAATATTTCTCCATGATCAGGATGCAGACAGGACATTCATTTGAACCTACAAGATCAGAAGCACTCCTGGTTCCCCACAACTAGAGGTTAAGTGTGAAACCTTAACAGGTTTGGGGAAGGGGGAAGGAGGCAATATCTTCATTATAGCCTAACAAACAGGATTTTGCGGGAAATTTAGGCTAAGTAAGGAGTCAAACCTGGTTTTCCTCAGCTGTAGAGTATTGCCTTAATGCCTTAGCTGACCTTCCTGCCCCAATTTACAAGTGATATGTAAATGAAAATAAAAAAAAGTCTAAATGGTGATTATTGAAATGTTCATATCTTGACATCTTCAGAGCACAGAGAATTCTCTCTGCTATCTCTTGTTCCCAGCCTTGTAAATTTAGGGGCTAAGACTCCCAAATCCTAGCTTTTTTATGCATGAGAAAGTTACTGCCTGCTCCTGATTTGGTGTTCTTATCTTGAACCTTTGCTAAGTGTGATCCCAGGGAGGTGGATCTTAACACTGGAAAAGAAGAAATAATTTCCCCATAGACTAATCTAAAGTGTTTAGGGCTGCCCAGAAATTTGGCATGTTTAAGGTTCTTGATGAGATGGATTTCTGAAAAAAGGCAGGTGAATTGTCATAGGTGAATGAATTTCAAACATGGCCCTGTATGGAGAAATCACCACAACCTGTATAGCTGTATGTGCACACATACACACACACAAACACATACATACATACACAAACATATTGTGCATTTTTTGGTTTACATTTATTAAGCCTAAAACCAATTTATGTTTTTGCATTAACAATTTGAAGTAAGCTCAATTAAAATCACAGTAGCTGGAGTTGGTGAGGCAAGGGTGAATTGTACACTCTCATTCGCAGAAGCAAGTCATTTCATTAAAAATGTTGCATGATTGTAGTTATATTTGTCTTAGCCTTTTCCCTTTAGTAACAGTTTAGAAGAAAGAAAAAGAGAACAATTAATCTTGAAGACAATCGAACCTGACACAAAAGACTGTAAAAGCTTGAAAGATGGTCTAATGTGGAAATACATATTTCAACAATTTGTAAATTGTGCATTATATACTCAATGAATAATTGTGGTCTGTTTACTAAATATGAATGCAGACAATTTTTAATGTACTGTCATGTCAGTCCATGTGACAGAGACATTATATTGTTGATACAAAAATGCACATTGAAGAAACAGTACCAAAGAAATAAATACTCGCCACTGTTCAAGCATTAATAAAAGAACTGTTTTAATGGTGTTCGAGGTTGGAAGAAGTCTCATTTTGAGGCAACTGAAACTTTTAAGACTCCATTCCCTGAATGTATATTATAAGAGTGCAAAATGCATCCACATATGATGTGTTGTTATCTTGTCTGTCTCTTTTTCTAATTCTGTCTTTTGATGTCATTTAAAAATGGCTAGGGGAGTGTTTTGAAGGCTTGTTAAAAAAAAAAAAAGCTGCTCTCATTTCCAAGACAAGTCTTGCTATGAAGTCTTAGGATTCAGTTTGGGTGAGTTACTGCAAATCCTTTAAGAAAATGGGAATACACAGGCTATAACAGCTCTATTTAAAATAGAAAATCTACTTTATGTGTGTGCATGTGTGTGTGTGTGTGCGTGCGCGTGTGTGTGTGTGCAGGCAAACATGGCATTCAGGAGAGTGAAATGAAATGAGCCAGAAACTTCTCACATTTTCCTGGCATCTGTGGCGTGTCGCCATATGAGAACCATATGACTGCTGGCAGATTGGCATGTCAGCTCAAGCATGTACAACTTGACCTCACTGAGCTCTGTGTTTATCAGTTTATAACAGGAATATTGATACAATTTTAGCTGCAGTCTTTCTGTGCAAGGACACTTCATCCTTTCACAGTCCTAATTCTCCTTTGCTAAAATGACAGCACCTTGTTTTTGAAGTTGCTTTTCCACTTGGGGAAAAAAAAGCAAAGGCGGCAGAAGACAGCAGAAAGCTGTTCTGTGTGCCAGAATGATGTTTCATTCATTGTTTTGTTAACTGTGAAGTCCTTAGTGGAGTTTGTCATGGGATTGCCTGGCTGACTTGCACTGTCTTTGTGGTTGAAAACCACAGCAATATTAAAGACAGAGGTGGAGACAAAAATCTGGATTATTGTTAAAGCTGAAAGTCAATGCTAAATTATATCTGCACAGAGCAGACTATTGTCCCAGCATTTATTCACTCAGAAGAAGGATAAAAGGATAATACATAAAAATGTGGATGGGCAGGTTTTCACCTCAAGTTGGCTTTAGATGTCCTGATCCCCAGATGAGCGGAATGTAAGCATATACGTAGTTGCCACAGCTCATATATATGCAGTTAAATATCAGAATCATGGACGTGATATAAAATCTGAGACAAATAGCTCTCCATCAAGAATGAGAAACTGGATAGAAGTGTAATCATAAATCTGAGTTTGCTTCAAAAAATCAGACATCATACAAACTTGTCTGGCTGTTTATGGCTGGGTGAGAGTTGATAACAGTGAAATGATGTGGGTACAGCCCAACCACGATCTGAACTGCAGACAGAAATAAAAAGTACAGAGAGTACTTCTGACCATACAATTTCATTTAAACTGCCTTCGTCACTATCATTTCCTTCAAGAATAAGAGTATATCTTTGATCTTCAAGCACTGAAACATAACACTTACACTATGACTTGTTCCACTTAACAGTGTGGAAAGATGTTGTAATGAACATGCATCGCTTCACATTAGGATCTGCAACTGCGCTCACACTGTCTTTCAGAAATAACAGTATTCATATCTGCTCAAGCTTCCTTGAAGGTTAAGCTTTAAACTGCTGTGATTTTCTAATTTTCTCTATACTGGCAACTTAATTAGAATTTCATCAGGGCAGATTCTAGGACTGAAGTTAAAACTTTCTCACCCACTGTCTTGACCAGAAACATCATAGAGATGGTACTATAATGACTAGTTCCTTTGTAAGGACTGGCATGAAGGGTACGTGGAGGAGCAGTGAAAAACACCGGCAGGAAATTAATTAGATAATGTCCTGAAGACAAAAAAGAAAATGAGAGCAATTTTGATTGTTCAGTTTTTTAAAAAACTAGGAACCGAAAGAAAGTGAGATCTAAAATTTCAGTTCCCCCAGAGACAGACTATGGGAGACTATGGGATACAAAGAAACATCCTGCCACATGCAACTGTGTAACTCAGATAGGCAGCCTGTAGTGATCAAAATTGTCATTTACAATGCCTTTGAGGGAATTTATCAGAAAGCCTAAAATATTTGGGTGTATTTGTGAGAATTTCATTCAATAGTCTTTTCACACTGCTGGATTGGAAGAAAGAGAAAAATAGAAATAAAAAAGGGAGGGGAAATGTCTCTGTTCTGCTGAAAATGGACAGCTATTTATTTCTAATTTGTTTTGGCAGGTGACATTTGGCCAGCAAATCTAATATTGTGCTAAGGCCAAATGTTTTTGAGTTTATCCACCTGTAACCTCCACACAAGGTACAGAATTTAAAAAATTCTAAGTTTCAGAATCTTTTGTGGATGATGAACTCGGATTTAGTTTCCATTATTATCTGTAGTCTAAGTGTCTGCTGATAGCTTGAGAAAACTTGCCATACCAAATTACTGCAAAAAGATGTCCAGTCTCTGGAAATGTACAATGAGCAACATCTATTTGACAATTGTCTTTTCTGTTGGCTGAAGAGACAGAAGACAACTTCTGTCAAAAGCATTAGTATGGATCGATGTTGACATCTAAAGGGGCAAAGTGCATGCTCAGAGAGACCATTGGAAATCAAATATGACCACAAATTTTCATTAATATATCAGTTTATGAATTCACACATGCATTTGCATTGTTGCACACTCATATTCAAGCTTGAGAACCCACTGACATTTATGGGTGGCCTAGACTCTCTCCAAAACATACATATGGGTCTGTGGTCCTTTTCCTTTATTAGGGGGAAAAAAAAGGTTTGCAGCTACAGTTATTATTTTGAATGGTAGCAAAAATACCTTGAGAAGCAGTAAGAATTGGAAGCGTACCTGTGCTTCATGATGGTGATATGCCTTTTTTTAAGGAAAGGTAAAACCACTTCTGAGCAATGAGCTGGTCTTAAACAATGGGCACCAAATAATGAAACTGTAGTCTTCTGGAGAGTATGACATAAATCTGCATAAAACAATATAATAGACCTTACAGTATAAACTTGACTAATCAGATCATAGTATAAACTTGACTAAACGGTAGATTTACACATGAACAAGCAAAGCCCCTCATCATTAAATAGTACTTAGTGTAAATGGACAAGTCAAGCTGTTTGTGCCTTTTTGTTTCTTTTCATAGAATTGTGTGTGTGGGGGTGCTTAAGTGTATGATTCAGAAGGGAGGGAAAATCATTTACTGCAGCATGTGGACAGGTTTGAGTGAGAGCAGATTTCCATGCAGAAATGAAATATGAGCCAGGGAAAACACCCCTTTTTGAACACACTCACAAGCCCTGATTACATGGCCCACAGCTGGAGTTAATCCAGATTCCTGTTTAATTAAATAGTAGCAGTCATTCTGCTGCATTACATCAAAATGCACAAAGGTTACATGGAGGTGAAACACAAAATGTGATACCCACCTCTCTTCATTGCTACTGAGAAAAGATAAGATTTATTTCAAAACTTTTAATGAAAATCTATTAATTGTGCAGGATAAATTCTAACTGCATAGAGAAATGTATGTGATAAAGTGATGGCCTTACTAACATACCAAATTTTGTTATTGCATAAACTCTTTATCAAATAACCTGTGCTATAATTTGCTGTAAGAAAATCTATCCTACCCTGGGCCCACATTATCAAGGTGTTTCTGAAAAAGAATAATTCAAAGGTTTTATTCCTTCATCACAATATGAAGAAAAACGTCAGCTGAAGGATGTCTATATGAAACAACTGAGATACATTGTCCCATTTTTAATGCCGGGCACTTACTTATCACATGTGCAGGAACTATCCTTCAGCATCCATCCACCTATCTATCTATCTACCCATCTATCTATCTACAACTCTTTCACACGTAAGAGTCGGAAATATTCCTCAGTCTTTGGAGACAAACAACTCATCTATAATGCAAGTTGAGTGAGATGTGAAATTCACCATCCAAAGTTAAAGGATATGATAGAAGTAACCAGGTGAGAACTTGCTTGCAAACTTAAAAGGAATATATATGTTCTACTTATCCCTAGAAGGAAGATCTTTATTAATCTGTTCATCTGTGGCACAGGTATCCTGATTTCATTGCATGCCAGAGGCCACCCAATGTAGAAGACACAGATACTTGGGGAAACAGAGACCATGGATATATTCTTTCATTGAAAAATCCATTTTTCCAGCATAACACCTCATGTAGGGAAATAGTAGGGATAGATTTTATGGGATTATGCATTTTTATAGCATTGTGTGTTAAACATGGCTAGCCTCCTTGAAGAAATAATAACAACAGCACCTTGGTTTCCTCCTGTCATGAAATATACGGGTTAGGTTCGCTTTGTTGTTTAACTGAAGTAAACAGCAAAGAAAATTATTGACTACAGACAGCAAAGAGGTTCTGGCTCCTTGAAGAGAAAGACGACTATTGGGTGGGTAAGCAAAAAGTGGAGGTTAGAGGAGCAATGTTTTCCCACCAAACACATGTTGGCACACTCTTTAAAAAAGGATTTCTTTCTATACTTTCCCTTAAAAGCATAAAATGAGAGCAATAAATGAACCTGAACAGCATGTGGTTTAACACTGATCAAAGTTAAATGTTGTCTTCATGTAACTCCTTATTAACTGGTGTAAATCCTTTCACAGATATTACTGAGTCAAAAATCAGCAGGATTCAGCAAATATATAAAACCTTTCTGTGGATATTGAGAGTATTCTGTCACATTAAATTAGAATAAATTATTTCCTAACAGTATGAGTACTCCTATCTTAAACAATGAAACACCCTGACTGCCTGCTCATCCTGGCTAGGACATTATTTTCAGTGCAAGCAGATGACTTAGTATGGGTTTTTAAACCTTGCTGTGACACATCCGAGGCCAATTAGATGGACTATTGGTCCATCTAGTGTGGTTGTTCTTATATGTCGCCTGATGTTGCTTACCTTTGTGTCTGTTTTAGCAACATCCTTCTCATCACTTAGGCACAGTTTTGAGCATGTAAAAATATGTTATTTACTTCACATACCTTGTTTGCCCCTATCCTGTTGCCCTCCGCTCCATCTCTGGCAGTCTGAACATGCCACCTCTCCCCAGAGTCACCCTTGACACCTTTCAACTCTGTAGGAACAACCCTTAAAGACCCCCTTAAAGACTAAAGTAGTAATTAATTGCCACCTTTCTCCGCACCTTCCTTGCACAGGCTTGCCATTGTAGCAGGCTTGGTAGGGATGGAAAGGAGAGCAATAAATGTATTCAGCGTTTCCTGACATCTAGAAAAAAAGAGCAGCATTTCAGAGGAAGAAGACAGTGGCTTTAAATTTTGCTTAACATATATGCAAAGTCTTTCCAAGATACCTGTCTGGTTTCCAAATCCAGCCTAAATTTGACCCTTTTTCTTCTCTGGTTTTGAGACCCCAGGTTTGCCTCCCTCCCCACACACATGGAAGAGGGACCTCCTCAGAAGCGATGTTTTGCTGCAGGTTTCCTCTCCCAGGCAGCCCATGGGGGCCAGGGTGCAGCTGGCCTCAGCTTGCACTACCCTGCTGGTCCTGGCTACTGTTTCACCCGCCCTGATGTTCCTGGCGATGGAGCCGCATTAGAAACTCCCTTCTGGGCACCGTGCTCTGGGCAGTGCCTGCTAGGACACAAACCACAGGTAAATCATGTGCTCTACAAAATGAAGCATTTGGATCCAAGAGTAGAGGGACGTCAGCTCCATTTTCTTGCCAGCCACATTGCAGCCTGTGCAATACATTTACTTTATGACATCTAAAAAGGGCAAGGATTTGCCATCACAGCTGCTTCATCTATATGCATTTTGTGTGTGCTCCATGCATACGCAGTGTGTCTGTGGCCAGGCTGGGACTCCCAAGAAGTCCTACAGGGCTCCTCTGCTGGCAGCATCTCCTATGAGAGACAGTGGTGTTTCCTGGTGTGGGGGATGCAGGTCACATCCCTACTGCAGGAAGGCAGAAGCAGGCAGGGATGCCCCAGACTGGTAGGGCTGTTGTCCTACAGCTCAGTCCTGTCTCCTGGTGCTGCTGGGGGAAGTCTGGAGCCCCCTATCTAGTACGTTTTCTCATTGCGTCATCATTGTTTTGGTGGTTTTTTTCTCTCTCTCTGCTTGTTTTTGCTTCTTCAGATTGTATTTGACCATCTTTATAACCTTCTCCATCTATTAGTCCTATTTCTTTCATTTTCCTGCAATGGCCTTATTTTTCCAGCTGTTTGTTTCTTTCTGCACTTTTACAGCTCCTTTTCTGCCCAAATCAGGGAACTTAATTTCTTAAGGGAAACAAGACCTAGTTTAAAACTTAGGCTTTTGGTTTGGCAGAATGGAGTTTCCTCTCCTCATGGCAATTTCCATTTCTCTCCTTCCCCCAAATCCAGTTTTAAAAACTATTGGAAACATAAGCCAGACTGGACTAAAAAGAAACCTGTTTTTAATTGTGTCATTCAGGTTTTGAATGACAGAGTGAGGCTGTGCATTTGGTATACTATAAAAAGCCTTAAACACCAGTATATTATGTGAAAAAGTAACTGCTATTCTTTGTGAAGCTGCCATTTATCAGCATCTGAGGAGGTTATTCAAGTGAATAGATTAACAAACATGAACTAAAGTGTAATGTTTATCAGCTGTCCTGTTTAACTCTAAATAACATAGCGGAAGATGGCTCTTAAAAATGAAATGTCCATCAATCAATATGCATTGCCATTTTACATGAATTTATATATAGCTCTATGGAAAAAATGCACGTGAGGTGTGCCACCGGGGGTCACTCCACCAGGCAAAGGAGAGAGGCTGAATCACACACCTTGGGCAGGCACAGACAAGCACTCTGTCATTTTAATAATGGTCTCATTGCACAAAGTTTCACCAGTTATGGCCATGATGCTTAATTGCTCTCATTTATCTCTCTGGTAAATGATGTCATTGACTTAGGGTTGTTGCACAAATACAACTGGCAAGTCAGTAAGTAAACCTGTTACCCACACCTACTGATGAGAGTGGGAGAATAAATGGGAGTAAGAAATGCAGCAAAGGCCTTAATGTAGATAGATGAAATTTAGGACAACAAAACAGATATTTTATTGCCTTCTTTCTCTATTTGTCTGAGACCATCTAAATTTATTGAGCAGTGATAAACTAAAAATACATACAAAGAAACCCCAAATGCTCTGAGTGCAGAAGTAAGCCTATTTTGTAATGCTGGCTTGAAAGTTTGAGGTGTGACAGTTGTCCTTTGGTCCTGCTGCATCTTCACATAGGTGGAGATAGCTGCAAGGCTGTGCCGTGGATCCCTCACTCTGTGCATAGAAAAAAAGGCTTTCAGCTCCATATTTTCCTTTGTAGTGAGGTTTTATTCTTGCATGAGGTAGAAGAATGAAAGCAATGAAGTGAAAAAAGCAAACAAACAAACCAAAGCAAACAAAAAGTCCCCCAAATGGCTTTACTCAAGCTGAGTGAGCAAACAGAAAAAAAACCTCCAAATACATTCTTAGCAGTAACTCTGCTTTATCTCCATAGGGTATGAATCACTGCCATTTCCAAGTCTTTATCTCCCTTGCAGAGGTTACCACCTGCTGCATTTCCAGCAGGTCTGGATGGTGTTGTGGTGGCCTGGCCAGGGGCCGTCAGAACTGCTGTGCCCAAGCAGGATGATCTGTGAGCGTGCAGGAGATGTGTCCAAGGTGGCTGGGTTTTTGTTTGCTTACTCGTTTGTCCTCCTACATTTCTAGGGGAGGAAACTATCTCTAAAAGGAATTTGTTCTGACAGAGCTCAGCTTTTGGAGCCAGTCTGGACTTCTTATCTCAGCTCTGCCCATTTATGAGGGAAAACATGAGAGGGCTGTTAATGTCCTTCTTCCTAGAAATCCTTCTTTCCCAGGCTCAGAGATTAAATGGTTGGAGTTTGACAGTTAAGAAAGTTGCCTAATCTCTGTTAACCTTTGTGCATACAAGGGCAGAAAGCAGCAGGACTTTACAAGTCTGAGCGCGCTAAGAGTGGTCATGCAAGGTGATGGGAGTCTTGGGGCATCCTGTGCCGCTTCATGCAGGAAATTAGGTGATTATTGGAAATCAACTTCCTGGGAATTGCTAGGTTCCTCAACACAGGATAAAAAAGATGAAAGCTCCTTTAAGGAAAGCATAAAGGGAGTGAGGGAGGCAGACCATGAGCATAGAAAAGCCAAGGGACTCCTGCAGGGCCAGAAGGAGGTAATCATCTACGTGAGCAAATGAGAGGTAGAACAGGGGAGGATCGATAACCCTGCAGCAAAGCTGGGCTCCTCAGGCTGCTCCTTTCTCTGAACAGTTTGTTGCTCTTTCTATTATTCCATTGCTTTCCAAGCTAGGGAAAACAATTTTTTAAAATGTTCCCTGTTTATGGCATGGCTTTAGATTTTTTTTTTAAGGTCTTGCACCTCGATCTGTAGCGCTCAAACTGCCGGTGGGCAGATAGCTTGCCACCGCAGCGCTGAGAGACTTCCTCAGCAGAGTTCACAACTGCAGCTAACAGTTTGGGTGGTTCTACTAAAAATACATTACACCTGGAGATACTTGATGACTCTTTTCCCAGAGCTGATGAAAATTACTGTTACTTTTTTGAACGGAATTTTCAGGAAGTGTTAAAAATATCTATAGTAAGAGGAGTCATCTTTAAATTCAATATTCACCACAGTTTTGAACTGTTGGTAAATCCAGTTTGCTTCCTACAATATCCTCACATTTGTTTATGGAAATAACTTCACACAGTTGGAATCTGTGAGAATGAAGGTGATATGGGTCACAAAATGATACCAGATTTTAATTTCTACTGTATGAAATTCATATCGTGCAGGATCTCAAACAGCAGCTCACAAGTTAGTTGTATTCTTAATATAGACTCTCAAACCCTTTTATGATTAGACATTGACTTTTCCTACATGAAAGCACAAAAGGTTGATGCTGTGTGGGAAGTTCAAGGCACCCAGATTACAGGGTGTAAAAATAAGGAGAAAACGGATGATTTTTTTTTTTCCATTTTAGAGTCCTTTTAAAATGTGGGAAAAATGTTTCAGGCCATTTCAAAACCAGTGTTTCTAAAATGTTGGTAGCATGATAAACTATTAAAAAAATTTATGGAATTCAACCTTTGTTTTTAAAATGGTTCTCACTGGTGTTAGAGAAAATTGTAAACCAAGAGGAATTAATTATTACAAACCCACAAATTCAAATCTGTGTTTTAAAATGCTGAAGAAAATTACTTCAGTTTGTTCCACAGTATCTTTAAAGCCTTTTACTTTTCCTAAGTGAGCAACTGGGTAAAAATAATTCAACTTTTCAAAATGCTTCAGTTTTGCTGACACAAATTTGTAAACATTTCACTCAGGTGTCTGTGCCCTGTTCACCCTGCTCGCCCAGGGACAGGCACTTGATCTGTGAAGGGCTAGGGATTTACTAGGACCAGAGGACAGTAGTAAAAGTAGGGAATAGAGACAGGAAAGTCAAGAAACTACTACACAAGTCAGAGAGTAGTGGAAAATGGAGACACCAAGAAGAAAGTCAATAACATGAAAGGACACTCAACAACTGAGATGAAAGAGCTATTGAGAATATGAACTGTAGATGGAAAGCCAATGGCGTCACGAGAGAAGCATTAAAAGCCTTTAGGAGAAAGACATTAAGAAGCAAAAGAAGCAGAAGAAAAGACCGCGGTGGGGCGCTGGTGACAGATCAGAAAGTAGACCTGCAAGACAGTGGGGCTGCAAAAGAAGAGGGATACAATACAGAGGTAGTGGAGATGGTATGGAATGACAGCTCAAAATGAATGTGCAAGCCAACTGCCCGTACGTGTTCCACAATAACACATATTCATTTATTCACTCTGGATGAAATCCTGGCTCGTCACAGACCATGGGAGTTTTGCCATTGACTTCACTAGGGCCAGGATTTGCTGGTTTTGGTTTAGTTCCACAAACAGTGTCTGTCTCATTTTAAGCGCAGGAAGATGTTTAAAAATTAAGAAGAAAATTAAGTTTGCAAATCAATAATGCTATTACTTGAAAGATTGGATCAGGGCTACAGAAACTCCTTGCTCAGAAACCAGTTCGGTGGGCAGCTTCTGCATCAATGAGTCAGAATAGAATAGACTAGACTATTTCAGTTGGAAGGGACCTACAGTGATCATCTAGTTCAACTGCCTGACCAATTCAGGGCTGACCAAGTTAAAGCATGGTACTAAGGGCATTGTCCAAATGCCACTTACACACTGACAGGCTTGGGGCATCAACCACCTCTCTAGGGAGTGTGTTCCAGTGTTTGACCACCCTCTCTATAAAGAAATGATTCCTAATGTCAAGTTTGTACCTCCCCTGGCACAGCTTTGAAGCATTCCCAGGCATCCTATCACTGGATGCCAGGGAGAAGAGATCAGCACCTCCTTCTCTGCTTCCCCTCCTCAGGAAGTTGTAGAGAGCCCTAGTCACCCCTCAGCCTCCTTTTCTCCAAACTAGACAAGGCCAAAGTCCTTAGCTGCTCCTCACAGGACATTTTTCCAGCCCTTTCTCCAGCTTTGTTGCCCTCTTCTGGATGCATTCAAGGACCTTCACATTCTTCTTAAGTTGTGGGGCCCAGAACTGCACACAGGATTGAAGTTTCTCATGTCTTTGCCTCAAAATGGTGATAAATGCACCAGCCACCAGCCATTTTTGTTGTGCTTATGTATGGCTGTACAATAGGCGTAAGGTATATTCTTCCCCTCTTCTATTTTTGTGTTCGGCAAGAAAATTTCCACTAATGTGAAATTTCAATAAAAGTCGCAAAGATATATTTTGGATTTTTTCTACTCAATGTGTAGATAATATATAGTAATAAAGGAGTGAATTTTTAATAACCTGTGAACTAACTATAGCTTTATGATAAATGAAATATCAAGGTGTATTTAAAACTAAAAAAGTCAAATCCTGATCTTTTGGAAAGCAATAGGGTTTCTTAGCTGGGTTTCAGTGAAGTTGTTCCTGATGTCTAAATAAATTTCACATGGGAATATTAGCGTAACCAAGGAGGATGTTATTTGATTCAAAATATAGATATATTATATACCAAATGATATCATGCAAATAGAGCTGCTTTGGGTGTTATCAGGGTAATGATGTTGTAAAACATTATTCCTGACTGGTAACCTTATCTTTCACACCCTTTGCAAGATATCTAAAATGCCATATTAAGAGAGTTTTAAAAATAAATAATTTCTTCCACTTCCTGAAGTGAAGTGCTTTTCATTGGAGCATAAATTCAGTATAAAAATAAAAAGAAACCTTTGCAATTTTTCTGCAAAATTAAACACTGCTATCTGAACCACTGACAGAAATATATTTACATATTTCAGGCTAAAGATCTTTTGTAAATGTTTAGTTACCACATTCAAACCTTTCAACACTTCTCCTGAAATCACATTATTCTTATGAAGATACAACAAGAAGTCAAAGAATAAAATGTAAAAAGCTCCACTTCAATAATATGAAGGTTGTGAAATGAGCTGACAGCATCCAGGAAGCTCGAAGTTATGGCTGACAGTCTGTCCTTAACTCATGCTGTGTGAAAAAAGCAAATGGCACTAACGCATGTTAGCTGAGCTCAAAATTTGAACCCCTCGGCCCATCCCTCCTTCTCTATTTGAGTTACGGGGGCTGTTGTTTTGAGGCCTGATTTTCAAACTTGGCTTCGGTGTTGCTGCTAGAAGGCATGCGTGGCACTCACACACAAAATAAATCTTTCCTCCAAAAGCTGTGTTTTGTCCAGGCATGTGCTGGTGCAGCAGCCGGGACACAAGATGTTGGTTACAAACACCGATGCCTTTCCGCAGGCTTCAAAGGCTTCGGCAAATGTGCAACAGCTTGCTGTACACCTATTCAGAAAACATTTGTTTCACCTGCTTTCTGTCTTTACCCCTGCTATAGTTTATTAGCCTTTTATGTATTTCTAACTTGTAACACTCCATAAGGATAACACTTAACAAGCTAAGTATATCATATATGTTTAGAACCTCTGGGGATCTCAGAGATGACCTACAGATGAAATCTGTTTCTTTCTAGGAACTAGTTGATGCCTGGGAGACAGACCACTTCCTATGACAGCACCCTTCCCAAAACCAGCTCTGGTGGTGCTTGGGGAAAAGAACTGCATTTCAACATGTTATGTAGCAGGATAAAGGAAGCAGGACAGACTTCCACTCATGCCTTGGGAATTTTAAGAGTAGAAATAAGTTCCCTGAAAACTGAGTAAAGCAGCTTTTACTAGTCCACAGCCGAAGAAATCTCTCTTGCACTTCCTAATATACCAGCAAGAACACTGTTTCAGGTAAAAAGAAACACTTTCTCAAACTGTTTAACTCCTGCTATACTCTTTAAAAATAAGAGTTTAGACTGGGCAAGATGGACAAAAGTCTGTGTCTATCTTATAGCATTGATTTTCTCCAAACTAGTGATCAAATATTCAATACCTGTAATCTATAAATCCAAAGGATTCCCTTTATTTCAGTATAATCAAGGTGTCTGCAGGATTTTGATGATTAGTTTCTTTGAATGCTCCTTTTCCTTAGCATTGCTTCCCAAGTTACTGTGTACTGAGCAGTTTCCATAAGAATAAGCCTTGACAATGTTCACTGGTTCTTGTGGGATAACTCTTCTGTGACCCCTATTCGTGAAACCTTCCTACCCATTCCTGACAATGTCTCCTTAATAAACCTGAGCTCAAACAATTAGTGGAAGGTGCTGGTAGCAGAATAATAATATTTTGCAAAAAAACCAACCAACCAACCAACCAACCCCCACACTAGAGGAGGTATTTTAAAAAATTAGAACATCTGAGATAAAAAGGTGTCGAGAACATGACAGTCTGTCAGTAGAAGTCTGAGCTGATAAAGCCAGCAGTTTGTTGAAATGTAACGGCCTTCTACTAAAATGCTAGGAGAGTAACAAGGCACCCATGCAAAAAAAAAAAAAAAAAAAAAGGCTGAATGAACATTTTAATTAACTCGTGCAATTTTAATTAAAAACATAATGTGTCAGGAAAATGAATAATGCCTTGGGGCAATAAAATAGCTAGATTTTCTGTTCAGTCTTCTGCTTCATATCTTTTATGGAAGTAGGATATTATTGTAGAAGGGAAAAAAACACCCCCTCCAGACTCCCACCCCATCTCCACATACATCCAACCAAGAACACAGAATGCAACAAAAACCAAAGGTGTGGACAAAAGGAACAGGATTAAATCAGAATATGGTACAAGATACTCTGTGTTGCCATCATGTTGGTTGTGCCACAACTTTTCTGGCTTTTAACACAAAAACTTTGACCTTCAACTTCGACCTTCAACTTCGAAGTCAGAGTTTTGGTCACCATAAAGTAAGCTCAGAAAATGTGGATATCCCCATTTTTTCGAGTGAAAACTTGAAATGTCTGAGTATTATCAGGCCTTGATGAAGAAGTGATGGTCTCCACCCTTTACAGATGAAGCCGTCTTAAGCCATTGGGATTCTGTAACCTGAGATACCGGAAATCACATGACTATTTAAATGAGAAAAATAAAGCTTTTAAATATTAGAAAAGGAATAAAATAAACCAAGGGGAACAACAGTTGAGGAAAGTTAACTTTTCCCCAAATGGAAAATGTGGAATGTCCAAATCGATTTATTTCTTTTCTTTGCCCAAATACCACTCAGCCCTCACTGAAAGAGATTTGAAATTCTAGCAGCTATAGCGTACCCTGGGGCAAAGGCAGGGTCACAAGCACCATCATGTAACACATTTTAAAGGCTGTCAGAGATGTTTCTTCAGTCTCTGTGTCCTCAGCAGTCCCAGAGTCACTGGCTTGCTGCAGGGTCCTGCTACCTGGTCATACCTTTTCTGTGGCTCACATCATTTTGACTGTAAATCACATCTAAACTGTGAGAAGGCTGTTTTCCTTAATGAGCTCTGAAAGCATATGAAGCTTTGTGTGCAAACAGTCCTGGGCCACATCCAGCCTGCAGCAGATTTTGCAGAGCTCTGGCCCCATGGGCTTCCATGGGAAGTCCTGACACCTGGGATCTCCTCTAAATGCCCCCACATGTATTTAAAACGCTAAATTTAAGCTTCTAACTTTGAAATCCTGGTGTCAGTTATAAGCAAAGTTTCTGGTCTGATTTTCCTTTTGCTCTTCTGAAAGCAAGCAGGAACAGAATGTGCAATGCTGTGATTAGCTGGTGCCCATGGGTCTCTGGGAGAGAAGTGCTGCCCACAGAGAGTGCAGCACAGGCAGCACCAGAGACGACTTGCACTCTGAAAGCTGTCTGCTCCGTGACTTTGGGCAAACAAACAACTGATTTCGAAGTGGAGGCAACAACAGTGAATTTGGGCAGACGCTTTGAGAGCAAATGTTGTTCCTCAGCATGAAGTACCACCACTAGAAATGAACCAAAAGTCCCCACAGGAGCTGCACATAACAAGCAGATCTTACAGCTCACAATGAGCAGCCCATTCCCCAGCCTTTGCATCTGTATTTGCCTGCATGTTAGCAAGCACAAAGGAAGCCCTAATCCAAACCCCACAACTTTTATTCACATGAGTGACAAACCCCTTCATACCATGAAACTGCCAAAAACAACTATTATGATTGCTGTTCAGGCTCTGTAAGGAGCTGGTATCTGACAACCAGCCCGGACAGAGCATCATAACACTGATGTGATGCTTTCGTTGGACACTGCCAAAAGAGACAATGGTGAGCAGTTGTACTTTCCTTTCTGAACTTTTTCTTTTTTTGAGTGGGATTTGGGTAGGCACATTTTAGGCAATTGGAATTGGAATTTTGGATTCCAGGATGGGATATTTGGATTTGGTAGGCAAATCCTGTAACAGGGCAGGATTTATATAGAAAAGGAGTGGGGTCTAAGCTGATTCCTAATTTCTTAAGCACTGTTTACTGTGTCACTCCACCAGTTACCTGAATATATTTATTGATATGTTTGCTACAAGAAATGCATTGAAGCAGCTTATATTTTAGGCCTGTGACAGGCACTGGGTTTTTATTATCACAATTATTATTGCATCTGTGCTGAGTACTTATGTCCTACCCACTGCTAAAACACTTGAACACTACATCAGACCAAGCTCTTCAGCCACAAATAAGCCCTGTTTCTGTCTGTAAATACTTTGATTCCCAAGATGAAGTCTGCAAGTCACAGAAGAGTCTTCATAATGCTCCTGTTTATTTAACATAGGGCTTTGTGGTTGAAGGGAAAACATCTGTGATTTAGCAGCAGTGAGTGACATGTTTCTGGGTGATGTCCCTGGATGCCCTTAGCACAGAAAATGTGCTACGTTTTTTTTTCTCTCTGCCTACCTGTAAGGCAGTAAGCATAGCATTTCCCCAGCTTATGAGACTGCTGTGTGGATGGATAGGGTACAGGGTCCTTACACCCCCAGCACAGTGGAGTCACACAGACACACAGGAGAGATACCAGTGCTGTGGGGCCGTATCTGCCCAGGTCCCCAGATAATATACTTTCCTTGTAAAATCTTCCTGGTCCATTTAATTTTCTCTTCCTGGTCCATTTAATTTCCTTAAATTGTGCCATCCCTCCAGCTTTCCCCATCACGTGTTTTTCCAAGGAACTCCCCACACTTGTTGAAGCATCATGGATCTGCACTGAAGCAACAGTACAAGAGTCCCTCTCAGAGTAAATGTTCAAGGACAAAGAGTTGTGGTACCTCACAGCAAGTTTGTTTCCCCCTCAGGGCAGGCGGTGGGGGGAGGCTCATTGCACAGCCTGGTGCCCATCCTGCAGAAAAGCCTCTGCCACTGGAGCTGCAGCGGTGTCAGCTGCACCCTCGAGCATCATCTCCACATTGCCACCGTTCAGAGGCCAAACTCAAAGAGCCAAGCCAAGCCATGGTAGTCGTGGTTTTTAGCCATCCAGGAAATAGTGTAGGACTTGCTACAGAAATGTGCAGGATTTAGAAATTTAACAAACAAATGGGAAGTAAGGATCAACCTACAAACACGAGCCTACAAACATGAAGTCACTGCATTTACACTGAGTGTATATGTCCGCATTCACTTAAAACACTGAAATTCCTGACTGCAAAGTTCTAATATCTGTTTTCCAGAGCCTGAGGAGAAAATCTAAATTGATTTTCACTGTACAAAATTTCCTTGCAAGAAATGCCTTTTTAATGCCTCCTCAGTCCTGTTACTTGTCTTTTCCTCTTTTTGTTTCCCATCAAATTATATGCTATAGCACATCTAATAAATAAAAAGTATAATTCCAGGTTGCATGCACTATTGCTGAACAAATACATTTTAACAGTCTGCCTACCATTTATATTTACTTCTCATAAATAATCTTGTTTTTGTCATGGCAGGAACGTTCACATTAAGAATTAATTTTATGCAAATTTTGAAGAATATTCCAGTTTAATTCTTTTTTTTTCTTTCCCCTCCCCCCCAGTCATTCACTTGATTCTAAGACTGTCATTCACTGAAGGAATAGTAACATACCATTTGATTTAGGAGAGCAATCACGGTTCACGTTTCAAATCCTGAATATTCACAATAAGCTGAGACAAATTATTACAGAATTATTCATCAAATTGCTTTGAATAACAAATAAATGTGGTGGAATTATGGTCTGAATGCAGATGCTTCACAAGGGGGCAAATAGGGTAAAATGAATGAAATTTTTCAGTGCTAATTAGGGTTTAGACTGCTATACTCTTGGATCCTTTGAGCAGCAAGTTGCTTTGTAACTTATCTCATTGATTTCAGTGGATGATCTGTACTGGTATGATTTGCAATATAAGGATTTTGCCATGGACATGCCCGAGCAATACAAAATAAATATAATTTGATAGCTTGACCCTGTAACTTTGTTTCTGGCCATAGGCTAGAAGGACCTGAAAAGATGTACTTATTCTCATGAGCTGGAAAGCAAATTTCTTGGCTTGCCTGTCTGAGTCTCTTTAGAAACTTAGAGCAAGTGTTAAGGAGTTGAAGTTTGTCCACTGAATAGTGCAGGCTGCTCTTGTCATTCCTCTCTATGCTTGGCCAGACTTAGAGGTCTCTGAAAACCGTGTCTGTAGGTCAGCCGGGATGCCTGGTCTGCATCTGTGCATATAAGGGACATGCTGCCTCTGATGGCAGCAGGGTTGTGTCCCCTAGCTACAGGGATTTGTACAGCCTGAACTGTAGTCCCTGAGCAGGCAGGGACTGAGCAAAGGCTCCAGAAGGCTAATTCCAGATACTGGCTGACAGTTATTTCCTCTCAGTTCCTACATACACCATTTTGATTAAAACTATTAAAACCATTTATTTGTATTTTGCTTAGTAAGGATTTGCCTGCATCAAAACCAGAGCCAAAATTCAGTTGGTCGCATTTGTTTTGGTAGAAGTCCACATGGGGACACTGCTGTAATAATTGTGCCTGCTTTTGAGACAGAGTGAGGCTGAAGCAAAATGAAAGTACTGCTTGTTGCGAAATCAGAATATTTACTGGCTTCTTCAAGACATACAGGTATAGTTTATAGTCAAATTAATTAACTTGTTCCCAGGTTCCATATAGGCAAGCTCTGTATCATTTTATAGCCTAAATATAAGATCTCATTTCTAAAAGAGTTCCATGAGAAGTGATTCCCCAGCCCTTTAGAGTACCAAACAACAGACTTACCTGCCTAAAGATCTGCTGAATCACCTATGCTACTGAGGACTGACTGGCAGTTAAATGGTGGCTAGCAGAGACTTTCCTCCTGTATACCTGCCAGCCACTTGCCTACAGGTCAGGGGTGGGAACACCAGTGAAACACAACATTCTCCTCTGGTTTGGGAGCCCAGAAATGATTCGAACCACTGTAGTAAACCAAAACTGCTCACGATATGCTTTTCTCACCTGATTTCTCCCAAAATACTTACATCATGGCTATGAAATGGCTTTTAGTCATGATACAAATACGACGGCACTTGGCCTTCCAAGTTATGTGGTACGTTTATGAAGATGGTGACTATGAATGGACCTAAACATAAGTGGAAAATACCCACATACCCTTTACAAGGAAGTTTCATGCCTCTAAGAGAATGCAGATCATTTTGACGATTCTTCCATAGATCCCTACAAATGTTTTGTATGACAGTTTAAACTTGTGAAGCCTAAAATTTTACCTACAAATGAAGGGGACGAGATCATTTTCAGACAAGTACTTGCATACAGTATCTATACAGCACTATCAGCGCTGGAGGTCCATAAATATTTATGTGTTTGCAAGTACATAAACAGAATCTACCATTATTTTGACTAGCATATGTAAGTCAAGCTTCTTGCCACAAGGTATCAACAAATCCTTATAGGATTTATCCCTTCTGCTCTGCACTCAACATTTCCAGACCACCCAGGTAAGTTGCGCAGGTTGACAATATGGTGTCTCAAAGCTCCTTGAGAGAAGACATCACACTTAAAATTAGTCTGCAGCAAGATGAAAAATAGTGGTCTTGCAGGTTTCAGCAGCAAGCTCTGCCCATCCCTCTGAAATTTCCCTGTACAACAAATATATATTGTCAAGAAAAAAAAAAAAAACTTTTAAAAAATTCAGAAGAATGAGGTTTGCATCCACCATTAATGTTCTCTGTTGCAGATGCAAAGATAATTAATGTAATCTAACACATCTTGAGGTAAACTAATGTGCATACAGATATAAACAGCAATTCCAATCTTTTAAAGAGTGCAAATCTGGTGCTTATTAGAACAGTTCATAATCACTCCCATTTCAAGTTCTGCATGAGAATATGCTGTAATGAGGAATTTAAAATCTTCTAATTAGACATGATTTTATAAAACAGACAGATAATTAAAATGGTGAGAGTTACACAGAGAAAGATGAGAAAACACTGCAAAACAGACAGAAAGGAAGAAAAAGGGTATAAATAAAGAAAAAATAAATACAAAGCATCACTGATGTATCAAATTTATCCTACAAAATTTGAAGTGTACTGCAGTTTTAGATTTCACAGTGCCAAAAGCTACTATCAAACATTTTTTATAAAGTTATGCTAGCATAAGTAGATTCATGCTGACAATTTTATTTGATTAAAGAATGCTTACTAAGACTTGGGGGTTATTTTCTTAAGTTTTAGCACTGTAGAATGGGAAATTGTGCACCATCGCTGTTAAAACTGATCAAAACACATAGATAAGAGTTCTTAGCTGTAGAGCCATTGCAGAGCTATTTATCCTGATTTGTATTCAGTGAGAGATTGGAGCAAATAAAAAATATTTTCTATATATTTTAAAGAAGAAGGGTGATCTTCTAAGACAGGAAGGGGTAAGAAGTTGATTCTACAGTGAGCAATACTTCCTCTACTACCACACAGTGTGAGTGCCAAGTGGGACACCGAAGGTCCATTTATTCCCCAGCAATACACAGAAAACACTCTGCAGAACAGTCTGTTTGAGGATGAAGGTGACAGAAGACGACTAACTCTTGTTAGCAGGGCACATTGCACCCCAAGGGAAGGGTGGTCCTATTTCCTTCTTTTTGATGCATTTAGGAAGATGAGTTCATTTTACCTTCATAGTTTTAACAGAGACAGTATAAAAGGCTTGGGAATGAAACTTTAACTGGGAGACTCGTTTTGTTTTGTGTTGTTACTGAACCAGTTGATTTTCCCCAACAGTTTAAACAATTTCCAGATTGTAACAGGGGATGCCACACACCAGCTAGATACTGAGCAAGCGCCTATCCAGAGTCGCTGCATTTCCAAATGCTCCATACCAGTGGGAGAAATTCAAGGAAGTACATATGTTGCTTCTGTTTCTCATAGTTTCCACAATATTTTGGGTGTGACTGACTAGACTCATATGTTCCTGTATTTCACCAGCAGATATGTATTGGACTCGGAAACAATTCCACACTATCAATATGAAAGTGATGTGCGAAGCCAAGAATGCTATTACTTAAGAACTTGCCAACTACCCTTGATCAATAGATGAAGGTCAGCTCACTCAAACACATATATCTATTTCTGATCAACCAGTTCTAGCTGCATAGCTGGGAAATTTTTTATCAGTTAAGAGATAATCTGCATATATTAAAAGAGCAATGTTCCTCTTTACTGATAGATAAATATCCATCAATGTTGCAAGTGATAATTTTTATTTTGTAAGGAATTATTCAGTCTTGACTAAATCTATGAATGATAGCAAAGAGAAGGCTGTTCGAAACTCATCCAAAAGTGAACTTGTTGAGTAAGAGGATCTTGGTATGATGTTTTGATGCACTTGTTCAGCAAGAAGTGACCAGTATGTCAATGCAGATAAAATGTGTCTTTCTTTTTCCTCTTGCCAATAAAGCTAAAAAATTTGCTTTCAAAGAGAATTCTGAAATTTGAATAAAAAGAAAATAATAGCTAAACCAGAACATTTTGAGAGAAACTAAAATGATATGGGGGAAAGGCTCCTTTCCTTTTTTATACTGTAGCAGATAAAAAGTAGAGACATTTGTCATTACAATAATTTTACTTTTGACAAAGATATGGAATTTCATGAAGCAAAATCACTAGCAATGTCTTTCCCCATTTGCAAGCTAGTACTGACTTGCCATTGTCTTTTCTCTCTTTTCTTTTCACCTATACACTGAAATGATGTCTCTGACTCCTGGCACTTTCATCTTAAGCTTCAACAGGAGTAAAATTCCTATATGGATCTTGTACTGATACTGGTTAAAGTGGAAGCAGTGGCAAAAGCAGTAGTTTTCTGCAGGTGCAGTATCATCCAAGGGGTTATTTCACTTTCAGGGGCCAGATCTCATGGATTGTCTAGTTGTGTGTGTGACTGCACCAAGCTCCATGACAGATGACAGAAGGACCATCACTTTCTGCTCCAGCATCACTGTATCAGACATGGTCTCTCAGGTCAGCTGTCTTCTTCAGAGGAGGGAAATAAAGTTTTCAAAGAAAAAAAAAGGTTTAAGTTAGTCAGCTCTGCTTCTCTGATTGGCTCTGCAGATGCTGCAGCAGAGAAGATGGCCGTGTTCATACCATTCTCTTAAGCCTTTGTCCTGTTAGAGTTCATTTTGTGTCTTCATGCTTCATTTGAAATCAGACACTCATAAATGCTGGTGAACAGTGAGACCTGCTCACTCAGTATCAGAAGTAGGATTATTTTGAACCAAAGAGACTCCATACAGATGAGAAATCATGACTTTTAGCAAATAATCAATGCCCAAATTTTTCTGACAGTTTGGTAATGCGGGAGCTTTGGCTTTGAAGACATGGAGCTGGAAACAGCATTATATACATTCATGGTACGGGTTTTAATCAAAACTGAGATCTGGAAATTGTTCCTTTACATAACCTTCATGACCTTCAGGTTTGTCAGAAGTGTTAGAATTTATGGACATTGAAATTTTCCAAGGCACTGAGGTAAGGTGGTTACTTGCTCTGTCTCAGCAGGTTTTGATATGAAGTAACTCAAGGTGTGGGGGAGTGGTCTAAAAATGTCATCCTTCTTTCTGTCATAACAGGTGGACTCTTTTGTTTGATTTCTTCACTGAAAAAGTCTTTCTGCCTCAAAGTGCAGAACAGACCCA
Organism: Morus bassanus; assembly: GCA_031468815.1. Classification (NCBI taxonomy): domain Eukaryota; kingdom Metazoa; phylum Chordata; class Aves; order Suliformes; family Sulidae; genus Morus; species Morus bassanus. Next base: position 130,445,826 of record CM062567.1, on the reverse strand, counting down.
CATATCACGTAAATCTACTTCATCTCCTTCTTGCTGAGGGGTATCTACAATGGCTTTCTAGCAATCCACGTCACTGTTGCAGTGGCTTGCTATGCCAACACGCCTTGGTCTAAAAGCAAGTGCCTGAGACCACCCTGAAATCCATAGTTACCTGCTCTCCAACTTTAAAACCAAACATTAGTGTCTTTAATCCCTAGAACTGAGAGATACCTCTCTTGAACAGAGGCCATCCAGCTTAACTTCTATGTACAGCTGTGCAGGGCTGGTGAATGACAAAATCATCTCTGTATAGAGAGACACAAAATATTTCTATATCCATTTGCACGGAATTTATAATAGAAGCTACCTGTGGCTGCCCAGGGATTTTTGACTGCTGGACCAAGGAAGGAAACTACGTAAGATAGCAAATGGGAGGTAGATAAGGTAACTAAGTTGTGTGGTAAACTGCAGTTCTCGTAATTTTGTGGTTTATTACATTATGTAGTGTGTGCTTATGTGGTAGGGAGAGCAGAAAAGTAAGTATTATCCCTCAGTAAATCATTGTTCTGTAATATTTTATTTGAGAATTTCAGTAAGGCCATGAGACTTAAACAAACTCCAAGTTGCCAACAGCTCATTCGTGGCTTGCACTGGAATGTTAAAGTAGCATGAGCTTTTGATGTTTTTATTTTATTAAGGAAAAAGATGAGTGAATTCTTGTTTCTTCTCATCCAAAATCTAAAGATTCACAAATTAAGCTTTGTTCAAGGTGCAAAAAAATTTCAAAAGTATTTTTCTCCTTAGTGAACATTTGATCTGTTCCTGTCAAAATGCATTTTTAAGCTGTCTCTTCCTGTCCTTTCCCAGTAGATAGTTTAAATTGGAGTATGCTCTAAAAGATTTTCACAGTGCAGGTGGGCTATTGGGAGCTTTAGAAGTTAAGACCTGATTATTGAATAGCCATGGAGAATGTGTCAGCTCCACATGGAGAAGAAGGGGGAAACAAATAGCAAAAATCCTCTGGTGGAAAAAATTTTTTAAGTAGAGAGACCAGCATGGATTATCTAAGAAAGAAAAATGTTTATTCTTGGATATTGAATTTCACACTGTAACCACAAAGGACTCTGGATTTTAGCAGAACTGAGAAGGTAGCTTTCACTGCTGCTGTAGTCCCCAGTTACAGAGGTGTGAAATGTTTACTTAGGAAGTGCAATTCTTCGCAAATGACAATGCAGAAACATTCATACCTATGAGAAAACCCCATTTCCATACATGCATGAATATTTCTAAGCCTCCTGGATTATATCCACTGAGTCTGATGCAGGAAGAAGTATTTCCCGGACCAAACTCTTCCTCTGTGTCTCACTGGGGATTTTGCCCCCATGGGTGGAATCTGATGTTGTTCCCTTTTGCTTCTGCTCCCATTGGGGACTGCACTGAAACCTGGTGACAGGAGCTGCTGAGCCTGTGTACCATTGCATGATAGTGTGGCCCTTCTCCTTCCCCAGTGCCATCTACCTTGGGGCCATGCTGACTTTCTCCAGCCCTACTTCAAAGATGTTTTAACCACAGGCAAAGACATTATAAAAGGCAAAGACTGGTTCAACTTTCAGTAAGACCACTGTCCTGCTCATCTGTTTGCTTGAGACCTTTGAGAGCAATGACAACCCAACTGGCCTTGGCTTATCCATTCATAGCAACATTTCACCTCATAATTGAGTTAAACAACTAGTTATTCCTATAGCCAGAAAGCATGAACAGGATGATAAGGGAAGACTGATTTATGAGTGCTTTGTATCTGAAAGGTGTAGCATTCTATTTAACAAATAGTATTCCTCTAGATTGGAAAACACCATAAACACACTGGAAAACCTTCAGCCCAGACCCATAAACCACATGTATTTTTTTAACATTTTAATTTAGCTATCTGTTTTGGATTACATAAATAAAAAAAATGAATTCTGTGTTTTCTTTCTGAAATAAATCAATTCTGCTACATTGGAATTACCGATTAGATTGAGCATTAGGGAATGTATAAAACTGCATCTTTAACAGACATGACAACATTTCTCAATGAGAATCAAGCAGTTTGCAGTGACCTTCATGTTGATCAGTGGGGGGTCAGTACTGGCATTAAATCATTTTGATTCACAGATGAGATCAACATATTCATATTTGTTTGCCAAATGTGTATTTTAATTTAAGCTTCCTCTGATTGATGCATGTAATTTATGCTGCTTAGAACTAAGGCGTCATATTTTTCTTTTTTCCTAACTAACCGGGGGAGACTTTCTTGGAAACGGATAAAGGAAAGAGTCCAGTAATTTGTAGCAATGTGACTACAGCCACACATGTTCTAGAATTAATGTTCTTCATTAGGGTGAGGAGTATCAGCTGTATATATACATCAGGATTTTAATTAACTTGGTCCCCACAACAGGACACATGATTCAAACTGTTTTTCCTTTATTCCTTATTACATAAAAAACCCTCCAAACTGACATGATGTAAAGTTAAAACAGAAAAACAACAAAACCAACCCCATGCACATGCAACAATAAGAAACAAAATCTAAGAGTTGCAGTCAAGATCAAGAATATTTCTGTAAGTCAGAATTAATCATTGGGAGTAACTCAGCACTGACTGCTCACAGAGCTGTGCTCTGATGGAGAGATTAGCAGTTCTACCTACCCTACGTAGCCCAGTCTAACACAAGGGTAGTGACTCAGTCATGGGAGAGTTTAAATTCTTTTCACATATTTTTGGGATGGGCACAATTTCATTTACAGGCAATTTGTAATTGGCTATAAAAACTGCAACTGCTGAAGAAGAAGAACGATTTGGACCTTGAGATAAGGGTATATTCTAAGAAAAAATGACTAATCTTTTACAGAAAAAGGTTTCCAAGGCCTGGGAACCTTACCCATCAGCCACTTTCTCCACATCTCCAAAATTTCCACGGATATTTTATCATATAAAAAATTGCCATCGAGAAAAAGAAGGTCTTTTTGAAGTGATGTGGGCAAGAGCAGGGCAGTGCATTTCATGCAGTCTCAGGTACAACACACATCAGACCCCAGATGGTTTTGCGTGTTCAGACAGTCACACATGGAGTGGGGTATTGGGTTAGGTAAAGCTGGTGCTGACTCAGCGTAACTCAGTGGCTGGGAGTATGGAAAGGGACTTACACGAGTGGATCCACCACTGCACCGCGCTATGATAGGTGGGTTGTCCTTTAAGCTAGTGCTAAACACACTGTCAAGGGAAAAATGCATCTTATGCTGTGAGTGACTGGTTCATGTTTCACCTGACCTCTGTGTAAGCAAACTGATGACCAGATTTGCAGCCATGTTGGCTGAGGTTTTTGTATTTCACCGAGCATGAATTGTATATATGAAAAAAAACCCTGATGGGTGAACCTCCATTCACTTAGCATTTCCATGAGTTTGAATACGTAACTAAAGTCTGGATGCTTTTATGAACTGTAGTTGAACAAATAAGCTGGGACTTATGCATACGTGGAACTTCAGTACACAATTTTCAAGGTGGGTTAAACAGCTGTAGAAAAGCTATTCTTCTTCCAGAAATAAATGCAGCTGACTGGAGACCTTATGCAGAACTGCCATTGCTTTTTCAATCCACAGTCTCCCAATTTTCTATTGCTTCTTTATACAGTTCATCCTTTAGCTATGTAAATAAGAGTATGAAATTTGGGGGGGCAAATTTTGTTATGAAAGTTTTTGTACCTCTGCCTCCACTTTCAGAGAAGTAGGAATTCCAGATGAAAGAGAAAATTAAGCAGAAGTTTCAAAGCAGATCTTTGAGGTCTGAAATTTGACTATTCATGTGCATTGACTGCAACAGTGTTGCTACCATTTGGTAAGGAATGAAAAAACATTGAGTTAAACAAAGCTAAACAGAGTTTCAGAAGCTTTCCTCCATCACAGTTTATTTGTTCAGGCTAGTACTTTTTTTTTTTGGGTGGGGGGTGGGGTGTCCTCTATTTGTGAAATAAAGCATATACCCTATGCCTGGAATTGCGTTTTTAAGGCAAGTATATGCATTACACTTCTCCCGTTTCTAATAACATTTATGAATTTCATCAAATGCTTAAATGGCTGAAGTGGAAAAGCTGAGAGTTTGGATGAAGGTATATCACTTACAAGAAAACATTTCTGAATATTCAGTTTGCATTTCCTTCTGATTTGACAAAGCCACTGAAAATCACAAGAACAGGCGTGATTTGCTTTTGGAGCTGTAGGAATGTGCAGCTGAGGAAATCTGAGCTGTACAGACTTGTTGTCACTCTATATTCTTCTACTGCTTTCTTAATTTTAACATCTGACCAGCATCCCATAGCACATGAAGAAGCATGTTGATGTGCTCTGTGTGTTCTCTCTTCCTTTCCCCAGAGGGTGAAGCTATAGGATATTTTTTTATTTTTAAAAGTAACAAGAATGGTAATATATAATATGTATTGTACATCCTACCTTTGTGCCTCCACATGGTATCTTGTTTAGTTCTAGGCTTGTTTGCATGTGTGTGTATGAGAGAGAGAGAGAGAGAGCGAAACTCACATACAATGCCATACAGACCTCCCCAGAGTACACTTATTGCTGGTCAGAGGAAGCAAAGTCAGTGAGAAGTGCCTTGCTTTCTGAATGCAAGGAGTTGCATTTGATGCTCACTGGTCTCGGGCCAGCTCCAAAGAAGGTTGTCCCTTCCCTGCAAAGATGATCTTTATCCTTTCAGTTGAAATTGTTATTGTGCTAGAAGACTATTCATGCCAGGCACTACCATGGAATTTACCTAATTTATATAATTTGTGTAATATTGTTGGTCAGGAGTCAAGGCAAGGTAAGCTGAACTGTTGCACCTTTTATGTTTTGTACAAGAGCCCATGTTTGAACACAAATGTTTGCACTGGTGTGGCTGTGTTACTCACCTTTAACAAGGACTGCATTGCAACAGTGAGATACAGTTTATTTAATTAAAGAAATTCAGAAGACATGGACAAAGTCTGCATGCAGCTAAATCTTCTGGAGTTAGCTTTAGCATAATTTTTGTTTCCTGACACAAATTCAGGCTGGAGTCTGACTTCTGATTACAAATTTCTTACCCTATCTATTTTAGATGTCCAAGATGTAATTCAGAGCAACTAATATCCTAAATTCTTTATACAATCAACAGAAGAGGCATATTGCTGGAAAGAGGTAGGTTTGATGCTAAAGTTAGGACAGATACCCATAGTGCTGAAATAGTGGAAAACAGATATGCTTAAGAGAAACGTGAAGGATCCTAACATGCTGACAAAATATCATAGTGATCTTGGCACAGACTCTTAAACAGCATAATCCTGGTAAAATAACACTAGTCTTTGTTTGCTATTTTCCAGTAAGTCTTCTTTATTTGTTTCTAGTATCTTAAACTGTCCTGTTAATCAGACTAATGGAAAGACGCCTTTTATCAGTCTGGAGCCACTGGAGCCAGCCGATACTTTAAATCTTTGCATTTCTGATAAAATAAATTGTATATTTAAAGGACAACAAATCACACAAAGTTATGTTTCACTATGTGACAGTGATTTAGAAAACCACTTTGGATTATAAACTGATTTTTTTTAAGAATTAGACATTTTGCTATTATAGCACACATTTTCAGTTGGTAATAAGCAACAAAAAGGTATTTATTGTGGGTTTAATGCAAACACATTTGAGGCTTATCTGACAACAGGACACTGTCTTCATTTTATTCTAGGGGAATTATGTTATTAACTGTTTTGAGGGTAAGAAGAAATCTACCTGGGTGGTCATGTCTGCTCTATAATAAATCAAGATGTTACAGTAAACTTACTGTACATCTAGAGATGTATGCCTGGAAGCAGATCTGGCAGTCAAAATGCAAGTCACACAACCCCTTTCTTTATGAAAATGACAGGCCATCAAAAAATTGCCTATTATCAAAGCCATTTATCAGCTGATTATTTCCATACCATTATTTCTTACACCATTCCAGCCACAAATAATATGGAAATATTGTCAAATATTTCTTAAAAAAAAACAAACCCGCTCACGCTGTCTCTGCAGGTTGATCGGATGAGCACTCTCTTGTACATCGGAAAGCTGACTACTTTCCAACAACTTGATTTCACAAATGGAAAAACAGCATCTGTTTTCCTGCAGCTCCACATATGGCTCTCACTGTTGCTGCGTGGAGCTGAAGCAGGTAGCCCCTGCGAGCACGGCCCTCCAGAGCCCCACGGCCCCCCGGGACCGGCCAGCACCGCTCGGCTGTGAGGGACACCGGCTCCCCAGGCAGTTGAAAGCCCGTACTTCATCAGCATATGCAAAGCATCCCTCCAAACACCAACTTGTGGGGAAAAACACTCAAATGTGTATTTAGGGCTCCTGCGCTTGTCTTTTTGGTGTGGCAATTTCAGTATATCTACTCCAAGGCATGATTGCTCAAGGACTTTAGAAAATGTCTAGCTGTCGCCAATGGAGCGTGAGGGGACCTCAAATAATTTGCAGGCAGAATGGTGTGTGCATATGAAGAAAGGAAACAGAGCATCTATGCTAGAATTAAGATAAAATGCATTTATTTTTTCTCCACAGCACATGGTTATTTTTGGCTCTGTAATATATGCTATCCAGCAGCTCTTGCTAGTCCATTCAGAGGAGTTTGAAGCTGAATTCAGATAAAAATATCCAAGCTTTATTTTTCCTCCCCCCCCCCCCCCCTCATATGTTTTGGTAACCATGTGTGCTTGTGAAGGTCAAGGGACTGGCAGCATCAGAAATTAAATTTCTGAATACATCCACAGTCCAGGTATATTTCAGACAGATGCTCTCATTCTCAGACTGCCCTGCCAATGACCTTAACCCCTATTTGGAAGGACAACTCAATCTACTATAAAGAGGAAAGGTGATTTAGTCTCCAACCATGCTGACAGAGTCTTGGACCTCTCTGAACAGTTTGTCATTTGTGCTGAAACATCAAATCATTTGGTAATGTGAACTATCTCCCACTAGTGATTAAACTGAAACTAATCACTAGTCTTTCCCTTTAAAATCTGGCTCTGAATAATCCCAGTGATAAAATACTCTGTATTTTCCCTCCCCATAACAAAATGTAATGCATAACTATCTATTTAACCATCTATCTATACTACTGTTTCAGACTTCTTGAAGGCGAGACTCAGGAAAAGAAAAGACTATTTTCTGTGGCCATTGCTGGAGACTGTATTATAGCAGGTTATAGCTTGACAAAAATCTGATTAGTTCAAAGCTATCATTCCTCTCTTCAAAGCATTTATCCACATCTTAAAATTCACCAACTGGGCTCCAAAATCATAAAAGCAGTTTGGATCAAATCTAACAACACTAAATAACTTTACAGACTCTGGTGAGGCAGCATCTCAGCTCATGGTATCAAAAGGCACCATGATCGAGGAGAAATGCTGACATGTGGCTGCAGCAAGGTGTCTTTAAAAGGGAACAGCACAACCCTGAATGCTGCATGCAGTCTGTCTTTGGGGCAAGAGGAAGTAAAAAAAAAAAAGCACATGGCTGTAGTCACCACAGGAGAGCAACCCCAGAAATGGTCGCATTTCCAGCAGCACCTCAGAAATTACTTCAGAGAGATAAGGCCAGCAGGTGGGTCTGGAGAAGGTGAAGGTAATCAGGTAAGAGATGAAGAAAGAGTGAACACGAAAAGAGAATGGAAGGGAAGGGAAGACAGAAGAAAAAAGAGAGAGGAAAACAGAGGAATGAAAGCTGGTGAGAGGATGGATAAGGGGAAAGATAGTGCCAAATGTGGTATATAGAAAATCAGACATGTCCTCTGATCTCTTACATATCAGCTGAAGGAAAACAAAGCTCAAAATTATTTTGTTTGATGCAGGAAAAAGAAACATCCTATTACTGAAATCTCTGACAGGGTACAACATTATTCCACTCTCCTATGTCAGGAAAGAGCTGCTAGTGCTTAATCAGCCAGGGCAGACATCAGACTGCAAGGGAGAGGGAGAAAGAAATGCCAGCTCAGCTGCTGTTTTGCAGGATGGTAAAACTCTTCATTTTCAGTAAAGTGGGGAGCTGAGATAAACTAGGTTTTACCATGGCTCCATGGCAAAAAGCCAGCTGGACTGGTTTGCTTGGCCTCTCGTGGCTTTAGTCTTGCTCTAACTTAGTGGATTGTGCGTCATGAAGCAAATGCTTTCTGCGTGCTCTGCAGACCTGGGGAAGATTAAAAGTCCACTGATGTCTGAGCCCAGAGGGAAAGACAAGTTTGGGTTTTAGAGGGTTTCACCCTCTCATATCTAGGAGGTGGCATAGTTTTCCTATCACTAGGTAAATATCTGGGTACCTCATTTGGAAAAATACTGGGACCTACACTGAAACTGAAAGGCGTGAAGGGAAGCAGAGCCCCAGCATTCCCTGTGCCTGCCACAGACAGACCACAGCAAGCAAGCCTCAGGTTGTCTGCTTTGCATGGCTGCTGAATACCTTCTCATGTTCTGAAAGTCTGATACATGGAAAAATTATGTTGGAGTCATTTAATAGTTATCTTCAGTACTTCGAGAGTCAATGTACTGTAAGGTAAGTACAGAAATCCAATGTTTTCCAGCAAATTTGCAGAATAGCACAAGCAGTCATTGTACAGCTGCCTTCTAAGTACCAAAGTTTCTGTTTGTTTGATAACCTCAATTGTGAACATATTAGTAAAAATATGTTTTTATTTGCCCTGTGGTAGAGGTGGCAAAAGGAGACCATTCTTTCTGTCAGGCTAGTTTATCCACACGTAAAGCTCTCTGAAAAGAAAATATCCAAGTCCTGCCAAATATAACAACTGCTTATAGGAAAAACACTGAAATACAAATGCTGTAAAAACAGGTGTTGTGACATATTAAAAAAATCTTATCCCCATTTTAACACCAAGGTCTGTGTTTTTATGTTGAATCAGGCTTCCATGTAGTGCTCCATTTCACTCAGTGAAATGCCATGGATGTATTCTAAATGAAGACCAAAATTCCTCCCTCACAGAGCAGTAATTTTTTCAAGTGTTTGTGGTTTGTTCTTTTCAGATGGATGAAAAAAGGAGGGAATCCACCTCAGAAATTATTAGAATACTGTCATAGTATCATTCATCTTGGCAAAAGTTGACTGAGCAGATGATGAAGATCCACTTAACTTGGACTCAATCAAAGGTTTTGCTATTTTCATTTCACAGGCCAGATGTAGCTCATCACCAGTTGGAGCTGATTTCAGAAGAGGTGTTAGAGTTTGCTGGTCCAAGAGAGGATCTGATCCAGGCATCAAAGAGAGCCACGGGAGAAGCGTGTGCTCTCCCCGCTGCTCACAATTGTCTGCAGCACCGGCTGCTCACTTCTGACAACCCTGCGCCACCGTCCCGGAACAAGGGCGCCTGTGCTGCCCGCTTCGCCCCTTCCCTCCCTGTCCCAACCTACCATCCTGCCAGCAGCCAGCTAAACAGCACGGACTTGGTGTCTGCACAAAAGTGAGGAGGAATTGCTAATAAATGCAAGCCTGTGTGCTGGGAAAATTAGGAGCCAGCTTCCTGCTGTGATTTGACTCATCCACGCCCATACACTGAGCAAGGAGGTAGCTATCTCTTTGCCATTTCTCCTTTGTGGCTCTTAAACTTTTTCCCTGTATTGTGGGGAACACACTCCAATTTATCTGTGCAGCATCTGTTGCCTGGTCTTTCTGACCCATGCAAGAAGATTTGTTAGTCTAAAATGACTGAAATGATTTATTGCTGATGCCCACAGCACTCAAGTTGCAAAAGGTTCAGCAATACCCCAGCAAGACGCAAAAAGTGTGTGAAAAATTTCTTATCCTGTTTTATGCCCTTAACAAAAATAGACTGTGCCTGAAACATTATTGATGCCTATTGTCCCCTATCTTTATCACCGATTCTAATCAGAGTTCAGTACATCTTCTGAAAATGGAAGCCCTTGCGAGCAGTGATAAATAGAAAATGTCAATTATTGTGGTATTCGTGCAGTACAGCTTTGTTTTGTTAGGCTATGATTCAGCCTAATACAGAGGTTCCGCCTGAGACCCAGGCAGGACGTTATGAACTTCAGAACCTAACTGGAATTTCTCTGGGTTTTATATTTTCCTCCTGATGCTTCACACAGGGTGACTTCTCTCTCTCTTGTAAGTTTTCTCTGAGTGGGTCATTGGATTCTCTGACACATTTATAAGACTTTGTCAGCATTAGCAACTTAAAGCTTTCTATCTGATAATGTTTCTTCTATTTCCAGTCTCTGACTGGAAAATCTTAAAGTGACTAACCAGCAGAGCAGGAAAACTTCATAAGGATGATGCAGTGAAACAAACTAGTGAAACAGTTGTTTGGGTTTTCCAGTACAGATCTATGCTGGGGTCAAAATGTGTAGTCCAGTTACAGACTTTGCAAGGTCAAATCTCTGCCTGGTCACGAAAACAGACTGCATGTTCATTGCTTTCAACATTCCATTCCAGCAAAGACTATTCAAATTCATCGTCTCCAAGTGTGTGAAAGGACGAACCAACTGAAATCCCCATTGTAACAATACATTATAGGATATTAGAATAGTAAATATATTTATCAATGTTAGAAAAGATGGGCTGTCGGTTTTGTGCTTCTCCTTTCACATTTCTTCATTTTCTTCCTTACCATCATGCCAATGACAGCAACCAATAAAACATTTAAAAAATGAAAAAAAACACCATTGCCCCAGCAATCACCATTTGGAACATTTTCATAAATGTTCTTTTCAAGGCATGCCTTGCTGAATGAAATAGATGCCTGAAATCATGCATACTTCAATGTATTTCCTTTTCACATTCCTTCTGGACGTGTATTTATATGCCAACTTGTCTTCATAAATTTCATACTGGCCTTATAATAGCACAAATTAATGATGCCACTAGAAAAGAACTCAGCTGCTTTCAAAGAAGCAATAATCATGTCAGAGGTGCAGTTGGCATGAAGATGATTGAGTTGCACCTCTTCTCTGAGATATTTTCAGGGATGAATCATCCCTTACATAACATATAGCAATGGACAAATTTTCCATGTTACTCTGATACCTCATGCCATCACATTTAATTGTGTAACAGTCAATCACTATCGCATAAATTTGCTTCCTCAATGATTTGTTGTAAAACCGTGGTAGATGTGTCTTCGGTAAGCTGATTCGAGATTTCAGGAGACACGTATCTGACACTACGCTGAATTGCAGGAACTGTAGGATAGCGATACACCTTTCTGGAGACAAACTCTCCTTCTGACTTTTTGATGTGAGCTAATTGGAACTCCTCTCTCGAACATTAACTCCTCCATTGTGAACAATTAAAGGGGAAAATTATAGACAATAAAAAGTCACTTTACTGTAAATAAAAGGACCTTATTACACACTTTGCCTAACAGACTTTTTCATATCCTCGTATATCAAAGATTTGCTTTACTGCTTGTGACATTTTTCATCTCTTTTGCATCTCTCTTTAAGAGAAGTTTAGATTAATTATTCATCTAATATTGCAAGCTAAATACACTCACCAAAAACCCCATGCTTTTCTTATACCACAGTACAGATATAGCATTGCGGATGTGACACAGACTATTATCAGACTTTTGAGTCAGTCTTCTAGAGCATTCTTTGGATTACTTAGTATTTTAGGAAGCAAGAGTTCATTTTAACACAATGAATATCTTACTGATGCTTTTTACTGTGGACTCTGTTAAAGAAAGAAATTAAATAGAAGTAATTTAAAACCAGTATTTGTATATTAAATGGTTATTCAAGTGGGTTCCAAACCTGGAAAGGCCAGACTGTTGGCCTTCCTCAGAAAAAAGTTTTCAGTAGAAAACTGTAGATCTGGCATGGTGCATCAGGCTGCTGTTTCACACAGTGCTTCACAGAGTATGGAATATCTATAAACCACCCACTCTTCAGGGCTGATAAAATTTCACATCAGCTCAGTGCATGACACGCCAGTATGCCAGGGAGTGGTAAAGTGGGTTTATATCTACACTGACTTTAACCTGACTGAGTGATTCATCCCATTTAACTTTAGACATGTAACTGAAGTGACTAAGTTAGCAATCTAGGTGTCCTACAACTTAGGTTGATTGGGTTTTGTGCTGGTGCAATAAGATTCACACCCCTAAGCTGCCTCTCTCTCCCCTTCCACTGAGCCTAGTTTACCTCAGCAAGGTACCAATATCTACATTGGATAAATTAAAGTAAATTAAAATTGAATGACATTCTGAAAAAACATAAGACCTGCAACTATTCAAGGCGAATCTCTCTTAACAGAAATATCAGATCTTAGCTCTTCTGATGAGGAGGACAGTTCGCTAGGCTTTTACTAGCATGGATATTTCAAAATCTTCAACAGATGCTAAGTTGTTTTTACCAGAGGAGAGGGGTGCACACACACATTTCTACCCCACTGACACCTCCACAAAAGACCAAGGATGTCATCTGGCCCTGACAGAGAGTTATTCTGTTATTTTAGTTTAAATCGTTACTGAATGGGTTCTGCATAGAGTTTGTTCAAGAGAGTGTTTGTCTAAGTTAGAACAATGCTGAAGAAGGGAAGATTAACCTACATGACATAGCATAAGGAAGAGACCATAATTTTGGAAACAAGTCATATGTAGGATCTTCTCCCTCTTACAGATTAATTAATTTTATGTCAGAAAAGGTTTTAAAATTCACTTAAAACATAATATTGTGAATTGTATTTAGGATTTGAAATCTGCTAGAGTGTATTGCCCCTGCCACTGCAAAGTTTCAAACTGTGCAATAGATTTCCCTTCTCTCCACTTATACTCTGTATGCACTCAACATGCAGTTTATCTGCAGCCTATGTTATCTAAGCCTCCATGCAGAAAGTGATGCTGTTCTTAACAGGAACTGTATGACAGGTTACTATATACTGAACTTTTCCCTTGATACATTCCCTTTTCCTGCCAAAAATTTTGTCCAGTTAGAGTTTAAGGATCTTGAAAATCTGCCACATATCTAGCAGCCTGGCTGGGGTAACAGCTCTGCCTGGGACACACTGGACATTCAGAAAACCTGATTGTGTCTGCTGCAGACATGCACATCAACCCTGAAAGATATGTGGGATAGGGCTAAGGTTCTGGGAACACATCCATCAACAGTACAGCTTGTGCTCAGGAGACAAGATGCGTCCCACTTCAGTCTCTGGGGCTTCCTCTTGTTCTTCACACTTAAAATGACCTCTGCAATAAACATTGTCTTACCAGCCTTTCCTGCACCTTGGTTGTTACAGCATTGTCAAGGGGATGTAGTTTGACTCCCATCAGTCTGGGGAACTCAGATTACCCATTGCACAGAACGTGTTCAAGGCTGCTGGCTTTTCTGTTTGGCCATTCTGCCATGCCCTGTTGGGTTGGCATGTCCAAATTGCTCTGAACACAGCTACTGGACCTGACCCTACAAGGGCTTCTGCTCCACTCTGCCCAACTGGACTTCAGAGGGCACCAGCTGGTGAGGCAGTTCTGGACACCCTCAGAAACAGAAAATGTATAAAATGAGGATATTTCCGAACCAAGAGGGAGGTGTCTAGCCAACTCAGACCTCTCTAGTTTACAGCCTTTGCAGAGCAGGCTTTAGTATCAGCTTTACATCTGCACATCTCAGGCCTCTTTAGACCTAGACCTTCCAGCCAGGACCTCCAGAGTCAGACAGAGGCAAGAGAAAAGTCTGCTAGGAATGATGCTGTTAGTGAGAAAAGGTATTTTGTGTTCATATTTTCTGCAGGATTCTTTCTGGCACCACTTTATGCCTACAGTCTGAATTCACCCCTTATTTGATATTGTGGCAGACCCATGAAAGTCAAAGTACTTGCTCATGTGTGATCCAGAGTGAAATCTGGGATGTGGATGTCCATTTTGAGGGGCTGTATGCAATTTTCAACTGATTCAGTCCATAAGATTTTGGACTTGTACAAAACATTTATTCCACCTTCATAAAGATCCAAACATATACCTTTACCTGCCTTTTCCAGTGTAACTTTACAGAGCAGAACATCAGGCTTAATCTTACATTTTTACAAGAGTTCTTAGCAAACCTATGTTGTTCAGTGTTGTCATGGTTTAGTCACAGTCAGCAACTAAGCACCATACAGCCATTCACTCACTCCCCCCATCCCAGTGGGATGGGGGAAAAAATCAGAAGAGCAAAAGAAAACTCATGAGTTGAGATAAGAACAGTTTAATAATTATAATAAAATAGTCATAGTCATAGTCATAGTAATAGTCATAGTAATAGTCACAGTCATAGTCACAGTCACAGTCATAGTCATAGTCACAGTCACAGTCATAGTAATAGCAATAGCAATAGTAATAGTAATAGTAATAGTAATAGTAATAGTAATAGTAATAGTAATAAAATGAAAAGAAAAACCACAAGAGAGAGAGAGGCAAAACCCAGAGAAAAAAATGCAAGTGATGCAACCACTCACCACCCACCAACCAACGCTGCCAGTCCCCGAGCTGTGACCACTGCTTTCCCTGGCCAACTCCCCCTAGTTAATATACTGGGCATGACGTCATATAGTATGGAATATCCCTTTGGCCAGTTTGGATCAGCTGTCTTAGCTATGCCCCCTCCCCTCCTGGCTTCTTGTGCACCTGGCAGAGCATGGGAAGCTGGAGAAGTCCTTGACTAGTGTAAACACTACTTCGCAACAACTAAAACATCACTGTGTTATCAACATTATTCTCATACTAAATCCAAAACACAGCACTATACCAGCAACAGTGAAGAAAATTAACTCTGTCCCAGCCAAAACCATGACAAATGTCCATGGGATGATATGTCAAAACTTTTATATATATCTCTGGATAAGCAGAGAGAATTGAGGTGAAAAATGGTTACAAAAGACATCTGACAATAACTCATGTTCTGGGAAGTTACATAAAACAAAAAACAAGCCAGTAAAGAGTTTCTTCACTTTTAAGATGTTTCCAAATTAATAGATGATTGCCTTGGCTGACCAGAGACAAATTTCTTTGGTAGCTTGCCCACAAAAACAATAAAAACAATCCAAGAACAACTAGTGCAAGTAGCTGACCAATATTTTTTCTAAAAACTATTACTTGAGCAAACAACCATGCTTCTACAAATGACAACATGACTTTACATTCCCTGTTTAAATAATCAGGTATTTGTTTCCCTGCTTTTCCTTCTTTCTGAGTGTCCTTCCACGGCAATCCTCTCCCTGCTGGTGGGAAGCTCATGTATTTCAGTACCTATGTGAATAAAAAGAATCTATCTTTTCTTTATAATAAATTAGAACAGGATTTTGTGTTTTCACTATAGTGCTTTTGGCTCTGTAGTGAAGTAGTGAAACTCAGTAACTTTCTATTTTTATGTCTTAGTGGATGTTATTGCATGCAGAAAACTTCCTAACTTCCAAATATTATGGATTTGCTGGCTTTTAGTGTATTTCTTGACAATGCAATCAATCTTTCATCCAGTTTTCTTTTTAGCAAGAAATGGCACCTTTTTTAAAGGAAAAGAAAAAAAACCAACCTGATTTGAGGTCTGGAATCATATACAATTTTCTTTGGGGTAAGGACAAGGAAAGACATAGACCCTGAGAGACAGCTATGCTATCAGTTGTGTGAAATGGGCTACTCTTGCTAGACTCTCCCAACCCAAATGCTAACCTCCCATAGCATAGAAACTGAACATTTGTATGTAAACAAAGTGTGGGTTATTTCATGTATCCTCTCTTCTTACTTTTAATTTCTTTTTGATCTTTATAGTCTGTCAGTTTAACCAATATATTTAAAGAAATTTGTAATAGACTCTTTGCATACCTTTATCAAAACTTCAAGTGTTTTTTTCCTTTACTAAAAAACACCTCATTAAAAAGAAAAATCATAATATTCTTTGGCATTCCAGTCTCCTCATGTGGCCTGTGAGATGTCAAGTATTTCTATCCCCAGTTTGTGGAAGTCTGCACAAACTGGGAAACTGGCATTTGGGTTCTGATACAAGGTGCCCAGTGTTTCTAGTTTTAACCAAGTTTTAAACATTCCAAACTTATTTTAGGGTCTTAAACCATAAAGGATTGTTTTGGCAACCTACCAGCTACACTTACTGTAAGGAAAAGTATATACAAAATTGTTATTCAAGAATTGGAAAGAATTGCTTCTTTTCCTCTTTCCAAAGAAAATTTGCATTAAATCTCTAATGTGAATCTTATTCAAAAGAGTTGATTTTATTTTCTTCAAGAAATAAAATTTCCTATGAATATTTGTCACATAGTAGATATTTTCCCTGCAAAATTCCAAAATAAAACCGCTGTTACTAAAGGCTTACCGATGTCAAACAGCATTCACTTGTTTGGATTTTTTAACTGAAAACTAGAACTCGGATATTATGGTGTAGAGTTTTTTGAATTAGTTTTCTGTCAGAGATTTGACTCTGACAGCTAGGGACTAGGTAGTTAACTGCTTTTAATCATATTATTCTCACAACTTGTGTCAGCATTGCCTAGAGCTACAGAAAGCTGCTCAGTGTTGTAAAGACTGAGATTTGAGTAAACAAAAATCACTGTAAAATGTGAATAAAACTACACCAATGTGGTGTAGACAAAAGGAGATGGGTAAGGGTAAACTCTCACTTACCCTCTACCCCTTAATCTGCAAATAAGAGGGTGAAATAGATGTAACACGGGCATCACTAACGGGCAGAAGTGTGTATCATTTACAGAAGCAAAGGTGAATGGAAGTGGGGGGGATGTGGTAGCGGGGAAGACAAGGAAGCCAGAGCCCAGCTGCTGTGTAACCATGGGCAACTACACGGACTCACAGGGTATTTCAAAGGTGCCAGCACAACTGCCTTTGGGGTCTGCCAAGGAGCCAGATGCTGGTGCAGAGTGAATATTTTAGACCATTTGCCATACTGTTTTCAGAATTCTACCTGATCATCTTCCCATCTCCTTTGGAAAACCCAGTGGTGTGTTAATTACCAACTTCATAAAAGAAAAAAATATGTCCACAGTAAGCTTAGTGAATTTACAGGGCTTTTGCTGAAATGCAAGACAAAAAAAAGTGTATTGTTGCAATCAGTATGTTAAAATTCATGGGCAATGTATAACATTCATGGCCTCTGATTAAAAATGAAATTCCTTCTTTCTATAACACCCAGGGATTTTGATTAAGCAAAATGAAGATCTTAACTGCAGCTACTAAAAGCAGCAGCTGGCATTTCTATTGGCAGAGCTATACAGCCTGTGACTTGTTCTTCCCCTACTTCCCACTTTGAGTGACGCAACACGTATCTGCTCCATCTTCCCTTCTTCTGAAAACCCTCTGACCACTGGAGAAATATGGAAGTCCTGTAATAATTCATGGTTAAGTCGTTCTGATGAGAAGAGTAAGCTGAAGGTATAGATTTGCAATCGGTAGATGCTTGTCTGTTGATTAGATATAACTGTGTTTTTATTTCCATCTCTTCCAGATTAGAGGATATAAAAGCAGTCACCTGTCAACCCAATCCAGCAATGAAATTCAGCAGCCTATTGTCCCAATCACTGCTTTCAATCACTCTAAACGGTCTCCAGAGACAATCATTATTATAGGACATGTTCCTAAGAGTAGATAAATGGAGCTCAACCTGCCAGCCTGCATAGGGAAAGATGGACAGTCTTGGCCAAAAATATGAAAGGGCCTGGAGCTTTATTGACATTTACATCAAAAATAGTTAGCAATGAAAGCAGCTGTTGTGGAGAGCTTTCACCACAACGTGTTTGGAATATGCTGTGAATTGAAATACAGACCTCCTGACAAGCAATTTACCTTCTGTCATTCTCCATGTGCTTGCAGCATTACTGGGTACTTGCTGTGATAGCCCACTTAAAGCTGCACATGTGTACAGTTTGGATGAAAGATTAACTGCAATTTGAGGCAGGAAGTAACGAATTGTGGAGTGTCATTCATAATGGCCGACATTGTCATCTGCAGGGTGACACCACAGCAAGAAGGTGCCTCTGTTGTGACGAGCTTATAGATTCAGATGTCATTCATCCTAATGAAGATATGCCTACAGTTCTAATAAGCAGAGTGTGAGACAGCTCAGGATTATAAGCATTAATCTGCCTTGTTTGTTGACATTAACATGATGACTAAAATGCCATTATGCAAGAAATTCTTTCGAAAGCTATTAAAAAGGGGCAATCTTAATATGAGTATTACAGCCCAGAACAAAAGATGTGCCAGGAGTTAATTTCCATGTTTACTGTTGTCATTTTCTACACCGTATTGATTTTTTTTTCTTCTCTAAATAATTTATGCTGCACAAAAGTTTTTGCTATTTCATGAATATAGTACCACTTATTGTAGCTGAAATACAGCCCACATGCTGGTGTCCCCTAACACAAAAGGTAAATCCATTAACCCCTGGTTGTGATAGCAGGTTATGTTAAATAGAAATAACAATACGATAAACATTTAGCTGATATTTTGTGAAAATAGCAAACCCAAATCATGCCAAGCACACTTAAAAGGAAGAGTGATGATAATATTTAATTTAAATAATTGACCTAATATGTAAGTAGATTGGATTTTCTTTTCAGCCACACAAATAAGCCATTTTCAAGCTGATGTGGTGCTCTTGACTATGGGGGTCAATGGAGAACTGCCAAGGCTGATTTTTCCAAAGACATCAAGACTCTTACAAGCCATTATTAACTGGAATTGAAATAAATCTGTGTGCAAATCTCTGTTTAAAGAGGGCTAGAAGAAGGATATTAAGGATTTTGATCTTTATCCCTGCAGAAGTGGATAACATATATAAAAATGGATTTGTGTGCCTGTCTTTGCAACTAAGCTTAAATATAATTTGCTATCTGAAAACTGTACTCACTAGGAAAATCCAGACAGCAATCTAGTATACTCAGATATGGGATAAAATATTTTCTTTCTAGATGCACCTAAGAGACTCAAGGGACAGGTTTTAAAGGACAGTGATGCAAATGGGGGATCTCTTTGCACTTGTAGATGCTTCAGCATCTTTTTTGGTTTTACACCTAGTTCTTAAAACTGACTTGAAAATTCTGAATTCTTAATTTATGTAAGACACATTTCACCAGAACATAGATATTTTTGCTGTCTGGATGTGGAACAAATTACACTCAGCAGCAAGAGATTTGGGTTGGGGATAGGTTAGTAAAAGATCTTCTAAAAAGGTTAATCAAAATCTAGTGGCAGCTGTTATCTTTGCAATGTGTCAGTGGAGAACAAGGTGAAAGATTTATCTTGACATATGTTTGTCTATGTATCAGTGAATGCAGGTGAAGCAATTTAAAAACAAGGAGGACCTGGGAGACATGCTGAGGGACAGGATGCTGTGTCTTCTTAGTCCTTTATAACTCTGCAAAATGGACAAAACTAAACAGTCATATCTACCAGAGTCCAGCAAGAAAGAGGTAGGAAGTAAATCCATGCTATGTGTAGGACCACTCTAGGCTGCTTCTAATGAGAGCCGGGATGTGGGAGCCTTATTGTAATTCTGTGAGTTAGTAACTGAAAACTACATGCTACAGCAAAGCTAGGTATGGATTTTCGTTTTCCTTCTCACAAGGACAGTTTTTACTACTAAGCCATGACACCTTTAGAAATGTCCTTTTGTTACATTAACCTAAGCACATCTAAAAGGGAAACTAAAACTGCCAAAGGGTGCATTTATTCCATGGGAGATCCAGCTTCCACCAGGAGGTAAAAGAAGTACCTGTTTAAGGTGAAGGATCAACTGCCAGTTTATGTCAGGTTTGCATTTTTGGCCTACAGGCCAAGTCTAGTATTGCAGCTAAAAATGATAGAAGCCTTCAGACAGGGAAGTCACTGGACTCCAAATGCAGTAAGTGGGATGAGTTAAATGTCTTGGAGTGGGGTTTAAAAGGGACACTGCTCAAGGTAAGGAGCTCCCAGAAGTCAGCAGGGGCATGGCACAATACTTCAAATCCAGACAAATAAGGGAATACCACTGATGGGAATAATCCTAAATATCAGATTATGGAAATCTCTCCTGAAAGCAGGGATTTGGCCTTCTTTCAAGCAGTCAGACGGGGCACAGGTTTATTAAATGACAGGACCTGGAGAAGGCAGCACTTCCCTTCTCCTCTGCTTCTGGGGCAGAGTAGAAGCTGGCAGGTGGGGGGCTCAGATTCATCACATTTCCTCCGTTTGATGGGTTCCTAAATTCCCCCCAGGCCTCTTGGTGGGTCAGGATTTTTGGTGTGGACTCCAAATCTCCCTTTGGATGTATAGGCTTTTTCTTAGCAGATGAGAGCACCACTTCAAAGGAGAGGGTTGTGCTGAATTGTCTGAGCTGCCAGGCACGAAGGTCCCTTGTGCCAGCAACAGGGCAACAAGGAAAGCCTAGCGGGGAGATGGGGGCTGGCCCCTGCCTGCCCCCCATTGTCTACATGGGCTACACTCAGAGGGTCTGAAGCACAAGGCTGCTTTCAAACAGAGGCATCCTGCGCTGCTTGTTGTCTTCTCTGTCCCTCCACGGTGTGACTCCCCTGGCAGCACTGCCAGGCAGTCCCCACTGGCTGTTTCAGCTGGGTGGGACTTCTGGCTCAGTTAGCACTAACTCCCTGACATATTTCTGACTAAAGATATGCTCAGTCCCGAGGGGAACATACCTCAGAGAGCAGCTGTTTGCTGCTCGTCCTACCCCCTGCACCAGCTGCACATCTCCGGAGCACCAGACGCACACAGGAGGTTTCACAGTGTCCACACAGTGGGCTGAAACAGCACAGTACTGAAACATTTTCCTGCTCTATTTCAACAAGACGACTATTCATTTCTTAAGCCTCTGTCAGGTAGATGAGGACAGGACAAAATTACAATTTCAAATCCTCCTGAGAGGATCTCCATCTTGCAAAACACTGTGCTCCTTCATGGTGGTATTTGGCTGTCGTGTGGGAAGTATCCTGGAGGTAAGAGTGAAACACCAGCTGTAAGGGTGCTTCTAGACCTTCTCAAAACTATCTCAATTACATGGCCAGGAGAGTTATTCCAGCACATAGAAACCCTGCATCTAAACTGATATGTGGGTGTATGCCCACACCACGGTGAGCTTGGAAGCACACTGTGTATTTTGCTCAGCCTCTGCACACAGATAGCCTTTCTGTGGAAAAAAAAGAGGCTCTGGGATGGCAAGGTAGAGAAGATAAAACCCCTTAATCTCACCCAGACAGAGAAAGCTCGTTCCTGGAAACAGCCTGCGTGCCACAAGCTAGGCAGAGGCTTGCTGAGCCAAGACCAGCTCTGGGGGTCAACCTACACCACTCCACCAAACAGCATGCCCAGTCCAAACCCAACAGATTCACAGGATCTCGATTCAGTGGGAATGGCATCTGTAGATTGAAAAGCTACCTCTGTGAATATTTTGGGAAACCACATG
The DNA here is from genome assembly GCA_031468815.1 of Morus bassanus. Taxonomy (NCBI): domain Eukaryota; kingdom Metazoa; phylum Chordata; class Aves; order Suliformes; family Sulidae; genus Morus; species Morus bassanus. The sequence goes on along the minus strand of CM062567.1, from coordinate 130,424,375 downwards.
TTGGAACTTTTTATTTGGACTTTATTTATCAGAAGTTTGCAAACAAAATGACTTTTGAAGTGGGTATGTACTTACATTTGTTTGTTTGTTTGTTTGTTAGTTTCCAAGGAACAAAATGTAGCATTCCAACAATCCAAAGCCAGCTGAGATTTGGAATGAAATCGTTCTTTGCTGGGAAGAGCTTTTGCTTGTGACGTATTCTTATTTTCTGATATAATCTAGCCATCGAGAAATGTCCACAAGCAAAAAGCTTAGAAGGACCAAGTCTGCAAGAATGGGGTTCTCACCAGACTTTTAATTCTGGAGTCTGAGAGCAAAAACATAGCTCATTTATTAGACATTTCTTGAAATGTGAGCTAATTATTTGCAGCTAACTACAGATTTTGGTGACATAAATGTCCCACAGATCAGACTGACTGAAGAGATGTGAATAGTGTCTGAATTATTGATTACTTTCCATATTTAAAATAAGTGTGGAACATTTCTATAAGGCAAAAGAAAGTGATAGCTGAAAGTGTGAGGAGAATTTGAAGGAGAAATAAAAAAAAACCTGAGGGGGAGATTTTTTTAAGATAAAAGTATTTAAAAAAACCAAAGTATATGTTATTGAACAGACCCATAGTACTTTTAACTAAGAGTTTCAGCTGTTTTGAATTAATTCGCTGAATAAAAACACTGCCTTTTCTAAGCAAATTCTGATGCATCGTTTTCACAGAGCTTGGCAAAATTTCCATCGATTACTTGTGTCTTTAATTAGACCTCGTGTTGGGAAGAAGCTGACTGTGACTTTGGGGGTCAAGATGGACCATCTTATTTTTAAGAGAGAATAATAGTGGGTCTTTAAGCCACTGGGTAAACGTTCAGAAAGCAGGAGTATTTGACTGCCTATGAAGTTTCCATTTGGATCTAGGAGTAGATCAGAAATATTCCATGAGCCTGGATAGAAAATCATCAAAACTTGTTGCAAGGTTAAGGGAAGTAACCGAGAGAATTTCTCCTGGTGATCAGACTGATCTGACAGAAATTCTGCAAGGGCTTTCTTTCAGTCTGTACTTTGATTTTTTTCACATCAGAGAAAAATACTGGCCTTAATAATGGAAGGGAAGAAAAACAAAACTAACGGTTTGAAAATTGTTTATTTTCCCACAAATATTAGGAGAAGTAGCCAAATGAATACACTGGAGGATTATTTTTTTTCTCTTTTCAGACTGCATTAACTTTCAGCCAGAGCTATGTAGGCTTATTTCTAGCTCAGAAGCTGGACCTACTTTTGCTGCCTCTAACACTGTCATTAAACAGTAACACTATCTGGCAGCAACAAACAGCACAAAATAAGTCTAAGATTATCCAACAGCACACACAGCTGAGAACATTCAAACCAGCTGGCAAATGTTTGGAGTTACTCCAGATTCTCATAGTTGTCTTCCTTAATGCAGACAAAGGTAACAAATGTGTAACAGGGGCCAAAGATCCCTGGTTTGCTCCCAGTCTGTGCTTTAGCCATCGAACTGACTATCAGGTGATCTTTGCTAACGAGGACACACTGTGATTTCCTTTCCTTAAATCCCTTGAATTTTGTTGAATTTCAGCAAGTGATAGAATGAAGTTTAAAAAAACAACATCCATGAGCACAGTGTGTGACAGAAAGGAAATATTCTTCCTATATATCTTACCAAAACGTTGAAACTTGTTATGTTGTGTATGACTTTTCTTCATTCTGCTCAAAGGATGATGCAAAATCAGTCCTCCAAAACCTGAAGTCTTGGCTTATTGCCAACAGAAAAATCCAGACTCAGAAAATAAGTCCTTAAGCAAAGAACTTGTCCCTTTTATACAGTTCTTGCAGGAGAAGGAAAGACTTCAGACAGACATTGCCTGACATTAAAACCTGCTTGTCTGCCTGGTGGTAAATCTGTGCTTGATACACAGATACGGATGTCCCTGTTCTCGCCTTTCACTTGAGAGTATTCATTGCTTGTAGCTGAAATTCAAACCAGCAAATGGAAGAAAAGCTTGATTGCCCTGAACACACCAGCAGAGGCTCCAGTCCCCTTTCTGCAGTACGCCTGTGCTGTTGGCAGCAGTATGCTGCTCCATGTGAAAGTTTGTGAACACTGTATTATTATGTATTTCTACTATTTCTACTATTTCTATTTGTCCTCAAAGGGGAGGCATGCTTTTGACCTCAAGCATAGCTGCTTCTTCCCAGTCTCCCCAGCCCTACCAAGTTCCTCCCACAGACTTGGGAGCTGCAGGAATCACACCCCCTGTGAAACACGGAGGCTATTGGGTATTGTGAGCTCCTGCCATTTAGCCAGACAGTAAATTTTCTCCGTGAGTAGCTACATGTGAATATAATTTTCTAGCTAAGTTCAGCAGTGAGATGTGGTTAGAGAGTGTAGGTGAAGTCTTGCAGCTCTTGATCTCAGTGCTCTAATGAGCAGAGGTGGAATGTTCCCTGGTCAGGGAGGTCTTTCTGCTCTGGAAAGAGGTGTCCTATTCAGCATGGCTGAAGCACCTTTGTGGACATCATCTGTGCCCCTTTCTGAAGGCAATCTGGACAGAAGAGGCTGATTTCTGGGCGGGTAACACCCCAGTACAAATGGTGGGGGGAAAAAAGGGAGTGCTTCTTATTTTGTTTATTTTGATGTGTGCTTTCTCTGGACTTTTGGTATGATCAGGAGCCCTGTCTTAGCATCTCCACGGACAAAATCTCTGAGAGGAGCTGTATATTGCAAGACAGAGGAAAAGATATGCTGTTGCTTAATATTCATAGTGTGGCAAGACCCAGGAGCCTAAGTCAGCCTCCGGACTCCCTTGTGTTAACCTTCATTCAAACACTTTTTGTCCTTTATCCTATTTACCTGCTAATATGGCTCCTCTCTGCTTTTTAGCTTCTTACAACTTTGCTTTTTTTCTTTCTCAGGGACTTGTCACCTCTTTCTTTGTCTTGTTTCTAAAAATCAGTGCAGAAAGCAGAAGTAGAATTAAATTATGGGCTTCCTAGATTTTATTTGGTGACTAAGTTACAAAGAAACCCTCCTGCTAGGGAAAATTTCCTTTGAGCTCTTCCTTTCTCGTAATAGGAACAGTTTGAACAGGCAGTACTTTTTGTTTCTTTTTAAAGGCAGTTTCTGAATAAACCATTTTAGCTGGATTTTTTTTTTTTTTTTTGCTTGACTCCCTTATGACTTTGGGAGTACTGGTTGCAAAAGTTACCTTCTAATCTAATTAATAACTTATTATTTGGTTTTGCAAACACATCTTCATTCTAACTTTATAAGTCAGCTATCTCCATAGACAGGTGAGGGCTGCTTCATGGCAGGTATAAATTGCCCCAAGTCTGAGTGAGGAACGGGGGGAGACAGAGAGAAATGGACAAGAAAAGAGGGCTAGTTATAAATTTGGCTGAGACATCCAAAGAGACATCAATTCCAGGCTTTCACTCCATAGTACAGATGTACGGACTGAGAAAAAACAATGAAGTAGAACTGATCAGCTCCACTGTGTTCCAATTTGATTACAGCTATAAATTGACAAGCCTTTAGGAATTAAACTTTTTAAGATAAGTACTGTTGAAGAAACAGCTGTCAGTCTGTGATGTCCATTAGACAGTCATGACTAGGGAGCTGCAGATCCCTGGTTTTGCCCTAGTGAGACAGAGGTGAAACCGCAGTGTCCCCTGCCAGGCCTGGTCCCCTCCTGCCCTGCAATTGGAGTTTGCTTACATTTCATGAGTTGAGCAAACAGCGAGGACCCAGGCTATGCAAGAAGTGACATTTCATCCTGTCCCCCTGCCCATCTGTACATAAACCCCACTACCTGTGTGCCCTTCGATCCAGACCACTAGTGTTTTAGGCTCAGCCTGTCTCTCTCCCACAGTCAGACAGAGCTTGATTCCAGGCATAAATGACTAATGACAGCAAAAGCAGGGTGGGCAAGAACTGGGTTGCAAAATCTAAAGTAAAGATCTGAGATAAGGGAAGTTGTGGTCATTTGAGCAAGCAAACCTTGGATGAGTAAGGAAATTCTGGGGAGAACAGATGAATGAATAAATAAACAGATAAGTGCCTGTGTGAAGTTTTAAATAAGGAGTCAGCTGCTCCATAAAAACAGGAAGCTTTTAAAATATGAGGAGAAAGAGGCATTTGTTTTCTGTGTGAAGAAAACCAGAGCCTTGCCGAGACGGAGAGAGCAGTGGTTTGAGTCTGGGTACTTTCATTTCCACTCACAGTGCACACAAGTGTAGGAGCAGGTTTCTGCTCTAACAATACTGGGGGAGAGAGGGTTTAAGCCTGTATGTTGAGCAAGTCCATATGGATGAAGGGTATAGCTGCGTGTGGGTTAAAGATGCAGCCTGAATCAAGCCTCAGCGCTACTGAGATCATGCCAGTTTCCCTTCTTGCCACTTGTTTATTTTTTCTTAATTAACTTTTCTTGAAATGAAATACTTTTTAGTAGCGGGACTGGTTATAAACAGCTCTGAGGGACCAGTCTGAAGGAGTATGAAAAAGGACAGGTATCCACATTTATTTGTTTTTGCATTTCACTAGTCTGTTTCTAGTTCAGGTTCAACATAATTTGCCAGTTTGTCATTCATACAGTCCTCACATGATATTTCAAATATCTTATTGATATGGATTTGATACAGACATACTGATATGCCATTTCTGACATGAATTATTTCTTTCCTTACTTATTCACAAGAAGAGCAAATAAAACTTAAATTGTAATGTGTATTGCATTAAGAGATCCCAAAGAATCTCTTTAACAACATTTGCAAGTGTTTCCCTGTGAAGAAAAGTTTATGAAACTTGTTTAAATATTTATGGAATATTAAAAATGAGGCATTAATTGGCAAACAACTTAATTAAAATGCTTTCTCGAGTAATTAGGAGCAAATACCTTCCTATCTGTTTTGCATGCCATTTGTCTTGTTCTCTGTTTGATAAAACCTGCCTGTCAGTCAAACTTTGCTGCAGGTAATTTTTTAGCTCTGTGGGGAAAATCTTCAAAAATTACATCTGAATTTAAAATATTTTGATTATCATTTTTGTCTAACAAATTCTCCTTTTTACTTCATTTTCTATATGTCCCAGTAAAACAGCATCCTGGGAATTTAGGGCCTGAAGATGAAATTCTGCATCAAGGCATTACTGAGTTTCCAAAAACGCTCTCCTGAGAACAAATTGAATCAATCTAGAATCAACAAACAGTGCAGTTAATTAATGAGTACACCATAAGGGAGCTTTTTTAAACAATGTTGACTGCTGCTGCCTCAGGACCAATAGCACCAGAAGTTATTGCTGGTTTCAAAGAAGTGATTCTTAGGGTTCCCCCAAGGCACCTTTTGCTTACATTAGCTATTTACTATAACTTTTCCTCTTATTTGCACCCTAGGGAAAATATACTTATTTGCTAAATTACTTTTTAAGTGATCCTTCTTCATGCCAGTAGCCTGAGGTATATGAGGGAAGATGCTACAGCGTAAATAATTGCAGAAACTGAGCTGCTTTACAACAAATTGCAAGGAAAAGCTTTGAGCTGGACACCACCCAAGCAGAGCTTCTAAGCCAAGCTGAACCTGGGTGGCAGCACACTGACAGCACACCCAGCCAGCTGCATGCCACTGGTGGACCCAGACCCACAGAACTGTGGGGCTCCCCAGAGAGAGCAGCCCTGCAGATCACTTTGGAGGATCAGGACAGGATAATTGAGGAAAAAAAAAGATTTCCAGCCACTATGAACCAGGGAAGTCAAATCGGTCTTAGGAGAGTGATGCAAGTTTGCACCAGGTAAGATCCTGGCTAGCAGACTGTCTTCAACGATAACCAAAACCAACTGAATATTCCAACTACAGCCTTCCATGTAAAAAAATCCAAACAAAAGAACATTAAAAATGTGAATTTTTTTTTTAAGCTCACAGTGTTACACAATGGCAACTCAGTGATTTTTTTTCTTGTGTAACTTTTGGAATTTCCCTTTCAGGCCACTCTGTAGCAGAGGAAAAAAATCTCTAAAGTAGGAGGCTGTGTTTACGAAACACTGTTCAGAAGATAAGCCAGTTAGACCATCATGTTCTTGCAAAATGAGGTTTTCTTATTACAGCTGTGCCGTAAGAGTTTAAGGTTGTTATTAAGCAGGGTCAACCTATCACTGGCCCAGGGTAAAGTTGTATTTGTGTGTAACAAAATTCAGATGTTGGATAAATTGCTGAAATTCCTTTTTAAAGATCTTGGCTGGCAATTGTCCTTACCCCAGCCATGCTTTGAGCTCTTTTAACTGTAATGGCATCTTTTATTCACCCAATTTAAAGTGTCCCATGAGATGAAAGTGTACAAATATTAATCTAAATCTGAATGGCAGCATTATATATTAATAAGTCTAAGAGAGTGTAAAAGCATTGGGGATAGCAATAATCAGTTGGTATTAGTGATTGGATCTTGCTGGAAGGTATTTCCAGTCTTCACATGCTTTTAGTAACATTTACTTACAAATTGACACTACCTTAAATATTTCAGCGGAGGTTCACTGATGTAATGTAGTCCCTAAAAGTTAGGAATGATTAATGTTCAGGTTTGTTCCTGCTATATCATTTTAGCCAGATTTTTGTAGGACCACGGAAATTGTGATCACTTGCAGGATGGGGGCAAAGCTGGAGAAACCTTTGTGTTTCTGGAGGTCTGTCTCTGCAAAGGGTTCAGGCAGATCAGAAAAGAAAGGATCCTGCAAAATGCAGCTTTTGCTCCCAGAGAAGAAAGACAGTGAAATCTGCTGCCAGGAGGGCAAATGCTATCTATAATCGGGAAGTTAAACTCAGTTATTTAATTCTCTTATGTTTATGTCTGGTTTTGTTAAGTTACTGTAAATTCGAAGGGACTTTACAGCACAGGCACCATGACAGAGTTTGACCCCTGCAACAACCATCTGCTGGGAGGGAAAGACCTCTCACCACCAAGGCTCGAGTACTCGGAGCATGAGCCTTGTGCAGCCAGCAGTTTCCCCAAGTGAGTGCTGCTGTGTGCTGCATACCAGAGCGGATCGCCCAGGGACTGTGACCAGAGGTAGGGCGTGAGGTGACGCCAGGCTTTAATCTCAGCAGGCCAGTGCTCCAGCAGGTTTGACTGCAGTGAAGGGTTCACAGAAGTTGTCATTTCCTTAATGTTGTTTTGGGGTCAATTCTGCTTACATCAGACTGCAGTCTTGACCTCAGGGAGCAACTTCTACTTGTGGTTTTGATGCTAATAAATTATACGTCATTAAAAACAAAAAGCAAAAGCAATAGGTTGCTTAAATATGAAAGAAAAATGGAATAAAAGTGGGTAGAAAGGGGAGAGCTAAAGTACTTCCATTAAAAACAAACAGGAAAACCCCATCAGATTTGTACAGTTACTATTTGGATTTTGCACAGTTCCTATTTGGATTTCAGTAAAACTTTTGATACTGTCTTTCACAGTATCCTCCTGGACAAAATGTCCAGCATACAGCTGGATAAACACGTAATACAAAGGCCGAGCAATTGGCTGATGGGTCGGGCTCAAAGGGTTATAGTAAATGGGGTTACATCAGGCTGGCGGCCAGTCACTAGCGGGGTTCCACAGGGATCCATCTAGGGGCCGGTACTCTTTAATCTCTTTGTAAATGACTTGGATGCAGGACTTGAAGGAATACTAATTAAGTTTGCTGAGACACAAAATTGGGAGGAGCTGTTGACACTCTCGAGGGCAGAGAGGCCCTGCAGAGAGATCTGGACAGACTGGAGAGCTGGGCAATCACCAACCGTATGAAGTTTAACAAGGGCAACTGCCTGATATTACACCTGGGGCACGGCAACCCTGGATGTACATACAGACTGGGGAATGAGAGGCTGGAGAGCAGCTCCGCGGAGAGGGACCTGGGGGTTCTGGTCGACGGCAAGTTGAACATGAGCCAACAGCGTGCCCTGGCAGCCAAGAGGGCCAACGGTGTCCTGGGGTGCATCAAGCACTGCATTGCAGCCGGTCGAGGGAGGGGATTGTCCCGCTCTGCTCTGCGCTGGTGCGGCCTCACCTCGAGTGCTGGGTGCAGCTTTGGGCGCCACAGTACATCGAGGATATAAAGCTACTAGAGAGTGTCCAGAGGAGGGCCACGAAGTTGGTGAAGGGTTTAGAGGGGAAACCTTATGAGAGGCAGCTAAAGTCACTTGGCTTGTTCAGCCTGGAGAAGAGGAGACTGAGGGCAGACCTCATCGTGGTCTGCAGCTTCCTCACAAGGGGAGGAGGAGGGGCAGGTGCTGATCTCTTCTCTCTGGTGACTAACGATAAGACCCGAGGGAATGGCAGGAAGATGTGCCAGGGGAGGTTTAGGTTGGCTGTTAGGAGAAGGTTCTTCACCCAGAGGGTGGTGGAGCACTGGAACAGGCTCCCCAGGGAGGCAGTCACGGCGCCAAGCCTGATGATATTCAGGAAACACTTGGACAACGCCCTCAGAGATATGGTGTGAATTTGGGGTTGTCCTGTGCAGGGAAAGGAGTTGGACTTGATGATCCTTGCGGGTCCCTTCCAACTCAGGACATTCTATGATTCTATGATTATAGTGATGGTTCTGATTTCAGCCAACTCTCAGAGCACCTTTATGAAGCAGCTTTTACATGCTGTTTTAAATTTCTCAGTAATAAATGTTGTTCCTCCCCCCCAAACCTCAAATATAAAGTTTATTATACTTAAAGAACATGACTTTGGATTAGGAGTATTCATACCAAGCCTTTTTATAAACAACATTTTTTGTATCAAAGAGAAACAAAAGCAATTCACCCTTGGCATTGATACATTGAATACTGCCTCAATAGAGAAAAAAATGGATCATCTCTGTATCTGTTTGTTCCTTGATATATAGTTAAAATCTGCCTTAGACACATGTATCAGATTGTTGCATGCAAAAGTTGGGGATGTTTTCCTGCTTATCTTATGTAATATTCTACCAATATGAGCCACTGAAATCCTGGGACAGAATTTCTGCTTTGCAAAAATGATTGTCAGTATCTGCTTTTGTTTGTGTCATTACTGTATCAGGCAAAGTACAGTATTGGCTGAATATCTTGATGACCAAAATCCAGGACTGAACTAACAAATGATGGTTCTTATTTCTACAGATGAAATATTGTAAGAGAAAAAAACAAGTCTTTTCAGCTCAGAGGTGTAATTACATAGAAGCGGGTCTAGAGAGTGCAACCCTGACAAAGTGAATCAAGATGATTTACTGAAGTAAATGTTCTACCATGATCCGTACTCATACTACACATGTGTTTTTTCTTATGGACCAGCCAACCACCAAGCACAGGGCTTGATCCTCCAACGTGGATGTGAAGGAGTCCATATTCAATTATCAAATCACTCAAAATTCCTAGTATGTGAAGAAGACTGTTGACAACATGCTTTGCGGCATCACCTGCTGTCCTGTCTAGTCTGTTTATAACTCAGCAATCCCACCTCAACGTCTCCAGGCTTCTACAAGGAACTTGATCCACTCATGTTCCCAAATCTTTGCCTTTTCTCCCAGTGGATGTGGGACCCTGTCACCTCCTTTATAATGGCTAAAATAGGTTGACTTGTTCCTAGTGCTACAAGGTGTGCTTCTGTACTTCTGCCCGGCTGTATTCTTTGGCCTATGGTAACTGTAAAACCTTAGAAGAGCATTTATTTTATGTGTGACTTGGCTAAGTTGCTTTGTAGCGGTTCTGGTTCTCAAAATTACCTGTCAGTTTACAGGGATGTTTTTCTCCCTGATGATCTTACCAGCAAACTCTCTATCTACTACCAGTAGACCTTGCTTGCACCATCCACTAGAGAAATAAAGTGTCTGCTCTTTCCTGACCATAGTAACTCTATCTGACATTCAAGATTCATCTAATGCTTCTTGAAGGGTTTGGACTTAGGTACTGTTATTAACCTGCATACGTACAGGAAGTATATCTGAGGTTTCTGGATATACTTCAGTATAAATACTTGGTAAGGCCAAATGATAGCTCTCTCTGGACTGCTCTACCTCTGAAACACTTAGAAAAGTGCAAAGCTTTCCATATCCTCATGGACAAGATTTTAGACAGAAAAGAGAAAAACATGGATTTCTGACTCTACAGGTCAGGTACCCAAAAGTTAGGTATGATGCTGGATCCAGTGCCAGACCCTATATGGATTGGTAGTGCTTCAGAAATTTTGGAGTGCCTAACTATTTGGTTCTTGACTGAACCCAAATTCTGGATCCTCTACAACTTTAGAAGTGCTGGCCTAGTATGAACTCATTCAACCGGTTGAAACTCTCCAAAAAATTTTTGAAGAGTTGTCTTTGCACAGCAGGTTTTATGACAGATCAAGTACTGTCTAGGCATGCAGCTGTAATTGCTTGCTAAATCAGGCATCACTTAGCCTCCCCCAGCTGACACAGAGCTACACAAAAATATATGGACAGAATGAAATCTGTATTCTGACTAATTTGACAGACAATTGTGAATCCACACTTCACCTGGATCAAGCTTGTATTAGCAGTTGTTTCTAGCATGAACATGGCTGGTATGAAGGACTGTGCAACAGTCTCGGATCTGTTCATGGTGAAGTTTAGAAAAAAACATTTTCACTTTTCCTAATGTCAGTTCGTCTGAATTAGTGGAAGATAATGTCTAGTTTAAGCTGTTAGCTGAACTAACGTATTTTAATTACCAATGTAAGTGAATATGAATATTGACACACAGCTAGTCTCTAACTAGATGCTAGGAAATTCCTGAAAAACCTGAGCTATCAAGTATTGTGATGTTTCTGGAACATGTAGCATCATTGCCTGGATTCTGTAAGGGGGATTTACAAAGCTGATTCAGTTGGGGATAATGTAGCAACACAGTTTGGAACTGCTAACTTCCATGTAGTCCTTTGCTATAATCACTTGGCAAAAAGCGTTTGGGTGGAGCCCTTGCTGCTTAACCATTTTTTTTTCCTTGTACAATATCAGAATGCTTGAGCATTATAGCTGCAGGAGTTTGAAATGCTGTTTGCAAGTCAAACTTTTTCAAAGTAGCCCTGAGGGGAAGGAAAACAAATATTCCTTTAACCTTCATTCTAATTATATCAGTCATTAAAATACAAGGAACAAAGAACAGTATTTATTAAAATTCCCTTCTGATCATAGCTTCTCTTTATAGTGTGGTTCATATCAGCAGATGTTTAGTGGAAAAATCTTTGTGGAAGGGAGGTAGAGAATGCTTATGAATTGAGGTCAATTAAAAAAATTTTTTAAAATATTCAGATACTCCCTACAACCTTTTATACTATTTATAGGCAGAGGAGTTATTTTAAGAATGCTTTTCGATTACAGTTATCTCTGTGATTGTCTGACTTTGCACAATCCACTTAAACGTACAATCCTGATGAAATGACAGTGTTGGATAGCTGTTGACTAAGATCCAGAACTGACATTGTATGCTCTTCAGATAAGCAAACAGGAAGAACAGAAATGTTTGTTTCGCACTGAAGACTTAATTTCCCTTTGCTGTAAGAACTCTTGATTCCATAATCATAAATTAATTAGGTTAATTTTGAGATTATTAGTACAATTGCCATCTACTTCAAACAACGAAGCCATCTGCTTTTATAGGGGCATTAGAGAGGTGCAGACTTCTGCTCTAGATCAGTTTACCTTCTTCATAGGTCTTTTCTTCTTTCCTATGTTGCAAGTCTCAGAGTGGTCTTCAGAGCAGGTGCAAATATTCTGAGTTTGTGACCGAGGTGACTATTGCACCAGGTTCAAAATACTCACATTGTTCTTTGGAAAGATTGATTTCAGGCTGTCTGGTGATCCACAGAGACTACCAGAAGAACAGGAACACTCTGCTTTTTAGCCAAAATTTGCACCTGAGTGGATACTTCTCTGTAAATTAACTGGCTTTTCATGATAATGGTTAGAACAGGCTGTTGATCTCAATTTCTTTATTATAGAAGTTAGATCTGGAACACTTTATTGGATTCAGTTTTCACCTTTTCCTTTCTAAAGGATAGCTAGCTTTGTTATAATTAAGAGTTTTAAAAATCCTAAGAATTTCAGCATTTACTCTAGAGGTGATTTCTGTTTGCTTGCACTTTTGCTTTCATAATCCACAGAAATGAAAATTGACTGTCATAAAGCTTTAGAAAACTACTTAAATATTTTTAAGCAGTATGTACCTCTGGAAAAAGGGAAGTTTGGTATTGTGTACACTACTAGTCTGATATAGATAGCAACAGTTCATTTTCTTTTTTTTTGTCACAAGGCCTCCAACTAGCTTGCAGGATGATTCTGGTATGAGCAAAATGAAGCAGTCAGAGCAGTCAGCATGGGACTAAGGGGCTTTAGCCCTCAGAGAGATGCTGCGTTGCACATCTCTGCTCCACAACACCTGTCTACCTTCATAGGGAAATACATGTTGCTCTTGATGAACATGATGGTGGTAGTATATGTTATTGATGTAATCCTCCTTAGTTGGGGAATTCTAGCATGTAAACCAGGTTACTAAGGCTTGTATGAAATTCAGGTCACACCTGACACAAGAAAGACAAAGGAGATGACTTCTGGGAAGCTGCATATCCCAGCAGTAAAAGAGAGAGCAAGAACAATCTCCTTAAGTTGAGTTGTCAAAGCTCCATGGCATACAAGTGTCAGCTGGTATCTTGAACTCTGTCATGTTTTGTGGCTGTGAGTATGAAGACCATTCAGAGTGAAAAGAGCACAAGAGCACTGAGCATAGGGCTGATGGTATGAAAACAAGCTGTTCAGGGAGCAGGTGGGAAGCAATGGGGGCCAAGCACCTTAACCCCACTTCAAGCATGTCTACTACTCCAGCAGCAGAAGGCAGCTGTAACTGGGGTGGATCCCGAGGCAGCTCAGAGCTCTTGCGGTGACATGTAGATCCCTTATCACTGGAGTATAGGCTGAAACTGCCAAAACATTTAAAACATTTTAAAATTCTTCTTCATTCAATAAACAGATTAAATTATTTCCTCTATTGTGACTATGATATCAAAACAGGTAAGGAGTGGGCTGCTACAACAGCAGAAATTCTGCTGAACTACCTGCTGTAGAGGTATATTGAGACAGAAGTGACCAGAAACTAGTCTCAGTACCTAACCTTCCAGAGCTCTTCAGTAAATTTATCTTATCTCATTTAAGAGAACAGTGTTGATTCATTCTTTTTTATTTCATCTGTACCTGGTTTTCTTAGCTAAGACAAAAACAATATCTGAATCTATATTTCTATTTTAAAAATAAAACTAGCAGATCAGTTAATACCGATTACTGATACTGTTCAGTACAATGATATTGATAATAGTATTATTGGTATCTGCTGTGTATACCCAGTGGGCTTGCTTCTGAAGACTTTTATTGTCTAGCAAGAGACAATCCTTGATCCTCCGTGAATAATGCCACCAGGAAAATCTGCTGATTTGCAGCAGCCTATTCCATGTTCTGCTGGACCCTGTGTCTTTTGCCTCTAAAACCTGTCCCTTGTCTTTTTCTGTAAAAGGAAAAGCAGAGGAAAGAATTTGGTTCTGACAGATTTTTATTTCACTGAAGTGCACACTTATTATATAATATATGGAACCACACAAGTATCTTCCCGTCATAATCCATAAAAAGTGCTCCAAGTTTCTAAAAGTCAAAGTCTGACTGAAGAGAAGAAGGGAGAAGCCTTAGAGAAGAATCCAAAACTAAGGAATAATTGTCATGAAGACAAAATTCTTGAGGTTATCAACGTACACAACTTGCCTTCAGAAACGAGTTCCCACAGCTTGTTGAATCACAGGTAAAGAATTTTTGTTTTAAACAAGTAAGTCTTAGATTCTGTTAGTGTTGACATGGACACTAGTACACTCAGCTCTAGGTGGAGCAGAATAAATAGCTTTGCTCTGCACATAGCAATACAGGCTATAGAATGACTTGACCTTTCCAGATGAGGAGCCTAGTTCCTTAAAGGTAGATTTCCACAGAGTTCTGGAAGATACTTCCTTACTGATGCAGGTCTGATGGCATCCTAGGAAAAAAAAAAAGCTATGAGTATTTAGTAGCCCTGCACAAGTTGTAATAATATTTTTTCTCCCCCTGAGGCTGTCATGCAAATAAGGTTTTCAGTGGGGTATTATTTTATGTGAAACTAAATGCATAAGTGTTGCAAATCAGCGGTTCAGATTCTGTTCTGTGGTACTTTAAATGCATTTAAATTAAGGATAATGCTTTCTATACACTCGTACCAGAAAAACCAACTGGGGTTTTGCTCATTGCTAGATCTTATGGGAGCAACATGCAGTAAGTCATGTGTACTCTGTTTTTATTTCTGAAATATCACAGACACTCTCTGCTTCATTCTGCTTGGAGCCTTATGTAAAAAAACGCTTCGGCTTTTAAAAATCAACAGAAAAACTCAAATAATCCAGTATTACATGTATTTAGGAAAATAAGTATGACCTAATTTAAAACGTGAATATAGACATAAAAGCACCAGTTGCATTCAGTAATTGCCAGCAGTCAACGTTATTGCATGCAGAAAATTGACTAGTACACCCAATATAAATTATTGATGCACTCATATTGACTTATTCTGACTTTGATGGATAGAAAATGTGACACTATTGTAATATGCATATTGTATTAATAACATAACTAATCAAAGATAATTTTTAACAAACTATGACATAAGGCCTTAAATTATTGATGGAGAACAGTTTAGAGATGGTTAGTGCATTAGTTGAATGTGTTCATTTCACTGACCATTTGGTCTGGTCCCATCTGCCACAAGTTTGCTTCCTCATCTCTCTAGTACCCATTCAGGTGCATTTGGAGCAGCTGGGATATTAGTTCTCTATGGAGAAATAAGATATCACCATGACTCGCCAATGCTCCCTGCAGTTCCATGCTCCCCAGCAGCCTCTTCAACAATAGGACAAGGCCCTTCTCAGTTCCAGGTGTAATAATTTAATCTCATAAAACAATGTAACTTAGTCCCTTGGAGAACCTTGCCTTATTAATAAAAAATGCAGGCATACAATTTACATTGTTACAGTGACATTTCTCATATTGCTTTTTTTCATTCTGTCAAAAGGTTCTGGAAAAATCTTATTAAAGAGGGATTTATTCAAGGAAATAATGTGGCCGTTGGAGCTAGTTGGCCTAGGATTATAGCATGAAAATGAGGAAAAGCTGGGGGCAGGAGTGGGAGGGATGTGGGAGATGAGGGAGTTACTGCATTAAAGGAGATCTGTTTCTTTAATTCTTTAGTTTGGCAATGCTAAAAAAAATGGTATGGATTGCAAAACAAGAAAAGTTCACTTTTTATTTATCTTTGCAGTTAGACACTGTAATAGCGAGTAGACCATATTTGCTGAAGGACTCTTAATAATAGCATCATTTAGCAATCTGTTGGACAGTGAACCAGGATAATGCACAATGTGGATCAAAGCACTAAAACAAGTGGCTTCCCATGACTTTGATTTAAGTTTTGTGGTACAAACTGGCCATCTGTAGCATGCAGTGTTTGCAGGCTGTCTCCATTTCCACAGATGTTTTAAGTTGTTTTTTGTTGTTAACTCTGAAGTAGCATCCCAAGAGGAATGTCAAGAAGAAGCAAATGGTTGGAAACTTAAAGAAAACATTACCTGATGGCAGGCATCTTTTGAAAGAAAATACTCTTCATTGCCAAACTTCACTGGGGGTGATGGGAAATGATGCTCGTTAGCAGACAGCTTAGTAGACCTTCCAGAACTTCCCCACCACCCTGCTGATATTTTGCTGTGTGCAGACTTTGAAAATGTCTACATTTTCTGAGACCAGTTTTTAGACTACGCAAGTCCTCTTTATGCTAGAAGACGTGCCATACTCCCATGTGGTTTTCTAGACTGGATCAGCTTGCCTACCTAAGCAGCACTCTGTATGATTACACTGGGTCTCTGCCTTAGTTAATATAGAGTATGCCGAATGGGCTTCAATAATTAGCTGCAGCAACTGAGGCATGAGTCAGAGGGTGAAGTCAGCCTCTGAATGAACAAAAAGATATGTCAAAGAACTCTTTGATTAATGGTTCCAAAAATGTCCTCATTTTTGAGTTCCCATAGTCAGAGAGTGTACGATTTCACTTGTTCTTTTTTTAGGTAGGCTGCAATTACTGTCCCCACTGAAACAGAATGAGGCAGGTCTGAAAAGTTAGAGGAATTTCAGGAAGTATTCGTATAGCAAGTCACTGTTTCCTGTAATAACATGGACCTGCGAGCCACTAGTGAAAAAATATCTGGATTTCCCCATGGCTTCAGAGAATCAAGGCAGTGTTTCTGTCTCCATCCTCAGCTTGCTTGCCTCTTCACTTTCTAAAAACAAGCTGGGAAGGACTTCTCCAGAGCCATGTTTTCTGTCCTAGTCACAGGTGAGAGGTTATTAAGGGCAAGTGAGAAATATCACTTCCCCTCTGCGGTGTGATTTGCCTTATGTGACTAACACATAACAAAGGAAGCTGTGATGAAGCTTCCAGCTTTCCAGCTCTGGTGGCACATGCTGGGATGTCTGTGGCTCTCCAGTTCAGTCATTCGCCCGGGGAATGCCTGGGAACTTCCAAGCACCAGAGCTGGACTATTTCCCTTTTACTGATGACAACACCACATTTGGCTTCCACATCCTTGCCATACATGACTAACTCTCAGGACTCATAAAAGCACTTCTGAAGAACTGTTTTCTCCAGAGTATATCAGATATATAAAATGAGATGAGCTTCCTTCTTTTTCTTCCTTTTTAAATGATACAAGAAGACTGTGTCCCACGAGACAGCAGAACCATCAAATTTTGGCTCCATGTACTGTTCAAATCTCACAGGTTGAACACGGCTGTGATATCAGTATGTGATTTTAGGAAACATGGTACAAAGTACAGAAGGGACAACAAAGTGTTTTCCTACTGCTGCTGGCAAAAGGAGAACCGATTTTGGTATTCTAACTGCTAGAGAGCATATGATCTCCAACTGTTTCTTCCAGAAGAATCAAAAATTGTCAAGTGGCATTCTGCCTTCTTTCTGGATTTCATGGAAACAGCTGGCTAAACTTCTGTGCTCCCTTACCCTTCTGCTGGAGCCCGGTGTTTAGTCACAGGCTTGCTTTTTTGACCTTCTATTTAAACATTGTTTATGTGTTATTAGACTAGTCAGAGTAAGACATTCTGCAAGGTTTTGAAATGAGGGACAAAAATTGTGTGGTGGATTTGTCAAAAGTACTTGAACAAGGATTGAAGTCTGACACTTCTGGTATAAGTTGAAGGGTTTATCCATATTGACAAGTTATCAAATCCCTGTACAATTTCACAAATACACACCATGAACAGCATAATTTGTGAAAAGAAGCCATAAAATAAGCTGTATTTTTTCTGAACTATGTATTTTATGATTAAATTGTTTGCTCCCACGTCAGAGAAAACTGTGCTTATTGACTGTCTTAAATCCTCACTGTAATGTTTGCATGTTTAAATCCTCACTGTAATGCAGACTAGCCAGCAGCTGGGGCTAATGTATGCTCCTGCTATTTGTTCACAATACTTTCCTCAAACTACCAAAAACCAAAAAATTCTCATTCCTGTCATTGGTGTCTGACTGCAGTATTCACAGGGTAGTTTTCTAATCGGAGCTAAAATGCTGTCCAGACCAGTTCTTGCAAAACAAAGTTGAGGTTAATTTTAAAGGTGACTTTTTTAGATCTTGAGATTTCTCCATGCAAGGAAACACGATTCTACTTCTTCAGGCTTAGTGAATTGAGCAGTATGTTCCACACACGTTCAGGCTATCTCTCAGTAGATGAACACATTTTCTGTTGCTGATTTTCTCTGTATATTATGGTTATGAAAATGTGAATGAGAACCCAACTCCTATTTTGTATTCTAGGTGAAAGGCATGGTGCTGTCTCTCTTTGGAAGTGGCTTGGAAAGCTTTGCATAGAGGACAGAAGGCAGAGGTTTAGGTTGTACCATGCAACATCTCAGAGACTGCAGTGTCACAGGCCATGCAGCAATAAAAAAAAAAAAAAATGGTATAGCTTAGGCAATATCTAACCTACGTAGAGCATACAATGCAGATTTAAAGATATCCCAGGGTGGGATTTATTTACCCATACAGACTGTCCAAACTAAAGCACCAGAACCTAATTAGAGACACTGGATGAAGTGCTCTGCCCTGCTGGGACAGGCAATATGGACTGTCCACACTTCACTGGAGGTCTCAACTGCCCTTCCCACTCACACAGCAGTGACAAAACCATCATGCCCATCAGCATCCCATCGCTTAAGGATGGTACATTAAAAAAGTATGACTAAAAATCTGCTGTGGTTTTATATGCAGATTTCTGAGTCTCTCTAACATGTTTTCTGGAGGGACTTGGGTTTCATTGGCTATAGCTATGTTATAATGAGCCTGTGCTTAAGCCCAGATCATATGGACACAAATCCAGGCTGTGGCATGGACATTCAGTGAGCTTCAGTGCTTGTGGAGAGAAAGCCTGACCTCACCTTCCTCCTTGCTGAGAAGCCATGGCCATCCTGCCTGCAGTGTGAAGTGGCTTTGTGCAGTTGCCCCAGTCACCAGCCTGTAACACACAACACCTCACAGCAATTGCACCTTTCTGAATTCGGAGAGTAAAGTCAGGCCAGGGTCATCGCAAGAGCCAATACCATGTGTAGTAAGGACTGAAGGGGTGCAACCAGCAGCCTGACATGGCTACAGGGAGGTGGAAGGGTGTTGTGCCCTTGGCAGTGCTCTTGCCTGTGCTCTGCTGAGCAATACAAGCCCATCCTCTGGCTCCAGCAGGGATGCAACACCTTACACCTTACACTAAGGATATGATTACTTGGTGCCAGCTGGACATGCAAGCTAGATCTTTAATAGCAGGGAAAAATGTCCTCTTTCCTATTTTTAAATTGATAAATATTTAGTATGCAATTATTTCATCTGCTACTTCAAAAGCATTTGAAAATATGAAAGTGCTACCTGAGGTTTTTTTGGTCAATAAAGGTGCAAACTTAAAAGAAAGCCAAGATATTTTTTGTGTATTTTGCTCAATTTACTCATGTAGCAAGATGATGCTTAGCTACAGAGCGTCTGTCTGAGGAATGGTTTCTCTTGCACTGCGTCATGAAATATACGGGAACAAGATAACATCTACAGTTACTGCAATCTCAAATTACTCATTTGTTTTAATGAAATTCAACTCCTCCCAAGATTGCCCCAGAACTATATAATGATTTGAAGTGCTAATGCTTGCACTGGGATCTTTACATTAGCAAATAAATCTGGGAAAATAAATGTATCCATTTGTCTGCCTTGCAGGGATATTCCTGAGGAGGCAGCTGCATGCTGTTTCGTTTCATTGCATTGTTTTGGTTTTAACCAGCTTGGCTTTCTTTTCAGCCATGCTGCAGGACAGGAAGGCTCCATTTCAGTGGTAAAAATGTTTCTTTTTAGCCAAAAAATAAATGTGTCAGCTCCACCATGGAAGTTGTAAGGCTATACAGTTCAGCTCAATTTACGGTAGGATGGACCGGACGATAAAAGCACACCACTGAGTCAGTCATCTTCACAACTTCACTTCTGAGTTCCACCCCTGAAAGCACCCCGTAAGACCAAAGTGGTTTTTATTATGCTAGCCTTTCTGAAAGTACTAAAACTCCATTTGCAAAGTTTAAGTTTCCCAGAAACGATAAACACAAGTGACCAATGTGCATCACGTGAATATCAAATCTTCAGAGACAGCTGAAATTAATTGCTCAGTGAAATCTCACACTAAAATACATCCAAGGAATTCAATATTCAAAATAAATAAAAACATGGGGAAGTCTTAAGCAGATAATGAGATATGTTCAGATTCCATGCAAGGACCAAGCTTCAGATTTTAGTTGGGAAACCACTGGAAAAATATTGGAAATATCTTAGATAAAGTAGAAATGTGAACTCATCTTTAAACTGACATAATGTCTTCAAAGTTCAGCAAATTTGTGGGTTAGCCTCAAGAATATCTCCTTTCGTAAAACTTCCACTGACTAATCACGAGACAAATAAAGGAATCGAGCTGTAAGTAGCTGAGGATGTTGTATCTGACTTTCTTTAGGTATCAGTTAGGGTGACTGGAATGATTTAGTTCACAAAAAGGAGGTTAGTAATAAATGCTATTTTCAAGTAATTGTTTGACCAACTCCAGTTGAGGGCAGACGTAGGGAAAGAGGTGACACAGCTGTAAACACATGTATAACTGCTACACATCTCGACTTTGCCAAGTAATGTACCTCTCTCTCCTGTACCAGTCTTCAGAAATGGGGAAAAAAACCCCAAAATTCTTATTTTTCACTTGGAAGTTGGAGACTGCCATTGCTTCACATGAAGATGCAGCCACATAAAAACTGTTACATTTTCTTTAAAGGATATCTAGGATAGCAGGTACCTCACCTAATTTTGATTTCAAATTTTAAGTTGTTTTGAAGGGAGAGAGACATACTCAACCTCTCCTAAAATCACTGTCTCAGCTCCCCTGATGGTGGAAAGAAAGAGGCATTTCTAGATAGCTAGTTCAGATTTAGGTGTCTAACTTCTGGTGGCTTAGGTTAAATGAGATTAACCCCATCCTCAGTGATGCTGTGCTACCGACTGGAGATAAATAAACGCTCTGTCTAAAATCTCAGGTATGAAGATAAACTGGTGTTTGGAATACACGGGCTTCTTTCCTGTTTTTTCAGCTCACCAAAATAATGGCTGTACCTGTCACCCTGTAAATACCTTGGGAGATATAGAGATATATATAGATATATATATGTTTGCCACTTTGTGTCTGTCTAACTGCTATTACTGCTAATAGGAGATGCATGTGGGTATTGAGAGCAGAATATACCCCAGTTTCAGGTACCTGAATTATTTTTATTTTGCATGGAAATATGATTAGCTGTAATGAGAATTCAGGATTCAATGAAGGTGAGGTAGCTTAATGGTGAGAATTTAGTGCACTTTTACAATCTGATTATCTTAAAATGTCTCAACTTACAGCTTTTTCAAGCAGACATAATGGACCTTATTCAATAAGTTTGCTTAATCAGGTGTTACTTGTGGAGAAATATTACCATTCTTCTAAAAATAAAAGATTATGTTTTCGTGTGTTACTACTAGGCTTTTTCCTTCTCATTCCTATGAAAGGAATTTCTGATATAGCCCTGAAATCCTTTTATTGATGTCTTTATTTCACTGAAATAAAAGTATCCTGTAGAACTGGCTCCCCTGTTTTTAGGTTTTCTTATATATCTTATGATAGTAGTAACTCAGAGATATTTTAGCTTCCATAAACATTATTTGGAAAAAAATAACGTAATTAACAAACCATAGCTTTGTAGGAACCAGGAAAGCCACAGTCTTGTGAGGAAACAGGATCCTGGAGAACAGAAACAGGGCTGGGACACTGCAGAATGGGCCTCCTAAACCTGCCTTTGGCGCTATCTTATCGCGTTATTTCAAGCAGCTTGTCACACCTCTGCCTCAGGGTGTTCATCTGTAAATTGGAGGCAGCAATACTTCCCATATCTCAGGACAAACCATGACTGTAGCGATTGTTTCACCTGTTGCTTGAACAAGCTGTAGGAAAAGCTTAACTAGTGTTGGTGTTATGGTGCTTTGTCCATGCCTTTACCCATACAAAGGGCATAGCCTCTTCATTTTGCGTGCAGAGTGAGTGCTGGAAATGAGGTGAAGTTTATGAAAATGGCCTCTGTATGCGTGCTTAAGTCCACAGGCTGTGTTTGCTTTTCTTTGCTCCTTTGGGAGTGCTGCGCCTAGCATAATAAGGCACAGCCTGATTTGGGAACACTCCATTTTGTGATTGCAATAATTCAATGTTTTTCCTAGGTGCAGCTTTGTGCTCATGATGGGATTAGCAGTCTCAAGTAAAAAATGCAGTCTTAGGAACGCTGCAAGGTCAACTACTCAGAGCTGTGGGTTTTTTTCATTTTACATGTATTGTGCATGCATATATATATTTATACACATATGAAACACCTAACAAAGAAAATATCCTTCATCCTTTCCATGTTTAAACATCAAGACAAAAAAGAACTCAATACCTGCCATGTTATCAACGTAGGGATATGATGAAGAACCTGAGGAACCAGGAAAGCGTCTTCCACACGTTATCTTGCTGTGTTGAGCTGGATACTTATCTGTCTCTGTTAAACTGTGTAAACATTAATTTGTCAGTCTAAGGCAGCTGAACCTGAACACAGCACTTCCTCTGGTCTGAAAATCAGTGTTTAGGAACAGGTAGTATATTGTCCTTTGGAAGCACTTATCTTTCCACTGAGTATATAGGGGCCTAGATGACAATTTTAGTCTAAAATTAAGGAATAAGTTGCAGTAGCATTAAGCAAAATGAAACCAGCCTTAAGGTTGCTTGAAAACATTAAAAATGTAAAGTATGTAAGAACTGTAAATATGCAGAACAGTTTTAAATATATTCATAATTCACTTTCAGCCCCATAAAGAACAAGGTCATTAATGTTATGGATTATCTGTGGATAATTTTGAATGCCTGTTTTTTGATAGAAAATGCAGATATTGCTGGTGAGGGTATTAAACATATAGATTTCTGGCTGATGGTGTATCATGTGAGAAACCCACTATTATTGAACAGACTGGTATCCTATGCAGAAATACTAGGCCAAACAAATGACTAACTTGTTAGGGATGACAAAAATCTGTCATCTCACTCTATCAGCATCTCATCACAGTTTTTCAGTGCTGCTTATTTAGTAGCAAACAGAAAGCCTATGGATGATGAAAACTTTTACAATTTTGAAAGAATGAAATGATTAAGAAAACATCACGACAGGGCAAGCTCATAATGAAACTTGCCCTTGTTTTTCAATCTGTGATAGAGCTACTTAAGAAAAAGAACAAAAAATAACACATAACTGAAAAAATATTAAAACATTGTAAGTCTTCTTCTTCTTCTGCATAATTGTACAAAGAATTGAAACCTGTAGTCCATACTCAAACATTCAAATTGATTAAAGTTTTGTCTGGGTCAGCAGGAAAGATCACATCTTGACACTACTTACCAAGTAGTACTTTCTACTGATGGATATAGGAGACTGGCTGTGCCATTTCAGTCTGTCAATTCTCAGTCTAGGTATCAGATAGAAAGAAAAACTGGTCTGGGGCTGAAATGATAAAATCACTGAAACCCAACATAGATCCAAGAAGTTTGGAAAAAGCTAGAAAGTAAGTATTGTGGTGAGTGCTTTAACTGGAGCAAGAAAGTGTCAAATGGCAATGCAACAAAAGTAGTTTAAAGATCATTCCGTGACTTAGTGCTTGAACAAATTTAGGGCTATTTTGGATCGTGATGGTCATTCCTTATTCATATCTAGAGAAGTCACTAGAGCTGTTCTGCCCCCACTGATGATGTCACTGGGAGAAGAGCATCACCCCCATCTTTTAATTTCCTTTACTTGATGATCCAAGTTTTCCTTTGTCTCGTCTGCATATACTGAGAACTCTCTTTTATTGTTGCAAATCGTTGTCATCAAAAATGACAGTTTGCAGAGCAGGCATTTTGGGTGATATTCAGGGAACTGTTATGATATTGTTGTCCATTTTGAAGTCTGCTATAGCCTGTGAACCTCCATGCATGTTCAGAGAAAGTCACTTTCCTATTGTCCCTATGCCGTACACACATATTGACACGTCTATGTTTTGAAAACTAGAGCTTTTAGTGATTGACTTGGCTAGCACCATCCTTAACAAGCTTGTTTTAGTCTATTACTTCAAATTAATTTTTTAAGACTAGAGCATTAAAGAGTATGTCTGCTGGGGCTACAGTTAGAAAGACAAGTCTGAGGGCTAGACTATGAAATACAAACAGCACATAAGGGAAGAAAACTGCCTAAAGGAAACATACTGCTATTGGAATAGCAGGCGAGAGGTGGGAGGCAACCAGTTGAAACAACCCTTGTTAAAAAAAAAGAAAACAAAAAAGAAAACAAATCTGGGGAAAAGGTCTAGATCCTCTTTAATATCCCAAATTCAGACTGAGGCTTTGCCAGTTTTAGCCTATCCTACACATTTTTCTTGTCTCAGTGGTTGACTTTTGAGATGTACTGGTAAAAAACCCCTAAAATTGCAAATGCTTTAAGGATTGCACCCTGCCCGCTGGCAGATGTACGTTGGGGAGGTGAGGGGCAGAGGGTGCTGTAGTTGCCTCTTTAGGACTGCTCTGTTTGATAGATCTCATATGGCACATGGCAGGGGAATGTCATTTCATGTACAGCTCTGTGCAGTCATTAAACTTTGCAAGTCAAATTCTGAGTTCCCAGAACTTCCCAAAAGGGGAACAGCTTTATTCGTAAGGTAGAAAAGGATAACAAAGTGGATGTGACAACCAGGAGATTGTCGTAAACACTCTGAGATTCTATGTGCTAGTTTCTTTCCCTTTTCTTTCTGATTTCTGGATTTTGAATGCTCACTTTTTAGATAATTTCTCCAAAGCATAATATTATTTCTTAAAGAAAACCGAGATTCTTCTGTGGCTCCAAGATTTGGAGATTAAAGGAAACACCACCTAATACCATGAGGCTCATACTATCACTGAGAAATAGCAAAGCTGAGTCTAAAAGTCTGTCCAGAACCTGTAGCTCTGACTACACTCAAACCCTGAGTCCCTTTGAGGACCTCCTTCATATTAGTCAGGTTCAAGCAGAGCAGGTAGTACAGGACATTCCTGAACAAGATCCTTCTAATAGAAATATTCATCTAGGTCAAAGGAGATGATGTTGTTGCCTCAGTTTCAAATGGCAGCTTCAAATCCCAGTTGAGGGAACTGGGATTGTTTAGTCTGGAGAAGAGGAGGCTGAGGGGAGACCTTCTTGCTCTCTACAACTACCTGAAAGGAGGTTGTAGTGAGGTGGGTGTTGGTCTCTTCTCCCAAGTTACTAGCAATAGGACGAGAGGAAATGGCCTCAAGCTGTGTCAGGGGAGGTTTAGACTGGATGTTAGGAAAATTTTTTTCACTGAAAGAGTGGTCAGGCACTGGAACAGGCTGCCCAGAGAGGTGTTGGAGTCACCATCCCTGGAGGCGTTTAAAAAACATGTAGACGTGGCACTTCAGGGCATGGTTTAGGGGACATGGTAGTGTTGGGTTGATGGTTGGACTTGATGATCCTAGAGGTCTCTTCCAACCTTAATAATTCTATGATTCTATGATATTTGATGCCCATTCCACTTCCTTGCACTTGTTCTGTGGATATTTAATACCAGTAGCTTCAACAGCCTCACCTGGCTCCTGATGTGCCTAAGAAACCCAAGCCTGAATCCTAATGCAATTTCAGGGACAAATAGGAATGGCCACATTGATGTGATTTGTGTGTACATATCCCCGAAATTTTGTTTGACAGACTACGGTGAGCTGTGATTTTTGGACTTACATGCAGCTAAAAGGTTGTCAGTGCAACTGCAGCCTATATCTGGCAAAAGGTGCCTGTAATATTATGCCTTACACTCCAGATCCTTTTCTTTCCTCTGCTGGGCACATTGCCTGTAGTTCTCCAGGGCTTGCTTAGTTCTGAGAACTCCAACTTTCAAATTTATACCTGCATCCTAATGCTAAACTTGTTTTCTATCTGTAATAAATTTCCCATTAATTTAGCTAACACACATCATGCATTTAATTCTTATGAGGTCAAAACCACTGACTAATTAAGACTGAACAATAGTTAACACACCCCTCCTAATTAACTCTCTTCCAGAGCAAAGAGGGGCAGTTTGAACTTATACACTCAAAAATTAAATATGAAATCAGACACCATTGAAATGACCAGAAACTGTTAAGATTCCTATTTTAATCTGACAAATAAATCCTCCTTGAAAAACAGAATCTGTGAAGCTGCATCTGTCCTGTGTCATGTAATCCTTTGTGGGAGAATCAGAGGAACTCCATAACAGCTCAGAGTAGGTATGAGCATACATGCATGTATGTAGAATTATTCTAAATGTGCACTACTCTCTCTCTCCCAAAGGTAAAATGGGAATCAGTTGAACAGTTTGCTGTCAACTGAGTAATCTGCACATTTAACTCCTTCTCTACAAACTGTGTTTAAAGCAGGACAGAAATATTTTTTCCTAAAGTGGTTTAAGAAAAAAAGTGCTGAGAATTGCCGCTATATCAATTTTTTAATTATGTTAACAACATAATCGCTGCTAAACCTCCTCTTCACCCCCACCCCCCAAAAAAAGAAGTACATTTGAGGATAGAAAATATCATCAAAACACTGAGAAAAAATATTTCAAACTGCTCTGTTGCTAGCATAGTATGGCTGTAGCAAAACACATACTAGTGAGTTGGAATCATATCATTCTGAGCATCTGCACTACTCCTCCTTGGAGAGTGCATACTAATCATCTCTCTTCATGGTCAGTAACCACATAAGGACAACACCAGACGATGCCAGTGGTTTTGGTCCTGTAGCATTTATATGCTTTCCTGCAAAGACAGTCATGCCAGATAATATTCGTCAACCTTGTCTTTGGTCTTCTCTCTTGATTGAGGCAGATGTTTATTTTCCATCTGCACTATATGTCAGTGCAACTGCAGCCTTCATCTGGCAAAGGGTGCCTGTAATATTATGAGGCCATCGCATAAGCTGCTGGAAAGATTACTCTTGTGAATAAAATCAGTTTATGGCTAAAAACATTTATTCTTCATTTTGATAAGCCCTTAACAAATGAAAATTTGCTTCCTTACACTTTTGCCAAGCATAGGACCATGTTTATTTCTAGCTATATGGGTCACGAAGGATTCCCAGCTGTTAGATAGAGTCAGTTGTGCATTGCTGCACTCAGCAACATCTGTTTCACAAAAACAGTATCCAGCTTTTAGCGCTCAAATGGAGGTTATACCATATGCCAGCAGACCACTTAGTTTTTACCTTGGGAACCAACTTTACACTAGTCAAGGTAACAGAGGAAGTACTGAGTATTTAAATGCTACCAGGCTTCAGTCACATCTTCATGTGCTCTTGTCATTTCCAACTATATATAGTAAAATTAGTTCCAAGCATATACCACAAGCTGTTCCTCTGTTTAATTATTAACTGGAAGAAAGTTTGTTTGCAAAACAGTTAAAATGTTTTTTGTGATAGACTCTGATGTTGAAAGTGGTGCCATAAGATGCTTCTGCAAATGCAGAACCTTGTTAAAATGTCAAATAATATCAGCTATCAACAAAGGCAGATCAGGTTGAATACCCTTTAACTACTGAGCAGGATGTTAAAAAGCCATACTACCATGGAACTCTTCAGAGCCTCACAAACCATTCAAAATGTCTGGCGGTGTTATACTACCAGGATGTTTTTGATTATGATTTATGTTGTTCTACCAACTGTCTTCTTTCCTCTTGTTTGGTTTTAATCACTTAATGGATCTCTAGAAATAAAGTTTTAAAAATACCTATCTGTGACAGCAACAGATAAATTAGATTAAAGGAAATGCCTCTGATAGGTGAATCATTCTCTAAGGAGAATACCAAAGAATTTTATGCCCTTACTGGTAGGAGGAGGACAGTTGTCGCTGGTAACATTGCATGGCATTATATTGCACTTAGTGATGTAATAAAGAGGATTTGTTTGCTGATGATTCATTTCTATCATAAATGTTTTGTTGCAAAATACATTCCTTAATGCCCAGTAAGATGTTTTCAGTAGCACATGGGTTAAATTTGGTGTGCACTCCAGAATAGCTACAAGGTTCACATTATACTTGATTCTACCAAATTGTACCACTGAAAATGTGGATTATGCTGGTGAAGTGAATGAGTTAGGTTCTGTTAACACAGACAAATTTTACTTGTATGTAATTTAATTGACTGCAGTGGAATTATTCTTCATTGAAATGATGCAAAAAGCCAGTCATAATACTATAGATCAGTTTGCTCCAAATCCCATCCTTAGTTTGTAAAACTGAAGAACAAAATGAGACAAGTAGCACTACATAATTGCTTGTATCTTTTTCCCTGCCATTACACAACCAAGTAAATAACAGTTTCTTATCACCAATTAGATTCTGTCCTGCCAACTTCCAGGGGAGCAGTAATAAACTCACTTGGTCCATTCTAACTCTTCTGTGATCATCACATGTACATAGTACAAGTTGTATCTGGCTTAGGCTGTCTTTTTGCTTACCTTCTGAGTTGCCCTATGGACGTGCCTCAGGCTCCTCTTGCTTTCTTCTACTGGCATAGGGACTAGATCACCATGCCTCCTTCTTGGCTGTTCATGTTTTTCTTTTGGATAAAAATGATTCAGTGCTCACCTGCTGATACGGAGTTCACATCCTGATATGGAGCAAGGTATAGCCAGAAAAGCATCCATCTCCAATAACAGATGCTCTCAGTTTCATATTACAGACTTTGCCAGAGCCTTACAAAGCCCTGCTTTTGGGAAATGTCTCAATAAATCTAACAAAAGGCAAAACAAGATTCTAAGTATGCCAAGTCATAAATTATATTAAGAATCCAGGGGAGTTGTCCCCAGAAAGGACGCTGACAAGAACAAGAATTCCAGGGCAGATCAGAACATCAGAGTCAGCAAATTTCTGAAGAGGATGATGTGACCTTATGGTTTAGTTTATGTACCCTTTTGCAGAAAACACATGTTGAAGCTTCAGATAAATAGGGATGGAAGAGAAATAAGATTGCCAAGGTTTTAAATTCAGTTTAGGTACTTGAAAAGTAGAAAATCTTCCCAGACAGCTAGGTCCAAACTGGTTTAGCAAAACCAGTCAAAGGAGTTATATCCATTTATACTGCAACAGGACTTGGCCTCTAACTATGTCTTCTTTGTTGTTTCATTTTGCTCACTGTAGTCAGGTATGTAACTGAGCTACTCCTGCAACATCATTTACCCAAATCATGGGCGAAAATTTGAGTTTTCAAACTTGTTTTCTGTTTTTAAACCTTTAAGAAATCATCCAGCTAAGAATGATCTACTCAAAGGGCAATATGGAATACCTCATGCATTGTAAAAACCCAGTGAATCCTTGAAATTATCAGTTTTGTCTACTTATGATGGAAAAAAAACCCTCTTTCCTTATATTTTGATTTTTTTTAGTATCTTAATCAACATTAAGTTCTTTGGGACAGTGATGCCTTTCTAAGTGTGTATCATGCCTGTGTTTGGCTAATTCTGTATTACAAATAGTAACAGTTTAGTTTGTTCTTCTCTCAAGGGCTAAAATTACTGAAGTTTTGGGTGTCCCATTTTTGTCACCAGCAATTGTCTGAATAGTCACACCCTCCATAAACTAAAACAGGGATTTCGTTTTAAAAAAAAGTAACCTTTGCAAAAATGAAAGTTACATTATCACTTTATAGCTTTCATCTTAGAATGCGCCTTATTTTCCAAAGAACGTGGGAAGTGTTAGTGTTTCTATTTTTCAGCCTTCAGAACTTTGTAAGCTGCTGGAAACTCTTCCCTTCTATTCATTATTGCTTGGCATTCAGCTCAATTTTGAAGTGTTGGCCTTTGCTCCACTTGGGAAATATGAGGATTCATAAGGAATGAAAATAATATTGATATGACTAGGGTGCCAGGAATATTTGCTCTTCCAAATCAAACAACAGCAAAAAATGTTCCCTCCTCAATACATGACCTTATCACAGGTTTTTTTTCAATATTTCTGACCAAGCATGATAAACTTATAACAGTAATTCTGTACATACAGTATTCAGAGGTGTTCCTGCTCCTGTTGATTTGATAGGAAAGCTGTTAAGACTCATTCTGGACTTTGAAACTTTGCTCTTTCCTCCTAGTGAATCACTGCCAGGAACAAAGGGACTGTCGGTGCCCCTTTTCAGCCCCTTAATTTCTACCACACATCTGTACAGTCTTGCTCCACGTGAGAAGAATTGCATGGGTACTTCAAAAGCCCATCTTTGGCCCAGAGCGCCTATGCTGCTTCTGCTGCAAAGCCACAATATCTGACAGCTACCAGCTAAAAAGAGCCACTCTTCATTTGTCAGCAGCAGACAAAATGTCAATATTGAATCTGTGAATCTCACTGAACATCTAGTCCCAGACTGTCATCTTTCAGAGTCCAGCGTACCTCTGCATGGAGTCCCATAGCCTCAGCAGGTTAGCAGGAGGGTAGCAGGGGGGTGTCCTTTCCCGGGCAGAGGGGTCAAATTCTTGTTCAACCTTTTGGTGGTTTCACTGTCACATTGTCCACTCTTCGTACATTTCAGCTACCAAATCAATGATGACTGGCACCATTCACTTCTGACTCCCCATTAACTGTTTGTCATCGAGTCTTTTTATTACAATTTTGTGCTTCTGTTTCAAGCCCCTTTCCCCTCTCCTCCATTTAAAATTCTCCACTGGCTTTATTTAAGCTCTCCCTAAGCCTACAGGTTTGGTGAGCTTTTCTGAACAAAATGTATTAAAAAACAAGCTGGTTTTCCAGGTGGGTTTTCCCAAGCTCTCACAGCTCTCGTTAGAGTAAAGTTTTTACAGTTACATCTGTGCAAACAGTGAAAACAAATACAGTGTAATGGCACGGAGCTGAAGGAAGTTAAGTGCACCTCTCCACCTGCCAAGGCCCAGATGTAGGAAATAACATGGCACAAAGACCCCAAATATTGGGACACAGCAAAATTACTGCTACAGAAGGCTTTGGTACTATGTTAGTTTAATTTCTTGAAGCATAATGTTTTCTGCAACCGTTGTTTCCCCATTCCTGCTGCAAGCAATTTTACTGCACTAAGCATGAGGTAAGATTTATCATGTCGCTACAACCAGAAATGAGCAAAATGTTTGTCTGCAATGAAGAATGCCCATCATTAAGAGAGACCATAAAGAGAGATGTTTGTGTCTATTACCAGAGATAGGTAAGACATGCAACTTACAGCAGGACTTACTGCCTTACAGAATTTTGATGTGTATTAAGAGACCAAAAGAAAAGTCTGCTTTCTGAAATTTCTGAGATTTCCTAACCTCCCTCCAACCCCACAAATGAGGCCAGTAACACTCACACTGAATCTCTTTCTCTTCATAAATCCTCTTCTTTATTCTCACCAAGTGATGCTATTTGGCACATAAAGGCAGTGTCGTTTCTTAAAGTTCTTTCTTAAACAGAGAAACACCCTGTCAGCGCTAGAGACTTGTATCTATCAGAGAGGCACAAACTGACATTAACTAGTGATGGTGAAAGCCTGGAAAGCTTCTGAGATGTAGTCTACCACACAACCGCTCATACTGGATCAGGCCACTGTTCTATTGTACCCAGTGTCTGATCTTTAATAATAAACAGGATGGTGCTAGAGCATGCACAGTGCAAACCTCCCTCAAATACACTTTCTTCCATTTGTGCAGTCCTACGGATTTTACGGGCTGGACATGCCAGCCACATCTTTCCATTTAAACAGTCCTTCTTTTGCACCCATGTATCCATTCTATGATATCCTTTGGTGTGGAGTATTACGACACGGACTCTGGCAGGGGTGAAGGCCAAAGACCTTTATTGCAACAGATGTTAGAGCTTTTATAGTTACTTTTAGTTACCGTTATTGTCCACACGCTATCAGCACCCCGCTGATAGGTCAAAGCCTTGCTATCACACGCAGTTTCTTACAAATTGATTGGTTCCCTTTGAAATGCTAACGTGTCCCTTAAAGATTGCCTCACAGCCTGCTAACTCAGTCGACTTCCTCCTTACTTGTTGATCTTCTTCTTAAAGGCACAGAGCTTTCTCATCCAAGTCGACCTGAGTTTCCTCCTACACTTAGGATATGAGCTCTATGATTTAATTACCATGTGAAAAAATAATGCCTTTTGGTTTGCTGTTTGATAAGGCAATTGGGTTCCTCTCAATTTTTGTATTAGAGAAACAATTACTAGTTGTTCACAGTTCTCCATCTCCATGCCATTTGTGACTTTACAGACTTGTCCTCAGTCTGTCTTTTTCCAAATGGAGGGGAGTGGAGTCTATTTAATCCCTGTTCATGAAGGAAGCCTTTCTTGTTGTTCCGATCACCGTTTTCACACTCTTCTTTTGCTGTATCCTTCCTGGTACAGAGGGGACCAGAACTGCATAGAGTACTGATGGGACACACCAGGGATCCACAAAGGCATAGTGATCTTTCTGTTTTGTTTTTGATTCCTTTGCCAATAATTTCTAACAATCTATTTGGAGTTTTTTATTGCTTCTGAGTTTTGAGCTGACATTTTCATACCCACAATGAGTTGAGATCTCTTTGCTGAGTGGTAATAGCTAATTTAGAGTGCATCACTGTATATGTATAGTCTACAATTGTTTTTCCCTATGTGCATTATTTGGCACTCATGGATATTGAATTTGCTATATTATTCTTAGTCATTCAGTACTGTAAGATCTTTTGTAAATTTTTGCACACATTTACTACCATGAATGGTATTGAATCATCTGCAACTTTGCCACCCCTCTTTCCAGATTATTTATGATTTGGACAGCAGAGGTTCCAGCCCACATTCCTTGCAAGACTCTCATGGTATCCTCTCCTCATTGTGACACCTGATCGCTTCTGTCTATAACTTGTTCCCCGTATGGAAAAGTTCCTGTGCAGGAACCTGTGTGTCCTCCTCTAGAGCAACTATCAACATAGAGAATTCATTAAGCTTTTCTGTGATGGCTTTATGATCCTTGACTGCTCTTTTCACACCTAAGTCATTTCTTAGCCCTCAAAAATTGTTTTGCACAATTTATTCTCTGCTATGAAAAACATTCTTGTTATTGTTTCTATGCTTTTATCAAATTATTTATCAATATTTTCTTTTGCTTTCTTTATTAATGTTTACATTTACAGTGCTAGGATTTATGCTTTCATTTTTTTCCTTCTTTGGACACTTGACAAGAAGAGTGTTTCCTGCAACCTGAAGAAGGTCTTTTATTCCTAATTACCTTTTCTATTCTGTTGAGTCTTCTCCCCTGATTCTTTTCCAGTCCCTCAGGACAACTTATGTCTTGGTGGACATGGGTTTGTTTCTCAGTTAACAATTATAATTATATATACAATAATTCAGAAATGCAGGGAATCTGTAGAGCAGTAGGAAAGAAATTGTCTTGTAAAACTACAAAATCACAACTGTAAGTAATACAAGACAGTATGAGAAGGTACTGTAATACACAACTTCCTTTTAAATGCTACCAACATCTGGAATAACTGGGATGAATGGAAAAGGGCAAATTAAAATATAAAAATGCCTTGTACTTACCTTCTGACAACACAGACAGTCCACATCTGCCAAATCAGGATTGATAATGAGGCCAGGTACCCTTGGATTTCCGCAGGGAAAGCTTCGTTGTATTTTTTTTTCAAACATTTACTACGTTTCAAGTATTATCAAGGGGAACTAATTTGTTGGTCTAGAAAGAGTGAAATCCCATGCTTAATAGAAATTATTTAAAAGCCCAGATTCATCCTTCTGTTGTTAGCTTACAGTAGTTGGAAAAATTGGACAAGAAGGGTGTTTAGATTTCAAGTGTAAGGTTTTGCTTTCTGTCATGTTACATCAGTCTTGGGATCTTTTTAAGAAGGGGTATTTATCAAGCTGTAATGTAGGTTTCAATCATATCTGTCAGTGGAGGAGAGTGGAAATTGATGAAATATGAACAGAAGCGTGCGAAAAATATAGAAAAGACCTTCACATAGATACTGATGTGTCCAAGTTACTTGACTCTTCAATTTGCCCCAACAGCTGACTTACTATAGAATTTTTCTGTGTTTGTTCCTAACCTCACCTGTGAAGCTTTTGTTCTTTCCATGTGACTGAAGTTTCATATATGATCAAACAGTATTGTTACTTATCTGCAAGAGATTTATAGCCACACAGACTTGACCAATAAGGACTATATTCCACAAATAACCGACCGATACAAGAAAGGTTATTCAAAGAATAGGGTACCACTAAATGTGCAATAAAATGTGGTCTTATATTAGTGGGTAATATGAAACCAGGCAAGTGTTCTCCATTTGTATTTAGCTCAGAAGTTATTCATCTCTGCTTGAAAATGCAGATATTTTAGAGCTGAGAAAAGGTTTGTATGCCTAAAAGCTTGTAGCTTTCTCCATTACTTCAGCTGTTCTGATGACAGATTTTACCTCTACCTGCAAACCATGACTTGGGCATGTCCTCAAACCACTGTGGGTAGTGATCAGCAGTAATTCTATCACTTGTTTTGATGGCAGTTTCAGAGGCTGTTGGTCCTCTCACTGTAGAAAAGCTCAAGACTAATAACAGTTTATTTGTCTACACCTTCTCTGTATAGTTTGAGACTGAGTCTTCCTTTCAGTCCTGGTATTGCACAGAGGAATAACTGTCACCAGCTAAACAGACCTGTAAAGACCCTATTTATCTGGCGAAAACTTTCCATTTGGGTTTTGTTGCCTAGTGTTTTCCTGACTCCAGTTTCCCTGAATATTAATGTATAAAAATTTTGGCTCTTGTTCTGACTTTTTCAGCATAGTTATAAGGGGGGTGTGATCTCAAAAATTTGGACATCTGCAGTGACTGATGGCTATATCTGAGATTGTCTCCCTAGGCTTCTTCAGTGGTCAACAGAGAGAAGGGCCTGTTTTGGATGTCTGCTTTATGATGGGATGAGTCACATCTCTCTCTAGAGAGACTAGAGCAGTCTCTCTGCTGCTAACACAGGGGTCAAGGCAAGTAACTTATATGTAGAGTCTCCCCTGTAGATATCTTTATGTGGTCAAATGAATCCCACCCAGAGTGTGCTGTCACTTTTTCCGATTTGTAAAATTTCATTAACAAAAACGGTTGAAGGAGAACATACAGTACTTGAAAATCTGTTCTTTTACCTCTAGCTCACTGATTTGAATGCAGACTGAGAGTGCTCATGGTCTAACAGCTGTTCAGTGACCTATGTGACACGCTTTGAGTCTTCAGATTTTGGTTTTGCAAAGTCCTAAAAATAATCTTTTTGCTATCCACCTGCTCCGTTGCCACTGCCTGCATGCTTTTTGCATGGTGTTTGCTCAGGCATGTTAAACGTGCTTTTTTGTACCTTCTTGAAAACAAGCTCTTTAGGTATTCTATGCAAGAATATGCCCAAGAATACAGATTTACCTGATCTTTACAGCAAACTCTATCGTCTAAAGCTAGTATCAACCAGCAAAGTACCAGCCAGGATATCAGGAGACAGGACTTCCTAAATACAGGTTTGCACTCAAGTCCTCTACTGCCTTGATATAATTTTTCAATGCCAACTAAGACCTTTGTCCTAATTTTGAAAATAGTTCATGGTTTAACCCCCAGTTGCATCAAATTTGCATTTATGCATCCTACTGACAGCTAAGCTCTTCGGAGACTACACTGACCACAAAGCTAAGAGCGAAACTGGGGATGCAGTGTTCTCTGTTCAGGGCATCTAGCTAAGGAGCAACAGTCCAGAGGAAAAGAGCTGTAAGAAATGTTGCAGAAGCCACAAGAAAGCCTCTCAGCCCCAGAAATTATAATGCACAATTTGAACACCTTTCTGTCTCTCCATCTCAAATTCTTATCTGAGAAAGCCATACCCCAACAGAATTTTGGCCTTAAATGTACTGGAG
This sequence comes from Morus bassanus, assembly GCA_031468815.1. NCBI lineage: Eukaryota > Metazoa > Chordata > Aves > Suliformes > Sulidae > Morus > Morus bassanus. The sequence goes on along the minus strand of CM062567.1, from coordinate 130,388,736 downwards.
ATTACCTGAATCCCTCCATGCACTTTGCTATTGCAAATGCCTTCATATAGTGCCAGGACTCCTGGCAGCAGTATAAAATCCTGATATATCCATCTTCATTCACGTCTGCAGCATGCCATTGAGTGTGCAGGTGGTGTGATTGCACTAGGACCTGTAGGTTGAAGCAGCCCATGCTGCAGACGTGAACGAAGATGGAGGCAGGTGCCAGACAAGTTGGTCAGCTAATGTCATTCCTTATGTCAAGGACCATGCCAGCTCCTGGTGCTTTAGGTTATTTGGGGAAGACAGTAGTCTCATTGCCTGTTGAAGAGGTTTACATTATCCTCTGTTCAATTTCCAGGGGATGTAACTATGTGCCTGACAGGACTAGAAGCCAGTAAAAGGATTAAAAATGCAACTTCCCTTAAAACATTCATGCAAAATCTGTATCTACCTAGTTGAATGCCTAAATTACTTTGACTTTCTGAAGATTATATAACTATACATTTTCCATATACAACACTATTTCAAGGAGATTACCTGAAAAGGCTGGCTATCCGGAGCCCGCCGCACAGAAGCAATAATATATTAATAGTATCTGTTGGTATAACTGGGGAACAAATCTGTAGAGAGTTATTCAATCAAGTGATACTAGGCAAGTTAGAAAATGCTTGCGATATTGTTTTGAAATGCTTTGATTATGAAAGTGTTCGTAATGTAATGATGGTGTCATTAAATCCTGGGTACATGTCCACACCACTCTCACTCAGATGCCCCAGGGACGCCATGAGGGTTCAAGAGCTGTTTCTGTACGCAGTGAGACTTCACAGGTACTCAGAATTGGATCAGTTTTTTTGTCTTGAGAGTGCAACTGATTACTAAGAAAAAGAAAAACGTCTCTTCAAACCCCCATTACTGGTGTTGTCCCATTCACCAAAGGTTCTGAACCCTTTCCTTAGTGCACAGACACACAAGCAGTGGATGTGAAGTTTAACAGCTGCGGGGGTAGATCCGACCGAGCAAAGGTAGGAAGGAGGAGGTGGCTGGTGAAAGAAACTCCAGAAATCTATGTAATAAAAACATTTCCAACCATAACCTTAAAATAATAACTATGCTGTTCATCAGGCATTCCAGCCAATAGCTCATGTGCTGTCCCATTGCATCATACACTTACATCCTCCTGGTAATGACTTGTTCTTTGAATTGCAATTAACCTATTTAAGACCAATTAAGAAACAGATCTTGAATAGGCCTGCAGTATTACAGCTCAGTACTCACAGAAGATGACAATGATGTTTTAATTAAATATGGGAGCAAAAGGTCTCAAACTGAAGCTTACAGCTAACTAAGCAGCAGTCATTTGGTTACTGAACAGGCAAGGAGCTTTATGGTCTCCTTCCACATGGTTCAGCCTCCATAGCTCTCAAGTTTGCTTAAGGCTAAATAGCTTTCCTAATCTATTATTGCACAGAAGAAGTCCCTCCCGCCTCCATTTTCCAGATCGCAGTTTGGTATGGTTTAACAAACTATGATAATCCCTTGGCTTTTGCAGGGCAAGAGTATTGCTGATAAAGTGATTTCATTTAGGCAAATTAACTCTGTTAGTTACATGAAAGATTGAACACTGTTATCTTATGCCGGTATGTGCAAAGTCTCATAAGTGCAAAATACACATCAAGGGCCAATTTCACATGAAAAACTCCTGATAGTATAAGAGCTGGTTAATATTTCTGAATTATTAAGTCTGACAGCATAATCATGCTTTTTTGTTGTTTCGGCTGTTGATACCAGATGTTTAATGCACAGTAAAATGTGATAGTGTAATAGGAAGCATTTTAAGGAAGTGCAGTTTTGGAAAACGAAGAAACTACTTGGGGTAATTTAAAGCATAAAAACAGATGCTGGAACTTGGAGCTGGTTTAGTTTCAAATAAAGTAGAAGCCTTCCCTTAGAAACCTATGGATATTCACCATCATTTGCTTTTTTTTCCTGGACGCAGACCTGGCTGGCATTGCTGTGGCCAGCTTTGGCCAGGAAGTTGGGTCGAAGTGTCAAGTCTCACTGTCACATGGTGTTCAACATTGTGCCTTGGCTATAGTCACTGCAGATGAGAAGGAGGGATCACTCCCACTGTGTAAGGGCTGATTGTTCTGCCTCAGCTGTTTATTTAGCACATGATGACCACAGGACTGAATTAAAAGCTTGACTGCAACTCTGTTCCTGGTGTAGCATTGGATTCTAATTAAGTCTTGCAGGTATTGTAAGGACACCAGATTTAAATTGGGATGTGTTACCAAGATGGTTATAAAAGTTGGCTGAATTTAGACCACATGGTGCTTTCGTTAAATATTATAAATTGAGATTTAAAAAATATTGCACAACAGCATAAAACAGTATCTATGATTATATTTATTTTAGATATGTATTTGATAAGGTATATATATATATGGTCAGTGAGTTGCATATTAAAGACTAGCTTCATATGGAAGCAACAGACAATAATGAGTGCTGATCAGTATTTTGGGACTGCTGGGTCTAATAACTTAATCACGCTTCCCTTCTCCTTGCTGTTTCTTTTGGCACCAGATGTTTAAAGCACAGTAAAATGGAACCTTAATGTTCTCTGTAATTAATGGGTGAAAGCACAGAAGTATATACAGGCTGGTTGCATTTCTATTAAGATGTTGTCATATAATTTATGAGAGAAAACAGATGTTCCTTTAAACAATTTTCACTTGGTGTGCCTGGAATTCCCCTTGAGAATGACAAGTTGTGGGAATTTTCCATAACAAAAAGGAGTGAATTTCATACTTAAAAAATAATTGTTAGCATACAGAACTTCTACACAGCTGGAGACGGGAAACTTTGTCACAGCAAGAGCCATTCCAGTTTGATTATACATTTCCTTGTGTGCTGCACAAGTCCAGACCTTAGACAAGGACCTCACAGAGCTCAGCTGAAGGAGAGAGTTTACCTATGGGGGAAGATTAGGTTTCTCCTGATCTCTGACTATTCAACATGCTGATTTGTTTTTTTTGTTTGTTTGTTTGTTTGTTTGTTTGTTTGTTTGCTTTTTTTTAGGTTGCTGCTTTTCATTGCCTCAAGTAAGCTCTGTCAGATCCTCTTTGACACCCATCTGAACACAACTGGTATTTCAACTGTCTTCAGTGGTCCTGATTTTCAGAGAACAGCTGCTGAGAGCTTTCTAATGATTTTTAAGGTGTTACAACTCAGTCACCCAAAAGAAAGCACCCTGATAGGCCTTAGTTCAAATGGGCTTTGGGTCATTAACTTATGGCACAGTGAATTACCTCTTCAGAGCACCTTGCAAGTCTTTTTTTAGCACAACATCCCTCACAGGTGAAGAAATTATTTTCCACCCATGAAAAAGGGTGGCAGAAATGGAAGAACACAATGAGAAGCTTACACAGGTAGAAGCCAGGCTCAACTTAGAACTTAGGGGTCAAATATTTGGTATTTGATATTTATCTCACATCAGCTGAAGGGCAATGACCATCTGTGAATACAGGCTTAGTAAGGGGCAAAGGAAAGTTTAATTAGCTTACCTCCATCCACGGTGAAAGAGGTGTATTGACTTAGACTGTGCACAGCAACATTCCTCTTGTCGCTGGTCTTCAAATCCCATGCTTAGGTCTCTCAACCATGATTTGAAAAATTCATAAATAGCTAATCAAATTATTTCAGGGGCTATAATTTTCTAAACAGGGAGACAACTTCCATTGACTTGTCTTCTGACCATTGGTTTTCCCAAGCTTCAAATAGATGTAACCAAAGGCTGCTGCCATGTGGTCCAGATTGATAGGCAGGACAATATAGAGATGCTGAGTGTTACCCAGAACAAAACAAAGATTCAGGATCAGCTCCTGGATTTAAGATTGTCCCGTTATCTCATTTTAAATTAAAATAAGCTTTCCTAATCTTTCATTGCACAATCTGCTAATATTTTTTTTGTAAACAGATGTGTAGTAGACAGCTGTTTTGTTTAACAACCAACTGAGAAAACCAGGCTCCTGCATGCAGTAAATAAACAGATGAAATGTTAGATTTAGAATCCCTTCTTTCAGAAATACCAGCCTGAAAATACTGGCTGGGGCATGGCTACCCATGTCTCTTCTCCTTAGCAATTCACATCCCTCTTCTGGAAAACAGGGCAACTCCTCTGTTGCGGGCACATGTGAATGAAAAGCATAAGCCATCCACTCTCCAGTCTGTACATCTTTAGTTTAGCTCACACAAATAAGATTAAAAAAAAAAAATCAAATTTGGGGAGCTTTGGTGCAAAATTGCGCTAATGGGTTACTTGTAAACATGGATTACAGCAGGAAGTACAAATAATAGTATTCTCATCTGAAACAAGAACACTCACTCCTCAAAATCCTACTGAATTACCACAGGATTACAAGTTTTTCCTGCTTCCAGTCAGTTACCACAGTCTTGTCAGAGCTTCCGAGAATTTTAGCTGATACATTTGGGAAATTCTCTTTTTGACCTTCTCTGGGGTGAAGAACCTAAAAGAAAAATCTATTTCTGTATGGTTTTGTGGATTTGGCATTTGCTTCCTTCGTTTTTAGTAATCCTGGATTCGTAGAATGACTGAAACATCATTCCACTATGCCTCCATATGGCCAAGATTAAAAATGAATACAACTGCAGCACATCTGTCAAAAGTAACTTACTATTTAATGAAGAATCAGAACTCCAGGAAAAAAAAAAAATCTTCGTTCCTTTTTCACAATGCAGACTTATTTCTCCTGGCAGGCTGGTCGACTGGGTATTGTTCTCATTAAGTTGCATGAATCCCAAAGTGTCAACGAATTATTTGAGATGCCCAAAACAGAGGAAAGAAATATTTGCTGAGATTTGTACACATACTTATGTGTATATTTATTTGCATAACATAGTAACTATTTAATACGATAAAGATTCCCACTTTGAAGTTCAGGATTGCTGGAAATAATTCATACAGAGCTACTGTATTAAGGAAAATCCTTGAAAAGCATGGATTTTTTTTCAAATATGTTTCTCTTTTTTTTAAGAAAAATTTAAAGAATCCCTATATCTCGCAGTAAGCTCCATGCATATCAATGGGTTATGATAGAAATCGTCCTCAGGAGGAAGGAACACTAAAAATACTTACCCTGAAACTGAAATCATGATGATTCCTTTGCTTGAAGAAGCACGTCAGTGTAACAGAAGTGTTCTCTGCAGCCTCCCTAACCCCAGCTGTACTTTTCAAGGATACAGATGACTCTGATGATAAGCCAGGCTGGCTCTACAGAGCACTTTGTTCATTCCCCAAAAGATCTGCTGCTCGAGGACTTGATGTCAAGATAACTTACCTTGCTTTGCTTGCTATGCCCTGGGAGACTGAAAGAACTCCTGCTCCCAAGAGATTTCATAAGAGAAGTGTTTTTTAAAAGTCTGTTTAAAGTCAGGTGTTTTTGTCTGTTTCCCTGCGAGAAGACTGTTTCTGACAGTATTTATTTATTTCCAGAAGGTTTAGGTCAATATGCCTACTGTATTGATTATACAGGCAGATCCTGATCTCAGTTAGGCTGGAGTAAAGTAAATGAAATCACTCCAGATTTAAACCAGCACAATGAAAGTCAGAGCATAGCCCATAGTTTTGTTGTATGTGAGCTAGTCTTCTCATGTTTGCTCAGAGACGTACATTTGGGTGAACTTGAGGATTCTTCACTGTTGTCGTCCTAATTTGTGCATTGTACACATACTCTACTCTTGGCTGCTTTATTGTTGCTGTGCTGCTCATATAGACACAGTCACAAACCACTGTGGAGAAAAACTTGCAGAGAAATCAGGAGATGGATTAAGCTTCCACAGCTCCCATTGATTTTAAGGGCTTTTAAAAATTAGTGTGCCTGAGGACCAGGCATGTTAACAAGACTGTAGACAGTGTTAATTTAGAAATGGATAGCTAAAAAACTAACCAGTCACGACAAATTCCCTTTCCTTTAACAGAACCTAAATTTAATGATGAATCTCCCTCCCTCAGAAAAACAGACAAACAAACAAACAAATATGTTTGTATGTTAAATATGAAACTGAGGTGAGAGGATAAATTATTTGTGTCAAACCTAATGTCAGGAGAAGGAAGCCACACTACCAGAGCAGCAGTTAAACCAGGTATGAACAAAGGTTGTCATTAAAGAGCAGATTTTGAATATATTGTTACAGAATAAGTCTTGAGATAAGACAACAAAACAAGGAATTAAACAAGATATGTAGGCGCAAGGGGGGCAGAAAAACAACAGAAATGGAGAGAGGAAAAAAATTGAGTGGGAATTTTGGGGAGAAAGAGAGTACTGCTGGCAGTCAGCCAGGGTGGGAGTCAACTCCATATTGACACCTTAAATTTAGGCTTCTTTTGTATTGTAGGTGTCTTTTACATGTGCTTTAGGTGTCCCACTCCCCTTGGTGCTTGCTGGAGAGTTACGTTGCATGAAGCTCAGTGTTAATCGCAGTAATGCCTGTCCATTTGAGGGTAACTGTCTCTATTGACTGTAATGGGAGTTTAGCTACCTTCCTTATATGTAGATGCCTATGTAATCACATTTGCACATTAAAACACATCTAAGTGTCCTAATCTTGAACATAATAGGCTATGTTGAAATGGCAGGTAATGATGTGACAGGAGGCAAGTGGAGAGTCTTGCAGTGGAAGCCAGGCAAACATGACATTAACCAGAGGAATATGGTGGCTGGAGAAGGCAGCTGTAACCCTGAAACTGGCTGAAAGCGTGTAGGAACTGTGCCTCCTTTTCTTCCTCCCCACCCCTACGGTGAATAAATTGGGAGGAAAATCAGATTAGGTAGCCTACGCTAAGGAAAATAAAAGTGATATCAAAACATTCATTTAGTGTGGTTTCAATTTACAGATACAGACATATTCCAGTTCATATATATATATATACACAAGTTAACCTTTAGAAGTATTTGTACTGCTAGACATTAGGAAACACCCCCCCAAATCTAATGTTATTAACATAGAACAGAATTATAAATATGATGTGACTTTCAAATCTTCGTGCTATTCCTACTTCTTATTTCTAATTTGCAGCAGTGCCTGTGAGAATAAGGGAATGGTACACATTCAGAGGTTGATGATAAACAGGACAGTCCTCGAGGTTCTTCATTAGTGAAGAATACACCACATTTCCAGATAGCACTTTTGCTGAACATGCTAGGCCATCTGCTCATGAGGCTTTTGGTTTCATTTCAGACACAACTGGCTTCAGCCCATCTCTAGCAGTCAATAAAAAGAAAGTTTCTAAAAAATGAATTACCATCCCAAAACACAAATCACATTTTGCAAATGTTGTGATAAAGTTTCTGAACAATGCAAAGTTGGCTACCATATGTGCAAACCTCTGTGGGCTGGTGAGGAGGAAGACATTCCCATTGCAGCTCTCCGAGGCCATGTATATTTTCATTTTAATATACCAGCATTAAAATCTATATTCATTCTCCTTTTTTGTTAGTCACTACTAAAAAAAGCTTTTGTTTAGTTTAAATATCCAGGTTTAACAATTGCTTTTCTGCTTCAAAGCAGAATGCTAATGTCAGTAATCCTAAGAATGCAGCAAAAAGGACAAATGTCACGTCTGTTAGAAGGAATTTATGGACATTTTCTAGTGCAGCCTCTCACTTGAAATAGGACTACCATTAACTCGAGATCAGGTCAGATGTGACTTTTTCCAGCCAGCTGCTGAAAATCTCCAAAGGTGGGCTAAACCCTGATTTCTCTGGGTAACCTCTTCAACTGCTGCATTACTTTCCTGGTGATGAATTGTTTCCTAATGACCAACCTGAGCCTCCCAAGCCACAGTTTGAGGTTAGTGTTTGCTTTCAATAAAATAGTATAATAGAGAGAGCCGTCAAAGTCTGTAAGGATCATTTAAGTCTCAGATAAACTTAATTAAAAAAAGTCAGGCAAAACCTAAGGGGACACAGGTTCTGTCTGCCCATTGGCACTAAAGTCTAAGTCTTTTGAATGCAGCACTTTATTAATAATCCCGTGTCCACAAGCATTTCCAACTTGCAAGCAATATCAGAAGGGATTGTCAGAGGCAATCAGCTACCTGCATTTGATCTAGTGTTAGTTACTACTTTTCAAAATGCCATACATCAAAAAAAGAGACTGATGGAGACCATGGAGGTGTTGGGGATGAATACCCTGCTTGTCATAGGAAGGACAGCACGGAACTGCTGGGTCTGTTGCTGCTGAATATCAGTAACCTGTGTTAAAAGGCAGGTTTCCTGCATGCTTTGGCAGGCTAAGCACTCACTGTTTACCATGAGTTAAATGTTACTTCACTGTTTACAGCTTACACCAAAAATTTTACATAGGTGATTTAAAGTTCCCATACAGTAATCTGTACATAATTAAAAATGGCATTTGTGGTTCATCAGTAGCCTCCTGACACTGGAAGAGCAGGTGTTTTGTTGACATTTTAAGATCTCGATGGTCTTTGAATTTGAAATTCTCTCTCAGTGCAATAACCTGCTGACTGCCAAGTTCCAGCACTGAGAGTCTTTCAGCAAGGGAGAGGTACAGCGGAAGCTGGGCTTTGGAAAGACACTTGTCTTGTTTTGATTGTTTTGGGTAGTCCGGAATCTAGTGCCACATTTTGTTGAACCTCTATTACCTTTTAGTCAAAATAAGCGCTATCTGGGCGAGACAGCTGTTTATGGAGGTATAATGTCAAATAAATTAGTAGACTAAGTCAGCCTAAGATGAAGAATTGAGGCTTTTGACTCTTTGGATCAAGCTGAATGACCTAATGGTTGAAGGACCTTCTCAGGGCTGACATGGTTACCTCTGTGCAGCACTGTTTGCTAAGATGTGTGATAAATCTTGCATTGCTATCACCCATGTTGTTGCCATTTTGTGAATATATAGAAGACTTCAGCCTTGAGGGCCACTGATCTGGCACCTTTCAAAAGCACAACACTTAGAATATGTCAAACGAACCAGACCCAAAGATTTAAGGTAAACTTGAGGCACCCAGCCCTCAGGCTGGAGCAGGTCTGTGCCAAGATGTTGGAGCCAGAATATGGAATCGCTTTGGACTCACATGCTCAAACCTAAATATGAGCACAAAACCTTTCAAGATGAAGGCTAAGGGACAAGTGTTTAGCAGGATCAGACATTTCTAAAAATAATCATCGGGTGATATACATGAGCAAGATCTATAAATGCATATGGAGTGGATATTAATAGGATAATAATTATGACAACAAATATGTCCATAGTTACAATACTAAATATTACAGTAAAATCAGGTGTTTGGGAAGGACTGCACCTTCTCATTGTTCCAAGCAGAAATAAAACTTTCCTCAGAATTAGAAGGAAACTTATCCTTTACACAAATCATTCTCTAACCAACTTCTGCAAGGACCTTGTAACTTACACTACTGCCTTTGATGCGAACTACTGTCTAGAAAAAAAGAGTAGGCCTCTTGTGATGGCCAGTATGATGATACCTGCTTTTCAGAGCTCTGTGTCACATCCCCAGTTGATGTAGCCTGGCACAGTTGTATTGGAGACATGAGAGACACACTCATTGCTATCAGATCATGAATGACCTGATTGTTGCCTCACTCCATTTGCTGTCATTTACAGCAGGAATATTAACCAGGAAAGGGAAAAGTTATTTTGCAAGCACTTTAAATACAATTCTTTATTTTCATATTTGCAATAACTAACATTAACTGTTAAACAGTGAATGAGTGAGAGGTACCAGAGTTATTCACATTTTCTGGGTGTAATTTAAGAGTCTCTTTTCTCCAGATCGTGCCAGAAGACAAGCAGCTCACTTGAAACTCAACATGTTGCATTGCCAATAAATCACAATGCAAAATGCCTTGTTTTACTGTCAGTTAAATTTCTTTTTAAAATAGAAGTGAATTGTGACATTTGAATTTTATTTAGTAGTTTGTCACTAATGTAATTTCCTGAGTAGTTGCTTAGAAAAACACTCTGTGGGAAGATGGATACCACTGCGGTGGAGAAAATATTTCCCTAATATTTGACTTTCTATAAACTTTTAAGGACAAAATTTTAAGATTCAGAAAAGAAAAAAATGCTTAACAATTCCTGCACATATTTTACTGCTTTCAAAGTTGTTGAGACAGAAACTTGTAAAGGTATCAATTTTATTTTAATGGGTGGTAGAATAATATGCCATCTTCCAGCAGATGAATAATTACACTATTACACTTTTCTGCTTCATGAAGATTTCCCCTCACTTTGGTAGGAGTTCTAAATGTGAAAGACTTACATGCTCAAGTCCTTGATGTTGTTTTCAGAGCTGAAACAGTATCTGTTATAAGGGCAAAATTTCTAGCAGATGCTCCTCACTACATCTTTGAACTTCTTAAGTAGTCTCTCAGTTTGAGTTCAATGAGACTGTTCAAGCTTTGAAAGCTAAGCACGTGCTTAAGTGATATACTGGATGAAGACCAACTTTTTTCTAAAATATATATAATGAAAAATATAACTTAAAGTTTTACAGAATGACATGACTGATAGGGATACTTAAGGAAGTAATCTGATATAAACAGATTCTTTAAGCAAGCTAATTTTTATTCTCCTCTAAAGTCCAAGCACTGGGTTAGAAATCTAAATGCAAATAGAAGTAAACTTTCATTTTGAAAGAAGATCAGGAAGCACAGAATTTCTCAGGATTTTGTACCACTAATTAGGTATTTATTTTACCTTTTTAAATGTTTATTGTCATTTATCCAGGAAAAAATGCACAGAATTCTAGGGATAACTCCAATACAGTATCACAGAAATGTAATTAGGTGTAACAGAAATGAATACAGAATTCAACATAAAATGATCATGCTATGGTTATGTTTTCAACCAGCAAATGCCATGTAATATAAAATTGTGTCTGAGACAATAGAGAATTCTATAAGGAATCACAAAAGTAATAGGAAAGACTTGTTTTTCAATTAAATGGGACCTTTTCCAAAATAAAGAAGGAAATATGATAATTTATATGCTGAATATATACAAGTTTGAAACTTACAGGGACCTGTTAAATACATATATCACCATTTAGTGCTTGTGACTGCAATACAAGAGCATAATGGATGTTGGGATGACACATCTCTGAAGCTGATGCAACTGGTTACTGACCTTCACAAGTTGTCCTACAAACGTAGGAGCAGTGATGCTTCTATCTGGAGTAAGGGGAATGAAATGAAGCTGCAGCCCAAAACACAGCTCACCCAGAAACTTTTAACTGGGGAACTGGGCAGGAAGGTACCATTAGGTGGAAATACCTGTGCATTTCTAAAAGTAGAAGCTACCTGTGATGTGCAAAAGACAGTCAGAAACATCAAGCAGAGAGTAAAAGTAGGAAGCAGTGGACCTGGCAGAAGAAAAAAGTAATGGTTAGAGGAAGACTTGGAAATGTGAACAAAGGGAACACACCATTTTAGTCCAAGCTGGAAATCAGGCCTTTGCTCTCTGTAGAGAAATGGTGTTGCATCAAGGAAATGTCTGATCCCACCCACCACCAATTTTTCCTCCTGGAAGGAAAACAATCACAAGATGATGAATGTTTTTCAAGGTAAACAATTATTTTCCTTTTTTAAATACTTCCTTTCTGGTTTAGGAGTTTCTTGATGTGTTCTCACATGCTTACATCTGCAGCAGCCATTTGTTTGATTGGCGTTTCTGAACTCCATCTTGGCCTACTTTTGTACGCTCATGTGTGATATGACCAGAAGACTCTGCTGCTTTGGTTAAACCACTGACATCTGCATCTGGTAATACATTATTTTAGCTCCTCCAGCATTTGCAGAGTATAACTCAAACTATGGAGCAATCATTTGAATTTGAATTAAAATGTGGACAAGTCCACAAATCCAGATACATTCCCCCCACAGGCACAACACTGTACTCTCTGCAGTTTTTAATCAGGCTTTGAGTATTGGGCCAGAAGCATGCTTATAGAGAATATTTTTAAAACCAAGACACTTTTCAAAGACAAGGTTTTCCAAGTGCAGCCATTTTTAATCAATTTTAGAAAGTCTGTGTAATAGAGCAGATGCATAGCGATAACCAGTGAGAATAACTTTCAAGTGTTCCTTCCATCATTTTAACACTATAATCAGCTCAAACTCCACCGCTTAATTTCAGTTATAGCACAAGTGTCCATGCACAAATGAACCACTGAAAGGGTGTTTCTGAGTGGCTCTAGATACCCAGGAGGGTATAAATGCCTCCATCTACTGCTGCCTTCCCTTCATCAGCTACTTACTGTGATGACCCATAGACTACATTGCATGCTGATGGGTGGAGTTTTTTTAAGAGCTTATTTAGTCAGCAGGTAGGTGACCAAAAGGCTGTGCTGCTTTTACCATCTCGCTTACAAGTGTTAAGGAACAAATTCTGATTGTTTTACCTCTTGGAGCCAACTCAGTATTCTTAGTGGCATCAGTTCTGCCTGTGGAGATGGCACCCAGGAAGGTATTACCTCCCTTCTCTACGTTGACCACCCTTGGAGGACAGCCCAAGTACATGTGTAGAAAGGAACTCCAGTGCCTTCTAATATAATAAAGTGCACATGGCCTCAGTTTCAACTTAGCCTGTGACAAACCTGGAAGGTAACTGTGGGTGTGCTGACTGCATACATATTTCCCACCTCCCCTTTTAAAGGTTCTGTGCTTGCTCCACTCTTTACTTTAGGGAGAAATAAAGTAACCAGACCTGCCTGAGCTTAGTCTCTATCCACCCACAGAAGATCTAATGGAACAAAAGTATCTATTTAGGATGGAGTCCAAAGTACAGACTCTACCCCACCTAATGCCCAATTCCTTTAATCAAAACACCTCCCATAGGTGTGCCCCATGCACAGCAAGGCACACCTTTAGCAATGCCAATAGCTTTACGGGCCAACTCCAGGCTTTGACAGATTTGCAGCACAAGATAAAAATCAGCTGACTAATGTAATGGTGAACCATTAGTGTCTGCCCCAGCCTTGCCATGACTTCTCTGTGGCAAGAATGTACATGACACCACCACCCCCTCACCCCCCCGCCCCGTGAAGGAGCTGAGTGTCGCTGATTAAATGACAAAGGCCTAATTCAGATTTAGTTTACTTTCATAGGGGCAATTGAAAACTGATGGATCAGGAGGTGATTCATGAACAGATCAAATGTCTTCACCTCAAGAGTGGGAGCATAGGTCAGAGAGGGTCACAGATGGGTGGAAGAGAACAGCTCCAGATTTTAATCCACTGGGGCACTGCTGTCCAAACCCTACACTTTGAGATTCAAAACACTTCTGTACTGGCTTCAAATCAAGAGATTCTGAAGGATAAGAAAGAGTAAACATAATAAACCCAGAGACCAGTGGAAAAGAAAGAGGCAGCGTACAAGTCATCTTGAAATACATTTGATTTGTTTTTTTAATAGCCAGTCATAAAAACTGCTAAGCAATCTCAAGTACCTTTGACTTAACTGATCGTACATTAACTCTGAACAACTGACTGCTAAGCCAATTTTTGGACTCTCCATACACTGTTTGGACTTACTCTGCTATGATGTTTGCTTTTTGTTTTTCACAGTTAGGCTTAATCCAAATTACTAAGTAGAATAAAATATAAACCCAAAGCCTCTAAATAATATGTGAATCATGACATGATTGATTAGCAGGACCACTAATACAAATTAATATCAGATGAACATGCGATGCAGTAAGTTAACAAAATCACATTTAAAGGCACAGTTTAAAAGATCCGTAGCACTAACGTATTGATAAACTGTGGTCCAGAACAGGCTAATAAGAAGGAAAAACTGATCGTGCAGGAGTATAGTTAGCACTTTGGGAGTCACTGTCAGCTCTAGTCTAAGACATCAGGATTTAGAAATTCTGTGACTGAGTCATGTTATTCAAACAGCATTTCAGGTCTATATGAGCTTTTTCTCCTTGAAACCTTGTTAACTGCATTTGTTTTCAGTGTGAATGTGAACACACTGAAATCTTCAATCATTCATACTTTTCATTTGGGTAACTCTGTATTAAGACTTTACCTTGAACTGTTTCTGTCTGCAAATTGGGATACTTCACCCTATTGCTGATTCATCCTTAAAATGGACAAGATTGTGAGAGCTTATTTTTTTACATTCCCTTCTCCTCTCCTCTCCTCTCCTCTCCTCTCCTCTCCTCTCCTCTCCTCTCCTCTCCTCTCCTCTCCTCTCCTCTCCTCTCCTCTCCTCTCCTCTCCTCTCCTCTCCTCCAATTTATGCTATAGCTATGTTCAGTACTCCAGAGAAATGAAAACTGTCCAGATGTTGTTTATATACATACACCTGCCGGTTAATGAGTTAATACATGATATTTGTTTTTATAGTAGTACACTCTTTAGTTGCCGCAAATATTTGTTGCTAGCAAAGACTGCACTATTTCCAAGGCAAATAAAACTGAATTATAGCAATGAAAAGTAAAAGTACATTTTGAAGGTTACAAAGTCAGCTATTAGAAAGTTAGGAAATCCCGTAATTGTAGGCCTTTAATGAAGGTAAGTACTACGTAGTTCCATTTATTTTTCATCAGAACTTTGCCCAATTCTGTCTATATAATCCTGTGCGGGGAATATGGCATTCTTCAAAATTTTGTGATGTTACTCAGGGCATACAGCTGATTACCTTACTATATTGCAAATATAAATTTTGTTTAGGGTACACCAGCATTAATATTTTCATGGATACTCATCAGTAGGGAAGCTAAATGCTAGGGTTTTTTCATGCCGGAAGTGCTTTACATGTTCAAAGGGCAAGTCCTGAATACACCACTGTTTTTTACCTCTAGATATCTATAGATATAGATCTCTTTTGATGGGCTCACACTTCCGTAAATCAGACCCAGGCTCTCAAGTTGAGCCTGCAGAAAATGAGCGACTATCATATAATTAGCCTACAAGCAGTATGATGGTATATGACACCCCAGAGAAAGGGATGGAATATAACTCTCAAGGAGAGTCTTTAGTTAACTTAGCCAGGACAGCCACTGCTCTTGCAGTCACCTCCTTGCCTCACCAAGTTTCCAGCTACAACTAGAAAGGAGCAGGAGCCCTCCACCCTCTTTGTCCACATAATCTAGATTTATCTGTAAAGCTCATTCCTAAATTACTTCCTTATAGATATGTGTATTTAATTAAAATTTTCTCATTAAAAAGTCAGAGAGAAAATGTGAAAATTCTCCCATGTGGCATCATAGTAGCATTTCTCTGAGCATCACCAGGGCTGAAAACCTTCACACTGTAGCACAGTTCCCTTTCACTTAACTCCCAGAATAGGATGTCTCATTTTCCCATACTCCACATCTTTAACTGCCAGCCCATTTCCTTGCACAAGCTAATGACTGTATGGCTTCAGGATGAGTTGAATCAATGGCTTATCTGGTGGCATGCTATTCCTTCTTCTCCTTCGGTGAGTGAGTTTTCTGCCAGATTAGGAAGTAACTGGTTCTCACTGTGACCACGTGACTGTTAGATATAACAAAAGGGAAATGATAGGATTGCATGTCTTGAGGCACAGATGGCAGTAAGGAGAAACGTGACCATGTCTTTTGAGGCCCCTTTGCAATTGTACCATCTTAGACAAAAACTGTAGCCAGGAAGATGTAGCCTCTTCTGTTGATCCCTTCTCTTGATCCTCTCGTCCATCAATTTTATGCTTTCCCAGTGTCAATTTTTGACCCAAATCCCTTTCTTCTTTCCCACTGAGACCCAGCCTGCAAACTGTAGGAACCATCTCAGTGGTTTTGACCTCAGTCCTCTTGGCTTCTCTCCCATACTGTCATTCCCACTCATTTCCAGTTCCACCTCTCTTCTTGGATTTCACCTTTGAGTCATATCACAATTCCACATCTTAATCTCTATGCTGAGGCAGTGTCAGTTCTGTCACACACCTCCTCAAAATCTCTCCTATTCTTACTGTCCTATTCTTCTCTCCTTTCCTTTGGTTCCCAGATCTCATCTTGCTCATTCATCCCCAGTTTCCACTCATCTGTTCCTAATCCTCTTTTCTATTTCCTTCCCTGGCTCCCATTCATGATCTCTTTGCCTACTCAGTTCCCCATTTCTACCAGCCAGCCCCACTGCTCCTGCCCTGTAGACCTCTCAGCTTCTTTTCTTCCCTGACACGATATGAGTCCACAGGTTGGTGCACATAACAGGTATGTGTTTGGCATGTCAGTCCACATGATAGTGGGATGTGAGACTACAACATTTGAAGTGCAGGGGCAGATGAGTGGGACTTCTCACCCCTCCCAGCATAGGGTCTTGTTCAGAGCTCAGGCCGATCAGCTGTGATTGACACAGGAGGTCATGGGAGAGAGGCTGCAGTGCTGCATTACAAAAGAATTAAATGCAGATTGATCTGTTCTCGAAGGAGAGAACACAAAGTGAGAATCAAATATATTAGTCTTAAATCTAGTGAGTGAGATTTGAGAGGTCTGTAGCCTTTTCGTCCTATGCTTAAATCACTGCACTTCCCTTTGCTTGTATTCCAGCAGGAAGGGAAACGGAGAGCAGTGAACAATAAGGCTTTTAGTTTCGGTGCCCTGAATTCAGCCTGATCTCTATTAGCTCAGAGCTTCACTTTCAGAGAAAACAGCTGCTGAGCTAAGAGCTGGAAGCAGACCCAGTTCCAGTGGCATCTTCACGGAATTAAGCTCCAAAGGTCCAGCGGGTCACTAGAGTATACAAAACGTCTCTTCTTGCGGGGCTTATAACCTAAATAAATTTGGACAGATTATCTTTGAGACAGAGGTTAATTTGTTGACCCTGTTTCAAAGTCTGATGCCACTGCCATTTCTCAAAATCACTAAAAATGTTACCATGGGTATTTTTTCTTAGCATTGTTCACAAAAATACATAGATTTTTTTTGACTGAAATACTTCATGTGCATTTAAACTGAAGGCAAGAATGGACTTGCAGTATTGCAACAGCAACAGTCACAGCAGAGCAAAGCTGTTGAAAATAGGCTTAGAATGAGTAGCGCTGGACAAGTGGAAAAACAAGCCTTGTTCCTGCCGCCACTTATAACACATATCTCACTGGTGTTTCAGTGATGGAGAATCTGCTCTTGTCTAAGCCTGGGAGTTTAAATCCTTGCGCACATGAAAGCTACCCAGTAGAACAGGCATTTGTCCATGTGCTGCATATAGCAAAATCACACTGTGATGTTTAACATACAGTACAGATTGCAGTATATACTGTTCGAAGTTTATTTTGAGTCTTCTGCATTTTCATAAGACAAAAAAATATGATCTATATCATCTTACAATATTGGCAGTACGAAACGTACACACAGTATGCATTTTGAACTGTAGCATATGTACAGAATGTTCACAATTTAAACAGGAGAAATGTAACTGAGCATCTATCTATCTATCTATCTACCTATCTAGGCTTACTACCATGGTATTAGGAAGCTCTCTGAAATCTTTTCTGTCTTCCAGTTGAAAAGTCCTCCAAGCTTATCTTAGGAATTCTCCATCCATGCCCTCCCGACCCAGTATATATCTGCAAATGCCTTCACCTCCCTCCAGCCTGCAGCTGTTTCTAGCAGCTTTCTAAGCATACGAACTGCACTTGAAGAAATTTGCCAAGGAGCCAATACTACTGTCATGGAACAACAGCAATTACACTCCACCAGTAAGTATAACAACTGGACACAGTTGTATCCAGCTGGAGAGTAATGTTATTCCTCTCCAAATACAACAGCATTTGCATTCTTTCTCCTCATTTAAGACCATGCTGCAGTGAGAGCTCCATAAAGATCTCATGACATCTTAAAACTGGAAATCTCTCCAATTCTTAAAAGAGTCATTTTTCAACATGAGACCATAAGACTATAAGACTAGGCTTGCACCTCCTGAAAATGAAATAAATTTCCTCTTTTCTGCTACAGCTATATGAAAGGGGACTGTTCAGCCTCACCTTCTTTCCCCAGTTAGCCGAGATGCCAATACGTACAGATAAATCTATTATAATTTTAACTGTGTACATTATGTGCAAATGCCATCCAGCTGGATCTGCATCAAGGTAGTTCATACTGTGTATAAGACACCAAACTTCACCAGGTTTGGGCTTCTAACTCTTTGAGAATCCTTTGCTACCTGAGGAGAAATTAATCCATCCTCTTGGGCTTCTTAAAGGGTTGACACAGAAGAGTACACAGCACTCTTAGGGTACTAGGACCTTTCAGGGTGTGTTCCCTGTATTTTAAAATAACACAGTCTAGCTCGTGTTGTGGTGCTTTTTGGTGTGCAGGGTGGTTTCTTTTTTTCACCTGCAATTGATCTGAGACAGTAACTTCTAGCAAATATGAAAAGTGCAAACTAAAAAATGTTGTTGTAACTCTCTTCACACCCTCTGCCAGAACTGAAGTGATCTCCTTGATGTTTTGAATCTAGATGAGGGCTTACTCTAGCTGCCATAGCTATTTCATTGTACGTGAACAGGTATTTCTCACTATACTGAGGTGAAATTTTTACAGCAGAGGTCACTTGTAAAATGAGTACTATTTTACACTGTGTAATGTCTTACAATGCAATGCTTTTCAGTTCTAAATTACTCTTTTTCCAATAATTAACAGGACTAGCAGCTAAGAAACCCCTTGGGATTCCCAAGCTGGGGATTTCAAATACAGTTCCCTGAAAAAAGCCCTGCAGAGCTACGAGCAAAATGTTAGTTTCTCTTACGGTTTCCCTCCATGCATTGTATTGAACAATAAGGGTGTCTGATTTTTTGATCTCAGGAGGGAGGGACAGCCGATGGTTTTAAGCAGTAGTGAGCCAATTCTGAGTAGTCACTTTAATGTGAGACACATTAATTACATTTTCTCTGATTAATATAATGGAATTTCTGAGGATTTCACTGAAATCAACAGGAATGTTTGAGGAAGAAAACACACAGCGCTGCCAACTGCAAACCCTCAGATGTGAGTCAGGCCTCTCAAAATGATGACATCTGCTGAAGTCAGGAAGGTTTTTAGCTAACTGGCTTTTTTTATCTGCTAAAGATAAATTTGGGTCTCTAGAATTCAGAGAAAACTTACAACAGGGCAATTAAGAAAACTGAGTGTCATACAACTTGTTTCCAAGATGAAAGGGATATATGAACCACCAAATACTGTGAAACACATAATTCATAAAACTGCATGCAGCTGAGAATGAGGAAGGTACGTGAACTTCTGTCTGTCAGCATTCAACCAAACCACGATTCCAGAAACTGAAGCATCTTACTCGCATCTTTCAGTGTGAATTTGTGTTGAACGGTACCTTTTATCTCAGCAATGTTTCTGAGCGTACCTTGTACCGAACGGCAGCGGAGCTATAAGGTACCGCTGCTGCCACGGTATTTTGTTAGCCCCCTGCCCTGCCACGCGGTACCAAACTCCCTGGACCTCTGCCCCGCTCCACCCCATCCCGCTTCCTCAAGCTGGGCATCTCTCCATTGCCTCCGTTTTTTGGTTTCTCACCTCCTCATCTCTTGTCCTTCTCTATAATGCGCCAGAGGGGCTGGCACGGTGGGAGGGCTGGCCCCAGCATCTTCTCAGGCGGCACAACGTCAAGAGCCGAGCTTCGCTATTCGTACCCCATTCACCCTGCCTCGGGTTAAGTTTTATGAAGCTGGAGGGGGGTGCTCTCTCCTTTCTTAAGCAGGGCACACGCACCGCCTGTTTGTACCAAAACCAAGCGGAGGTCACAGGCCTGCCGGAGCCGCCCCCCGCCCACGCCGAGCACCGCTCGCACTGGGCACACGCCACCGCCGCTCCGCCACCCGAGGCCGGGTCCGTGGGGACACCGGGCGCCCCCCGGGGTGCGGGGAGGGCCGACGGAGACCGGAGGGCGGCGGGGGCTGCTCCCCGCCGCGGTGGGATGACCCCGGGGCCCCCCTCCCCGGTCCCCGTCCTGGGACCTTCCCCCGCAGGCCGGGCTCCCCCTCCGCCGGCGGGAGGCCGCGGGGGCGGGCGCGACCCTCCCCGCGCCCAGCGCTCCCCGGGGAGGAGCCGGCCGGGTCGCAGCGGGCCCGCTCGCCAAGTCCGGCTCGGAGCAGCCAAACCCAGCCCCCTGGGCTCGGGGTGGGCGGGGAGGGCCGGCCGGGCGCCGCTCCTGCACGGAGCGGGAGGACGGGCAAACTTTCCTCCCCGGTGGCGGCGGCGGCGAGGCACCAGCGGCCACCGAGGGGGGCTCTGCCGGCATGGGCCCCGAGGCGCTGCAGCTCGGCACCTACGGCGGGGCGGCCGCCGCCGCCCTGCTGCTCTGGGCCGTCTGCGTGCTCTGCAGGAGGAAGAGGTACCGGAGCGGCGGGGGGCGGCGGGGCGGGGGGCGGCCGCCGCCGCATTCCTTCACGGCCGCGCCGGGGGAGCGGGGGCCGCGAGGCGGGAGCCGCGCATTGGGCCGCGCTTCCCTCCGCCCGCCCTCTCCGCGCCGGGAAGCCCTATCAGCGCCCGCCGCCGCGGCCCCGCTGGGGATGGCGGCCCGACGCGCCCCCCCCCCCCCCCCCCGCCCCCGCCGCGGCCGGGGCAGGGCGCGGGGTCCCGGCGCGGCCGCCGCTCGGCGGGGCTCCGCCGCCGCTCGGCTCGGCTGCGGCGCGGGCGGGGGGCGGCGGGGGCGGCCCCTCTCCTGGCCGGCGGGTGGGGGCCGCCGCTCGCACCTGGATGCTCGGCGCGGCCGGCGCGCGCGCGGAGGCTGGCCTCGCCTTTGGTGGGTGCGTGGAAGTCCGTGCTGGAAAACGAGGGGTGCGCGAAGCGCGTCGCCGGGCCCCCGGCGCTTTGGCACGGCAGTGCAAGCGGCCCTTAGCTTCGCTAAAAACCCGCGTATTGCGCGCCCTGCGTAGCAAAAGAGGCCGTGCGCGGCACTGGGCAGCCTTCCCGTGGAGTCCAAGGTGCGCTGACCTTCTCTGCTGAGGCAAGGTGGACAAATGCTGCTGGGTTGCAACATCGGCCCCCCGCCGCCGCTGTCTGTGGGATGAGTAGCTGACAGTGGTATTAGCAAAGCCCCCAGAACTCGGGTCATGGACCTCTCGGTCACTTTTGTTAGCGTCTCTCACGGTGGTGACTTCAGTTTCTTTCAGCTGCACGATCTAAAGCCTTCGCAGAAGGTGCACACGTATTTTGGGACACTTTAAGTAGAAGTTGCAGTTTTGGGGCGGGGGAAAGAAGAACTGTCTGGAACTGTTCTTTATGTTTCTGAACAATACCTGTTTCTTTATATGCTAACCTCTTCCCGGGCGTTTTTCACTTACGTTGCCAGTACTTGATGCTCTTCATCGTCTGTTCCGCAGGTGATGGATACGTGTGTGTGAAGGCTTGGTCAAGGACGAGTGAAGAAGGGGAGGGATCAGTATTCACTGTATTGTTTGCTTATTTTTTTAAATTGCATAATGAAATGCATAGGAAATATTAAATTTAATTCTCAATAGCAAACAGTTAATTTTCCAAATCATTAAAAGTTATTTTTGGAAGCTGTAGACATACAAATACAAAAAAGTAATTGCAGTACTACCCTGTAGAAAAGAGTCAGAAGGTCACTCTGGCAATTTTTAGACCAATAACCCTAACTTTGGGACCAACTCTAGAATTAGTTAACAGAAAAATGCAGTGAAGATTCTTGTTTTGATCCCAGGAGGCATCTGGTCACTGACTGTAAACAGAGATGGATTATTTCCATGATGTCTGTTTTGGAACCATTATTAATGTGTTTTGAGTTAGGGAGCCCAATCCATCCCTTAAGTGGAAGACATCCATTCCAGTGTTCGAGTGGGGTCATCCCATAAGACAAACTACTTGACAGAATAGCTTAGGATGCAGCTTCATGTTTCAGCTCAGCTTACCGAATGGATAGCTGCTGCTCGACTGGTCGCTCCTCCTCCTCCTTCTCCCTGTTGCTTATCTGACCCCCTCCGAGCTGGTTCTGGGAGTTAAACTAGCAAAAACCTTTTTACTTTCTTTGATATTTTCCTGCAACTTAGCTCCCTAAAGGAGGTCAGGACAGAAAACAAGAGGGGAGCAGTGAGGACGTGGTCAGGCCAAATGGGACTCTGTGTGTCATTTTCGGGCTAGAAGCTGTTGTACTGGCTCACCATATTATAAAATTGTGCCTGTGATTAGTAGAAGTTCTAGTAGAATTGTAACGGGCTGAATTTTTGAAGATGGAAACAGGCCAAGCTCTTGCTGTAAAGTTTTCGGCCAGATGTCAGTGGTAGGCAAAAAGGATCAAAGAACCCATTTTGAGTTATTTTCATAACCCTCTTGGCTGTAGAGCTTTTTAAGTCAGCTCTTTAGAGTCTGTATGGACATTTGTGCCACAAGAGAATGATATACAGGAGGCCTCAGCAAGAAGGCATACTGTCTTGCCCAAAAAACCAAACTGCTGTTTGATTAATAAACTACTTTAAATCCTGTGCTGCTTCTCAAAGAAGTGTACAAAGTACCAGTGTGCAAGCAACTGGAAATAAAACGTGGAAAACCCCATCAACCTCTGTGTAGTACAGTCCTCAGCATAAGCTACTGGTGTAGAAGTGCTATCCTGCTCCAGTAAAATGTGCAATTATTATTATTTTTTTTTTTTTTTAGCATAAAGGAAGAAAAGAAATTGTGAATAGTCTTGAGAAATACCTGGCAGCAGCCTGGTTTCCTTCACCAGCCATTTCTGATCTGCAAGAAGAAAAGCCATGCTAAGGGTGCAGTGGATTGAAAAATGGGGATAAGGCTTAGCTCATGCTCCTCAGATATGGTGCAAGTTTGTGATCCCCCCTTGCTTACCTGTTTATCCATCCCCACGTGTCCTCCCCATGTCAGATTTCTTCTTTCCCTTTCTTCTATTTGAATCTAACAAACCCAGCAGCAGGTGGGGCTACCCCCCTCAGGAATCCACAAAAAACATTTGGGAACCTGTTGACATAGGGGCTGTTGGCAAGTTACTGCGTGAATAAATGCCAAAGTCAAGGTTGTACTGCTGATCAGAGATCATATCCAATTCTGGGTTTGTAGGGCTTGCCTATGCTAGAAAAAATGTTGCTACTTCACCTATGCAAATGTTTTTATAGAAATTAATTGTGCCCTAATGTTGGTATGCCTCTACCAGTGTGCAAACTGTGTATAAGGGGATTGTTGTCTTTAAGGTACCAAGACAAACTATACCAGAATAATCAAATTTAGCATCTTAACCGCAGCTATGCGTGGGTTTCATCTAGGATAGCAACAGTAGTCAAATGTGTGTATATAAACAAAGAGTTTAAGTAAATAAATATATGCCACTAAGTGCTAACTTGCTCTTCAGAGTTTGGTAGGTTTGTTTTGCCGGATGATGCCTCTGTCCTGCCCAACTGAGGCGAAGCACAACCACCTACGTGGCTCTGGGAGTTACGCATCCAGGAGCATAACGAGGGCTTGCATGTCCCAGGGAAGAAAACTCCCCAAATCTGTCCCTGATGTTCCTTAAGCAGATGTTGCTGGATTTCACCTTTCTCAGTGTGAGGTGCTTCTGCTTTGTTTCCTCTCAGGCCGAGTGTTCGTTACTGGAGAAAAGATTTTGTCAGAAGAGGTGTTGTATTAACTTAATCTGCCATTGCCTTTTTCTGTAGTGCTGTTGGTGTAATCTGGTGTTACGAGGTTTCAGGGTGAGCTCAGTACAGGTTTTCTTAATAAAGTATTTATATCTACTCTTTGGAGACAGAAAAGAAAGGAAGAGGAATTTCCTTTTGTATAAATGTTTATCATTTGAGTGCTGGTGGCAGTAATAACACAAAGGAAACTAATTGGAGTCTTTGCCAGGTTTCGTATCACAGATGGTGAAGAAACAGAAGTAGAACAAAAGTTTCCTTAATCACAGAAAATTTTATTTTGAGTTAAACTTCAGTGTCAAATGAGGCTCATTGCCTTCTGCATGCTGCAGAAAGATCTCCCTCTTACTGGTTAATGAAGAAAAGCCTATCTAGGCTGTTTGCTGGGGAATATATTTTCTCCAGAGAGAGCTTCCTTTGTGCTGCCGCACCGAAGTATTTCTGCTGTGGCAAAACCTGATCACTTCCTAGCCTGGAGATTGTATAGATTACTCTCTTTTGTCTTCATAAAATGACTAAGTTAGTCCCAGTTTTATGGGTTTTTTGTTTTCAAACTGTTTTTCCACAAGCTGTGCACAGTCTCACAGAGCGGGAGGTGAGACGGCAGGTGAAGCCAACTCCTGCTCATCTTCCAGCAGTACTGCTGCCCAAGTCAGAGGAGGGCCCTTGAGACCAACAGGGGTTAGCTCCTAGTGACTTCTATAGGTGTGGTACTATTCTACTTTTCCTTGCTCAAATTGATGCTTATTTTTGGCTGATAGTGTTTATTGCATGCCCAGGACTGAAAATAATCACAAATTGTAACCGTTTGGGGACAAGGCTGGGACGCTTTCTGCCTCCCTCCTTGCAGGGCAGACGCTGCAAATTACCGGGATGATGAAGAGGCTCAGGCTGACCACGAATTAAAACCACTGGCTTTGGGGAAGGGGATAGTGGAGAGAAGTTGAGCAAAGGTTGTTGCATCCGTATTTATCCATTGAAATTGGATCCTACAATCCTGAGGTTTGCATGCCAAGGTTTGTCAGACAAAGAAGATACAGACCCAACCTGCAAATACTCATGAGAGGTTTATGACTGCTTGGTAAGTTAGCACACGTCCTATGTGAGCTACACCAGTGAAGGGCTTTGTAAAATTTATTCCCTCTGCAACTCTGTAAGTTGGTAAGGTTGGTATTTTAATTATTATGAATGGGCTTCACAGTCAAGATTGCTTGTGAGGATTGATACAATATTTGGCACATGTAACCTGGGTGGGTTTTACTGTAGAGCAGTATAGGAATTCCCATGCTGGGCTAGACGGGGCACATACATTCTAATGTATTATTTCTGACCAGTTTCTAATGCGTCAGAACATGTTATAAAAAAAACTTAAACAGCGCAATTGTAGATTAAAGTCAACATAAGAAGAATTACTTGATAAATTTCTCAGAAAGAATTTTGCTATGGCCTGAGTTACAGATTTAAAGCCTTGTTGGAGCAAAGTGTCTTTCATTTTTCTCTCTTAGTCTCTCCTCTAAAATACGTCCAAACTATACAATTGCATTCATCTAAGATAACTTTTCCAAAAAATTGCTCTCTTGAACCCAGATAGATATTGTAGAAAAGAATATAGATTTCATCTTTGCCTTCAAGAACATCTTATCCTTCTCTGTGACAAGCTGTGAGCTTGCTAACAGCTCTCTTACCAAGCGAATTGTAGTTCACAAGATGTCATCAGCCTGTCTTTTTCACCACTTCTGCTAATTTAGGCAATATGTTAAGGTAGTTTTCTGTTGGAGGGAACATCAGGAAGGACAGAGAAGGATACCAGGAAAATCTAGCCTCTCCCTTCTTACCTTGGCTTTCTACAGAGGCCTTTTTCTCCATCCTTTTGGTTGGAGTTCTAGGGATTGCATGCGTTTTCATGACCTCCTTTTGTTTAATGTCATTGTCCACTTTTACTCCACTCTGAAAAGATAAGGAGGGAAGACTGACACTCTTTAAGGCAGAAAAGTAATAGTTCTGTTTCTTAAGTAGCCTTAAAAAAACATTCTTTCTCACCGCCACACTTGGGTTTTCTGTCAACTGTTCACTGCTGTGCCAAGATGTGGTGGAAGCTTATTTCTCTGCTTGCTTCTTCTGGTAAGAGCTTAGAGAAGGTTGAATAAAACAAAGTAAGCAAAACCATAGCCTTCTCAGGATGTACAAGACTCAGTTCACTGGCTTTTGGGTTCTCTTACAGCACTAATAGACCTGGACAGCCATTACGTTGTGGGTCTTGCACGACAACATGTCTCAAGACAGGTTTTTCTTTTTCTTATTTTATTCAGCGCTGCTCCTCATCCTTCTGATATGTAGTCTGTGTATCATGTACAACTTGGGTTCTGCTTCCTACCAAGGTTTTGAAGATGACTCTGAAGATGACACCGCTTTTAGCAGATAACGAACTTTTCCAATAATCTATGATTCACAGTATTCTTTGCTTAAGGTACACTGCCACCTAGCAACAGTTTCCCTTCCCTCCCAGTTTTCATGACCTACTTTTTTGGGGTTGTTCAGCTTTAGTTTGTACCTGGTCTGGTCTTGATTAGCATCCAGAACCCATCAGTAGATGCCATCCTGGTAAATGTGTGTGCGTGTGTGGTGTGGAGATATTTTTAGTGCCAGTAAGAACTGCTAGCTTCACATTTCTCACTAAAATACAATGGTTTTTACTTTTACAGTGTTTTTTCCTACCAGTGTTTTTCTGAAAAATACCTGTAATCTTTTTATTTCTTTTTTTTTTTTCCTTGAAGTGCTTGGTTTTGCTCTCCTCTGTTCATTATTCTTTGGAGGAAATAAAATTAAAGGGCGAGAATTAAAGGGAATTGCTTTCAGCTTTTTTTTTTATTCCAGTGCAACATGGAGCATGGAACATCCATCTACAGCACTGTACAGAAATGCACATAGCTTACAGAAAGTACTGAACAATTAACCCTTCTGCTCCTCCTCCAAGTTGATAGTCCTAAAGGTATGAATGAGGAAAACCCAAGCAAATACAGACTGCTTCAAAAATGAGATTCATGCTTACTACTATATTTAGAGGAGGAAAGCATACTAGTTGGCAAGTCTTAGCTGAAACGTTACATACAAAGGCTGTTGTGAAGGAAGACACAAAGGGGCAAACTTTAATCCTGGTATCCTCTTACAGGAGATATTAACTACTTCTTTAAGCATGATGGTGAAATTTGCCACCTAATGTGTTTTAATCATTGGTGATACAGCTAGATGTCAGGCGACCACAGGACAGACTGGAGTCCCAACCCACAGAGCTACCTGGGCCTCTGACTCCCCCAGCAAGGAGTGACTTCAGTAGGATGCAGGGACTCGGATGCTTCCTGAGCTTGCAGTCTTGCCTGCGGACTCCACCTCAATTCCCCCGCTGTAAATTGGAGGTCAATGTGGTCTCCTCCTGACTTACAGATAATGCAGCTGAGTGTTTCACAGGGCACTCTGATAGTTGCCGGAAAAGATGAAAAAAATTATTCCATGGTATAACCATTCAGTGTGTGCTAAGGAAATGTTGCCTGCCCATTTCCTTTCTCCTGCATGCTGAAGTACAAATTCTAGTGGCTGTTTTAAGCCAGAAATTATTGCAACATCTTTTCACAATATTCAGCTAAGCTGTTGGATCATGTCAGCTGCTTTAGTGTTTTGCTCAGTTATGAGAATTACGGTCCCATATAAAATTTTTTGGGTTTTTTTTCAGTCAAGAATTTTGATTAAGAAGTTGGTCAGAGCTTGTTTTAGTGTAGCAGTATAACTGTTCTCTCAGTACTCCATCTAGCCCCTTATTTAACTTAGCGCATCATAATGCCAGGGAGTGGGGGAAATAGAGAAGCTAAAAGAAACAGCATAAGTGCAATGTTAATACACTATATGAAGTTAAGGAAAATCTTACAGTTAAGTTGGCAGTCTTCTTCCCTTTTATCCAAGTTTTATAGAGCTACTTGGTAGTAGAGCCAGGGTTGGAACTCATTTTTCTGAGTTCTAGTTTTGTGCCTTAACTTGCTGCCTTTCCTTTCCAACACACTTACCATATATGACATTATAGCTGTCTGGTAAACTAACTTTTTCAACCATGAGGCAGATTTTGAATTCTGATTTAAAACTTCAGTGTTCCTTTTCTTTCCCCACCATTTACTGATCCTTCTACAAGATGCGTGTAGGTTTTTAGGCTAATATCCATTTGCACGCCGTCTGGGAGAATTTTGGCTGACTGAGAGTCCCATAAAACAAAAGTTTCCTCTTTACAAACCACATGGAGCTTGGCTGTAGATATTCAGTTCCTTTCTCCACAAACTGTTTTTAATGGTGCCAGATTCTTCTGTTTCTTCTCCTTGTTTGGCACATGTCAGGAAAAAAAATCTTGGCTCTCATATAGAACATATCTTGTTTCCTCTTAACTGCTCGTACTTTCTATTCGTAATTCAAATCAGCAGAAAATGCTATGGTTGTTCTTCTTGTGATTTAATCTTGTAGTTTCTTAAGCAATATTCTAATGTTCTTAAAAAAAATGTTCTCCCTCATACTGCAGAGCTGACGGCAGGAGGTTCTAGCTGAATGCAACAGATGCGTCCCTGTTGATTTGGGAGAGTATTGCATGGTGTCCTGACAGGCTCAAGCGCTGTGGAGGCACGAGAACAGATGAGCAAAATGAAGCTAAAATGAGATGTTAGAGTGTCCTCTCTGTCACACAGCTGTCCCTTTCTGACACTGCAGTGAAAACCCAGATTGCAACAGTGCACGTTGCAGGCTCATGTCCATAGTGGGAAGTTGAACATGCATCTCCTTCCTGGTCCATGACATCTCAGGGACCTGTCAGAGAGCCTATGCATGTTTGTCACAAGCTACTCGTGTTGCTTGCTGACAGCCTCACTCTGCACCCATGGAGTTCTTGTTTGTATGAGTCAATCCGCTACTGATGGTTAAGACAGAGTGCAGCACTGCTAAGTGTGGTTGCCTATCTAATTTCTTGTGGCTCCCCAGCAAAATCAGCAAACTGCTTAGTGGCCTGCTCTCTCCTCACCCCAGTTCCTTGCTTCTCAGAAGGCCCTTCCCCAGATTTTTCCTGAGTTGTCATTACAAATTCTTAAGGTCACTTGCCTCGCCTAAAAAGACTGAACAAAATGTGAAATTTTTGAATGATAAGTTGAAAAAATGATGGTAGAAAATTTCCACATTTTCATTACTTTTTAAAGTGATGTAATATTTAGAAAAAAAAATTATGGTCTTATTTCAGCACTGTGTGAGAATGCAGAAGTTTTGCAGTTATTAGCTCTGGCAGTAATTACTTTAAAAAGAACAAACCTAAAAGGAACCTGTATATTCCTTAACAAAAGAAACCACTGCTGTTAAAGCACAGTAGAGAGAATTGACAGAGAATTGGTGATTAAAATGAAGTTCCTGAGAAGTCAGTATTTCAGTCTTTTTGTACTCTTTCTTTCCCTTTGTGTGCATGCCAGCAGAAGGGTGGGTTTGCCCCTTTGTCATGGTGTAACACTGTAGTCTCTGAAGGCTTCAGAGGGGTGGTCTCCAACTTTCTGACAGGGCCCCAAGGAAAATCAGAGTAGTTTCAGATACTCTCATTTAATCTGGTTAACAAAAGCAGGATGCTTACTGAAGCAAGGACAGTTGCTGGTATCTCTTTGGAGAGAGTTTGAGTGACTTCCACTGCTGTTCCAATAAACTGATGCTGCTGTAGTGTTTGGTCATCACTTCCCTAGCTGGGAATTACTGCTCCATGTTTTCCTCTTCAGCGCTGGCATGGTTTTTTAGGTTACAATAGCTCCTCTTCAGAGCTTCTGGTGTGTGATAGATCATAGCCATGCTAATTCCCTCCAGCTGGTTTTTCAGCATGAGGAGCTTTGGGAGTCACATTTGGGAAGCTTCTCTGAAAATAGCTCAAACAGTGGATTGATGACAAGGTATAATTTTTAACTTCAGTTGTTCAGGAATTGATCTGTGATATTTATTCACCTCAGACTTTTACTTCGTTAAGACAGAAAAAGCCTCTCTGGAAGGTTTGCTTTTGTTTCAGTAGGTACCAGTATTTGTAAAAAGTTTCCAGTGGACTATGTGTTTCTTCCTTATTCCTTTCAAAAACTTCTGTTATTTTGTTGGATGGGATTTTTTTCAAATTTTTTAAAAGATTTTCAGATGTCTAGGTTGGTTTTCAGCATGATAACTGTTTTGATTAAATAGCAAATTCCAAAGCCCTACAGCTGAGGGCGAGGCATGTTGCCAGAGCCCACACTGCAATGCTTGTGCATGATTCCTGTTTAAAAAGGAGCAGCTGTGTAGCTGTACGAGAAGTGAAAATGTCTCTCAGTTCAGGAGTCATCCAAGAACCAATTTTAAAACAGGGTGAACCTGCAAAATGATATTCAAGGCAAAACATGGAGGAAAAAATGAAAGTACTGGGAGGCTTGTATGTGGTGCTCTTTTTAACCCTAAATACATGCCTGAAATTCAACAGCAGGAGGACTTAGATGTGTGTATCTGATGATGAAATTAAGTTTACAGTGCATGACAGTACACAAAAGATGTTTGGGCTTTTCAGTAACAGTTGCCAGCAGAGCATATGTGACTGATGGGGATTCATGTCCAGACCCTAAAGTGCAACAAGCCAGGTTCAGAGCCTGGACTCCTTCTGAGAACCAAATGGGGGAAATTTGAAGTTTGTGTCCTAGCGGCTTGCACATAATATCCTTTAAAGCCAGGTTAAATTATCTGTCACTGCTAAGGAGCGACACAGAATTATTCACAGCAGGACAGGAGAATTTCCCCATGTGTGTCAGTGTTCGATAGCTTGGGAAACAGCTGCTTGTGCAATGTCTGGTCTGTGGTTGAACAGACAGCTGAATTTCTGGCATTGCTGCTTTAAGATACAAAAATGATAATTAAGCTTCAAAGAAATGTTGCATATATGAATGAGTCAGAATTTTTTTTCTGTAAGCTGTTTAGTTTCTTGTGTCCTATGTAGTGAAAATGCTGCTAAATCCTACTTGATATTACCACATTACAAGAGAAGAGATTTTTTTCATAACCTGTGGACTTCCTCAGATAGAACCACATTAGCTATAATAAATTTAGAGCCTTAAAAACCTGTTTTTGTGAAGACTTTAAAATAAAACTGTGCATGCTTCTCCTATTGGCTCTGCAGTGGTAAGAAGCTAAAATAGACAATGCTGAGATCTGTTGGGCTCAGAAGAAAGTTCAGGCTTCCTGGCTTCGTGATCTCATTTGCAGTTGGACATACCTCGTGTTTTGCCCTCGGGAACAGATGTCCAATAAAGCACAGTTTTTGTGTCCCATCCAGTCGCATCTCCTGCATAGTCTAGGCCATTGCAGTGTCCCCTGCATCAGCTATGTTAAATTGTGCTTGAACACAATTGTGCTTGAAATTGTGCATGGAAAGATGTCCTGCCTTTGGTTTATTTTGTCCTTTGAGTGATGAGTAGTCCAGTGCTTATCCCATAGGTTGTTCTTACCATTCTGTCTTCGCTTTAAGAACGGGGGGTGAATTCAGTCTTGTAAGTGGATGTGTGTGTCCTTTTAAACATTGAAAAGATTTAATTAAAAGTGATGAAAGATAGCCTAAGATGGCATCCAAAACTAACAAACAAGGCCATCTCCTGTTCAAAGTACAGAATACTGCTGTTGCAAACAAATACCTGCTCAAAGATGCTGGCAAGTTCATCTGACACGTCTTTAGTTGTGCCTGGATGGCAAGATCCACCAAGCGTGGACTGAAGCAACTTGCTGTCTGTCCTTTCTTTCCACCCCAAGAGCATTTGCTTGGACCAAGGTATCTATATTGCCTGCTGCTGCTCTGTAGTCTCTGCATTGCATGCTTGCTTGCTTTTGGGAAAAAGAAGAGCACCCAGTTTTTTTAACCAAGGCTATAGAAAACAGATAATTCAGATGGGACCAGATGAACCAATGCTTCATTTTTTTGCTTAGACATTAAAAAAGTCTTGTTTGTTTTGTTTTGCACAGGCTGGCCAACTTGTTGGGGCGGGCTTTAAACTGGAGGACTCGGGGGGTGGGATCGAAAGTGGCAATGCTAATGCCATCACATCCAACGGGAGAATAAGCCAGGCCAACCAGAGCAGCGACAAAGGTGCCTTAGCTGCCTTGCAAGTTGACAATCAGAAGACCAACCACCTCAAGGGTGTGCATGGCTATAGTGGGTCCTTGTGCACCCCTTCAGGGAAACCTGTGTGCTCAAGTACCTCTCTGAAATGCCTGTACACCAACACACGCAGCATGGGGAATAAACAGGACGAACTAGAGATCTGTGTGCGGTCACAGGACCATGATCTCATTGCAATTACAGAGGCATGGTGGGAGAGCTCACATGACTGGAATACTGTCATGGATGGCTACATACTTTTTAGGAAAGACAGGCCACCAAGGTGAGGTGGGGGAGTTGCGCTTTATGTGAGGGGGCAACTGGAATGTATCAAGCTCTGCCTAGGGGTGGAGGAAGAATGAGTCAAGAGCTTATGGGTAAAAATTAAAGAGCAGGTACATATGGGTGACACCGTTGTGGGTGTTTGCTATGGGCCACCTGATCAGGCCAAGGAAGTCAACGAGGCCTTCTACAGGCAGCTGGAAGTAGCCTCACAATCGCAGGACCTGGTTCTCATGGGGGACTTCAACCACCCTGATATTTGCTGGAAAAGCAACATGGTGAGGTGCGCACAATCCAGAAGGTTCCTGCAGAGCATCAAGGCTAGCTTTTTGACACAGGTGGTGGAGGAGCCAGTGAGGCAAGATGTGCTGCTGGGCCTTATACTAACTATAGAAGGTCTAAGAAGGTCTGGTTGAGGATGTGAGGACTGGGGGTAGCCTTGGGTGCAGTGATCATGAGATGGTGGAGTTCAGGATCCTGCGTGGTAGAAGCAGGGCAACAAGTAGGATTACAATGCTGGATTTCAGAAGAGCTGAGTTTGGCCTCTTCAAAGACTGCTTGGAGGAATCCCGCGGGTTAGGACTCTAGAAGGTAGGGGGGTCCCAGAGAGCTGGCCAATATTCAAGTACCACTTCTACAAACTCAAGATCGGTGCATCCCTATGAGGAAGAAGTCAAGCAAAGGAGCCAGGAAACCCGCATGGATGACCAAAGAGCTCCTAGAAAGGCTCAAATGGAAGAAGGAGATTTACAGTATGTGGAAAAAGGGACTGGCCACTTGGGAGGAATATAGGAATGTTGTCAGGGTATGCAGAGATGCAACAAGGAAGGCCAAGGCCCACTTGGAACTAAATCTGGCAAGGGATGTCAAGGATAACAAGAATAGCTTCTTCAAATACATCAGTAGTAAAAGGAAGACTGGGGAAACTGTGGGCCCGTTGCTGAACGAGGTTGGAGCCCTGTTGACGCAGGATGCAGAGAAGGCAGAGTTACTGAATGCCTTCTTTGCTTCAGTCTTTACTGCTAAGGCTGGCCCTCAGGCATCCCAGCCCCCAAAGGAGAGAGAGAAAATCTGGAAAAAGGAAGACTTCCCCTTGGTTGGGGAGAGTTGGGTTAGAGATCATTTAGGTGAACTGGATCCTCACAAACCCATGGGCCCCGATGGCATGCACCCACGAGTGCTGAGGGAGCTGGCAGATGCTGTCGCTAAGTCACTCTCCATCATCTTTGAAAGGTCATGGGGCACAGGAGAGGTGCCCGAGGACTGGAGGGTAGCCACTGTCACTCCAGTCTTCAAAAAGGGCAAGAAGGACGACCCAGGAAACTATAGGCCAGTCAGCCTCACCTCCATTCCCGGAAAGCTCATGGAACAGTTCATCCTGGAGGTCATCTCCAGGCATGTAGAGGAAAAGAAGGTGATCAGAAGTAGTCAACATGGATTCACCAAGGGGAGATCATGCTTGACCAACCTGATAGCCTTCTGTGATGGCATGACTGGCTGGGGAGATGAAGGGAGAGCAGTGGATGTTGTTTACATCAACTTCAGCAAGGCTTTTGGCACCGTCTCCATAACATCCTCATCGGTAAGCTTAGGAAGTGAGGGTTAGATGGGTGGACAGTGAGGTGGATCGAGAACTGGCTGAACGGCAGAGCTCAGAGGGTCGTGATCAATGGCGCAGAGTCTGGTTGGAGGCCTGTAACTAGCAGTGTTCCCCAGGGGTCTGTGCTGGGTCCAGTCCTGTTCAACGTAGTCGTCAATGACCTGGACGAAGGGACAGAGTGTACCCTCAGCAAGTGTGCTGATGATACAAAACTGGGAGGAGTGGCTGATACACCAGAAGGCTGTGCTGCCGTTCAGCGAGACCTGGACAGGCTGGAGAGCTGGGCCGAGGGGAACCTCATGAAATTCAACAAAAGCAAGTGTAAGGTCCTGCACCTGGGGAGGAACAACGCCATGCACCAGTACAGGTTGGGGGCTGCCCTGCTGGAAAGCAGCTCTGCTGAGAAGGACCTGGGAGTGCTGGTGGGCAGCAAGGTGACCATG
Organism: Morus bassanus; assembly: GCA_031468815.1. Lineage (NCBI taxonomy): Eukaryota > Metazoa > Chordata > Aves > Suliformes > Sulidae > Morus > Morus bassanus. The sequence goes on along the minus strand of CM062567.1, from coordinate 130,354,641 downwards.
AGCCAGCAACGTGCCCTTGTGGCCAAGGCGGCCAAAGGTATCCTGGGGTGCACTAAAAGGAGTGTGGCCAGCAGGTCGAGGGAGGTTACCCTCCCTCTCTACTCTGCCCTAGTGAGGCCACATCTGGAGTGCTGCATCCAGTTCTGGGCCCCCCAGTTCAAGAAAGACAGGGAACTACTGGAGGCGGTCCAGCGGAGAGCTACCAAGATGACCAGGGGACTGGAGCATCTCTCTCATGAGGAAAGGCTGAGACACCTGGGTTTGTTCAGCCTGGAGAAGAGAAGACTGAGGGGAGATCTTATCAAGGCTTATAAATATCTAAAGGGTGGGTGTCAAGAGGATGAGGCCAGACTCTTTTCAGTGGTGCCCAACAACAGGACAAAGGGCAATGGGTACAAATTGGAACACAGGAGGTTCCACCTGAATCTGAGGAAAAACTTCTTTACTTTGAGGGTGACAGAGCAGTGGAATAGGCTGCCCAGAGAGGTTGTGGAGTCTCCTTCTCTGGAAATAGTCAGAACCCGCCTGGATGTGGTCCTGTGCACCCTGCTCTAGGTGTCCCTGCTCAAGCAGGGGCATTGGACAAGATGATCTCCAGAGCTCCCTTCCAACCCCTACCATTCTGTGATTCTGTGATTCTGTATTTTAGTGTATCTTGTTATTAGTAATACCTCTGAGAGTATTGTTTGGGAACCTGGTATATGTGTGAATTCATGCCTCCAGATTGTCTTTCAGTAGTTCCAGACACTCAAATGCACTGTACACAATAGAAATGTGAGGGATAAAGCAGCTTAAACTGTAGCGATAAGGTTCATTTCATCAAAATGAAAGCCCAGGAAGATTTTTCTTGTAAATTCAGCACAAATATAATGTGCTGGTTTGGAACGTCGGATGATTCCTGTCATCAGACCATGTGAAAAAAAAAACCCAGTATGCTTATAGTTGTAACTTTGTGGGTAATTGGTGGTGTTAGGAATGTTCATCAGAGATATGGTTTTGTTCACTCAGTCATTGAATTAAAGACTTCACACCAGGCTCAGTTTTCAGTGAAGGACTGCAGTGTTGAGGTGGCAGGAAGATGGAAATCCCAGTGAGGACGGTGACTTCTAAAGTGAAGGCTGCCCTAGGATTCCCGTGCATGCAGAATATCACCATTCCTCATAGCTTTTCTCAGTGGGCAGGACCCAAGGTTCTGGGTGACAAAATCCCTGCTGTCCATGACCACCCATGACCATTTGTACTTCTGGTATCCTATTTAGTCCCAGGCACACCAATCAGATACAGCTACAGATTCAGCCCTGCTGTATCAGATGCTTCTTTTTACTTTTTGTGGCAAATATCAAATCATCTCCTTAAAGGCAGCAAGGCAGTGGAAAGTCTTTACTGCTCATGGCAGTCAGTTAATTTCTGAAGTTTGTGGAAGGGTCAGATCAGTTAATTGTCTGCTAAAGTATGGATTTTATTGCAAGTCAGTACAGAATATGGACATCTCTTTCATTTTCCAAGATTGAGCTAGTCAAAGCAGCCTCAATAAACATGACTTTGCATGCTAAATTTCTCAGAACTGCTCTGTATATGGAAAGCAACCAGGTCAGTTTGATTCTGTAATATAAATAAGGTCCTTGGGCCCTACTGCAATTCTGCTGATAATCATTATGACCTGACTGCAGAGTTTGGCTGGTGGGTAGTGCTAGATTTATGTCAGTAAAGGGTAAAGTCTGTATTTATCACTTTTTGCTCTTTCAGCAGGCCTTATATTTTGTATCATCCCTCTTTTTCGCTAGGTATTAGAGTGTTGTTTTTTTTTTGCCGATTTCTCAGTTTGCTTTTTTACCATTCACAAAAATCACTGTGCTGTATAGGAACTGTCCTCATGAATTCCCATTGCTCTGCTCAGGGGGTAAGCTAGGCTAATGAGACCCTTCTTTGTTTCATTTGAATGGGTTTTGCTAATTGCTTTTATCACACTGGAACCTGTAAGAGGATTTTCCGTAAACAAAATGACAATAAAAAAATGAAGCGCTTTTGTTGGTAAGTCACCTGGCAATTCCGTCTGGATCCTCAACATAGCTGTCAGCAGATGTGAGTGACTCCTTAACGTCCAATGCCTCTAATTGCCCTTTATTTCCCCTCTGTTTTCCTTTTGGGGGATTTATTTCTCAGTTGATGGGATGAAACCCGAAAGCAGGTTGTGGTGGAGTGCGTCTCCAGTCAGCACCAGGGAGAATGAAAGGGCAAATTAGGACGGTCAACATGCAGCAGGAAGAGAAATTGTATCCTGCCTCCTGCCCTGTGCTGTGGTTGCGACTGATCTCTCCCCATCCCACTTCATCCTCATATCATCACTTCCTTACAGCTCAGCTCATGCTGGGAGCCTGCTGCTTCTGCACACCGAAGGGGCAGGGACTTCAACACTTTGTTCTTCCCAAAGGCTCATGGTAGCTCCCTCAGTTATCCATTTGTATCCATCTTCTTCCCCAGCTCTTGCTCAGTATACTGATCATCAACCTATGCACTCACCTTTCCCCAGGATCATATCATTATTTTCAGCATGAGGATAGTATTAGGTTTTATGAACTTCCTAAGAAAATATGATTGAATTTTTTTAATTTCAAGCCCCAAGAATGAGATGGCAGCTGTTATTCGAACATACCTAGGAGTGGACAGTCTCCATGAATCCCAGGTAGACCTGTGCTCTGGCTTTTGAAGAAAATTTACATTGAATCCTAACGGAGTTTACTGAACTATTGAATTTGTAATTATTGATGTTTATGAATTTTACTAGGTTTATGTTAAATCAAGATATATTGGGAATTTTTTTGTCTAGCTTGAAACTTTCTCCTTGAGCTACCCTGTAGTCCTTTCTTTGACTTGGTCAAGAGCAGCTTGAAAGCTTCTTGCCTTTCCTGCAACACCTGCCTTCTGCAGGACTCCTTCCTTCACCCAGGGAACGGATTAAAGCCGTCACTATTCTCTTCATTTATATAATTCTGTCATTGCCCTGATACCAGCATAATCTTCTTGACTGGCTGATCAAACTGATTTTCAACAGTTTCAGACAGAGTAAAAAATTAGGGCGTTTAAGTCTTCCTTGATTTTTCTGGCAGTTTCTCTGTCACTCAGTCTAGCATTTTCTTTATCTCAAGTCCCTTTTGTTTTTTACTGTGCTTATCTTCCTCCCTATAAAATATCTACTACAGCTGGCATTTTCTAACCTTTAGGCCTCTAATTCTTCTAATCTCATGTTAAAGCAGTTAACATGTGATAACAGACCCTTATCAGACTTTGTATTATTGCAGTGTTCGACATGACTTTTTGGCCTTACTTTAAACAGTTGAGGTTTTCCATTAATTTCAGCAAGCCCAGGATTTTACCTTAGGTATTTGCTCACACCATAGAGCTTCTGCAGTGGCTGCAGTTTTATCATATAGCCAAATGAAATAATCTCTTCTGTAAGTTATGTGTGTAGATTTAACATTTTTGTGATTCATAACACATCAGTAACAACTGAAATACTTTTGCATACAAAAAACTTCAAAATCACAGCAAATCCTGATGTTTTGGGCTCTTGAAAAGGGAACAGAGCTCTGGTTTGTGGTCCCGCTTCTACCAAGAAATGGCTTTGGATTTTGTAACAGAGGGAGGTTTGCATTTTTACTCTGCAGGGTGAAAATACACAGTAGTTATGGGTGGTTTTGGGACAGTCACAGTCACTGAATTTCTCAGCGACATTTTAAACACCAACAAAGTTTTGCCAACCTGGCCGCCCTAGATGGGGTTGTGATTCGTCCCTCTTCTCACGAACATAGCTATGCCTGCAGAAGCCCTCCAGCAGTAGCAGTAGGACTTGGGAGGCAGGGGGAATTGCTGTGGTAGCTCTTTCTGGTTGAGGAACCAGCTTAGTGCATCTGTTTGAGGCATGTTTGCTCACATGGCATTTACTGACAAGCAGGGCAGTCCAGGCCAGACGGGAAGGAGTGTAAATCTTGATGCTAAAGACGTGCAGGCTGACCATGTATGAGTTCTTTGCTTGTGCTGGACCTCGCCTTCACCATCTCACCATCTTTAAATGGTGACTTACCTCAGCATCTAAAGGATAATACTTGAAAGTTTAGTTGCAGTTCACAAGAGTTCCCTTATGTTGTGATTCAGTGAATTGATGAAGCAATGGCTTCCTTTTAAGCCTTTGAATACCTTCCGGTTTCAGTGGGACTTGAGCTTGTAAGCTGAGCAGAAGCTGAAGTTTTTTGACAGATCAGCACTTTCTTGCTGATGGCAAATGTGAATTTCTGGTTTGAATATCTGGTATGATACAGAATGTACAGTAGTATTTCCTTGCCTTAGTGCTACTGATTCCTGCGGGGGAAATGTGGTACTAATTTTATACTTTGAACAGAATTTCAAAGCTCAGTTTTGATACGGTTAAAATGCCTTTATTCATTGACTCTTGCAGAGTTTACAATTCAGTATCTGCAATGCAATTTTAATCACAGAAAAGTTCATGGAAGATGAGACCACTTCTTGTTGATAACTGAGGTTATTTAAAAATAGAACTTTCACTTCCATCCAAATATACATGCTGTTTGACAGCTTAAAAGGCTGGGGCTGGTTCTAGGTTTCCTTTCGTATCCAATATTACATATATCTGAATTGTATGGATTGCATAAAAGTGTAATGGCCACATGGCCTGATCATGAGGCAAACTTTTTTTTCATGTTCCTAACACTCTGAAGTGGTGACTTGTCTCTCAAACTTCTTTCTGGGTCTGTAATGCTAGCAGCTCCATGTGGCTAACCAGAGCTGGCACAGTCACTGTCCTCTGCTAAACCCACCCCTTATTTTTCTTTCTATAAACTGGCACACTTGTGCTTAACCACATCTGCTGACGAGTCCGATCCGGTGTTTTCCACTGGGATGCTAACCTTTTAAAAGCAATCTGAAGCTTATTCTCCTTTCATAAAAAAAATGGGGAGCTGTAATTCTGTTAACTTATACAAAGCAAAAGTATTGAAGCCTTTAGAGCCTTTTTTCATGTTTAAGCAATAAGATGCAGAACACAGTCAAGGACTTCTGTCTTCCAGCTGCGGACCACACAGGATGTGAATTTTCTGTAATCGTGATGACAAAACTAATCACATAGTCACTAAGAGTGGCAAAGTGGCTTTTGAGCCACAAAGACTTTGTGATGACATAGTATTTTTTGTTTGGTTTAGGCATCTGGAAACTGAGATAGTACTTCTTTAACAAAATCCATCCTGAGTTTGTGAGCGAGTTGTCCCATGAGAAGCTCCTCTGGTAACCTTCAGCTACACAGAGCTGGCTGCAGTTTGTTATCACTGAATTTTTAAGGATTTATTCTGGTCACTTTAGCACAAGATAGTTCCTTCTAGTATGAAAAAAAATGTGTTGTGGGTAGTAAAAATAATGGGCTTTTTCTGTTGTGAAATGTGCATGTATTCCATCCCACAGAAACCAGCTGTGAGGGGAGAAGGAAGGCAGGCTGGGGGAAATCCCAGCATACACTCCGGGTGTGTGACAGTATCCGGTATCTGGGAAGTGAACCTTGTCCTACCCCGCAGAGTCACAGTGAGCTTAATTAATTTTTTTCAAAAGAAAGGACATTTGCCTCATCAGCTATCATATTCCTGCCATTGCAATCACGAAGAGTGTAAGTCCTCTTCTCTGTTTCTTCATTACCATCCAGAGTATCACTTCTCCTAATCCTGATGTTCAATCCTGAATTGGTAGCTTCTGCTTCAACTTCAAAATCGTTCCTTTTTTAGCTAGGCAGTTTTTCCTAAATTAATGAGGACTGTAAGCAAATGGGAAGATAACTCCCAGGTGTATGATGGAAAAGGTGTAGGGTAGGTAGTTTAATTGGGGTATAATAGGTGGTAAAACTTTCAGAAACAAAGAGAGCTCATAAGAAGAGAATGGTACTCTGAAAACCCTAACCATCCGTTGATTACTACCAGATTCAAACGTTACTGCAATCTTAGCATACTAATTAACCACAACTGATACATTATGGATGCTTGTAAATAAGTAATTTTCTTTTAACTCTGGTTTAGCTCCTGAAGATACTCTTTTAGGTGCTTATTTTAATGTAAGCTTTACATTCATGTAACTGTACTGTTTGGTGTCAAAAATTAAACTTAGCTAAATTGATAAGTGTTTAATGATACATATATTTTAAATACTATCAATACATAGGTCTTGTCAGCCTACAGCTTTATGACAATCAATAACTTTTAAAAGAAAAAGATCTCTTTTTTTTCCTTAGAACTGCTGCTTTATATTGGTCATCATTTTCTTTAGTGTCAATTACCATTTATCGTCAATTCAGTCACTTGGAGATCTTTGGGTGAAACTGGAAGCAAAGTCCAACTCCTATAAAGTGAGTTTGTTTCTTACTAATGTGTTAATGTGTTTTCTGAGTTCACGTATGGTCTTCTGAGCTTGCATTTTTCCCTTTCCTTTTTTTTTTAAACAAAAAAAAGTGTTAGGGGAACCAAATGGTTACCAGTCTTTGGCTTTCTTTAGATTTGTGGTTTGACTCCCCAGTGTGGCTGTGCTGCTGTAGCTACGGCAGTGCTGGAAGCCTGCTGTGTGTGTGCTGTATTGATGATCTCTAAATCGTATCATCTGTGGTTGAGTGCCAGCTGCCCACCAAGTGCTTCTTGGTACCAGTAGGTCATCTTTACTCTGTGCCTGCAGTGATGGAGCCACATTGGGGCTCAAATCACTGTTATATCAACAAGACCTCACTGAAATAAAAATGGTGAGTGTTCCCTGCTGAAGTTCATGGAGAAATTCAGTTTATTATTGCACAGTCATATAGCATTACAGGCTGATTAGTCAAGAGTTCAACAAGGAGTTAGTCCAGACTTGGGATTCCTGGTCTGGGCCATCTACCATGTTTCACTGCTTTGTGTGTGAGAGCACCTGGTGAATACCTCTCCCTAGAAAGCATAGGTAATTCCTCATCCTCATGCTAGTGCCAGGAATGCTGTGAGAATCCAGCCTGGTTTTTATGCCCTTTGAACTGTTTTTGGACTGATGGACTTTGCTCACTTCACTCAAGTCACCCATTTACAGCAAGGATTCAAATGATGCCCGGTATATCTGGCTCTTGCAGAGCAGGGGGTGCCTCCCTTGCTGAGCAGGGAGCATCCTAATATGTAAGGAGGCTCTGTCCATTTTTTCTGTGTAATTAGAAAATTATCTGGGTGGAACTCATGTATAATTAGGTAGGATCACTTGGATTTTCTCATGGTTGAAAAGTAAAGGCTCTCTCACAAGCAAGAGTAACAGAAGATGGTTGATGTAGTATTAAGAATACAGTCATTTTATCTTGGCTTATTAAAAGTGGTGACTGCAATAATTAATACGTTTTTAAAGTAAGAAAGAATATGGAGCAAAGACATTCAGGCAACTTGTTTTTAATTCCCCTAAATGTACTCTGCTTCACAAAAATTACTGCAAGAAGTTGATAAGTCTTTTTTGCTCCACAAAATCAAAACAAAATTGCTTTCCATTTTTCAACCTGGTGCTTCTGCCAGATTTGTTATGTTGGGAACATGATGTGGTGTAAAAGGCATCTGTAACCTCAGGCTCTCAAGAAGAGGCCCATGTTTTATACATTATTCTGTTCTTTTCGATGGATACCTTCTAGGAAATGTCTTTGTTAGTTGTTCTTTTTTCAAGTACAGAAATACTGCTTCAACGTGTTCTGTGCTGAAATGTCAGCGTTGTGCTGTTGTGTAGGTGGTAGTATGTATTATACACAGTTTTCAAAACCTGAATAATCAGTGATGTGCATGACTTTGCCAGGGAAAACAAATGGCTGTGTCATTTTGATTTCGGTATATCAAGAAAATGTAACCTATAAAAGTTAATTAGCATTCTTCCAGAAGGGGGTTGTTTAACTAACATCTTTGTTTCCATGTTTTCGGTTTTGTCAGAAGTTGGAGGGGAGTGTTTTATTCTGTTGCTAATATATACTCATAGATTTGCAGAGTATTTCACGGAGTTTTAGCTACCATGCATCTGTCCTTCATTTCAGCGAACGGCTAGATTTTCCACTCACTTGAACAACCACTTAGATCCACTGAAAATTTTTGTTCTGGTTTTCATGTAATTTGTAAAATAGTTTTTAGAAATAAAATTCCCTTGAGCCTGATGGTGTTCCTGTTATCTATCAAAAGGAGGTTTTGCCAGCGATTTTAACAGGAGAAATCCTGCCATTGTCATTGAAATCCTGACTGTCTGCGTTGCTGGTTGCTGCCGGGAGTTGATAGAGCTCCACCTCTCACAGGTTGGGTTCTCTGGTAGGCTCAGTTTTTCCCATTTAACCTGGTTATTATGACATTTGGCTATATTGGATGCACAGAAGTTTCTGGTCTGAAACAAAACTGAAGTTTGAGCACTCATAATACTGAATTAAGTAATCTCACTTTATTTTTCTGTATAACTCTGCAATTTGTTAGCCTTCCTCCACCACTTTAGAAACTAATTGATAGAAGATGAAGCTGTTTGCACACCATCATTACTTAACTGTGCTAAGGTAATTTATAAGAATTGGAGAACAGGCTTCTCATGAACTAACTGGTTTGATAAATTCTGTCTAGACTGAGGTCTTCCCAAGGCTAAAAAAATCAAAGATGAATAAAATTGTCCTTTCATAGTAAAGTTATATTGGTAGCTTTACAAATATTCTAGCAATGGAGGTGAGGTTTTACTTCTGAATGTTAATATTTACAGAAAGTGTTTAAGAAAAAGCAGTCAATAGAGAAGTCTGATTTTTATTTTAATGTGGCCCTTATAGGAAGGATAATCCTCAGAGGCCAGATTTTCAAGCCTGCTAAGCCTGCTGAGATACACTTGCTGCGTACCAAATCCTTCCTTAAATGCTGAAGTTAAGGTGGTCTTTTGGAATACCTGGCTTCTTTTCCACTGCTCTGTAAATGCACGCTGGAGACTTTGGTTTGGGAGTCAGCTTTGATATGGTGTTACTAAGCTATATATTGAAATGCTTGGTGTCCTTTAATGCAAAACCTGGTGGCTAGAACCCATTCAGAGACTTCGGCATCGTAATTGCCTGTGAAACCGCCTCTCCTCCTCACTTAACCAAACCACAGGGACTTGGAGGTCCCTGGAGCTGGGTGAGAAAGTGATCAGGAGCAAATATGTGAAAGATAATGGGATTTATTAGTCACAGTGAGGGAGAACTGAACAAATGGTGGGCTCTGTGGCAGGGAGGGGGACTCGGGGCAAAGTAATTTGAGAATTAATGGTAGATAGAGGGCTGTTGTTTCCAAATTACTGTTGTTGAGAAGATGTTTCTGTGCTGCTTCATTATGCTTAGGCCTGTTTTGAGCATGATCTATTTATTTTATCATCTCTCTGATTATAAATATAAGAGCCTGTGAGAGCATCTACTCTGACCCTTTGCTTGAAGTGGGCTTCAGCATTTCACTTGGCGATGCCATGCCAACATGTCTTTGCAGAGTATGCATCTTCCAGACCAGCCCCCTAGCTTTCCTGGTAGCCAGTTCCTTTTGTTCCTCATCCTTGTGTTTAAAATACCACATTTATAACCAGGGTTTCTCGTTTCCTCATCACTAGTGGTTGCTATGTGTTTCTCCTCTTAAGATGAAAGCCTGCTAAGGCTCAATTTTTTCACTTAAGACTTAACTGAGTTTTTGCAAGCTTCTTCCTTTAACTGCATGGTGGTTGATTCCCTTCCCTCTTTAGAGATGGTGTCTTTGTAAGAGGTTTTATGGGCTAAAACCCCATTTATGTCTGACAGCTGGAATTCCAGCCACCCCAGGCTGATTACTAATATCCTTGCCCATATGCCAAGCCAATATGCTTTCTTACAAAGTTATGTTCTTCTTCTTTTCATGATTTCTGCTGTTTCTAACTTGCTTGTTCTCTCCTGTCATCTTTAGTCCTACCAACCACATTACCATGTTTTGAATTTTTCCCTGTGAGGGCTCCAATTGCCCTTACTCATGTGTAACAAACTAACTGCCTACAGGCTGGGGGTTGAGAGAGGTTGTTACAGAGGATTATTAAAAACAAAAGAGAATGCCCATTAGAAGTAAAGGGTGGAAGTTCTAATCCTTAAGGTAAGACTATTTTTTTCCCTTGTATCCACAGGATATGCCTTTCTGTCCTTAGCTTTTATTAGCAAATATTGCCTTCAGTTCTTTACTGACCCAAGTTGTATAGTTTTCCAAACTTTAGTACCTTGGCTAATAGAAATCTATGTCGCCTTGAGGAATTTTAAATCACAGTCATATTTTCTTTTTCTGTTTTTTCCCTCCCAAGTTACAATTACTAGGCTTCCCCATAGCATTTGGAAACTGTGTTCTTTAAAGCTGTTGACTTGGGAACTGTCCACATTGGAAATAATGCAGGACATGATTACTGATTACTGTAATAGCAGCTTCCAGCCCAAAGATGTATTTCATCTGTGTATGACTGTATAGTTACTCTGTCTTGAACAGTGCTGATAAGAGGTGGAAACTCTAATGGTGTTTTCTGACTGCCTGTCTGGCACCCAAAGAGAAGCCTCTCACAGCAAAATAATTTTATTTCATGTGCGGGATACGTGCATGAGGATGAGTGCATCCCTAAAGTGTGAGAAGAGCTTTAATAATGATGCACAGTTTCCTTCTTATAACCCCTTCATCCCCAAACCACTCAAGTGCAGAGCTGTAGCTATGAAACTACAAAGAAACTGGGCAATACTGTAGCTTTGTTGGGCCATAAGGTCTGCAAACTATATACAGTCATGAGCTTCCATCCCTCCGTGCTTCTGATGCAGGATCCAGTGCAAAGAGCTGAGGCTTGGGAACCCAGCTAGGCAGCCAGGGCATGAAGCAAGCCCGGAGACAAGCTTCAGGAGCTCTCAGATACTTTAGCATCTGCCCTGCTTATTGCCAGAGCCTGTTGTGAGCCCTGCAGTTCCTGTGCTTTTGCACTGCCCTGCAGCCTCGTTGATCTGAAATGGCTGCAGTAAGGGCAGCTGTAGTTCTTGCAAATGAGACTGCTTTACTATTGATACTGTGTTAATGCATGTAATTTAACCATTTATTTCAAGCTCTTTCGAGCTTTCAACTCTAAGGAGTAGGTGACATTGTAAAAATACTCAAAATAGATCACTAACAGTTTTTTTTTTCTCTGCTGTCTTCATACTGTACTATGCTAATGCCAGATATACTATAATAGGAACAATTGTAAGGCAAACACAGTAATTTCATTTAAGATCTTAAATGATGTGGAGATTTGGTGAGGAAGAGAGAGAAAGACTGTTTCCAAGGTCTGGAACTGGGAAAAGTTTTTCCTACTGAGACCAGGGAGACGGGGTGGAAGGATGGGGAGCCTGCCAGTGCCAGGAGAGACAGGCAGGAGGAGAGTGTGGTGCAGCTTGTGCAATGAGCTAGCACTGATTATTTGTAGGTATGGATGGGTTAATAAATATTTGAACAGTAGCAAAGTTGAAAAATACTGTCCCATATGCACAAGCATCTCATGGAGGTGGGGTAGACTTTTGTGCATGGGCCTGGGAGAAGGGGGAGGATCTGGAGGTGGGAGGAAGATGAACACTTTGGTTGTTGGGGTCAGGCTTCCTGCAGGCTTGGATTGTCCAAAAGTACTTCAGAAAAGCCCTAACACAGACAAATGTTTGTGTGGTGAAGGCACAGGGAATGGACACAGAGATGTCCTCAAAGGCTTGAGAAGATTTGTGTTCGGTTTAATGTCCTGTTCCTAAAACGGTGAATTATGAAGGGGAAAATGCACAGTAGCAGATGACTAAAAGGAGGTCATGGAGGTTTGGTTGCTTTTGTATTAGTATAGAATATGTTTAAACTTTCTGTTTCTCTAGACACATTTTCACATTCTGGTTTATCATTGTGTCAGAGGATAACATGAGATCTTGCTGTATTTGAGTTTGAACCAAGAACTATCAAGAAGATTTCACAGAGGAAAAGAAAAGAGGATTTTCAATAAGATGGTGAACACTTTTCCAGGCTAAATGTTCCATCTTACCTAGCAAGTGACCTCACCCAAAAAACCCCAAAAGTTCACATTTCCTTTGCCAAATAGAAAAAATTTTGATCTCTACCTAAATAAAAATTCAGTACAGTATCTCATACAGTTCATAATGTCATTTTACCTCAAATAATGATGAAAAATGAAGAGATAATAAATATGTATATTAATGCCAAATGGCATGAGCTTCCCTTTAAAAAGTTTTCTTGGGAAAGCCAGCAGACTTAATCCCTTCCAGTACTGACAGAACTGGAGCTATTGCTCTATATGAAAATGGTTAGTAACTATAAAATATGTCTATCTGAATTAACTGCAGGAAATTAATTCCAAGAGAAAGGGTTAATATGTCATTATTACAATAATTACAAGTCTTGGAAAAAGAAGCATTACTAAGTGAGAAAACAAGTGTTGCATTCAGTTCAAGCTCTCTTTGAGGGGTTGCATTTCTTTTTTTGAAACTATTCTACACTTTAGTTCTGTAGTTCTTACTTCTGTGTTTTCATGTGAGGACAAAAAACATACCTTCCACAATGAGCCCCTACTGTAATAAGAATTACAGAAATGTGCAATAGTGTCTTTATACTTCTATAGAAGTGTAACATTTATTTTTATCTACCTATATATATATAATATTTAAAACTAGTCCTTTCTCTCTTGTCAGTGTGCTGTGCCATATGGTGCCGAGCAACATGCCAGATGATAAAAATATTCCTAGAACATATGATATCATCAGTCAATTCAAGAGGGGTGAAACTTCTTGACCAAAGCATTTGTGGCTTTGATACATTTTCCTAGGTGTAAAGTGTATATTTTGAAATGATGAAGTGTGTCCAAGAGGTCTCCTTTTATGCAAATTCTAAAATACTAGCTTAGAACATTTTGCTTGTTAAAAAAGGTTGAAACTAAAGAAATTTTGTTTTAACAAAGGAATTCATGGCAAAGTAGCAGTTCTTTTCATAGCAAAAATGATTCACCTTCTTTCTTTCAATATATATCACTGATAGCTGCTCTGGTGTTGGAACTGTGCCACGGGGAATGGCATCTCTCCATCTCTCTTCTCCACTTGCAGAGATGACGGAATATAGTGCTCGGTCAGAGGATGTTCATGTTTAGTGCAGACAGCTATCTGTACATGCTTGGGAAAAGACTGCCTGTGCCCAGGGAAAAAAAAAAAAAAAGACAATATTAAGTATTATGGTGTTAACGCTGGGTTTTTCTTACTTTATGTTGAGCTTGTTTCTTGTTTCTATCTGTTTGCACCAAACACCAAAAAATGGAAAATTAAGTGTTTTCTACTGGCAGGGTGACTTGTGGTCAAGTGGCCTGCTCCAGGTAAACTGCGGGTGTTTCTTTAGAAAATATCACAAGGATGCTACAAAGCAAATAGAAAAGAAACATTATAAGCTGTAGGGACAACATGGTGGGAAAAGTGGCCTTTGCGATGGGGTTAGCAATATAGACTGTAAATAAACTTACACGCTAGAAGTGCCTACACAGACAGTGTCTTTAGCTGCCTGCCAGTTCTTTGTTCATTTGTGTCTTTGTCGTGGGGGGAATATTAAGGAGAAAAGCCTCAATTTCGTGTTAGGACCTAAAAATTGTGCTAGTTGATTCAACAAGATCATCTTCATGTCAGCAGACTCTTCCTGCTTGTCTTCCTTAATGTGTCTCCTTACAGTGTTCGTGTCTTACCTGAGAGTCTCCTTAGTCTCAAGTCTAGCGTTCCTGGGTTGTTGTTTTTTAGACGCACCTTAAAACTCAAGTGCATATTGCGGCATTCTCGTTCTGTATTCAGTGTTACAGATTTCAAGTCCTTAAGTCATCCTTACTTCCCCTCCCATCAAATATCTGTCAGGGCTTTGACCTATTTATTTGTAGTCAAAAATTGCCTTACAGGAATTCTTGAATATTCCAGGACAAAGATCTCAGTTATACAAGACATATCTTAAAAGGTAGTGTCTGGTCTGATTGTTATAATCTGATTTATAGAATGAATGAATGAACTGGGCCTGAATGAAAAGTAACATTCAGAAGTGTGGTTAAAAATTTTTTGCTCAGGCTCAGACACCTGATGTTACAGTCTCACTAATTCTCCAGTCATCCATTAAGTTACCAAAGAGATAGGATGTGTATTTATAACTAAAAACATGAAAAAATATATATGTGAGCAAAAAAAATGTAGAGGTTTTTTTGTGCAATGTGAAGAGGGAAAAAGGGATGCAAAGTAAAATTTATAAAACAGGGAGAAAAGTGTAAATACTGTCACAAATTAGTATCTGTGTACTAGCACGAATGCTGTTGATGTAATGGAAAAAATATAGTCCTAACTTCCAGTTTGTGCTTTCCACCATTGTTTCCCTTTCCTCCTCTTTGTTATTTAAGGGTTCTCCATAACAATTTCTTTCAAACCATGAACCCATCAGTAATTTGTTTTTGCAGGTTAACATACTTACAAATTATTTTGTAATAGAATATCCTCATCAGAGGGCAGATTTATGAACAATCCTCCTCCCTTGTGCCTCAATTTTTTTTGGAAACTCAACCACATACCTAATTTAGTGCTCTTACGGTGACCGATTAGTTTGGTGAGGAGTGCTTTGCCTTGTGATTGAACTCTTAACCTCTTGAGAGTCTCCAGAGGTGTATCACACCACAGGCATTTTAATGACTCAGGCACTGTATGTTTGTTTGGGTTTTGTATGTTTAATGCAGAACTAAATGGGGTCAAGACCAAGAACTGCTTCGATTATACCACCTTTTAGGATTTGGGCTTCTCTTCTGGAGAGCTGTATTTACCATGCCTGTGGTATCACTTTACAGCTGCCACTCATGGCTGGGCTTTTCTCAGTATCAGACTTGCTTGTGCTCATCATTGGTGAAACAGGGCACATTTTTCCATGTATGTATTTGATAATAATCTACTAATTCAAATTTTGAAAATGCAGCCATCCTTCTTGTACCTCTTCTTCCCCAAACCAAGATCAGACCTACAGGTCCTGTCTAATCCAATGGTTCAAATATGGATATGAACTTGCCCTTTGCCTGAAACTTCTGAGTAGCACTGCTGAGCTCTTCTAAGCCAAGGAGTCATGGTTTTAGCTGGGATAGTTAATTTTCTTCACTGTAGCTGGTATAGTGCTGCATTTTGCACTTAGTATGAAGGTAATGTTGATAGCACACTGATGTTTTAGTTGTTACTAGGTAGTGCTTACACTAGTCAAGGACTTTTCCAGCCTCCCATGCTCTGTGAGGTGCACAAGAAGCCAGGATGGGAGGGGGCACATCCAAGAGAGTTGATCTGAACTGGCCAAAGGGATATTCCATATCATGTGACGTCATGCCCAGTATATTAACTGGGGGGAGTTGGCTGGGGGAAGCAGCGATCTCAGCTCGGGGACTGGCAGTGTCAGTCAGCGGGTGGTGAGCGGTTGCAGCACTTGTGGTTTTTTTTTTTCTTTTCCCTCTTTTCCCCCAGGTTTCATTCCTCTCTCTCGTTATTTTCTTTTTTGTTATCATTATCATTATTATTATGATTATTATCATAATCATTATTGTTATCATTACCATTACCACCATTACTATTTTATTTTAATTATTAAACTGTTCTTATCTCAACCCATGAGCTTTCTTGCTTTTGCTCTTCCGATTCTCTCCCTCGTCCTGCTGGGGTGGGGGGAGTGAGTGAGTGGCTGTGTGGTGCTTAGTTGCTGACTGGGGCTAAAACACAGCAGTCCTTTTTGGCGCCCAACGTGGGGCATGGAGGGTTTGAGATAATAACAGTTGCTAGTCACAGCATCAACTCTGTTCTCAATATTAGTTTATCCGATCTGCACCATGGTCTTGCTTTTGCTGTACATGTTAAAGATTGGTGTTTGTTTTTGTAGTCTGCTATGCTCTGCAGTGATTAGCGATGTTTCGCCTGGGAGTTGTTATTAAAACACTGGCCTTGAGTTTTATTTGGTATCTGAAGTTTATATTGAAGCCGTTACTGTACTTCGGGTACCACCTCATGGAGACAATTACCAATTATACCTCCTCCTCTGAGAGTTGTTTAATGGAGGAAATACAGAATGGCACTGTAGTTACCTTCGTTTATAGTGTATCCTCCTTCATTACAACAACTTTTGAGCATCTTGAACATCCTTGGGTAGTTAAGATATATATGTTGGTATTTCTTTGGCAGATTGTTTCAGTTTTGTCTTAAGGTTAATAAGCAATTTAAGAATATCATCCAGAGGTCTGCCCCAAGGCTTGACAGTTATGAGTGGCAGGGCATGTGGGATAGTATGGGCAAATACCTAGGACAGTGGGCATCTCCAGTGTTTTGGAATTTCACCCCTGAACAAGTACACAATCCTGAAAAACTAGTAGAGTATTTGGAGAAAGTATGTTGTCACCCTGACAACTCCAGAGAGACACAGATCACTGCAAGATGCTGGGGCCTGGCCCATGCCTACTGAGCCCTCTTCAACACTATTCAGTACACCCAAGGGGAAGAGAGGGACTCTGGATCTAAGAAGACAAAGGAAAAGAATGTGACAGGCACCATGGCCACTCCAACTCTGGTGACAGGCACCGCAGCCATTTCAACCCCAGCGACAGGTACTGCAGCCACTCCAACTCCAGTGGCAGGCACCGCGGCCATTCAGTTCCCCACGACAGGCACTGTGGCCACTCCAACCCCAACGACGGGCGCTGCAGCCACTCCAACTCCAGCAACGGGCACTGTGGCCACTCAAACCCCCACGACAGGCACTGCGGCTGAATCAGAGAATCAACCCATCCCAGTATCAATCGCCCCTATACAAAAGAAGAAATCTTGGAAGAGGAAGTCAATTTGTTTAGAAAGAGATGATGGAAAACCAGGGCCATCATGAGGAGAGGAGGAGGAAGAGGAAGAACTCGTACAAGAGACGGAAACTACCTGATCCCTGTCCTTGAGTGAGCTGTGAGTTATGCAGAAAGATTTCGGCCGTCGTGTAGGTGAACATATTGTCACCTGGCTGCTCCGATGCTGGGATAATGGGGCCAGTAGCCTGGAATTAGAGGGGAAGAAAGCCAAACAACTGGGATCCCTTTCTAGGGATGGGGCATTGACAAAGCGATTGGAAAAGGGACACAAGGCCTCAGCCTCTGGAGGCGACTCCTATCTGGAGTGAAAGAAAGGTATCCCTTCAAGGAAGATGTTATATATCGCCCAGGAAAATGGACCACCATAGAGAAAGGTATCCAATACCTGAGGGAATTAGCTGTGCTTGAGGTGATTTATGTTGACCTGGACAATGAACAGTCATCCAAAGATCCAGATGAAGCCCAGTGCACACGACCCATGTGGCAGAAGTTTGTACAGAGCGCACCGTCATCCCATGTAAACTCATTGGCAGTAATGTCCTGGAAAGATGAAGAGGCACTAACGGTGGGGGATGTGATTGATAAACTGCGGGATTATGAAGCACGTCTCTTCCTCCCTCATCTCAGCTGTGGAGAAATTGTCCCAGAAGGTTCAGCAAATCAAAGAAAATATGTCCTACTCCCTACCTGTATGGACCAGTATCTCAGCCATTAGGAGTAAGCACCCCTCTGCTCAAGAGAGAGGATACACACCATGGGCCACCCTATGGTTTTACCTGCGTGACCACGGAGAGGACGTGAGGAAGTGGGATGGAAAACCTACCTTGACCCTAGAGGCACGGGTACGTCAGTTGAAAGGAAAAACAATCACTCAAGAGGGGACCTCCAGGAAAGTTGCTGCTTCAGTTTCCAGTAAGCAGCTCCCCAGACAGAGGAGCAGGAGCACTGATTTTATTTGTGATCTTAATAGAGAGACTTCTGATTCCCATTCACAAGAAGTGAGTTGCGAATTCTGCAATTGGGACTAGATGGGCCCTGCCTCCAGCCAGGTGGAGGAAAGGGACAACTGGGTTTACTGGACTGTGTGGATCCGATGGCCTGGCACATCTGACCCACAGGAGTATAAGGCTCTAGTGGACACCGGTGCACAGTGCACCCTAATGCCATCAAACTATGTAGGGCAGAACCCATCTGTATTTCTGGAGTGACAGGGGGATCCCAAGAGCTAACTCTATTAGAGGCAGAATTGAGCCTAACCGGGAATGAGTGGCAAAAGCACCCCATTGTGACTGGACCAGAGGCTCCGTGCATCCTTGGCATAGACTACCTCAGGAGAGGGTATGTCAAGGACCCAAAAGGGTACAGTTGGGCTTTTGGTATAGCTGCCTTGGAGACAGAGGGAATTAAACAGTTGTCTTCCTTGCCCGGTCTTTCGAAGGACCCTTCTGTTGTGGGGTTGCTGAGGGTCAAAGAACAACAGGTGCCGATTGCCACCGCAACAGTGCACCGGCGGCAATATCGCACCAATCGAGACTCCCTGATTCCCATCCATGAGCTCATGTGTTGACTGGAGAGCCAAGGAGTGATCAGTGAGACCCACTCACCCTTTAACAGTCCCATATGGCCAGTGCGGAAGTCTAATGGAGAGTGGAGACTAACAGTAGGCTATCGTGGCCTGAACGAAGTCACTCCACCACTGAGTGCTGCCATGCTGGATATGCTAGAACTTCAATATGAACTGGAGTCAAAGGCAGCCAAGTGGTATGCCACTATTGATATCGCTAATGCATTCTTCTCAATCCCTTTGGCAGCAGAGTGCAGGCCACAGTTTGCTTTCACTTGGAGGGGCATCCAGTACACCTGGAATCGACTGCCCCAGGCGTGGAAACACAGCCCTACCATTTGCCATGGACTGAAGAACATCAGAACCAGCAGGTGGATCAGGCTGCTAAGATTGAAGTGGCTCAGGTAGATGTAGACTGGCAACATAAAGGTGAACTATTTATAGCTCGGTGGGCCCACGACACCTCAGGCCATCAAGGAAGGGATGCAACATACAGATGCTCTCGTGATCGATGGGTAGACTTGACCATGGACACTATTGCACAGGTTACCCATGAATGCGAAACATGCGCTGCAATCAAGCAAGCCAAGCGGTTAAAGCCTCTGTGGTAAGGAGGATGATGGTTGAAGTATAAATATGGGGAGGCCTGGCAGATTGATTATATCACACTCCCACAAACCCGCCAAGAGAAGTGCTGTGTGCTCACAATGGTGGAAGCAACCACCGGATGGCTGGAAACATATCCCGTGCCCCATGCCACCGCCCGGAACACTATCCTGGGCCTTGAAAAACAAGTTTTATGGCGACATGGCACCCCAGAGAGAATTGAGTCAGACAACAGGACTCATTTCTGAAACAACCTCATAGACACCTGGGCCAAAGAGCATGGCATTGAGTGGGTGTATCACATCCCCTATCATGCACCAGCCTCCAGGAAAATTGAACGACATAATGGACTGTTAAAGACTACACTGAGAGCAGTGGGGGGTGGGACATTCAACCACTGGGATACACATTTAGCAAAAGCCACCTGGTTAGTCAACACTAGGGGATCTGCCAGTCGAGCTGGCCCTGCCCAGTCAGAACTCTTACGTACTGTGGAGGGGGATAAAGTTCCTGTAGTGCACGTAAAAAATATGCTGGGGAAAACCGTGTGGGTTATTCCTGTCTCAGGGAAAGGCAAACATATTCGTGGGATTGCTTTTGCTCGAGGACCTGGGTGCACTTGACGGGTGATGCGGGAGGATGGAGGAGTTCGATGTGTGGCTCAAGGGGATTTGATTTTGGGTGAGAATAGCCAATGAACTGAATGGTATGCTGTTAATTGCTATATGATATTGTATGTCACCATTCCTATGGTTGCTATATGCCGTATCAATGGTATCATAGTAAGAATCTCCCAAATTAATGAAGGATGAACTTTGATTGAACCAAGCAAAGTGCAGTGGTGATAGAACAAAGACTGACTTCAGCATGCAACAATCCAACACCACACAGACCATCTCTCCTGCCTTGAAAGACTGTTACAATAGATGGATCCCAAAGTTATGGACTAAATGAACTCAGTGGACATTTGTGGACCCTCTACAGACATTTTACAGGGGTGATCCGTAGACTAAGGGGATGATAAATGATATCTGTGTATTTTATCGAAGGATGGGAAGGCGGGTGGTGGTTATTGAGATTGTATTGGATAGTATGGGACCTGAGCATGACATAAATGGTATGGAATGGGTGGATACTGTCATGGTTTTAGCTGGGATAGTTAATTTTCTTCACTGTAGCTGGTATAGTGCTGCATTTTGCACTTAGTATGAAGGTAATGTTGATAGCACACTGATGTTTTAGTTGTTACTAGGTAGTGCTTACACTAGTCAAGGACTTTTCCAGCCTCCCATGCTCTGTGAGGTGCACAAGAAGCCAGGATGGGAGGGGGCACATCCAAGAGAGTTGATCTGAACTGGCCAAAGGGATATTCCATATCATGTGACGTCATGCCCAGTATATTAACTGGGGGGAGTTGGCTGGGGGAAGCAGCGATCTCAGCTCGGGGACTGGCAGTGTCAGTCAGCGGGTGGTGAGCGGTTGCAGCACTTGTGGTTTTTTTTTTTCTTTTCCCTCTTTTCCCCCAGGTTTCATTCCTCTCTCTTGTTATTTTCTTTTTTGTTATATTATCATAATCATTATTGTTATCATTGCCATTACCGCCATTACTATTTTATTTTAATTATTAAACTGTTCTTATCTCAACCCATGAGCTTTCTTGCTTTTGCTCTTCCGATTCTCTCCCTCGTCCTGCTGGGGTGGGGGGAGTGAGTGAGTGGCTGTGTGGTGCTTAGTTGCTGACTGGGGCTAAACCACGACAGACCTACAGGTCCTGTCTAACCCAATGGTTCAAATACGGATATGAACTTGCCCTTTGCCTGAAACTTCTGAGTAGCACTGCTGAGCTCTTCTAAGCCAAGGTGATCAAAATGCTATTAAGTGGGCAGGGACGAAATCGTTTTGCAAATATGATCCACTCCTTTCAGGAAGACATAAGTAGCTGTATGTATTTAAAAGCAAAAGGTCTAAAAATGATTTCTTAGTGGGGTTCTGGTGCGTAAAAATACTCTTCATCACTAACTTTAGGTTGAAGTAGGCCAATATGCCAGAGCAAACAGCATGGATGTGATTAAAGGCTGAAATGATCTGTGCTTCCATTTACTTCAAAAAAGAATAAAGCAGTATTTAGTAATGTTATACAATAATTTTTTACCTTCTTTCTGAGAATCTTGTCATTACAGTAATTTGAGACTAGAGAGCATTATTGTCCATACCCTGCTGATGAGGGGACTGAGGGGCAGATACAGACTTTAAAGATGCTGTTAAAAAGAGTTTCTGGGCTCTGGTCTGGCATGGGGCTGGGTTGTGCAGCCAGAGTTAGATGCTACGGGAACTGTGTCTGATCCTGTGGCAAGGGCATCTCCCTTGCATCAGATTGAATAATGGGCACTGGCCACTGCAACTGAACATTTATTCATTTGCTGTCTTACTATTGTAACCTGCAGACCATCTCAATTAATTTACAATCAAGAAGAAACAACACAGTGGGAACAGAAACACTATCTAAACAAGTAGGAGCTAACAAGGCTGTGTGATGCTCCCCATAGCTCTGTGGCACTAACCTGCCTGTAAACCATCTCAGCAGCTGCATTACAGCACACGCTACTACCGTGTAGCCTCACCTAGGCTGCTTCTGGGCTGCAGCTTGCTCGTTTGCCATATAACATACCTAAAGAAAGCAAATCAGACACCGTTTGCTGTGGTATTGTTATTTTTTAATATTTATGAAGCAGTTCATAAACCTTATCAACCTTAGCTAACTACACTGTAAATATTTTCAGTGGGGCTCTACACTCTCCCTAAGTGGTGAAGAGTAACTAGAGAAGGCAAAGCTCAGAAGTTATAGGTAGTGGTGAAAGGGATTTGTAGGCTCTTATAACCTTGAATATTCGTTCTCATAAGAGATCACATTTTCAGAAGGTAAAGAAACAACAGTTATGTGCACAAAAATATGCATGCTTGTATGGATTAGTGCAGTTGGTTCACTACACAAGCAAATGCATATTTCAGCACCTAATTACCCCTTCTGAAGTGTAGTTATGCAATGTATCCACCCAATTGCTATAAACCTGAATGAAGATATAAGCTGCATATAGGTTGTTTACATTGCAAATCTCTGCCTCTTTTAGAAAATCTAACTTTTACTCACTTCATATGAGCAGCTCACAGGCTTTTAAGAATTCATCTTAACAGAAAACAGATGGTTTCAGAAAGCTGAAATGAAGAAGGAAAAGGAAGAAATTGAAGATCAGAACTAAAACGTATAACATTAAGTGAAAGCTACCATGATAGATTTTTAAAGACAGGGGATCGCAACAATTAGTCTTGTGTCCTGGCATGCAGGAAAAAAGAAAGTGCTAAAGACGCTTTTAAAGAGGCAACTTTATTTTTTTTTATCAGGGAAGTGTTCAACAAAAAGTTGCAGAGCACAGATTAGCTTTCTTTCTTTAATTTTCTATCTGGTTAGGAGGTATTTTCTGTTGGCAATACCTAACTCTTCCCTAAGACCACCGCCACTTGCAAAACCCCACATTTCCTCACTGCGCAAGACCCTGGGGACTCTTGTCTCAGTGCTAGGTGAAAGAGGACATCATCTCTGAGATGAGGGAATGCAGACTTCTCTGCTGTCTGCAAGAGAGCCGCACCTTTCTGCTTTGCCCAGCCTCTGTCTCCAAAGATACCTCCTGCCTGTCCAAGGCTCTGTGGATTAGGGGAACCTCAAAATGGCACTTAACAGTCCTACTGCAAAAATCAACTGCCCGTTTTAAATTAGTAGGAAGAGTAATTTCCTCTTGCAGTACCAATATTTCCTTACTAAAATGAGAGAACAAGATTTAAATATAGCATAAAACTTCCAATACCATGTAGTATTTCTTGGAGGACTGTGTTTGCTATGTTTATTTGCCTCAGGGGTAACACTTTTTTATGTACATTGTGAGGCTCAATAGTCTGGCAGCGGCAGCGCTCATAGCTGCTTTTCTTGATACTGTGCATCTGTCTCTGTTGTGATGGTATCTATAGCAAAGCTGATAGGAGAGAAATAGTGAAGATGTCTCTGGACTCAGTTTTTCAGTGTTGCTGTAGTTAGGTTTTCAAAAAGGTTGTAATCAGCTTCAATGTAAGGTAGAACAAATGCTAACCTTTTTTGTCCCTGGCTGTTCTTAAGGAAAGAGTGATGAAAAATACCCAGAGGAAATTTTGCTGTAAATACTCTGAGGATTAATTAGTGCCTGTTGTCTCCACATGGATATGTAATCCTTTTGGGTTTGTGTGAGAAGGATCATATGCACTTTATTAATGATCAGTTTTTGGTCACCATAACCTTTTTTATTGTTTGAAACTTATGTTCAGTCATGAACTATTGGTCTTTTCATAGGAACTGGAGGCAATCAATGTGAATATAATCTATTTTGTTCATATTTAATAATTCATATTTATTATTTCATATTAATAGCTCCACTAGGTCACTACTGTCATTATAGTTTTTTGTACTGGAAGTTCACCTTTAACTGGCTGATATAAAAATGGTTGGTGTAGCTTCTCCTTTCCTCCTTCATTTCTACAGGGACTCATTTCCAGTGACTACGTGATGCTGGTGTTTCCACCTGTGACATGTGGACTTCCAGAGCAAAGCCTCAGCTTCCCAGTAGAGGAATTTTTTAAAAGAGGGCTCTATAAATTGCAGTGATGGGAGAATATTCAAATGGCAAGATAGGTGGAGAGCTGATTATAAAAGCTTTTTCTTTTCAAACTTCACTCATGAGCAGGTAATTCCATTTTAAAAATACTCAGTTCCAGAGATTTTTCTTTTTATTCATCCTCAGAAAGTTGCTGTTTGCAAACCACATTTGGTTCTCAGTAGCAGACAAGCGTTAGACAGCTCTCTAGCAGCAGTAGAAGAAGCACCATTATTGCATATCTCCATAAAGATGTAGCTATTTATTATTCTTATTGGGGGAAATATATATCTCTACATATTCTCTGTATCTTTGTATACCATAGAGAGAGATATATTCAGAAAAGGGCAAGTTATCCACATGGCTGATTAAAGCATACTATTTCTGTTGCTTTTCTTTTTCTCGGGTTATTTACATAGCACACTTTGGGATATATACAGGAAAAGAAAATTATTTCCTCAATGGAATTTTTTGCTCAAATTCTCCACTTATTACCCCAGTGCTATTCATACGCCTGTTCAGAGTTTTGTGCCTGTATCCATTCTACAGTTTCTGAAGATACCAACTCACTTCCAAAGCCAGATGAAAATATGGACTGGAATGGATCTACTTGCTGGTGAATATAAAAAGTCATAGCATTAATACAGAAAGCAAAACATAGTATGTTAGTCCTGCAGTAGTATAGGACTACACCTAGTGAATAACTATGGGTTTTCAATAGCAAGAGCAATGGATTCATTATATGTTACGTGTTTGGCTTTTAGTTGGTCTGGGTCAGTTCTTATTGAAATCACTGCTAAAATCAGTGTCAGCGTTGAAGAGCCTGACACTGAGGTCCTGTTTGTGTGATCAGGTGGTTAACTTTTGCTCTGGATGCTTTCTTATCCTTGAGTGCCCACATGGAGAACTGGTCAGGACTAATTGATCTGTTTGGAGTTCATATCCTAACTTGTTCATGTTGACTGTGCATAGGCAAGTTCTGAAAGCTTTTGAAAACAGCAGCAGTTAGCACTGGCTTGTGCTGGAGGCAGTGCTGGTCCTACCTAGCCCAAAATAAATGGTGATAAGATCATTATGTGGAATGGCATTCATCCCCAGAGTCCAAGGGCAAAATCCTCACTGGACTGAACTCTTCGTTCTTGTGCTGTGAAGCAGCTTGTGTCCTTGGATTTGCTAAGAGAGGAGCATTTCCTTTGTTCCTATTATTCCTCAATGTGGGTTACGTTTGCTTGTGGTTAGCATAAATATTAATGCAGAGTACCTTCCTGGAGGTTCATCGAACTGCATGTACATTTGGGGAAAGGGAGCACTTCTAAAGCACGGTTCATCTCATTTTGAGTAAGTCTAAAACAGATTAGACAAATTGCAGCTCGAAAGGAGATAGCTAATCCAGATGTGTCCTTGTGTGTCTCTGCCAGAACTGCCTACATACATCTAGCCAGGACTTTGTTTTTCTTGTTACTCTTAAAAACTGGTCATTCTGATAGCACATGTGCCCAGCGTTTCAAACTGGATTAAAAATATTCTGGAAATTTGGTAGCCAATTAACTTTGCAAAGACTTTTCTGTTTTTTTAAGCTCTCCTGAGGATAAAACTCATTCTATGTGAATGTCCAAAGTACAATTGCTTCTTGATTTGTAACAGCTGCTGCAAAAAAAGGAGTCTTTTACATTAACAATTCTGGGCAGACAGTCAGATTTTAAATTCTGGACTACTCCATTCTCTCTCCCTGATTTTCTCAGGAGACCAGTGAATGAAAAAAAGGGAAAAAAAAAAAGAGACATTTGGATACATATAAGATGTTGTGCAAACCGACAGGCTTTGAGCTTTCTGGAGGGATCCAACAAGTACATGAAGACTGAAAATCTAATTTGGAGACACAACATTATAAGACAGTTCAAATGAGGAAAGAAATTAAATTTAAAATTTGATTAAAAATTTTACTGGTGCAAATATTGTTTAAAAAAAAAAGAGTTTCTTAGATGGTCAGTAGAGGGCAGGCATATTTTATTTCTGAAGAACCTTTGCCCGCTACTCTGTGCAAAGAATATTTGTTCTATCTTCAGATTTGAGGAGTTTAAGTCTACTTTGTCATATTACAGTGATATAAATCACCAGTTATAATTTAAAAAGACATTGTCAACCCCTTTGAGGAGCTAAATGTCCATTTTAAAGCAATTGGAGGATATGAGTTATGACTACAGGCATTTAATTTCTGTGTTTAGATTGTAAAAACCATGGTATAAAAAACCTGAAATATTGCCGCTACCAAGTACTAGAGAAGAATCATTTCTCTGCTGAATTCTGTAAAATGCAGTAGTTCTTTCTGATGTGATCTACTATATCACTAATGGGGTGGAAACACACTCTTGAAAGTCACGATTGTTTAAATCTTCAGCTCGGTAACAGAGATTCTTCTTGAAGATCTGACTAGCCAAGCGACTTTAAACCTAAAGGAGCAATGCCTCTTTTAATTTCTACCTGCCTTCCTTTGTAATTGAAACACTGTTTGTATTTCAGTTGGACAGAATACCTAACAGGTTCTGAATACAGGATAAAATCAGTGTCATATCTGATTAACTCAACAGGAAAAATTAAAGCGGATTTAAAGAAGCATTTATCCTGAATGAGCCTATTCTTTCCCAAATATATTTTAGCCTTGAAACAAAATGTAGACAGGGTCTTTTCAGGAAACACATTAATATAAACATATCTCTAATATTGTTATGGTATACAACTTTTTAAGTCTTGTAATGAGGGTTATTCTTAAAGAGAATGAATGATAAAATCATACACATTGATGATGACTAGGAATTTTTGTTAACTTGTGTGTAAGTCTGCATACGCATATATGAACTCTTATTTATGTGTATGATCAAACTTTCTACAGTGAAGCCACACAGGTAAGTAGCAGTAACATGAGAGAAGGGTTATGTCATCTACCATTTCTTTCTATGGCTTGACATTTCAATTTCTTTCTGGCAAGGTTGATGTTCACATAGACACCTTTAATTAGGATCAAAAATGGTTTGAAGGTTTGTCCCAAAATATGCGGTTCGCATGCACTTTGTCCTCTCTGTATCCATCAAGGGAAAGTCTTCATTACATTTCAGAACTATGCCAGCTAGAAAAAGTGAATGCTCTGAAAGATGTTGGCCACCAGCTCCAACTTCATGGGCTTTGGACTTCTCAGTTTGGGTACCACGTTGCCTTCATTACAACCATGGCTTAGACATGTGTGACTGAGGTACAGAGGTCCTTGAATCGCACTTGTAACTGAAAATGAAACCAATTTTGTGCGATTACTTTCATTCTTTTTGAAGAAGTGATGCGGCCTTATAGGCAAAGAGCTGAATTTTTATGCTACTCATGCCTTCCAGATGGTCTCCGGGATTAGTTTCAATTTTTCGTTCTAGAAATTAATGGAGGTACATATTTTCTTGCAATCCAGCTAGATACTGAGATGATGAATCTCTGTAAGAAATGAAAGCTGATTGAAGAGATGCAAATGTTAGAACCTTCAAATGATTTCAATCAAAATTGGACTTGCTATCATGTGGGTACATGTTACTAAATTAACTGCAATTTTATCTACTTGTATCTTTGTTGTAGTCATCTAGGCAGATGGAAGAACTGTCCATATGCAGCCTATATCATATACAAAATTTACAGGATATACTTTATTCTAATCTTGCACTTAACCCCTGAATGATCTAATGTTATGTTTCCTATGAAATACTAAGTATAAAAACTGAACTTACTGCTTAATGCTTTTAGGTGACTGGATTTCACAGCACTTAGACTGGATAGAAAATCTAAAACTTTATCGTGTATTGTTCTGTTACGATGATGACACTGCAGCAAATATTTGTAGCCATATGGGTCTTAATAAAAAAAATGCTATTTCTGTCAATAATGCAATAACGTTCATCAAGCCAACAAATAACTTTCAAAGTTTTAATGCATAAGCTTTCAAAAAGGACTTTGTCCGTTAAAATCTCTGCCTTCGACTCGAGATAGTGAAACTGCTGTAGTGTAAATTTCAAGATTACTTACACTGACAACATCAACTTGAAACCTAGTCATTTCATAAAAAAAAGAGCTAGTAGTTTCAGGAAGTGTTTCTATTTCTATGTTATCTTGCCAGTTTCTGTAATTCTACTGTTATATTGTCCTCTTTAATGACTTCTGTCTCCTGTGTTGGACTACAAGGCTGTCATAAAAGCAGGGGAAAATCCATTTACGCAGAGTAACAATGAAACAGACTTTAAAAAAAAGATACTTTTTAACACAAGTTCCTATGTGAATTTTTTACATAAATTCTATTTTCATAAAGTAAACAGAGACTAGAGAATCTAATTATGTTATTAGCATCATTTACAAATGCAGACCTATTTATTATCATGTTAGTGCTGAGCATGATAAAAGCTGGAAATAATTTCTACTTCAAGAAATTGCATCTTGAAAATGAGATAAACAGATGGCCATAGAGGAAACAGAGATGAACAGGAATGGCCTGCTTGATAGTAGGTCAAAGATTTTCATCGAGAAGTACTGGAACAAGATCTTACTGAATGTCTTCAGTACCACCGTAAAAAAATCGGAACTGTTTTAGCTTATCTGTTTTTTTTAAGACTTAGGACCCTGGTGCATGTAGGCTGTGGTGTAGCATACATTAGCTGTCTACTACTATAGCCTCCTTAGAAACAGTATGTGGACCACCTAGGGTCTCCAGCAGCTGCAAAACCACTCATCTAAATAAAGCTGAGGAACAGCCATGACCACAGTCAAGTGTGAGCTGTCCTTCGGGACTGTTTCTTTCTGGTGAAGCTGCGTTCTGTGCTGTGGATGCTCATGTACATGCTCTCCATCTACACTCGCTTGCCTTCAGAGGTGCTGAAATGGCTATTTCCATTTCCATGACCCTTCTTGTGTTTTTCTCTGATGCTTTGTAACCTCCCTGATGCAAAGGATGAGATGTGTTGTAGGAGACATGAATGTAAACAACAGTATGGGAAGCTGAATTGAGGTAACTTGCAGATGTGACTGCAAGATGATGTTCAACACTTAGTTCAATACCTTTATAAAAGCCTGTATGGTTAAGAAGACTTGGAAGGGAACTAAGAAATAGTTCCTGTGCAGTAGGACAGGAAAAAATGCATGACAGAGGATGAGAGATGAGTCTATGGGGGAGGATGAATGTGTTGGAGACTGAGAGGGGTAAAAAGGAAAAGAAGTAACAGGAAGCTGGAGAAGAAGTGATAGGAAAGAGTTTGTCTCTTTTGTCTCTTGTTTGTCTCTTGCATAAAAACTTGTGCCTGAGGAAGACCTCCCTTGAAGATTAGCAAAATAAAAAGAACCAGGAAGGCTGACCAGGGAAACATTAAACTGGAAGCAAAACGGAGCGGGAAAGGGCTTGCTTTTTTTTTTTTTTTTTTTTTTTTTTGGCAACAGAATGCTCCCAGATTGCTGCTTTTTTTTTGTTGTTGTTCGGCTAAAAATCTCCTGATTTCCCAACTTCTCATTCTGTAAACTGAGGTGGGGTTTACGACCTTCCCGTCATATTTATTATTGTTGTTGCAGTACCACCCAAAGTCTCAGAAAAGGTCAGGACCTTTCTGGGAGAGAGGCTGTGAAAACAAAGATGATAAATTTTGTGTCCTGAAGCCTGGTTCAAAGGCTGTTACAAGCAGTGTGAAGACTCCTATTAATGTAAATGAGTGGTTAACATTTTAAATGTGCTAGAAGACTATGTGTCTGCATACTGCAATAATGTGTCATTAGGAGATGTAAAGCCAGCTCTGAACATCTGAGCAGCAGAAGTCTGAGGTAATTCATCCCAAGATGCAAGACTGAAGTCCTGGCCTCATTGGAGAAAGTGGGAGTAGGATTTTAGCCCTGCAGCTTCTGGGACAGGAATTAGCTCGAGTGTTTCTAAATGGTTCTTGCACTATAGCGATGTGGTGCAGCTATAGTGGTTAACTGCAAGATGGTCCTACTGTAGAAGGTTTTATTGGTTCGATCTTAAAGCATAAGCTATGTTTAATATAAACAGAAGCAGCCTGGCAGGGCTGAAGAAAGTCAGGCTTAGGACTTGTCATTAATTCCCTTGGTACACCTTTTTCCAGTTGCCAAGTCCAGTTTGGCCCTGGTTTGATCCCCCAGAGAGATGTTAGAACAATTCATAAGCACCTAGACAATAATCAGGTGATGAAAAACAGCCAGCATGAATTTGTCAAGAGCAAATTTTGTCAAACCAATCTCATTTCCTTCTTTGACAGGGTAACTGGCCTAGTGGATAACAGAGAAGTAGGAGATGTGATGTATCTTGACTTAAGTGAGGCTCTTGACACTGTCCAACATGACATTCTTATAGGCAAGCTTGAAAAATATGGCCTAGATGAAATCGCCATAAGTGGCTGCAAAGAGTTGAAAAAAGTGTTCTCAAAGAGAAGTTACTGATGGTGCTCTTTCCAACTACAGCAGGGGCAGCTCACCTAGCATCACTCACCGATCCCTTCCACGGGCAGTTCTGCTCTCTAATCCATCACTCAAAATGCTAATGAGAAAATACACTTTCTTTTTTTACAGGGACAATGGGTCAGGGGAGGGGGGAGGTTTGCAACACTTCGGAGGAATGAATTGGTTCAGAAGGATCTGTATAAAAATCAACCAGGTGAAATTCGGTAAAGAAGTGCAAAATACTGCCCTTGGAAAAGATACGGTAAATGCACAAAGACAAAAGGCGGAAGTAATTGGAAGGCAGAAAAGTGTCTGGGGTTTTAGGAGATCACAAGTGAAATATAACTCACAAAGGACATGCTATTGAAAATAAAGCACCTCTTTTTTCGGGATTCTTTAACAGAAGTGTCATGTGTAAGACATGGGAAGTAATTATTTTGCACCATATGGTGCTGGTGAGGCCTCAGCTGGAGTATTGAATCCAGTTTTGGGGACTGCATATAAAGAAAGATGTAGATAAATTGGAGAGTTTCCAAAAGAAATCATGAGGAAATGAAGAATTTTAAAAGCATGATTTAAAAGGAAAGGTTGAAGGAGTTAGGTTTGCCTAGAATATTTATTTCCCCTACCCCTTTTATGCAGCAGGAGGGTCTAGACAGTCTCTTGAGGTCTCTGAGAGTCCTATATTTTTGTAGTCCTAGCTGTAATATTGCCTATCTGAATAACATACTCATCTCAGTCATGATTAGTTGATGTCATAGCAGAGGCATCTTTAGAGATGTCATAGCAGAAGCATCGGAAAAGATCTGAAAGAGGAAGCAGATACTTGGAGTGGCTTCAGAGGGTCTCTCTGTGCAAGTACAGCAGTAAGGAAGATGAGTTTATTGGGGAAATAGAGAAGCCAGTGTTCAAAACTGATATCATTAGTAGTGTGGAGAAAAACTACTTTACACATGACGATTATTTTTGTGTGTGGCCACATGGATTTAAGTATCATCATTTTGACAAGTTGGTACCATCCTTCAACACTCAGAGCTTTCCTTCTGTAAAGTTTTCTTCACTGGAGATTTTTGATTGGATCCAGAATAATTTTTTCCTGAATTGAAATGCAATAGAGTGAGAACAATGTTTTTAGAAAGTAAAAATTATTAAGAAGGAAATAAGTCCACATTTACAATATATGGCCAGATTTATCTTTCTTTCTTTTTTATGTTTATCTTTCAATTCCAAGATACATCTGCTGAATTGTATCATTTAGACATTGGGGTGCTGGCAAAAATGATTGCTGGCCCTTGCTTTCTGTTTCTCTGCTTTTCTGTAGAGCTGTATGACACATACTTACATATAGCTACCAAAAAGTTCTCAACATTTGCAGGATTCAGTCCTGTGTGCTCCGCTGAAAGGTAGAGTTAGAGTAAGCACATCCAGAGTAACCGTAGAGCAGCTCAGCTCAGTGGACTAATGCAGTGCCAGGTATGGCATTTATCTTTGCTGCAGAAAACTTGTGTGATCACCGACAAAATATTAATAGATCAGTAGATAATGAATCCTTCTAAGCTGTTAAGTGAGGAATAATAAATACAACTCCTTTTTTTCCTAGAAGCCAAATCCTTCTATCCTGCCTCAAGAAGAGTTGCACTTTCCAAAGTGGTTTGAGGGAGTTTAAGCTTCCCCAAAGTTGTAGGGATTTGTGGAGCAAGTGGAAGTAGTTTTGCCTCCTGTGAAGGATAATACTGCCCAGACATCCCAGAAGGATAATACTGCCTATTCGTCATCCTTAGGTCAGGCTTTGTGGCCAGTGGAGCTGAGGAGCCATGGTCATGGCTGCACTTCAGCCTGACGTTCATGTCCTTAAAGACCAAGGTGTGCACAGCTATGTTCAAGGGAGCAGAGACCCTTGGCTTTGTAGTACCACAGCTTCTCTGCCTTGGAGGCTGCTAATACCTGTGACTTGGGTAGAAATGATGCGATGTCTGTACGTATGAGCAGAATCTGTATCACAGCTCATCCTGTGCCTTTCCCTATACAAAGCCTCAAAAGCATTCATGTTCTCCTGAAAAAAACAAGCAAAAAATCTCTGTCTCTTAGATACAAACATACACACACACACACACACCCTCTCCCAAAAAAAAGAAAAAAGCAGGACCTGGTTTAATCCACAGCAAACACCAGGCAGCTCAAAGGTAAACTTCCCATTCAATTACTAATTCATTGCTTTTGTTTGTGGGTATTGCAGTATATGTGAGCTTGCAGTATATGTCTGTGAGATTACCCACTGATTGTCATTTTTCATAGCGATGTGGCTATCCCACAGAAGGGATTAAGAGCGAAGCTGCCTTTAGCGCTTGCACTTTGCAGTGTTACAGAGCATGGGGAAGTTGTTTTGTGTGTGCGCGAGGGGAGCTGTATGTGGGTGCGAATTAATAGAGTTTTTAAATGTATTTTTAATTTTTATCTCCAAGCAATGCTCTATTATCAGCTAGATGATAAAATATCTTGAATAGTTGACTCTAGGGCTTTCACTAAACTGCCCATGAATGCTGAAACCATCTGTTTTTCTGGACGTTTGTCAGGGTGAGTGTGGCAGAGGCAGCTGTTTGAAAAGGGACGCTTTGGATGATGAACCAGCCCATTGTTTCTGAGCGATTCGCTTGCATTCAGAGGCTCTACCCAAGCGTACTATAGAGCAATCAAAATCAAACTATTGTTTGTCCCAATCATATTGATCTGAAAAGAAGGTGGTGGGATGACCGCATTGTAGATGCAAATAGTTGTTTAGAGCAGCTGTATGCTGGCCAATATGTACCACAGTAGGAAACCCACATGGAAGCTAGAGGGCTCCCTGCACCCTACTGGGGAAAGAGAAAAGATGATGCCAGATTGAACTCTAGTCTACAGCAAAAAGGAAGGCTCTGGACTGTTGGTATTGCTAGTAATTTGCTTTTTACAGCAATGGTTGACATTAACCCTGTAGTGCCTTAGTAATTAAAGCCAATTGTTTGGGGTTTTTTTCTGCAAGCACGTTGTGAAGAGAGTTTATCAAGAAGATAATTACCTAAAGCTACTGTAATGAAATATAGGAGCAATTGGATTGCTTGGATGTCAACTATCAATTTTCTCTTCTATAAAAATTAATTGCATTTTTGTTGTTGTTTTCTATGCGGAATCATTCATGCACTGTTTAAAGTTTTCATAATTTATTTATGATGATGAAAATACAGCAGCTGAATCGAAACATATTGTGGTGTTCGTTTCTGTGTTAAATATAGCTGTCTTATCTCTGCAGAAAGCAGGGGAAAAGATGATCTTCAGTGCATGTAATGAAGATTATAGCTTTTAGTTTAGAGTAACTGAGAAAGCTGCACTTCATCCATTAACATTTTAAGCTTTTTAGTTGTCCTTGTCACTTCATTGCATGCATGCTAATATCTCCTCATATAAAATTTAATCTGTTGAACTAAATGAAGGAATTAGTATCTGAAAGACATCTTTCATTAAGCAATTAACGAATCTTTCTAACAAATCTACAAAAGCATATGTGTTTATATTTAATAAGTATTTGTATGATCAGCCAGTTACAATACATAGATACATCTTTTTTGTTTGTTTGTGATATTACAAAATCTAAACTTACAATCAAGTCGTAATTACGCTTTAGCAAACGTATTGTAATTGTCAACAACTGTGGCTAGGGGACTACTGTCAAAATCATCACAGTCACATAAAGCTTAATATCTATTTCTTTGTGTAAGAATCTTTTTCCCTCTCTCTTTGTGATTCATGGATGGAAAGAATAGTAGTAAAGAATCTGCACTGGGAATAGATTCAAGGATATGTGTTTTTAAAATTAACAATTATGTATATGTGCATGTAGGAGGGAAGGAAACAAGAATAGGATGGCAGCCTGGATGAAAAGATGATCACCTGCACCAGCTGCAACATTTCCTTTCACAGCTTTGGAGCAGCTTTTCAAATGTATTCTCTTTTCAGGCTGCTTGCCTGATTTTATGAAGGACACCCCACCCTAACTTAAACTATTAGTAAACCAGTGTCAGCCTCTATGTAAAAAGTGAAAAATATAAGTAAAAATAGGGACATTGTCCTTTTGCCCTTGTGCCATTATTAACTTGTTAGGGAGTCATTTTCTTAGCAGGATATATGAATGCTTTCTTCTTGGGTTTCCTTCTTGTCTGAATTATTTTAGTCTTCACAATGCTCCGTCTGATATATAAATGTCCAGTTGCTGCAGCAGAATGAATTGTCAATTGACTAATAACTCTTTCATATGGAAAAAATATGCTACTTGATTTCTTTGAATAAGGTGGTGCTCAGGTATTAGTTGCTCTCTGATTTGGCCTGCTTTTATAGAACTTTTTAAAACTAAGTCTTCACTTGGATCATGCAGTTCTTTGGAGAAGAAGACTATGGTAAAGTGGATGACCAACAAATCATACTAGCTGCAAGTAATGGCCACTTTCTTGAGTGATAAGCAAACTCTGCATTTAAAAAATGATTCATTTTTGAGCACATACAGTGTATACGACTCTTCTAAGCATTTCCTTCTACTAAATAATAAAGAATTATATTCTTCAGAAATTTCTACCCTTCTGAGTACATGTGGGTCCATCCATATCAAAAACTCTGGGCAGTCAGCAAGAAAACTCCACAGAGAAAAATGGGAGGTGGGTAAGAGGAATAAACCCGCAAGTACTTACAAAACATCATACCTGCAATTCTCTCCCTGGGAGTGAGAGTGAGCCCCAGGAGAGGGGTGTTAGTCAGGTCAGTTAATGAATTACAGGAAGGCACCTGAGTGTTATAAAAATGAATTTGGCCAGTAGAAAGACTTGTTTTTCTTTCCAGACATATGAAGCAATGTTAAGACAGACAGTGTAGTATGCTTGATTTGACTCATTTGCTTATCTTTTTCATTAGCAGTTTGCTACCTGACTGTTTCAGAGCCAGCTCTCCAAGTGTTAAAATAACTCACCAGCTTGACAGCTATCATATATGTCTGGCAGTATTAACAAAGTGCAATCCTTGCCATAAAGTTTAAAAAAAATGTATCAGACACCTACTTGCTGGTTGCCAGAGGACAAACCTCTGAGCAGGAGAGAGAGGGGGGGAGATGCTGCACCAGCAGCAAAGTTCAGGGAGGATGAGGAGCCAAGACACCTGCTGTCTTCACCTCCTGGAAAGGGTGGGGTGGAGGAGTCCTGGAAATATTTGTTCGGTCTCCGGTAGTTCTCTGTGAAAGTCTGCTCAAAGTTTCACCCTTCGCGTCAGACTCGGGGTTGTGTTTGTCTTATCATGTGTTGTGGTGGAGGCCAAAGTCATCTGCTCAAGGATGCTTTCAGCTGTGTGCAGTGCAAAAACACTGATAAAACCCATTCCCATCCTGAAAGAGCCCTGGCTGCTCTCAAGCATTAGCAGCTTCCTTCTTTTTTAATCTTTTGTTTGCTCTCACACAGCTTTCTGGTCATAGGTTTCTATTACGCTCCTTTTTTTATATGCCTTCAGCAATTGATTCCAGTGCCTACTTCCAG
Organism: Morus bassanus; assembly: GCA_031468815.1. Classification (NCBI taxonomy): domain Eukaryota; kingdom Metazoa; phylum Chordata; class Aves; order Suliformes; family Sulidae; genus Morus; species Morus bassanus. Next base: position 130,318,873 of record CM062567.1, on the reverse strand, counting down.
TGCTGTTCTGTTTCGCCAAATATTTGTGATAATCATTCAGTTAAATCCAGAGATTCTACCAAGTGCAATTCCTGGATCCGCTTTACTTCAAATGGAATTACACAAACAGGAGCTACAGGATATCAGTGTTTGGTTATAGTCCTCCTGATGGAGAGGAGTATAAATATGTAGATAGACAGAAATCAGTGCTCTGGAAAAATGATTGCTGGTGTATTGCATGTTAACCTTTACCCATGATGAGTTTTCATCAGAAAAACTGTGGAGATGCACTTGGTTATCGGTGTAGGGTTGTGGTTTTACGCTGCAGTTATCTGAGGGAATCATTTGCCTATGGTCTCAGGCTGAACTAGACTCTACTGTGGTCAACACAGTGTCCCCATGTCTGCCATGCATTTCCTAATCCAGACATCAGTTGTAAAAGAGGACTATTAGTACTGTCTGTCTGTGTATTAACATTATTTAGCTGGTATTTTATTAGGAAAAAAAAGTGAGAGTTTCTTTTTTTAGAGCTATAGAAGACTCAGATCTTTAAATCTTAATGGAGACAGGGAAATGATAGTCTGATATAAATAATGTTTCTTTGAGGTGGGCACACAGAAATAAAGCCTGTTTTGCTTTGTTTCCCTTGGGATTTTAGTCATCTTAGTATAAAAATGCATACATCTGAATCCACCTTTTTTCTTTTCTTATTTTTTTGTTTTAACATGTGTTGTTACAATCCTCGAAAAAAATTTTTTTTAAGCAGTCTTCTTCTACTGGCAAAAATTTTCTTCCCAAAGAAGCATTTTGACAACGATACTGATTAACATCCTTTCACAAGGTGAATTATATGTTAGGCGAAAATGTAGTAGAGTTAGAGAATTTGGCACAAAATTGGAATAAGGACAAAATATTGTCAGAATTGGGTGCTGGAAGCCATATGTTTCTTTTTTGAAGGTGGGTCACGTTTTTAGCTGTGAAATTGCTAAGAATCCTCACATCACCCATGGACTTCAGGCACAGACAGGTTTTCACCACGGTGGGAAGGCAGGCCTGCCTGCTACCCCCAATTTGGCACATGAATTCGAGACTTGTATGACAAGGCATCTAATTTATCAAGCCTAATTTGTGGCGTGGAAGGACTTCTTTTACAGAGATTTGATTTCCAGTCTTCCTGTGGCAAACTGTCATTTTACTGCAAGTTTCAGAAAATGGGGAAGAGTGGGTTTGTTGTCTTATGTCTTTCTCTAAAGGATTTGACTTGGGAAGTTAAGTGCTTGAATACGAATTTCATCTTTATAAGAACACAAACAAGTTTGTGACTTTTGGTCCCAAGTATCATTCTTCTGTTTGAGATAACAGAGAAAGAGCGAAAACACTAAAAGAAAAACCCCTAGACTTCGCAACTCAACCCCGAATGAGCTTATTGGTAATTTGCACCCAGACTTTTGTGCCCACACTTTTGTACTAGCTTGAATAAATCTGCTGTTTTCACCTACGGCTTCTTCCCAGTGTATTTTTAAGAAGCCTTAATTTTACTATGCTAAATAAGTATATCTCTCTGTCCAAAAACTTGTCTCACTCCTGTACCATATAAGTTCATCTTTGGTTTTTTGGAATTTTTTTTTTAATTGTCCACTAAATTTTCTTCGAAATTCCAAGTGAGTTTCCTCTGAGATTTTTTGGGGGTGATAAAAATATTTCTGTTGACAATATGTGGATTGACAGTACTATTGTGTTTCTGTGTCTCATTTCTAGGAGAAATTAATAGCTCTTGGCCCTTGGCCTCCTCTGTGTTTTCAGTTGTGGAACCCCAGCACCCAGCAGAAATTCTTGTCTCTGTCCTGAAGCACATGACCTCTCAGCTGAGGCTGACAGATCTTCCATTACTGGTGTCCCACATTTCCTCTTTGTGATTTCTGGTCCTTCTTTTTGTTGCCAGTGCATCCTGACTTCATGTTCTCATTAACATCTTTATATTTAATACTTTGTTGGGGAAAGTATTAGACCTAACTACTTTTGAAGCCAGTCCCTAAAGTACTTCACTAGTAACCTCCTTCCCATATGAATCATTCTTTTTTCTGTGTAAACCACTGGCTTCTGCAGCCAGTCCCAGTTCTCCATTTAAACTGGTTGCGACAACTGGAGGTGCTCTGCTGAGTTCCAGGTAGATTAAGAGTTATTGATTTTGTTGGTTTAGTTTTAAAATAGTGGTTCTCCTAAAAAAGAAAGATTTAATGTCTAGCTGTCTCCTTTCAAAAATTGTTTCAAAACCTCAGTATCTCTAAGAGTGTGTAATATCCTAGGACTGCTTTTCCAAGATATTGCCATTAGAAAGGAATGGGTGTAATCATACTGTGCAACTCCTCATTTGTTTGAAGAGTGTATTTATTTCAACAAAAATTAGCACAGTGATCTTTTCAAAGTAGACTATTCTTGAGTTTTAATCTTTTTTCAGTGTTTGGAAATGAAGTTCAGTTTCACTTTACGGATGCTGTACGTCACAAGAAGGAGTTTTATGCAGCGATTTAGCATGCAGAATTTACATTTCTGAATGGTTTTTAATCAGAAACTTGTTAGTCCTGAAAGGTATCTTTCCAGCTTCCCAAGTATAAGCCAACAGATATGGATCCATTCACAATGAGAGAAAAACTATCCTACTTTCTTGCAAATTAGTTTTAAAAAAGGAGACTGCTTATGGTTATTAGAGATCCCATAGCAATCTTTGTCCCAGCATGCTCATCCAGTTCTACTTTAGATGCTTACCAAGTCACGTATCCCAGCCATCTCAGAAAATACCTTCCCCCTACTTTTATTTGCTTTAGGTTTGATTTGTTATTACATTCTTTATTTTATACCTTCAGCTGTCCATTGTTTAATTCCAGACCAGTGAAAGGAGCTTCTGAGTGGCTGCACTGCCATAGTTCTCGTGTATCTGAGTGGGGTCAGGCCTTAAAACAGAGATGGTCGCTGGCGTTTTCCTCAAGTGTGGGTGGCTCTCAGGCAGCTTTCTCATGCTTCGTTAGGGGGAGTCACTGACCATTCAGTTCCTATGTGAATTTTATATTTGGGAAAGTGGGTGATGTGGCATTTCTAAAGACATAGAAACTTTTTTTTATAGATTTATCAAGCAAATTTGATATTCAGTACTCACTGCAGACAAATACCGCACATTCAGTCCTTGATATGCATGCATAATAGCAATCAGTATTAAATGAGGAATGTGTACTCAGCCTTCAACTTCAAGTAAAGGCTTTCTTCTGAAATGACATGTTAGCTCTCTCATTCCAGCAATGAATGATTCAAAGTTTAATGATAGTAATGAGGCTAAATTAACAGAGTTTATGCATGAAATAAATATGAAAGGTTATAAATATCAATTTAGTTCCAGAATCTTAAACATTTTAGGTCAAAAAACTTCTGCTACTATCACTGTTTTTAACTGATAGATATTTACCTTCACTTCTATTTTAAAGCCAGTTTCTCTCCTGCACTGAACACACAAGAAATAAAAAATATTAATGGAAAATGAAGTGTAATAACATAGCACAGTGATGGTTCAAATACAGGGATAACCAATGGATGGTCATTATAGTAAAATAAATATTTGACAATTGAAAAAAAAAAAATCAGAGTTTTGTTTAGCCTCTTTCAAAAAGGTTTAGCAGTAAAATTTACTTTTTTCTTAATTTTATGAGAAATTTCACTAAGGGTTAATCGGGTTAATTCATATTGCCACTATAGGAAAACGATTAAAACAATTTAACTTGAGACTCCCCATGCCCAGCTGAACCGAGATACACTTTTTGATCAGAATGGATAATTTACCTTTAGGGGGATCACCATGTTATGGCATATATTAAGAGAGAGTTAAAAATGGTTGCCACAATTGCAGTAACTTTTGCTAAAATGGGTGTTGACATTGTTTATATATTGTCAGAAAACGAGTCAAAGTGTTTGCTTTATTAAAGGATAAATTCAGTGCTGTCATGTGAGGAAATGGGACTGCTCTTCTGCTCTAGATAGTCTATATGTGATGTCCAGTTTTCAGCATGATCCCTACTGGGGGCTTGGTGGGATGCATTCACAGACCCCTTATTTGACTGCAGTGGTATTTGTACCTCGATGTGTTTAACCCTTTGAGCCTCCAGGGAGTGCAAACGGGCATTCAGAGCAGTTCCAGTGTGATTTTTGTACTGTTTTTGTTCTCTCCCTGGTCACCTCTCCTGAGATGCTGCTCATGGTTTTGTGGAAATCACTTATACTAGTGCTGTAATGAAGACATAAAGGGCACCATTCATTCTCCTAAACAGAGATGTCTGTCCTGCGTGGCCTCCAGCTGTGGGTCCAGAAGGATGCAATTCTCCCTCTGTTGCAGTGTCAGACCTGCCAGCTCTGTGTGAATGTGAAATAAATACCATGGAGCATCTTATGGTACTAGATGGACCCCTGTCTTGAGGCAGCTGAATTGAGCCTTGCTTGGTTACTTCAGGTGAAATAAATCAGTTTGAGCTCCGTTGACTGTACTGGTCACTGTTGGGGGTGAAGAGGGAGTGTAGATAGAGCATTTTTAGATACCTACATTCAGGTACCTAAATTTAATCTGCAGCCAAATCCCACGCACGCAGCCAAAAGCAGGGTGCTTACTGTCTTCTTTGGTATATGTGATACAGGCTGGAAACTGTTGGCATGCCACTCTCTTCCAACCTAAAACCATTGTGGCTCATACTCATCTTTAAATAAAATGTGAAATTCTGGTAAGTGAAGTGTGAGATACATTCACCTGTCCTAAGTTCGTGCACCTGACCTGTTTAAGTGGACTGTAGTTGTCTCTCTGCAATCAAGGCAGGTAAGATGGGTATCTCTACAGAGGAATTCAGCTCTTGAGCACCTGAATGGGTGCTAAGAGTGATACTTTTTCAGCTGTATAGGATGTGCAGGGCAATTAGGATCACAGAATCACAGAATGGTAGGGGTTGGAAGGGAGCTCTGGAGATCATCTTGTCCAATGCCCCTGCTTGAGCAGGGACACCTAGAGCAGGGTGCACAGGACCACATCCAGGCGGGTTCTGACTATTTCCAGAGAAGGAGACTCCACAACCTCTCTGGGCAGCCTATTCCACTGCTCCGTCACCCTCAAAGTAAAGAAGTTTTTCCTCAGATTCAGGTGGAACCTCCTGTGTTCCAATTTGTACCCATTGCCCTTTGTCCTGTTGTTGGGCACCACTGAAAAGAGTCTGGCCTCATCGTCTTGACACCCACCCTTTAGATATTTATAAGCCTTGATAAGATCTCCCCTCAGTCTTCTCTTCTCCAGGCTGAACAAACCCAGGTGTCTCAGCCTTTCCTCATGAGAGAGATGCTCCAGTCCCCTGGTCATCTTGGTAGCTCTCCGCTGGACTGCCTCCAGTAGTTCCCTGTCTTTCTTGAACTGGGGGGCCCAGAACTGGATGCAGCACTCCAGATGTGGCCTCACTAGGGCAGAGTAGAGAGGGAGGGTAACCTCCCTCGACCTGCTGGCCACACTCCTTTTAGTGCACCCCAGGATACCTTTGGCCGCCTTGGCCACAAGGGCACGTTGCTGGCTCATGGTCACCTTGCTGCCCACCAGCACTCCCAGGTCCTTCTCAGCAGAGCTGCTTTCCAGCAGGGCAGCCCCCAACCTGTACTGGTGCATGGCGTTGTTCCTCCCCAGGTGCAGGACCTTACACTTGCTTTTGTTGAATTTCATGAGGTTCCCCTCGGCCCAGCTCTCCAGCCTGTCCAGGTCTCGCTGAACGGCAGCACAGCCTTCTGGTGTATCAGCCACTCCTCCCAGTTTTGTATCATCAGCACACTTGCTGAGGGTACACTCTGTCCCTTTGTCCAGGTCATTGACGACTACGTTGAACAGGACTGGACCCAGCACAGACCCCTGGGGAACACTGCTAGTTACAGGCCTCCAACCAGACTCTGCGCCATCGATCACGACCCTCTGAGCTCTGCTGTTCAGCCAGTTCTCGATCCACCTCACTGTCCGCTCATCTAACCCACACTTCCTAAGCTTACCGATGAGGATGTTATGGAGACGGTGCCAAAAGCCTTGCTGAAGTTGATGTAAACAACATCCACTGCTCTCCCTTCATCTCCCCAGCCATCACAGCAGCTCTGATTAATACCAGTGATGATCTTGAGGGAAAGTCTATGTAAAAATGCCTGTCTGAGCTAGATTAACTTGCACCCATGTTCTGAGGTGGAAACATCCTTGTTTAGGTTCCTGAACAGGGTGATCTGGGATGAATACCTGCAGGCTACTCAACTTCGTGACTTCAGGGCTTTCTTCCAGCCCTGTGTTCTCTTGTCGTTTGAGTTGCCGAAACCTTAATTAAGGTTGCCTTCTTACAGTATTTTTTTAAAATATGTTCTTGGAAATGTTGGACTGCTTGTGAGTTTGAAGCAAATTAACAATACTTCTTTTTTTCCCCCTGTAAAAGCTGTTTTACAATATGTCTCTTGTAAACTTGCAGCTTTCTAAGTTTCTGTATCAGAATTTGAATTGATCATGGGATTTGACAGATCATATCCCATTAGCTCTTTGGCTTGTAGGAAACAGCCCTTGACCTATTTTTTTAAGCTTTATTTCATAAATGTTTTCAAAACTGTCTTGAAGATCAAAAAAGCAGGGTCATTCATTTAAATTTACTTTAAAGACCAGCGGTTCATGGCTAATGAATGTATGGTTTATTAATCAAATGTATGTAGCTGAAAGAAGCCAACTACAATTCACTTACAATTGCGATTTTACCCTATTTTAACGTTATTTTAATGAGCTACAGATTTGAATGTGGGCTTTGTTCATCTGTTGCTTCCACTCAATTGCAGTTTCACCCTAAGAAGACACAAGACAGATTGATCAGGCTTCCAGTCATTGTGAGACTTAAATGAAGTGAACAGGGCCTTATGTTTCAAAACCAAGTGAGAGGATTAAAGCAACAAAAAAAAAATCTCCTATGTTATCTGTCTGCTGTTCTTAAATTTGATTAAGCTACTTGCCACTAAGCACTTTTGGTTTTACTGTAAATACAGCCTAGAAATAAATTTTCATGGCCGCAGGCACCAATCAGCAAGTGATACCATGAATAATTAGCACTTAGAAACACTTGTTCATGTTAGAATATTTCTTTGATTGCCATTTCCAAAAACACCCTCAGATAATAGGACAGTACATTTCTTTAAGGTCTAATTGGGATAGAGATCCATGCCAGCAGTTACAATAGTAGTATAAGCAAAGTTTTCCTTTGGAGGGGGCGGGGAGAGGGCAGGGAGGAATGTAGTGCAAGTTTGTATTTAGTGAGAACAGGAAAAAAATAGTCTCAAGTTAAACTATAATAATTTGATGTATCTATATTTTATTTTTTAAACTGCATCGTTCAGTTTTGGGCTATAAAAGGCACTTTTGAACCTGAATATGACCATATCTAATATTCTCTTCATAAAATGTAAGCAGATTGCAACCACTATGTACAATAATGAAATGGCCTGTGAAGACAGTGTAAGCAAGAATTCTGTATCCTACTTTATTCTTATTCTACTTTATTCTTAAAAGATCTCCAGTTGGCTTGAGAATGTCTGATAGGGAGTAGCAATCCTTGTGAGTTATACTGAACATAAACTCTAGGAAGAGCAGTGTAGAAGCATAGCTCAGTTTTATAGACTTTTGCTCTGGTTTGTATGTTTAACTTTTGACACAAGTGTGTTTGAACTGTGAAGTCCATCAAGAAATACTGTGAAAATATTCATCACACTAGTAATAATGTTGTATTTTTCACATATGTTTAATTTACCTGTTTTATAATTAGTTTTGATGCCAATTACACATTTCTATATTTGGTGTACACTTTTTTTGTTCTAAATTGCCTTTTGAATTTTGCATGAAAAAATGTTAAGTAGCAAAGCAATCTAACATATCTGTGCTTGATCCCACATTTCTTGTGTACCCAAACTCCCACCCTACTCTAGGGTGACTTTCTGTGCAAAAAACCCCTGCCTGCAGATTCTGGTGGCCTGAGTGATGTGGGGTTGTTACATCAAATTACTTTTTAACTTAAGATATTAAATGAGAAATACAGGATATAAGTTTTGCTAGCGCTGAGACATTTTGCAGGGTTTAAAAATGCTTTTAGAGTGGAAAACAGCTATAGAATCCCTTAAAAGAAATGTTTTTGAAAATTGACCTTTATATAATGCTTTGACTACATTAAGTACAAGCACTAACCGATTAGTGCAGTATCTCCATGGAGCAGGCTAGATTTACAGCTGGTGAAACTGAGGCAGAGAAGGAAAAAAATGGACTTTCTGATGTACTTAAGCATATCTTAGGTGATCAGCATCACTACACAGCAAATGAAGTGCAGGCTGTCATAACTGTGCCACTGTTAATCTAGCTAGAGTGAGAGCAACGAAGGGTGGGGAAGCTGTGTCAGCGTAGTGGTCAGCAGAGAAACTTGGGGGGCAGCCTAGGTATGTCTTCACTGATGTTGTCTGTAGTACCAAGATGAAAGCTAACTGGGGTTTGCCTCGCTAGACTGTGAACTGTACCTTCATTCAATATCCCAAAGACAAATGCAATACAGAAACTGTAAGATTATGATCAGATTTGGGAGTCCCAGACTCCCAGATTTGCATGGCTTTCTCTTGAGCATTCAGACTCTCCTTGTCTTGTCTAAGTGTTAGACTAATGTCTATCAGCCTCAGGAATTAAATGTGTGAGAATGAACACATTGATAAGAAAAACTAATTTATAATCAACACTGAGTCTTTATGCAAAAATTTAGAATAATGCAGGTCTTAAATCTGTCTGATTCCCACACATTGTTTGTTTTAAAATAATGTGCTGCATGAAGTACATTTTTTGTGTTCTAAGGAAATGATTGTTAATAGACCTTTGTGTTTTCTCAGCCTTTATGTGTCCATACGTAAACTTGAGGAACCGAGTTCTGTTGTGTGCATCTGTGTCTTGCTGAAATCAAAGGTGATTTCATTTTTTTCAACGCAAACCAGAATTTAGGCAAAAAAAATGTTGGTGGTGAATTTGAAGCACAAACATATATTCATCTTCTGTATGTTAATTTTTATGCAAGTTGTGTGCTATTATTTAAGAAGAAAGCTTTAAGAAATATTTGCATATATTTTAATAGAGTCAGATTACTTTATCTTTCATAAAAGTATATACAAAAACAAAACAACATAGTGTGATAAAATTTTGTAAAGCATTTGTGGGTTCATTTCCTGCAGTGCAGGGTGTTTGGCGGCATAGTCAGTGCATATTTTTGTATAGCTTCGCAGCGTTAAAGAAATTTCTCTTGACATTCAGTATATGTAAGTAACTAAGAATATAGTTCATTTCATTTAGTGTTCAGTCATCTAAAATCAAAGCATTTGGGATATTATTACTTAGCTCTGATATAAATGAGTAATCTACTATGTATCAAGCTTGCTCTGTTTAAACTGAAGTTTCCAAATAGCACAGGTTACCATCTGTATTTTTTCATATTATTATTGCCCTCATAATAAGTTCAAGGTGAGGTTTTCAGGCAGTAAGCTGCAAGTCAGTTTTCATATAAACACTTTAGAAAAGCTATCTTGACATCAGCAGCTTATGCAGTCTTCCATCTATAATGTAAATGACTACACCTGTGTTATTTTTATTTCTTCATTATTTTGCGGCCGCTCATTTAAAAATGTTTAAAGCATTAAAAACATCCCTGCAAATACGTGTGAAAGGAGACAATTGTTCTTGTAGGAAAGGCCAGGAAAACCCACAAAAGAGGCCACAGTGAGTCGATAAACATAAAGGTCCAGGAGGTATTATGATGAGGTTCACAGATACTGTGTTCCAATCAAGCTCAATAAGCTCTGAATTCCTATTATGTTTCTCAAGCCTCCAAAAAGACATGGGAAGAAACCAAAAGTTTAAGTCAAATAAAAAGCACTTAAGCCTAGAGCACATGAATGTATAGCTGGGTAATGGAGCTTTCATCTCCGAAATAAAAACAGTTCAATTCAATTGGAACTGAAGTTTCTTCCCCCTTTGAAAAAGTTTATTTTAATGAGTTTCCATTTTATGCGTGGGCTGTTCTTTAATCGATGCTGCTCCATTGAAGTTTTACCCAATGAAGACACAAGACAGATTGTCCAAGCTTGCGGCTATTGTTGGGAGTTGATGAAGTGTATGGGCCCTTATGGTTGATAACAGAAGTAGATGGTCAGAGCCAATAAATAAAACTTTAACTCTGATTGTTGGGTGCTTTATGCTGAAAAGCTTTCTATTACCATGAATCTTTGGTTTTGAAGGACTTGTGAACCCAAAGGCAGCTCATAGCTCTGTCACACAGACTAAGTCGGTCAGACAAGCAGCAATCTGTCCTATCTGATAAACCCAGTTTTGTCTTTTAAATTCTAGACTTCTCTTCAGGAATCAACATTGTTAATATCTTGACAGACCATTAACTTCATAATACATGTATCTGCTGCCCTGTTGGTTTATTATAAAAATTTGATGTTTGCGGAAGTTAAATTGTGCTGTTCTTGATCAGGTTTTTACAAAGCAAATATCAGAAAGAACAATTTTAACAACTGGAAGCCCGTGCTAATGTTTGAGGAAATTAGTAAATTAGTAAAATATTTTTGTGACAGTGCTGAGAGTCACAAGTGCAAAAGAACCATAAAAAGGTTCATATTCAGTATAGTAAGAAATCAGAATATTAACCTATGGTTTTGAGGTTTTTCACTGAGAAATGAGATTTATTTTGCAGATAGAGCAGTCCTAGAGCCAGACGTGTTTGTCACTTGGTCCGAAGAGATCTCAGTGAACAGAAGAGCAGAAGAGCAAATACAAATTCAGTTAAAATATTCTGCATATTTACTGAAGAAATGTCGTTCATTTCAATTTTAAGGAGAAAATCTGTTAAATATTTGTATTATAACTGGTTTTGTCTGAGCAGCAATTCTTGGAATATGGCAGCTAGTAGCTGCCTCGCTTTGGAGGTGTCACACAGATACAGTGGAAGGTATTTGGCCTTAGGAATGCATCGTGTATCCTGGAGTTTCCTGATTCTTGGGGCAAGAGGGAAAGAGAGGGTGTGAAGAACCGTGACCAGCTGGGAAAATGCAGGGAGTGCAGGTGTGGGTACCTTCTGGATGGATGGCAGGAGGGAGGGGGTAAGGTTGCAGGGGGACAGGAGAGAGGTTTCTCTGGGAATGTCTGTTATCTACCTGCATGAAGGTCACTTAAGATCTGTCCCTTATAATCTTCTGAGGTTCTTTCTCTTCTTCAGCATCTAGGTATCAGAACATCTCTCAGTGGTGTGTGAAGTGGCATGGCTAATATTTGTCACATGTGGTCTGTTCTCTGTTATTCCTTAGATCTGAACACAAGAAAACAGTTTTTTGCTGTGAGAGTGGTCAAACACTGGAACAGGTTGTTCAGACAGGTTATGGAGTCTCCCATCTATCAATATATGGTCCTGGACAATCAGCTGTAGATGACCCTGCTTGAGCAGGTGGGTTGGACTACACTGTCTCAAAAGGTCCCTTCCAACCTAAACAACAGCAAGTTTTTGTGTACTGTGCAGTATTTATTCTGGTAAGCATGTTGCTTGGATTCTAATGCTCCATGTTGTTGGCATGTGTTTCAGGAAAGAGGAGAGAAAGGTGCAGCTTGCATATGGAATAGGAGGTCATTCTCAGATTGACTGCCAAAAAACTCTCCTGTAACGATGAGCTTTTAATCATCAATGGTAATCGAAGCAACATCAGTTCTTATACAGTACATGGGGAAGATGGGCAAATCTTTTTGATACATGCTTATTATGCCTGAAAAAAGTCTCTATTTAGCCTTAATATTTGATACAGTTGCTTTACTAACTGGCACTGCACTGAACACTGTTGATCATTCTTCAGTCATGCATTTGATGGGGATGAAAATACTTTTTATTTTCTTCATTTGAAGACCTGCATTTTGTCCATCTTCTAGAACCAAGTTGGGCTTGTGAGAAGAGGTGGCACAGAAAGCAGAAATAATGTACAAGGTGTGGGAGGTCAAATGGATGCATTTAGCGTATACCAAAGAATCCTGGACTGTAGCTATCATGCCTCTAAACTGTGCACCAGTATGTGTTTAAGGACTGACTTTGGATGAAGTATAGAAGCCCTTTATTGTACATGTAATACAGTAGCTACTCCTGCAATGCAATATGCCAACCCTAGTCTTCATAACCGTAAAGATCTTATATCTTTCATGTGCTAAATATGCTGATACTACCATACTCTTGCAAACCATGCTTTAATTCAAAGTGTGTTAGATGTCATAATGGAATAAAATGTTGTGTGTACAACTCTGTTGGGATGTGGGTAGCAGGGAAGGCTGAACTTAGAGTAAGAAGCTTGGAAATACTTGAAGGAAAGCCAGCTACTAAAACCTTTGTGAAGACTGGACACAGATGAAGCCAATTCCATGGCAAATGAAAGGTCAGGCTAATTTAGTGTTGACAAAAGTTATTTAGCACCCAAGATGAGTTGGTCAAGCGCTTGTGAGAGCGAGTGCGCTCATTGCAGCCTCAATCCAAATCACAAAGAACTTAACCGTCACTTGTACTGTGCATGATCTATTTTGGCTCTCTCAGTAGATAAGCCACTAACTGAAAGGATTCAAAGACTTGATTCCATCTTACTCCAACTGATGACACTTCCATCCTTACTACAGTTACCTGTCCACTGCTGTTGAAGAACACTGTGTTCTAGGAACTGGTGACAGCATGACCTGTTATTAAAGCAGGGATCATATATTCCATGAACCAGATCTTCTTACTGATTCCTGCCTCTCTTTCGTAACATGCGTAGAGATTTGAACAGCAGTAGTGATACAAAACTCTGGATATTATTGTATTATGTTATGCCAAGTGGCTTTGTGCAAGCAAATCTCCTTGCTGGGGAATACGTAATATGAGCTCTTGCAGATGAGATTTGTTCCCTTGCCAATGCCCATCCTTGCACAGAGGCTTCACTGCCAGCTCTTTCCTAGAGAGGGCTTGTGGCTGTACAGACATCCTAAATAGCAGCAGGCTGTACACCCCGAAGTGCCCAGTGAGAGAGGCAGAGTCACAACCGGCAAACAAAGCAATTCAGAGACTCACTTCACCATTCACTGTTAACGAAGGGAATTCTCTGGGAAGATTCAGATTCACTGAGCAGGGAGAGCGGTGCTCCTTCCTGAGGCATATAATTATGAGTCTGTTCCTGGGTATTACCTGGCACAAGGAGGCATGCTTGCATTTTCCTCATGAGATAAAATTATTCCTCTCCCTCTAATTACATGTGGTAGGAATTCATTCTTTTTACATTTAAATCAGTTTTGTATCAAGCTCCTTTTACCTGCTAATACACCTCAGGTTATACAGTTCCCTTAATTCCTCTACTAGTGGAATTAGAGAATCGGCCTGTTGTTCCCACAAGAGTGCCCTGAAGTATGGTTATCTGTGCATTGTCTTGGATAGACTAGGTCATCTGGGGATTTCAACAGTTTCAGCAGTTACACGTTGGGCAAGAGAGTCCTGGGCACTTAGAGTCTGCTTGCGCCCTGCCTTACTACCTTCTTAATAAACATTTTCTTTTCTCTTCTGTAGCATCAGTAGAGCTTTGGTGACAGTATCAAAGAGACGTGTAGCTAGAGAAGACTCTAGTTTATTTTTGTATGTCCTGGTTTAATGAAAAGGAGGGTTTTTGGAAGAGTGCTGTTCATCATTTAAGGTAATGAAATCAAATGTTCAGTTAGAATACTGGCTGTATTTTGGGTAAATCTGCAGCCATAGGTCCTTTTCCATGCATCACCTGCAGCTGTGGCACATGAGGACCGTGAAATGTATTAGGAGCAAGCACTTTGGCTCTAGGAAAGGGCAGGGATGTATGTAACCCCCTGGTGAGGCTGCATCACAGGTCCCTCATCATGCTCAGAGCTTGGGATCCATCCAGGAGCTGCACAACTGCTCAGTAACAGGCTTTGACTTTTCTGGTCAAGCTGTAGCAGTTAATGACTCAAGCTCTGGAAAATCCTGTTGCGTTAAGCAAGATGATGGGTTGTCTCAGGTCCACGGAGCACTGACACACTGACTTCTAAGTCTTTGGAACATAAAGCAGCATCTAGTAGGAAAACTGTACGTGATAGAGCAAACTTCTTTTGCCAGAAGATAAGGGGTGTTAGAATTTGATTTATATGATAAAAGTACAGGCTAGAGGCTGTACCGTTTGCTGTCCTTTATTATAATCCCCCAATTGCCAGATATGGGTCAAAAAGGTAAGATGTACTCTTTTGAACCAAAGCAGTGGAGTAATGAGGACATCTGTTTTCATATGGTACTTGACACACACTACCAGAAATTTGATGTCATGCTGTCCAAACTTGTACATCATTGCAGAATTGCATTAGCTTTTCTGATTGATTCTGACAAGTCACTGACAGTTTTTGAGGTGAAACACAGACATGACAAAGGGCAAGCAGAGGCTGCATATGTCAGCTGGAACACTCCCTTGTTGACTCGAAGGGGTGAAAATCTTTCAGTCTTGTCTCTTTCTGCCCATTGCTGCTGTTTAACCTCCCCATCCTTGCCCCAGCATGTGTAGCTTAGACATTATTTGGTTACAGGAGCAGGTCCTTTTGAGTTTTCTCTTCAAAGAAGTATAGTGCCAATGAATCGTTTTCTTTTCACGGGTGAATGCGTGTGCCCATAAGGTAAAAAAATGTAGTTCAGTAAATTTATTCATCATGAATCATGCAAGGTTGATTTCATTTATCATATCACACCATAAACATAGTATTTTGTGGTTTGTATTTACACATGCATAACCTTAATTTACCCTCACGGTGTCAAGCAAGTCCTTATTTCCTTTCCAGAAAGTGTCAATGTATATGTACTAACACATAGTGTCTTAAAATACCAGTGCTATGAAAAAAATAGGGTGGTTTTTTTTAATGTTGTAGGGGTTTTGGGGAGTTTTGGGGTCGTTGTTTTTCAAGAAAAATAAGGACAAATTGCATTCCAGTGATGATATACCCAGGTTTACCAGCTCTGAAACAACACAGGATTCCCTCTGGTGCTACTGTCAGTAAGGTCAAATGCACCATTTGTTCTCAATGTATGTTTCTAGGTATGCTAGCAAAAGAGCAAATGATGTGCTGTAGCATAGCAAGTTGGGGTCACGTTATTTTACCATTTTACACGCGATGTTCTGCTCCAGCCTGTCCCTATGAGATAGATGGTCATTTTTGGGCCGTGACTTGTTTTGTCTGTTTCTTGAGAAAATGCTGATCAGCAAATGCAGACTGGTTGTATTGCAAGTATTTGCTGCTGAAACACTCAGTGTTCGATAAAAATGATAAAAGAAGGATGTAACATAAATGGAAGAATACTGTATTGCACCTGGTCTATTGTGCTAGACTTGCACACTGATCTCAGAAAAGATCAGATCATGTATGCCTTGGTTTTGCAGATAGGCATGTGTTACACTCTTTTGGCTGATTTATACTTTTCCATAAGGAAGCATAGAAATGCAGTGATCCATTTTAGGTGAAATACTGAAGTTGGTATTTGTGATTTTAATGAAAAGATAGCTTCTAACTATATGTTCTTAGTAAAAGAAAGCTCCCCTTTCAGAAGGTTTTTTAATTAAGAACAGGTCCTTTTTACAAAACAGTATTGTAATAGTATTGAAGAAGCATGTAAAGGAAAAAAAGAATAATTAAGGAAAAATATAATTAATTGTAGAGTCTTAAAGTAGTATCCAAGTGTTAAACCACAGAGTATATGAAATTTGTTTAGATCTGGCTTTTTCATGAGCTTAGAAATTGCATTTTGAAAGGGTTGTGCTCTCTCAGTTAAGTTAGTGGAAGGCACTTGTAGATGAACCATAGACAGCATTATCAACTCTTCCCAGAAAGAGGAATGTGTGAAAGCAACAATGTGTGAAGCAAAGCAACAAACTTGCTACCTTATTGCCGTGTAAATTCTAAGAGACCACTTTATCTTTGTGCCTTCACCCCACTGGCATCCGTGAAATGGAGTAAGTTAGATGCTTTCAAAGTATTTGATCTGTGGTCACCTATTTACTTTTTGCTATGAAGATGCAGACCTCTCCTGGTTGCAAGAGACTTGCTTTTCTCAGTTAACCTTTGTGGACATCTGAGATGCAACTCATTGATTCTCTAAGATTCAGGGATTACACTTTGAAAAATCCTGGCATTTGGAGGGCAGTGTCATCTCATTTTACATGCTGTCTGAGCTGCTAAAATTATGCACTGATCATGCAGTGGTCATGGTGGCCATTACAGGTGTGGTTGATATTTCTGTGGCTGTAGAGAGCTATGGTGGTATAGGCAGACCCACCAGAAGCTGTCTTGTTGCTCGAGCTTTGTTGTTGGACTGTCAAACCTCATAGGGGCAAAGCTGGCCTGAGCAAGTGTGCAAACACAACTTCCTCCATCTCCCACTTGGAAGGAGCAGCGCAGTGTGATCATCTTCGTCGTTGATTGTTTCAGGTTCCAGGCTGAATCAGTCATATTCAAGATGATTTTGTTCTGTTTTGGACACTGGAGAGACTTCCACCAGTCATGCTTCCATTTGGGAAGCTGCGCTGTCATCAGTTTGAGCTGCGTACCCACAGAGGAGAGCAGCACAAACAGCAATGCAACAGCTGAGATACAAAAAATTGTTGACTTGTTGCTGCATTTGACATCCTTAGTGCATCCTTTTGCATTCTTCTTGTATTTACAGTGCAATTTTATATGCAAAACCACACATAATTATCAAACTCCTGCAGTGTTTAGGACAAATACATGGAGCAAGGTGATTTTCAGCGTATTCCTTAAAGCATCTTTTGTTTTGCTTAAATGTTATTGACTTGAATTCCCATTGTATTTTTGTGGTGAAACTTGAAGATATATAAAAAAGTATTCTCTGTTGGTTGTGCATACATAATTTGAGCTCACCAGCTGGAATCACATGTATATGTAAATGACGGCAGATTTGGGCTCGTAATTGTTCAAATTGGCTATGGCATTTGTTATGTCAACCCTGTGTTCTCAGTGCTGCCACTTTGATTTCAATCAAAATTTTGTTAGGCAGGAGTCATGGAAAACTCCATTCTTCTAAGTGTATAACTTTCTCCTGGTGCAGTCTGGAGTTAGTGTGCACTTAAGGAATTATTTTAGCAAATGGCAGTCTTTTAATAGTTTAACCTGTGGCGTAGTCTTAACAGGTTATATTCTTCAGAGGCTTCCAAACTGCCCATCACTATAGCTTCCAGTACTAATGATTTATATTTTGCTTTAATATATGAATGTAAAATAGAATGCCTTTTTTTGTTTTCAAATCTGTATTAATATTTTAGCCTCCTCATCTGTGAGGGCATGCCGTAGATATTAATTATTAGGGAAAATTGCTAGCTGTAATGCCATTTCTGAAATTAGGACCTATATTACATTTCTCTTCTTACAGATTTCTGACAGTATCAGCAGACCCAGTGCAATGGGACCATCCAGACATTTCCTTTGGAAGCAGCTGATTAAAGTTACTCAAAACTACTGTTTCAGAACAAAATATATTTATTTCCAAAACCACCAAGCACACTGGACCAAAGGTTCACAATAGCAAAAAAATAATGTATATAAAAATACATATATTCCTTTACCTAAATGTGATCTCTCTGGTGTAATTCAGATGGGTCCAGTTTAATCCTCATGTTTGAGTTGGAAGGAGGAGCCTGTTCAGCCCACAACATACTCCTGCTTTCTGGTTTTCAGTTTTTGCAGATTGTTGGCTATTTCACTAACATACCCTCTGATTTTTCCAGCATGCATAGAAAAATCCCTCTCCCTTTTCAAGCCTTTGAAGATGTCAGGTTTCCGTTCATTGCAGGCTTGATCTTGGGAGGATTGTAGCTTGAAGAAAACCAACTGTGGTTATTTTTACCTCTTCAGAAGTTGTGTACCTGTAGCTATAATTATTTTTTTAACCTTTCCTTTACATATTTGCTTTTATAGTTCCTTTGATTCTGAGCATAGTTACACAGATAAGCAGGCATTGGGGCAAACCTGGGCAGGCAAACAGCTGCTCTCATAATATTTATAAAAGCTAAAGCCAACAGTTTCTCAGTTCATCACAGTCCTGACTCTTCATTAAAAGGAATTGAAAATGCAGTGCCATCAGCCTTAAAATCAGGGAGTGACCAGCACAGAAATATTAACTGATCTGGACTGTCACAAAGTACATTTTGGTGTCTTAGTTAGGTAGGGCTCAAGCAGAGCAGAAGTGCCTTAAGGCGCAGACCCATTCTGAGCTTTATGCTCAGAAAGCATTTTACAGCCATGATAATGTGTCTCTGAAATTAAGCATCCTAACAGCATGGCTGATTGTCTTTTAGTTAATTTATTGCTATGCAGTATCTATACAGTCACTTACAATGACAGGCTGTAGTACGGACACTAAACCTTTCCTGTGGCAGACTGCGTCTGCAGGCTTTGTCTGAACCTGTGATATAATTGTTCTCGATGGGCCTTGTTTTCCCACCAGATGAGGTTGGTTATTGTCCCTGTTCATGTGTGCATATGCAAGAGAAACGGGCAACCACGCTGAGTAATGCTGGAGCTGCTCCAGGTCCTCCCCACCACCCCAATCTCCTCCTCTTCTCCGGCTTATCTCCGCGGAGGACGTCGAACAGGTGCACCCCGTGCATCTGATGCATCGGCTCCCACACTAGACACTCCTCCGTTCAGAGACCCACAGATTATTATCATTGACCTTTTGAGGAAAAGTATATTTTGTAGTTCTTCAATGTAAAGATGTAGGTGCATTTCTAACTAGATAGGTGCTTGGTTTTGCCATCGGCAAAGTCTAAATTTCATCCAGTGGTTGTAGGTCTTATGCTTTGGCCACATTTATCAGCTTCATTTCTGAGCATCTTGTTACTCTGTAACTGAAAGTCTATGGTGTATATTTTAAATTGCCTTTTATGGCGGTAATTACTGATTTGTATGATCAGGTTTGAATTTGTACAGTGCCTGTTTATGAGTCCAGTGGGTGTTTACATCCTGAACTCCGCATTTGTATATTCCTTTCACGCTGTTGGTATTGGCTTGATGGGTAGTCTGTTGAGACGGAGCTTAACTCGGGTGCCTGCCTGTTACTGGATTTAGTATACTGCTGGAAGGGAAGCGGTACATTCTGCTCTATTCCTTTTCACCTAGCTATAATGTGTGTTTTTTTAAAAATAACAATTTCTGCTGTGGTCTGGATTTCATTGCAAGCTATTGCAGAAACAACTACTAATACACTGTAACATTTAAAACCCATTACTATACATTCATCATGCTGGTTAGGTGTGGCAGCACCATTCCAGCATTATGTTAATTGTAAGGAAAGTGCTCCTGGGCATGGCAGCTTGGTTTCTGTACTGAGATCCAGACGGCAAAAAACTTGCTCATTTATACCCCACTGGATCCAAATGTTTTTATGCTATTAAAAGATTTGTAGGTACACCTTTTATTTTGAATGCTTGTTAAGGTGTAATTTATAGTTAGTTCTATTAGTGTACTGGGGAAAAATAGAAAAACATTTCCCTGGAAAGAATAGCTTGGTGAATTTTTGCCTCAGAGCAACTCTGTGGCAGCAGTCTGACAGGTCTAAGGGAGGAAAAGGTAGGATATGCTTTAAGGAGACCAAAGACAGAAAAAGGGCATGAGATTAGGATAGGCAGACTCATCCAGTGGTGAAAAGGAGTTACTCCACGAAGTTCAGGGCAAATCCCACCTCTCCCATGTTTTCTTTTTAGGGGGAATGCTTCCCTGAAAAGAAGGGTTTAATTCCTCTATGAAAATTGTGATTTATAAGCAGCACAACCTGCCTCTCAAGTTTTCTGTCTGAAAGTAAAATGGCTTTGATGAGGAATAATAAAGCAACATCAGAAGGAGTTACATTGTGTTTCTCTTCCAGAAACAAACAAGGCTGTTAACAGCCTTTTAAGCCTTAATTTCATCTAAGCAGAGGCTCATTTCAGAGTCTGACAGGCAGAGTGATTGGCATTAGGAAGGCAGTTTTCTCTTGGCTCCTGACACGCATCCAGTTCTGTGACTTGTGCCCCGACACCATGCAGCACCGTTGCAGTTGCTCTGCAATGTTTTTTTTCTTAGAGCAGAATTGCAGGCATACCTATAGAGGTCTAGGCAGTGGAGCTTTAAGTAGAAGTGTAAGTGGATTTGTATGTAGAGGCATAACCATTCCTTATCAATTCAGATGCAACAGTTGCATACCTGCTAGGCAAGAGGACAAGCCCAAAGGCATAGAGAAGTTTGAAGCTTAGCAAACTCCAAGGTGTGCAAAATGTGATAGTGACACTATTGTTTAAGATACATCGGCTTTTCTCTTGGAGCTTCTGCTTTCAGAGTACTACAACTTTGGTTTTAAAAGGGAGTTAGCTTCCAAAATTTAGTGTATAGGATCTGACTCAGCTGAAATTGATTATGAGGGGGTTTTGTTTCAATAGCAGCAAAACCACACGTAAAAATAGGGGAGGGGGGATTGGCAGGTCTTCACTCATTATTGGGCAGATGTTTCCTGAGATGTTGAAGTAAATCCATTTGGTTTTAGGTAAGATGATACTTAAAATGCAAGCACTCTGTAACAACATCTGTGGAGCCATTCTTTCAGCTGTTACAGCTCCTTCAGGTCATGGAAGGTGTCAGGAGTACTTCTTCTGAGTAGCTTCTGAGAGCTGTAGGAGCTCTTTCTTCAAGCTTTGCTATCCCTGCCATTTCACAACACTGACTTCCCCATGTTTTTCAGTGCATGTTTGAGAGTACTCAAGTGGGCTCATGTACCAAATAGCTCCTCAGTTACTGGGGCTTGGTACAAAACCAAACAAGTCAGTGACAAGCAGGCCTTGTATCGTGAACTTTCAGTATGTACTGAAAAGAAGGTACCAAATCAAAGGACGGTTTCTTTCAAAGAAGCCAAGATATCTTCCCACTGAGAGAAATTTTCTTGCCAAATGCTGGCTCTCCAACTGTGGCCATCTTGACTAAGGAGCTATTTAAAGCAAGGATGCAATGATTTTTTTTTCATTATTTCACTTTATTTCACTTCTCATGGATGGCTGAGCTGTTGATGCTCAAGCTTTCCTTAAAAAGTATGTTCAGACAGAAATCAAGATCAGGAAATTTCAGAAAGAAAGTGATAATTGGGAGGAACTGAAAGCAGAATTAAAATGTACACTGTTAGTATAAATATGTGGGTTGTTTCTGCTCCTGTAATCATAATCATTTCTCTTTATCTGATATATTCTATCCTAACGTAAGTCAGAGCACACCCCACATGGTCGTTGCATTCACTTGGACATATATTGTCTCTTCTACTCTCTGACATGGTTTATAGCTGGTAAAGAAAGGGCATCATAAGGGTTCAGAAGCTGGGCCCAGATATGCCAGTCTCAGTTAAGATAAATGCCATTGCCTTGGATGAGAAACTGTCCCTTTTCTGATCCCTTGGATGCTAAACATGGATGTGACATTATGTACATTAGGAAGCATCTGGCAAAAATGTGTTGTTTTTATGTAGAATGTGTCCAAAGCTGTTTAATGTTTGTTGAAAAAAGCTTGGGAAAAAAAATTAAATCTACTAAGAGCTAGAAACAAACAAGGTATCTGGCAATTGCTCATAAGCTGTAAAGCTAGGTCAACTTACTCAAGGTTAGCAAGGAATGCTGAGTAGTGGAACAGCCACTGAAGGGGTTAATTCATGACCACAGGGCTCACTTCTCAGGGTGGACTGACTTGTACAGTTCTTCCATTAAATTAATGAAGTCAAGACATTCATATGCTTAGTCTGCCTGGATACAGATTTTTCACCCTTGACCAATGTAGTATCTGTTTCATCTTTTTTAATTTTTATAACTTGGAGATCTGCTTTGGCCAGAGAATGAACAACTCAGGTATTAGTTGATGTTCAGTTACAGCTTGAGCAGCTCTCTGAGAAAGATGAAAGACACTTTCCTTTGTTCTATAGCTATGCGTATAAGAATTTGTCCTCAGAACTTGGGGAAACTATGGGTAATTTCTGACCTCAGGTCACTCATCTTTGCAGGTCTGGCCTGTGTGTAAATGAACATTTCAAATAGCACTTTCAGTATTTCCTAGATAGTACTGGCTTCTGGAGAGTATTGTTCAGTCTCTGACTGATATTTGCTATCCTTGATGAGGAAAGCTTGGGTTTGGTTTCTAAGTTCAGTGCAAGGTTACATGCTATGGCATAAGTACTTAGTGCTTCAACATTTATTATTGGTCTTATGATGGACAACGAGTGTCTTTTTGACAGTAAAGAGCTGATCTTTTCCAAAAACTTGCAGCAGTTAATCATCCAGGTTATGTAGGGAAATATAGCTCCTAACTGCCTAACCACCAGTAATAGAATTGATCTCATTTATTTAAAGGCATAAATATGCACATGCTTGATTTTAATTGGCATGCCTCATTTTCTCATTTCTGCCCTTGTTATAAGAAACAGCTTTACATTCTTCCAGCCTTCCTTCCAACCCCCACTGTCCTTGTTGCCCTTTTCTCCATCGCTGTAGCCCCTGCCACCAGTCTTCCAGTTAATCAGGCATGTGATGCAGGCATCATTATCATCTACTCACATCTTCTAGCCAGACTATGCCAAATCTTACAGATCATTTTTCATAACACCTTTAAGAGACCACCTTTCTTGTCCGTCTGTACATCTCGCATGCTTGTTCAGTCCCCTGCTCTGTTACAGCTCAGTTATTGCACCTCAGCATATGATCACCAGGGATGAATCCGTCAAATGCAACATGCTTAGTCTCATTCTTGCAGTCTCTCATGGTCTCTCTTCTCACTGATTCAACTAACCTTTCATATAGTATCAAGTATTTACACACTCTTCCTTATCAGCCCAGAATGCCAATTCATCTTTGAGGATATTGAGGATAATGCCCTTGAGAAATTACTTTCAGAGCTTGCATTTCCTTGTGATGACACAAAAATGGTTTATCTGCTTACGTGCCAAGATGACTGCTAATTGATGTTAACTGAATGCTATGCTATTTCCTTCTGTCTTTAAACAGCTGTTGTCTATTGTCTAAAGTAAGATCTTTGAGGAAGAAAATGCCTTCTTCATTTGCTTTGGCTTTGTGCAGTGCCTAATGCAATGGGTTTCTGATCCATGATTTAGGTTATAGACATAGTTTCAAAAGTAACAAAGTACAGCTAGTTTGTTCTAGGGATTGCCTCTAATAGCATTGTTTATGTCTTGTCTTTTTTATAGTTTTACTTGCAAGCAGTATCTTTTAAATTCCTGTAAATTTCAAAGTCAAAACAATTCATTCTGAGATTATAAAGTGAGGGCATCACTAACTAAAATCTTCTATAAATATTCAGGACTACTGAACACAAAAATAAAGGACACCAGAAATTTAAGCTGCGTTTCTGTTA
Organism: Morus bassanus; assembly: GCA_031468815.1. Classification (NCBI taxonomy): domain Eukaryota; kingdom Metazoa; phylum Chordata; class Aves; order Suliformes; family Sulidae; genus Morus; species Morus bassanus. The sequence continues at coordinate 130,295,367 of CM062567.1, read as the reverse complement.
TTATTCCAAGGCAGTTTACTGTCTTGGGAAAAAGGAAAATATTTTTTTCTCCATTTGCTTATGTTTTATAGTACTTTGTTTATAAACTGTTACACTGTTTCCCTGAAAGAAATGGTGAGAATGAATCCAAAGTCTGCTAAAGCCAGTGGAGCGTTAGTCAGATTTGACATTTGTTTGTTTGTGCCTTTGATACAGAAGGGAAGTTGAGTTTGTTGGTTTTTTTTAACAAAAATACACAAATCTGATTGCAAAGCCACAAAATTGGTAAATTGGCTTGGGGGCAGGTCTGGCCCCTGAAGCTGCCTTTAAATCATGTTCTTAATTGTCTGAGTTTAAAGTTGACTTCTCTTTAAACAACCTCATATGGATTGCAAAGAGAAATCCCAAATTCATTAACTGATGGTTGGGGGTTTTTTTTCTAATTTTACTTCTAATTGATACTCCAGACTTTGTTTGATAAGATAGGCATTGCCAGAATAGTTACCTAGAAAATGGGTTCCTCATTTCTTACACACAGATTTTAGTTTTGACTCAAAAAATAGTGGCCTCTTTGCCAGAGGCAAATTGTAATCTGGCAGGCACACAAGGCCCTAAAGACTTCAGAGGAGCTGAGCAGAATGGCCCATATATCTCATTTTAAAGCTTCTTGCAATAGCTTTGAGTCCAATGAGGATCTGTATGTTGGAAAGATCTGCCTCTTGACACAGCAACAGAGGAAGAAAGATTAGACAGGCACTGCATTCCCTGTGTGGAGGCCTAATTTCTTTCTTTATCAGAAGGACCTCAGCAATGTGCTGTTGGATATGATAAATGTGGTTTTTACCTAAATCAGAATGATGATGATGGTCTTCACTGTGTCATCATAATTTTGTGCTGCAAGTGATGAGATCTAGGGAGGAGGGGATTTTCAAGGTACGGTAAGAAAAAAGAGAAACTGCATATTATGTGCAAAGCTTTTAAATTTCCTAAATCTGATGAATGTGGTATGTTTTTTGAAATCACTAATGGCCTGATTACGTTTTGGGGAGACTTAGTAAGAGGAGGTCCTTTAACATGTCTGTCACCTCCCTGCTGCTGCCTGCATTTTGTGTAAGGCATGTGCATTGAATAAATGTACATGTAAAGACATTGCCTTAGACTCATTTACACAGTCACGTGGATGTGCAGTTGAGATAAGTGTGCACAAAATTCAGATGCAGAAAGCGTATAGATAAATAGGACAGGGCCTCTGTTGCTGAAATTTAGCAGAGCTCCTTTGACATCACGCAGTTTCAATCAGCAGGGCATCACTGGTGACCCAGCCCATCCTGCCTTAGCTCACAAATACCACTCTTTTTATTTCTGCTAACTAACTGGGTGGCCCAGTGAATAAGAAATCTCTTTCCTTCTGCCCTTACAGAGGAGCCTTAGTCCTAAGCAGTGTCTGGGAGATCCAGCTTCTCTCCAGGTCCAGTTGTTCAGCAACAGCCCTCCAGACTGAAATTGCCCTTCTGCAGCACTGAGGGGGTTTCCTTGCTCAGAGGAGTGATTGTGCTGGATTAAACTGAAGATCCAGAAGACTGTCATCTCAGGTGCCTCTGGCCTTTGCACAATAACATCTCGTATGCTGTTTCCAGTGCCATTTGTCCTCAAGATGGCCTGGAAGGCAAGAGCTTGAACGCTTTTTGAAGCCATTCCTTTTGACTTCAGCATGGCCAGGATATCCCCAACTGAATTCAGTCATCTGCCCACACAAAAACAAAATAAAATCTGATATCAAAACAGACCACAGGTAGAGGTTTAGGGAAGAAGGTGTGCTGAAGGCAGACTGGATGAAATGTTTGTCCCAAATCCATGGCAGGCTGCAGGATGTTTCTTCTGCTGCTTCTAATTACAAAGTTAGGAACTTTTTTGACTGGTAAAATGATTTATTGGAACTGAGCACAAGGTAGGTTGTCATCAGAAGTCATTATAAAGCTCAGGGAGAAACATAAATCAAAGTATTCCTCCACGTTTCCATACAGTGCCCAAGACTACGGTATTCGAACTCATTGTGTATATATATGTAAAATATATATATATAAAATATACTTATCTATCTATAGAGATCTATATGTACTTTTTTAAAGAAAAGAAAAAACAAGATGGTTTGCATCTTAAGGAAAAATTACCCTGATAGTTCTCCCTAAAAGAGTAGGCTCCACTTTATTTCTTCCCATTAGTGTGAATGCACACAGGTTGTGTGTTAGGCTTGTTTTGGAGGAAGCCGGGTACTGAAGGAGCCTTGTTCTGAGAGCACAAGATTCATCCTTCAGGATTCAGAGTTCCTGAGGGGCAGAGCTGTCAGGAGTGGTTGACATTTAAAGGGGAGGAGGCTGTCTTCTATGAATGCTGTGCAAGTCTCTCAAAGGTTTTGAAAACAGGGAGTAAATGCAAACTATATATAAAGACTTGAAGGCAAGGTGCTGCTGGTAACCTGCATGACTGCAGACGTGAACTGCTGCACGGCTCTAGATTTGGATACAGAGGATGAAATCTGTTGTTATCCCGGGAACACAGCTGATGTTCACATCCATTCAGATTCGTTTTGCTTACAGAGAAGAAGAGAAAGAACAGAAATCTTCAGTGTTAGTAAAAGTTGTTGTCAAATATGCTAGGATACAAGAGAAAAGAATTGCAAAGACAGATTTAAATTAATTTGGAGTCACAGAAGGGATTAGGAGGCATTTCAGTGGTGCAGTAAATTAGTACAGAGATCTTTCACCTCCAGCCACTGGGTTCAAACTCATGCCAAGCTGCAGGCTGATAAAAACCGAGTGATTTAAACTATATCCTTACTAGGACTTGGCCATGGTTTCTTGTGTGTGCCTCTCTTCAGTGGGAAAGCATTTCCATTATATTCCACTTCAGAGTGTGGGATTATTGCTCTGTAAATTTACAAAACAGATATATTTTCAACATTAATTAGAATTTTTGTAAGAGCTTTGTCCTAATTGAATTAAAATATTTCAAAACACAGCTGTTGACACTAATGGAACTATTTTAGTATGGGCATTCTTACAGGAATATGGAAGCTCTTTATTCTCTATATAAGAAGAGTTCATGTATGTATGTGAGTACACATACTCTTTTTTTACAATAAAAATACTAAGGAAGGGAATTCTCTGTTTTTAAAATCCTTTAACCTTAATCTTTGCTTTTTGTATAATAGCTAGATGTGGATGATGCTAATGTCATTTCGATGTTCAGTACAACATATGGTCTGAAAGCACAGCCAGCTATATTGATAAGATAACCCTACTTCTCCGCATACTATGGGTGCAGGTTTGAATTTAACACTGTTAAGCTGTGGATGCGAAATGAGAGATCATGTGTGGCCTTTTTCAAAAATCCAACCATAAAACATATATCCAAATGATACCAAGTCATAAATTCATAAAAGTGAAACAGCTCCAGGTTTATGTTTCTCTTATGCTCCATAACTCAGACACTTTGCGTATATGTTTGGTTGTGGCATACAGTCTTCTTCTATCAGAAAGTTACAAAGATCTGAATAATGTTACATAAAAATTGGGAGAAAAGCTCTGGTATTTTTCATTGTTGCGATTATGATCTGGTACATGGTATAGGTGACAGAACACCTATATCCTAGACAAGATGAGATACAACTTTCAGTAGGTATCTCTAACGGTGTGAAATAAATATTATTTTATGTATTTATTTTATTTTAGAAATGTATTATCATCTCTCATTGCCGAGGCAATATTTTATTAATCGTTCTCTCCTGGAAGAAAAATAACATCTGACTAGTCAGTCAGGAATCCTTTCAGTTCTGGAACCTGCATAAGACAGCCTTTGTGGACGAGAAAAGGACCTTTTAGAGAATTAGAGAAGAATAGATGTTTGTTAATAAAAGCCCAAACGTTCCACTCTTGCTCATTGGGTTTAATTCAGTTTACTTCAGGAGAAAGGACTATTCATGTATCAGTATGAAGCACCTAGCGAAAAAGTACCAATTTGTAATTTCTTAAATAATTCATCTCTGGGGATGGATAATGCATATTAGAGCATTTTAATTGTAGTGTTTTACATTTTTTTTGCAGAGTAACAGCTAGGGTATATAGCAGTTTTCAGGGTTATTGTGTAATGAGTTATATCTCATTAAAAATTATTTACATGTTGGTTTTTTATTATTATTTTTATTTACTTCATAGACATACTTCACAAAAGATCATAGGCTGGCATCTCTGCAGTAGCTCGGAGCTGCTCTTTAAAATGTCCTTGACTTTAAATAAGTATATAGCCAGAATAGGCATATTCTTGGCTTCAGTGTAATTTGCCTTAGTCCACTCTCTGACAAGGCTGTTTAGGAGGGAGGATGCCAGTGGTTTCCAACAGGAAAATTTATACAGAGAGAAATTCAGTGTTTGACAGTAACACAAAAGGACATTAGAGGCAGGTATGAAGGCACCTACTACAAGGGATTCCAAACTTTAATTGGACTTTTATTTGTTTCTGCAATACAAATAGTTGGAGAATGGATTTATAATTAGATAAAAACAGTAGAATTGTTCTGGCATCATTAGGCTTGGGGGAAGCTACCAATGCACCGCATGACTTTAACAAAGAGTCATATTTTCTGCTTGGGCTGTGTACTGGGAAGACCCATCATCTGAGAAGAGGAGCATCAAAGGATAGCATACTCCTTCTTCTCCATTGCATTTTCTTGTTTTTTCACACATTGGGGCAGGAGGAGGATGACACAGCTAAGAATATTTATTTTTACCAGAAAAAAAAACCAAAACACTGGTTTGAATTTCTATCGTAAATAGAAAAAAACAGAATAGCCTAACTCATGGCACCCCTTTCCAAGAAGGACACAGGGCAGGGTACCTTTACAGCTTTACCTATCTGGGCTTTCAGATTATCATCTCTAAAATATACCATCAGCTCACGCGTGGTGCCTCCCCTCTCACGTCACGTTGAGGATGTGCCAGGCTCAGCAGGGCTAACACAGGTCTAAGGGCATTTTGAGCCTCCCAAGGCTCTCCTGGCTCTCTTCAATTCAAGACACAATGCGAGAAACAATAATGACCTTTTTATTGCCCCATGATTGCCATCTGATTTCTTATTCTCCACGTAATGGGTTGGTTAGTGATAGAGGGGGTGAAGATGGTTTAAGAACTTCTTGGAAATATGCCTCACTGCATTCGCAACTGAAACCAACCCAGAGCTAGCTGGGGGTTTTCATACTTTTCAGTATAGTATTTTAGAGACCATTAAATGTGAATTTAATTAATCCTTATGATTCCTCTGGGAGATGTAAGATTGTTATTAGTCCTATTTTACAAATAGGGAAACTGAGATCGTTTCAGGCAACTTACTTCTATGTGGTGAACCACTGATGATAGCATAACACCTCCTAACTAACTCCTAGCCCTCTGCCTCTTCTCCAAGCCATGTTGTTTTATTGCCAGACATACTGTGTCTCCAAACCCTTTTATACCTATGCCAGCTGTAAGTGCCTTAAGCCTGCTTAAGTTCAGGCTCCAGGTACCACAAATTCTGCATCAAAGAATGAGACATATGGCGAAGATGTCTGTCAAAATGTTAATTTAAAGGCCTTGCCATGCATGACGTAAGAAATCTGGTAGAGCATGGTGCACAGGACTGTGTTTGGTGTGCTGTTCATTTCCCTTGACCACACCAGTGATTTTCTCCATTCCCTAACATGATTTCATTTCCCTATCTCTTGCTGGAAAATCTCTGACCCTGAGAGCCATTTAGAAGAAGGAGCCTTGCTGAAAACAGCCTCGTTTACTACATAGTCTTAATTTTCTCCCTGAAAACTACCCTTATCATACACTGAGGCCATGGAAGAAGAGAGCATACTCAAGCCTGCAGCTGGTTATTGGGTCATAATGTATAAGGAAGGGAATGGGATACAGTAACGTGGAGCAGCTTTAATTCTGGTACTTCCTAACTTTATGCTTTATAAAGCAACATACCCTTAATTTGAGATTTAAAGTGTGCTTCCTTGAGTTTATTTCCTTTGTATTCTTAGAAAGCCAAAAGGAACCGTGCTGCTTGCCATTGTAGCAACAATTTCCTACGTAGGTGATGATCACCCATCCAACCCTGGGCCTCCGAGACTATGGCACATGCTGTTTCAGCTTGTTAGGGGATTAACAACTTTAGCTGAAAGCGTAATAAGCCTTTTATGCTGTAGGCACCAGCTATTACAGGGGTATGCACATCACGTTTGAACAGTGCCCTATCTACTGGGACTGAAAAACAAAGGATGAGTAGAGGATAGTTGGGGGGACAATCCGGGTGACCCCAGATGTTTTTCCTTTCTGAATGATTTGGCTTTTCATGAGGTTGATGCACTGGCAGCAAAGAGGAGGGTTCTGCTGGGGTGGTGGCTTCTGGGGACCCTGCCTCTTGCTGCCTTTAAGCATGCGATATTTCCTTTTTATTGCACCTGCAAGCAGTGCTCAGGAGCAAGGCACTAAATTTTGTATACCGTCTGCAAGCATCGCAAAGAGGGGTTTTGTATTCCAGTTAGGATGCCGGTTCAGCTTAGCAAACTGATGTAAGTGGGACAGAATAGCTCCTGGTTTGTTTTGCTCACTCCAGCGCGCTGAGCTGGGCTAAAAAACATTTTCATTTTCACCTAATTTCTCAGAGAAAAAAGCCTCCCATTATTATTCTCTTCCCCTCTCTGAGAGGCTGTTTCGTTTTGTTGAAAACAGACAGAAAAAGCCCTTTGTTTCTAAACTCCTGTTCCTCTTGTTTCTCCTGGCTGTAAATCTGGACATAGTGGCTTAATAGATTTTGGGCCTTGCTTTTAATCATGTAAGATAGACACAGAAACCTGCCTTGTGCATTTTTATTCTGTTTTTAACCTCGCAAGAAATGTATAATATTTCAGCATAGGTAACATCTTGTTAAATTTATAAGGCAGATTGGCAGCATGCTGTTTATGGGCTGAGTTCATGATATATTTTTGGTATGTCCATCCTTGGACCCAACTCTCTCTTCAGTAGAAAGTTTCACTCTCCTGACTTTCAGTCATCGGCATATGGCTAAAATACAACTTCCAGCAGCCAAAATGCTGCCCCGTGTCTGCCAATCCCCTAGGTCCTGGGTAATTATTTGAAAGACAATCGTTTAAGGACTCATATCAGAAAGCAGAGAGCGGGGAGGGTGCTGGGACAGGGGCGAGGGGAGGCTGCAGCCATACGGGTGTCAGCAAAATGCAGAGCAATGCCATGTGCCAGAAAATACTGCAACTACCTCTTACATTTTGTATAAGCAATTTTCCAGTCTGTTGTCTTCTGTCAAATGCAATGTTCTGAGACATTTAAATAAAATAAATATTGCCGTTGAGTTATATTTAGAGCCATGTGAAATTTCTCTAGTGAAACTCCCAGCCAGGCAAAACATGCTGGCTTTCAGGTTTCCGTACCACTTGAAGCTTCGTCTGGGTTTGTCGAAGAGGTTGCTTGTGAAATCTGTCGGCGAATGCAGGCTGCCTTCCAAAGGAGGCCGGCAGAGGCTCTGCCTGGCGCTACGGACGCCACCGGGGAGGTTTGGGCAAACCAGGGCTGGGTACAGGTGACTTTTGTACTGGGGGGAAGAGAGTTGAGTTTCTTGCAGATGGAAGGTCAAAAAAGCAAAAGATGAGACAGGCTGCTGATGAAAATTGAAATGAAGGTTTGCATAAACCTCCCACCCCTGTTCATCGTAATCACTGAGCTTTCACATTTGCCTATCTTCCCAGACATGCGTCACTTACCTAATGAGGACGGGTGTTGGTGTAATGAGTCCTGGCGTGCGTGGGGGCTGGCCAAGGCGAGCATCGGTGCATGGAAATCCCTTTGGAGGTGGGGTGGGAGCCCGCTGGGATGGGGGCCACAGTGGGGTCCTGGGGCAGAGCAGACTGTCCCCGGCTGGGGCTGGCCGCCCGCCACCCTCCTGCTCCTCCACCCAGTGCAGGGCAGCTCCCAGCACACCGCTGTGCCCTGGGGGAGTCACCCTCACCCCGGAGTGTTCCCAGGGGCACCATTTTGCCCCCTGGAGTGCAGTCAGGTGGAGCACACCCGCTCAGCTGAACGCCCGTTCTGAGGCTCCTCGAGCATGAATGCGTTAGGTCTGCACATCCCTTCGGCTTTGCAGAGGGAGGCCAGCAGCGCAACAGTTTGTCAGGCGGGCTGCTGGTGCCACACGGCCTCTGGCGCGCGTTTTACTGCGCTTTTCCCCCGATACTGAAATCCAGTCAAATGGATTTTGATAAAGCAGCGAGCACTATTCTCTCTCCCTTCTCCTGGTGTGATGGGGAGGGGAGGCTTAGCATGGCTTTAAATCACTGTCCTTCCTCTTCACAGAGAGTCCCAAAATAAATTCAAAATATACAAAGACTGTATTTTAAAATAGGTATTAATGAGGAAGCAGGCAGATTTCTTCACTGCAAAACATCACCAAAAACAGTGGTGGTCTAGCTGTGAAGGTTATGTAATAAAATAGACTTTTAAACAGCCTTTAAAATAACATACATTGTGTAAAAGCTTTTTTATTATTATTTTTAAGTCAGTAGGACCCTTCTTTTGCTCATTTAAAAGTTAACCTTGTTTGGTAACATGCTAGGAAGGGGCACAGAAACCTTTATTCTTCCAGAGGGTTGAATTCTTTTGTGAGATATGATAGACAAAGCTGGCATCCCTTGTACAAGATATGTAAAGCCTGTCTCCAGACATTGTGACATTGCTACAGACAGAGTTTGTCATCCATAAATTTACAGCTTATTTCAGTCTATTCATAAATTGACTAAATTTTTTTTTGAAAGAAAAAAATATATATAGGTGTATAAAATACCCAGTTACAGGTTGTGTTCTATTTAGCCCTTGATTGAAACGTATTGCTCCTCAGTATCTTTTAGCTATGAAAATTATAATATGGAACAGAGATTAGAATGAAATTATCATGGCTAGAAGGCATTTACTCAGTGGTGGCAGCCACATAAACCTGAGCCCTGAGAATGATGATAATGCATTAGGTTCTGCATGCCCGATATTATTGCTGTACATTATGTATGTTTCATTTATACTATTTCGCACACACCAGCAACGCTGACAGATAGGTAATTACTCTCTGCGCCAATGAACACTTATCAGCCCCGCCGCTGTTTATTGCTGGGATGAAGTGCGCTTGTCAGTCAAGGTCACTTGTTTGTGTGTCCTTTTTAATAGTTCTTTCACAGTTGTTGAACTTTGCAGGCGGTTCTTATGGCAAGCTTTCGGCACGTTGCTTTACTACATCATCTGCCTTATCAAAGTCATTTGTATTTATCACTTTAATTGATAAACAACCGAGTTGCGGGAAGCAGAACTGGGGAGAGGAAGGAGCATATTTTGCTGATCAGCTGATCCACGGGGGTGTTCGGTCATGGATGACCTCAAAAGCAGCGTTTTGTGGAGACCTTCAGACCCTGCTGTGCCACCAGCGTAAGCTGGTGAAATCTCTTGTGATAAAGATAAACATGAATTTAATGGTGATGGATACCAATGCAATCTGCAGACTGCTGTAGGGCTACTGCTTGTGCTTTTTGGCAGAATATTTGCCATTTCTGAACAGGGCTCTTACTGTTTGCACCCTCAGGACATACACGCAATAGACCAAGCCACTTTGTTTGCCTTCAAATCAGGGTTTCCTTTTCTGCAAGAAGCATCACAGAAACTCTGTATTATTGCATAAAATATGTTTTCCAGGCTATGTGTGTGGCTCTAAAATTTTAATTTTTCTGTTCTTCAAAATAATAGTGTCAAAGGCATTATGGCAAGCCCATAATTTCATTGGTTGCAAAGAAAAAAAATCACAAGCTTTTTCTTTTTTTCTTCCTTTCTTTATTTTTCTTTCTTTCTTTCTTTTTTTCTTTCTTTCTTTCTTTCACTCTCTCTTTCTCCCTCCCTCCCTCCCTCCCTCCCTCCCTCCCTTCCTTCCTTCCTTCCTTCCTTCCTTCCTTCTTTCCTGTTTGCTGCTGAAGCTTTATTAGAAAAAACAGAATAACCTCTAGGATATAATAATTTATCCAGTCAAGATAACTGCAGCTATTTCCTTAAGCCTGTAATCAGGCTGAGTTTGTGTGTTGTGAGATTTATACCGCAGTTCCTTATTACCAAAGAAACAGTTAAAAAGGATTTATGTAGTGTGTGCAGTGTGTGTGTCTGGAATTTCTGTGTGTGTTCCCAACTTCTGCATTCTGGTATCTCCTTGGTCCTTTTAGTAGAGGGCACTATTTTGAAGTGGAGACTGAACATTCAATTAAATGCAAATTTTATTCAAGCATTAAAGCAGAATCACATTCATTCATTAAACTCAAATGATGCTTTTATTTAGAAAAATGTATCAGCACATGGTAGCACCACATGCTGCTTATAAATAACTATGGTGATCTGGTTGTGCAAAAGTATATAATTTCATTATTAAAGGATTTAAACTCCTTACAAGGTGCATGGTGCCCATGAATGTTTCACTTAATTTGATTACATCCATAGAAAAAGCATTTCACTTACATGGGAGGCAGTGGGTCTCCTGTCTTACGGCACCGTTCTAATGCATTATGATCCCAATCTCACACTTGAAGGTGCTGACTTGGCTGGATGTGTTTAATATTTCAGGTGCGTAAATGCAGATTTGAGTGATTCGGTTTGTTTCTGAGTCTAGCCTGTCAAGCTTCCACATTTTCAAACCACTTCCTTTTCTTAGTTCTTAGTTACCAGAGTGTTACAAAGAAAGGGTTTTGATCTCATGTAGATAGCATAGCATTAATTACCCTGACACTAATTAAACTGCATCAAACAAATACCACCGTGTTCCTCAGGGGGACAACAGAAGGCAGTTTAAAATAATTACTGGAGCTTCATGCATGTGTGAAGTTTTCATTACTCTTAGGACACAAGCAAAAGAGATTTGATATCATTAAAATCCCCCCCTTTAGTGTTTGCAAAAAATGACTAAAATTTCCTCAGAGCATATTGATGTCTAAATAGTAGTGATTTCAGTTCTTGCGAATAGTAACTTTTCTTTAAGAATTGTAAGCTTGTGAAGCAGGAACAGGTGTTCCAGTCCACATTCTGGTATGATTATGTATTAGCTTATGTTTGTCAGACCATTTCATTAACCACCCACTGCTATCACATATACATATACTTTGTTCTTTCTGAACCATGAAATGAAATGCATATATCTTCACTAATGCTTGCTATCAATGTAAATGAGAAAAGGAGGCTTATTACCAATCACTGCTGCTGTGAAGCACACACCTCTGTACAGTTACAGGTAATAAACATCTTTTTGTAAGTAGGAAGCAAGATATATTGAGTTCTGCATACAATAAGAAGCAAACGTGCCTTCCACTGTACTCTGGTATTAATAGATCGCAATTCCAAGCCGTGTTTACACATTCAACATCCTAAAGCACATCTCTGAACCTATTCCTTTTCATGCTCATTTATATCTTGCAAACATTTTGAAGCTAGCAAAACTTTGCTGGCCAATAGTTAGTGGGCAGCTTTTCCAAGGAAAATTGGAGCATGTTTGTGCCATTGAGCAAGTGCCAGTTTCTGGACCAGTGGTCACTACTGTTAGAGCCTGCAGCAGCACAGCAGCAGCTTTATAGACCCTTTGAAAAAGTGGGTGGAAGAGTGATGTCCCTGCTCAGGGCGGGGGGTTGGACCAGACGGTCTTTGAAAGGTCCCTTCCAACCCAACCCATTCTATACGGTTCCACGAACCACATACCGGCAAGCAGAGATGACACTAGAGACAGTAGTTGTGGAAAATCTGGAGTTCCAAACTTGATGTAAATGCCATATTTTGCTAATGCTTACTTGACTATGCATGAAGCGCTGCTTTCCCTTTTCCAAGTTTGTGTGTGTGCGTGCTTCATATTTCCCAGTGATGTAAATGCCACCTAAACCACTGTACATGGACATTTAGCCTCTTTATTTCTAGAGATCTATACAGTGTTACTAAACTTCTTTGAATTTAGTACTGAATGCAATTGCCTATGGCAAAAGGTACGTGAGGCAGAAAGCATTTCTAGATCTGCAGTAGTTGTAGCGTTCCGAGTATGTGATTCTTTCTCAAAATGTGGTTATGTATAATTTGAATATATATAGTCAGGTATCATAAGCCACTTATTTTCTGTCTCCTTTGAGGAACTATTTAAAAGATTGATCTGTAATGGAATGTCCAGCAATGCTGGTGGTGCTTCTTTTTTCTTTTTTTAAATTAAAGTAATGCCTTGATATTACTAAATCTGCTGCCTGGAATATAACATTGCATTAGGGTTGTGCAATCGACAGACTAAGCAGAGATGATCAAAACTGATTGGAGAGGAAATACAAAATTAATCCAGTTGTAGGATTCTGCGAACCCAACAAACACGCACAGCAGAGTACTTTTATTTCTCTGGAGCCAGATGGTTTGTCCTATTTTAAGCTGATAGATTCTTCATGCACTTCTTTTGGATGTCATTGGTTTTAACTGCCAGACAGTATCTACTGTTAGAACTTTCCTTATTCCTGGATTATTTAAAGAGTATTTTTGGCACATTTGAATGATCATACTGTACACCAAGTTAATTTTTCCTTACACTTAGCTCATAAGTGAAAAAAGTGTTTATATAATGAAAAAAACCCTCTAAAATGAACAGTTCTTTTTTTCCTTCTTTTGACATGATGTTGACAGAAGTCGCTTTGATGTAGTTTAGAGTCATGAATTTTCTATCTGTTCTGTTTTTCCTGGGGCTCCATCTATTCAGACATCCTGATCTGTCATTTTGCAACACTTTGTGAAGTGCTTGACAGATAGCGGTTTTGACAAGTGCTGGACATCAGCAGCAATTCAGAATAAGCAGTGTATATTTCTCCAGGTAAAGTGACAAAACGTCTAAAAGCGTAAGAAGAACTGTACAGTCTTCAATCACATTTAATGTTACAAAGCAAGACTTTTTCTGCTTTCTCCATTTGTTCTAGTAGCGTGCAGTGGCGCAGATGAGTATCTGCTGGAATTTTGGAATGAGAACTTTCTATTTTCTTTTTGTATTTCCTAATAAACAACTAATTTCTCTGATCTGATTAAAAAATGAAGGGGCTTGCTGAGACTGAGATCCGGAAAAGTGCAGCACAACTAATGTTTCATGTAATAATAATTTCCAGGATCTTCTAGTATTTGACATAAACAATATGTATATGATCAATCATCCCTCATTTTTTTCTAATGCCATTTTAATTCTACAAATAGAGTGTATAAAGAACATAATTTAGGGAAGTGACCATTATTGATCAGTCATTCTGTTTCCTATTACACTTCTCAGTTCCTTTCCTGATGGTGGTTTATGCTATATCACCCATAGGTACTCGTGGATTCCATATTTACATTATGTAGTATATTGAAAATGTAAAACATTTCATATAATTATTTTGCATCTGTATTCACTCAAGAAACAGCTGTTGAAAGTTGAGGGGGATGCAAAATGGCACAGCCTGAAGATGTTCTTGTTCATTCAGCTAACTCCTTTTTGATGTGATACCTACTGGCAGGGTTGTGTGGTGAATTCAACTTCTTTGACAGCCATCAGCCCCACTGACCAGTAGTTTCAGTTTTTGTAGTTAGGGGAAAGATGAGAAAAAATATTTCCATAATTTAGATTTTTTTTTCAGCTGCTGGATCGAAAGCCCCTGCCAACAGCTATCTAAATCAACACCATGCCAACATGTTCTGTAGTCCGAAGGTCACTCAAACATCTGGCCCCACAGTCTTGTTCTTTAAGGTTTGTCACTGGGCAGCATCTGTTTATAGATTCTTTCTCAACCTCTCTTTGATCACTTTGACAGCAAAAAGAAGCTTCTATCACCCTTGATGTGTTAAGAGAAAAATATCGGGAACATCGGACTGTTGTAAAATTTGGTGGAATTTCGTATAATACTATATCTGGACTTTTAGTTTCTCAAGTTTAATTTTTTTTTTCTTGGCTGAGTTAGAGGGAATTATGTAGTACTCTCTGCTGTTGAGATTAAAAAAAAAAATATTGTCAAAGCTGATATGTTCAGTGGGAATGTGAAAATTACTTCACTAAGCAGGTCTTGCCCAGCTGAGCTTGGTCAGCATTTAAAAAAAAAAAAAAAAGTTTGGAAAGTGAGCAGAGCGGCATATTTAGCTCTGGTCTATTTTGAGTAATGTGTTATCTAACTCTAGTAGTCTGTCCTATGTACTCCTGCAAATAGTTACCTATTTCATAAAGGTTTATGTATGCTCCTATGTCTTTAGATATTTCTCTTACAAATAATCATGGGGAAAAATGGAAATATTATTGCTTCCCTGTTTCCCTTTACTAACTTCTGGTTACCTTTAAGATCTACCGTTTCAAAACAATGTGGAACTTCTTGCTTTATTCTAGGTAAGAATAAATAGGCTGTCTTTACCTTGGTCTTTTGCTTTAAAAAAACATTTGGCAATCTTTGATAGTGTTAGAATGATCATATTTATGGATGTTACTGAAGTCTACTTTGTACCATGATGGAAAAGATCTTGGGTGACATGTTGTCTTATGGAGTCTTATGGTTTATCCTCAGCAAAGACACTTTGTTTGAAGATGTATTACCCAGGGACAGACACAATCTGTAATATGAATGCAGAAGATTATGTATATGTGGAATTAATTTTTGTTTATGTACTTCCGGAGTTTGCAGCAAACGCTGCAGACAGCCCTGGAGTCCTTTGTTACTACATGGAACTGGTACAGCATGGTATCAGTTATTCAGGTCTACTCGTCTTCGGCAGAGAGAGGTCTCTGCATCAGAACTTAATTAAATGTGCACATGAAGGCCTTAGTCCTGTACATCTGCCATGGACAGTCACCTCAGTTCTGTAATGGCGGTTTTATTGATATATATCCATCTGTTAGGTAGAAATGAGCCACAAGCTCATTTCACTCAGGCTATTGACAGCCAGTAGATAGCTAAAACTTTGACCATCATCAACTGAGTGTGAGAAAATAACCATATGTGAAAATGGGGAGCAGACACATCTGAGTTGAGCACTGTCTAGCTTTGTAAAATGATACGGGAATGCATATATCAAACGGCCCAAGTGAGGGGGCTACATCCCCGCTGTTCCCTCAGGTGCCATCATCATGAGCGTTGGGCGCATGGAGCAGTCTATTCCCAACCGCTGGTAGTATAACAAGAAAGGGACACCTGAGCAGTGAGGGGTGGTACTGTTGGCAGATGGGAGCTTTAGCTGAAAACTCTTATTTTCCCCAAGAATAGAGCTAAGCCATGAAGAGTCTTAGCAGTAGAGAAGAAAAGTTTGTACCCAAAACAGGGGAGAGAAGAAAGCCAAAGGGCAGGTGTGGCCTCCTTCCCTGCCAGAACATCCCACCTCTGAGGTGCTCAGAATGAAGAAGGAAGAACTTAATCCTTACTGAACCATGTCCAGTAGCTTTGAGGGGCAAGATGTCATGGACACTTGATGAGACTTCTAGTTGTATGAAAGAGGGGAAAGGTCACTCTTCAGAGATATTTTCAGGAAGAAGTGACAACATTTTGTTATAATCTAATATGCAAAGAAGGCCAAGTCTAAGACTGTAGATCTGAAATATACAGAGGGTAGGCGCTTCCATAGTAACTGTGAAAGAGATGTAGGCTTTGAATTTAAATTCCAGCTAGCACATTTAATATTATACAAACTGTTTAGGATAGATTACTTCAGAGTAATTTTGCCCAGAATCTTGCTTTTTATTAGAACAAGGTGTTGTGAAAATGGGTTGATTGCATGATCCCACATCTGCTCCGTTCTCCTATCTCTTGGTGTCATGATGTTTTCTTTGCAGTTTCTCTTTCTGCGTAATCTTTCAAGTCCACTTGGAAGTATGATCCGTACTCCTTTTCCTGTGCCTTACTGCTTTTAACGGTACATTGCTTAATCCCCATCTTCTTGTCTTTCCTCCTTTAGCTGTCCTTCCCTTGGAAGCAATATTTTATCTATTCTCTTTGTCTACTCTAATAGAAACTCACTGTTGAAGGTCTGAATTAGTGACAAGTCATAGTCCCCTCCATTCATTTACAGACAGTTTTTTACTCAGTAAATATCTCAGCTGAAGGAGAGGACATAAGAAAGCAAAGACTGTTGGGTGGGAATTTTGCCTCATAATGTTTTTGTAGTACAGCTATGGCTGGTATCGCCTGCAAGAATCAGAAGGTTTCGTCCTATTACTAGTGCTAACATCAGAAAGACATAGGTGCTTTGAGAAAAATAAAGGAGGTTTGGACATCAGAAAACCTGCTGTACACTCTGAGGTGAGTTGTGGAGATTCCTTCTTGGAGGTGGTACAGGTCTGAGCAGCAGGAAGGCTGCATGTTAGCACTAATTGCACTGAAAGATCATATTAGCTAGAACTAATAGTCTTTCTTTATATAACTCCCAAGTTGCTTAGTTTTCAGTTTTAAGATGAACAAGTTAGTATTTGCACAGGAACTCTTCAGGAATACAAAGACCTGAAAGAAAGGAAGGAATCAGGTAAATCTTATTCCTTGCATACAGCTCAAATATGGTTAAAACTTCAGTCAAAACTTCAACTGATGAATTAAAAACCTAGACAGGACTGAGTTTATATGAAAAATGGCATTGTGAGGAGTACAGTCAGCGTGCACATGAAGCAGTACAATTTTCAGCACTACGGCTGTGAGATGAGACCTCTGCTTCACTAGCTGCAAAAAGCATTTATTGGCTTGTGTGTTTTTATCTAGTGTTTCTCTTTCAGGAGTAGTTTTTTACAATGCAGAACAAGCAAGATTTTGGTCTAGGGGTATACCTGAATGAAGACTATCTATTCTCTTGTGTCTGTTTCTGGCTTCCTTCTTCCCCTCCACAAGTCAGAAACCTGATTTATTAACATTTTGTGCTTGTCATTTTATGTTTAAAGGTAAGAGCGGTCAAGATGAGACTAACAGCTTCCCTAGCTGGGTTTTTGTGTCGACTCAGGGGCCATCAGCAGATGTGTGCCGGGGAGTGCTTGGCAGAAGATGCACGCACAGACACGTGCCTTTTGCTTCTTCCAGTTTCTGCGAAACTGTGACTCCGGGTTTTTCGGACCTATGAGCAGTACTTCTGTAATTTTAGACTTTCCATCCATGAATTTTGCTAATTATTTGGTTAACATTTCAAACTTTTAGTTTCTACAGTACAGTTTCCACCGACAGCCTGCCAGGCTGATTTCATGCCCTCTAGTTAAAGGACAGCCCTTTAAAAATGATGGGATCTGGACCAAGTTGATGAAGATACTTCCTTCTTGTTCCCTGGAGTTCAACATTTTTATTTCTCTTGTTTTCTGCCTTCCTAGATCTTTGGGTGACTTCCAAATCTATTCCTTTCTTTTTCAGCTTGATGTTCTCCATTGTTTTGTTCTTGATCCTGCTCTCCTTTCTCCCTCTTCCCTTTCCTTCTTCCCTCACCAGGAACTTATCTCAGGCAGCTCTGCCCAGCTGGCTGGTTGGGAAGGTGTCTGCTGTGCTCTCACACAGTAGAGATGGGACCCACTAGCCAAGCGGTGGGTGTTGCAGGCACATCGTTGATGGAGCCAGCACAACCACGGAGCATGCCTCTGCTCAGCTGCAATGTCAAGCTGGGCAGGGAGGATGAGCATCCTACCAACACAGAACCAAGCATGTTTTGGTGGTTAGAAAACTCTAATTAAGAACGTGGGCCTTTAATATGTCAGTGATCTATTTAAAACGAGATGCTGGCATTGCTGTCTCTTGTCTGGGAGCACAACTGGTTTAAAGCCCTTAGGAAGACATCCCTGACTCACTGGCTGCAAGGCAGAGTTGAACTGATGGCTGATGTTTGTTTTCTGCAATGAAACTTCCCATAGATGATACTGAAGGTTGAAGAGCCTTTCCAAGACAGACTGGAATATTTTATGTAAACAAATAAGTGGACTGAATGCTGTGCAAAATGGCATATTACAGAGGCTATAAGTATTTTGCCACATCTCTTGCACAAACAACCAGGCTCATAACCATTTATGCCACCTGTAATTAAAAATGAGATAATCCCAGCAATTCGAGAAAGTCTTATATGATTAATATCCATTTCCTAGTTGCTTGCTGCAGTGAAAGATAATTAATTGTAAAGACATTTTTAGAAGCAATGCAACTATCTTCTCTAACCAAAAGCAAATGTTTAAAAAGTAAGAAAATTGATGATGCAATTAATTATGTGGATATTACAATACTCTAACCTCCTTGGTAGAAAGTTGGTGCCTAAGGACAGTATTATCCACACATTAAATTGAAATTAACAGTAACATTCTCTTTATCATTGCAGTCTAGGAGATGACAGACATAACATAGCCACAGCCCTACAGAGTTGCTTAGGTTGAGATTTCAGAGCAGTTCTTGAAGATGTGGATCTGTATTCATGGGAGATATTCATAGGTCTGTCTCTAGATATCCTAAAAGGGTGTTTCAGCTAGAGGTTTTAAGGCTTACCCTAAATGTATTCAATGGCTTTACATTGTAACAGTGCTCCCAAATTTCCCAGATGGATTTGTATCTAGATGATGGGTTAATGATGCTGTGTCCAACTCCTTTCAAGCTTTAATTTGTGTTTTAAATACATTAATGCCACAAGTAAGCATTCGTTGAACATGTCTTTTTGTTGATTGTAAACCTTATATTTCAAACTTAGCCATATTATTTCAAAAACAAACATTAATGAAGGAAACAATAAACATAAACACTTAATTTTTAAAATGCGGATTTACAAGAAAATAAATAAAAGATATTGTTGATAGTAGATATGGAAAATAATACACACTTACTGCAAGCTGTTGTGCTGAACATTTTCTTGAAGGACTGTAAACTCATAACCAATTTGGTATATGGTTATAATTTACCTACAGCATTTTGCTAATATTACAGATGGCAGTAGAAGCTCAAGATTAAATTACTTATCCGGTATTCAATTAGACTTCAACAGGTTGCTTATAATATAACAAGAAAATGAACATTTAAAGTCACATCAGTTGTAACAGTAAAATGATAATGCACAAGTAGGTAAAACAGCACTGATAGTAAGGAAAATGGCAGGAATTGAATTAGCTCTAAATAGGTGTGTGTAATAATGTGTTTTTATATATAATGTGAATGTCTGCTTTGTTGTTTCTTCATTATAAAGGAGAGAGGTCAATATGGGTTTTATTAGTAAAAATAAAGAGACTTAATATATCTGTTGCAAGTAGTAGGAAAAAGTTTGCATGAAATACAGAGGCATAAAGGAAGTTTTTGTGTTTGATTTGTTGGTTGTTGGTTTATTTGTATATATATATATACATAGACATATATTCCTCTAATCTTAAGTAGTCTTTACAGAAAACCATGAAGTGTCTGCTCTCTGATTCTCTTTCCTATGGAGAATTGATATACTGTTCAGAGGAAGAATATGATGTGCCAGGCGGTGCCCTGTTGTTGGGATGCAGAGCAGGGGAGGCTCAGAAGCTGAAGGCAACATGAAGGAGTGGAGATTTATGAAATAGTTGCTCTGTAAAAACTTTGCTGCATGAGTTTTGAACCTGATAACTGGTTTCTGCTGCCTTCCAGCTGACTTGATGTTGTGACACACACAGTATCTCCTAGGCTCTGCCTCTACCTGGCGGAAACCTGGACTTGCAGGAGGTCCTGTGGGTTTCAACAGGTATTTGTCAAGAGAACCTGTGATTCTTCTTGTTATAGTTGAAATGGGGCCCAAACAAAAAAAAGGGTCATTTTTGACCCTTATTCGGAAACCATCCCAGATTCATGGATTAGGTGAATGACATCAAGCTTGTTCTTACTTTCTTTTTATAGTCTGTATGTGGTGTGGCCCTGGGCTTGAGACAAGATGGCTTGAGCTAGCAGAGCTGTAGCAAGACTTGACACTGTGAGCAGAGTGCATTTTTCACACAGTGCCATCCATCAGTTCAATCAGGAGGTCATCATCTGTAGAAGGCAGTTCAGAGGTAGCTGCATTTCATTTCTTTTTCCTTATAAATGCACTTAGAGCCTGTGCCACAGCACAAAAACTCTTCAAGCTACCCAGGCATCAAATCACACGAAAATTAAAGCATTGCCCATAACAACCAAAAAAAAAAATTTGAAAAAATCCACCTTTGGACATTTAGAGCCATATTCTTCAAAGGAGCTGCATGCTTAATTCTGCAGTGTGGTTTGAATTAAGCATTTGCTTGTATTCTGCAGGGTTTGGAGACATATATTGCACAGTGCTTAAATTTGTTGCTGGCATGTTAAGACCATGATATTCTAATGTACGTGTCCTGAATTATATAATACTACTGAGCACCCTTTCTAATTTTCTTAATGCTGTGAGTCATTCAGCTTCTGGGCATTAGTTAAGTTGTTACATAGATGATTTCCCTCATAATTGTAGACAGTTTTGCTGCCTTGTTTTTCTCTTTTTCTTTGGCAAACAGGATTGTTTCACTAGTGGTAATAGAGTTGCCTGTTGCTATTGCGAGTTTAGCCAGCTGTGAAGCTGCACTTACATTTGTTATTACCCTGCACTTGGTTATGAAATGCAGCCTATTAATTATTTCACTAAAATATAGCCACTGTGCCTGATCCTGAGGGATGTTCTACTTTCTCCTGCTGCTTTACTTTTCCATTCATTTTAATGGCAGTTCAGGCTGTTTCTTTAGGTTTATGTGTAATTTCCCTTGGCTGTCACTGCCTGTTCCTTCTAGATACTTCAGTCAATATTTTCCACTGTTGATTAAATTCTGCTCAGGAGCTGTCATCGTAACTTCTGGTCTCTTATTCCCCCTCGATGCTATAGTTGAACATTGGGGTGTACAGGGGTGGAGGTCGGGGGTACAACACTTCTTATTCATCATGGAACAGCTTTCCAGAATAATAGCCATCTTTAAGCATTAAAATGTTTGACCCATAACCTCCCTTGGTTGCTGCACTGGACATAATAGCTCCATTTTGACTTCTTTTTCCTTTGGCTCTGATTGGTATTGCAGTGGAGTTGTTGGGAAGTTAATAGCTATCATGACAATTTTTATTTTCTAAATGAAACAATGCCCCCTGGTGCTCTAGGATTCAAGAGGTCTGATTTTACAGTCAAAACAAAAATAAAACCAAACAAAATCTTTTCAGACAGATACTTCTTGTCCCTAAATCTGCCAGCTACCACTCAAATGCTGTCACTGTCACTCACCAGGGGATGGGGAAGAACACTGTCAGCACTGAGCAACAAAGAGAAGTCACAAGGAGAGTAACAGGGAATAAAAGCACACTTCAAAAGAGACACACGTCAGTTAGGCAGAGTAAAAGCAAATTACAGAAGAGAAAAATAAAATGAAAGGGTCAAGACAAGAAACAGTCTAATGAAAAGAGCAGTCAGAGAAAAGTAAAATTAAAACTGTCTGCTTAATGAAATGTAAAATCTAGATAGTGATGGAGAAGAAGCAATAATATTAAAAAATTGAAGTACTTTTTTATAAAAAGATTGAATTTAATAAAGATATTACAGAAGAAAAGGACAAAGAGGGTAAATGTGAAAAATATGCAATCAATAGCATTAAATTAAAATGGCAAATCCAAAAAGGAAGAGAAAATAGAAGGTATATATTAAGTGCATGAATACTACAGAAATTAGTAGAATAAATGTAGTTTGGTATTTTCTATGGACTAACAAAATAGATTATTGATGCAGAAATTTAAACCAAAGTCCCTCCGGAGTAAAAATATAAGCAAAGCTGATAAGCAATGAACTGAAACAGTTGATCTCTCTTCAGTTTAGCCTGTCACTACCAATTGATTCTTTAAAAATTAAGATGCTAAATTACAAAATTATTCCTGATGGGCACGGCATGCATGTGAACCACAAGAACATTGCTTGTCCTGTTTGCAGACAGCAAACTCCAGCACAGCATGCCTTCTTGCAGCCTTACAGCTGACAGGAACCTCAGCTTTTGAAGACTGATTGATAGAGCAGAGACTGCCACGAATCACCAACTCTGATGGAGTGCGGGGCTACGAACACTACCAGAGCTATCTGTAAAGCCAAAACAGACAGGAAAAATGAAGGCAGAGGAAAGGCAAAGGAAACCACCCCATTGCTGCAGCTGCAAGAAGTGTAAACAACCCGTGCTCTCAGGTTTTTTTCAGTCACAGGCAAGGATAAAATAGCACAGCTCAGAAGCAGGGATGTCTGAAAATGGCTTTAAGGTAGCTTTATGTTCCCACAGTCCTGGAGCAGCAATGAGTCAGTCAAGTCCCTCACTGTAAGTTAGAATAGCCTGAAGGCTGCTCTAAATCATTCTGGCTGCCAGTGACCCTGTAACAGCAGTGAGGGGTTGCTGGGGCATAGCAGTCTTGGCTGTACTTCTCTTCCCTTGGCCATGTCCTCTAGCCTGGCCAGTGGAGCTGCCGGGAGCAGGGTGAGGGGAAATCGGGGAGAAGGAGAGAAGGGAAAGCATAGAAATGGCCATGTTGCCTGTTCTGCTGGAAGACCCCAGCTTCTGCTGCAGCTGGCAGAGGTCCAGTGGCTGGTTGTGGTGGGGAATGGTCCCAGCACGGGCAAGAGAGATTCTGTGGCTCTGCCATGGCC
The DNA here is from genome assembly GCA_031468815.1 of Morus bassanus. Classification (NCBI taxonomy): domain Eukaryota; kingdom Metazoa; phylum Chordata; class Aves; order Suliformes; family Sulidae; genus Morus; species Morus bassanus. Next base: position 130,272,709 of record CM062567.1, on the reverse strand, counting down.
AGGTGCAGTGGCAGGGTTTGGTTTTAATAATCTGCTTTTCAAAGGTATTTTCAGAGAGTTCTTCAGATGACATAGTCCCCTTTCCCTGGGAATCTCATCGTAAGTGTGATTGGTGTGTAGGTCCTACACGTTGGTGGGTGTTCACCACCATGGTCAGTTTTATTAGTGTACCAGTGTTAATCAGATACTATTCCTTACCCAGTATCATTTGGCCCAGCAATAGCAGTATTTAAATTAATGCTGCTGTGGATTTATACCACTGAGTGTAGCTTGTGGTGTTAATTTGGTTTTTATTTACCTGCTCTCATAAACTAAATGTGTATCCCGGATTGGGAGAAAAAAAATGAGACTGTGATTTGGGGTTTTCCTTTCTTTTTTTCTTTTAAGAGGAAATTTCTAAAGAATTTAAATACCAAATATCAGCAATAACTTTTTGTTCAGTAGTTCTAACTCCAGATATTTACATTTTGCATTTGGATGGGTTGATGCTGTTGTCAGTCACCTGTGAGGTAACTCTATATGTGATGGAAGCTGCAGTTAAGAGTGTGATGTGTTTCCAAACTCTTCTATAAATGTCCCAATATTACTACTTCAGTGAGAACAAAATGTCTGTGGCTTTGAAGATCATGACGCTTTCCAAGCCAAAGAGTATACGTTCTGAAACCTTCCCTTTCTCCCACTAAGCAGTGAACAGCCCAGCCTTACTAGTGGGTAGTCATCAGAATTGGAATGCTATGGAACTGATTAGTAATGACAGGTAATTGAGCGGGCTGTTAGAGGAGATCCTGCAGCAGAGGAAAAATTATTATCCCTTTTAATAATTCTTTAAAAGCAGTTCCCAAAATTTCATTTTCAGTCAACTGGGTATTCCATGATGTGCGACAGAAGTAGAGTGATCTTTAAGACCATCGGTCTTATAAGTAGTAGACATCTCCTGTCTTGCTTATCTCTGCAGTTGTGCAGACATATGCATAACCTGCACATCCAATGCAAAGGATGTATTTTATACTTCCAGATCTATTTTAGTAAAAGTGTAATGAGGTACCTTCCCCACTGACTAAACCTCCATGAAGGCAGAGAGAGAAGGTCACAGACATTCAGCCACTCACTGCCTCTAGTTATCTGAGGCAAAAGGATACAATCCCTTGACCAGCAAATGGTAGAAGAATGGTAGTTTGTACCCACAGTGGTTACATGTGGGGTGCATGTGAGGGAGCACAGATGCTATGCTACATAATTAAATGTAATGCTGTTGATACTGCAGCTTATAATGTCTTGGCTTTTTCTGATAATTTAGAACAGAAGTTTTTAAAAGAAAAAAGAAAGGTGTATGTGTTTGGTTGGATGTATGTCAACACTGGTTGACACAGTCAGCAGCTGAGGACTAGATCTTCAGGGTGTAAATTCATTTAGCTCAGTTGATGCCAGGAGCTGTGCCAGTCTGCAGTACTTTAAGCTCTGTCCTGAGGACACCCAGTACCATCGGCAGGAACCTCTTACACGGGGTCGATGGAGTTCCTTGGAAGAGATCCAGTGCTTTCCTGCCAGAAGCTTCAGCACCAGCAGTGGTCCTGAAGATCTAGTGCTGCCAGAAGAGACACATAACCTCTGTCTATTGCCTTTAATCACAACTTAGGGGAAAACTGTTTCATGTTATCTTCGAGTCTGAAAAATGCTAACGTCCCAAAATATTGAAGATCATCTGATTCTGTGTGAATTGCCTGCTGCTGTCTTCTCGCTGGCTTTTTTAGGCAGATTCCAGCAATTAATGCTGGTGTGTGGAAGATTGTTCCAGAGTCTTACCTGTGTCCATCCAAACACAAACACCTTCCTACAGTGGTGAGCATTTCATCCCCTCCACATTATTGTCTTAAAAATACCTATCAGTTCACAAGGTTGAGCAGTCATTGCAGCTAGTTCTGGTTCACAAAACAGAGGAACCTCTGTGGTAGCTTGGGGGAAGTGGTGAAAACTGGATATTCTCTGCACTCCCATTTAATGCATACGGCAGTACTGGAGACTGCTTGTAGATGTATTCCTTTGCATGGGAGAGCCCACTGAGCAGGTATTTTTGATTTAGCAGCAGGATGGAGCTGAAATCATGTCCTGACATGCAAGCATTTTGGATTATTTAATAGTTTAATTTTTCCTTGAGGATTAATGGCTTAGTCTGTCATTTATTTGTTTGAAATATTTTATCATCTGATGATTTCTTCTCACATATTTTAGTCGGGCATATTATGTATCATTGTTGCTTTATGTTTTCTATTACTGGGAATTAATTTTTCACACAGTATCTTCACTTAATTATACAATACAATCGCATGTGCACTTTGCATGAATAGGAAGAATCTGTTTTAATTTAGCCATTATATATTTTGCTATCTTGAGTTTTCCAGTTAAAATTCCCAAGTTTTTTGTTTTAGCATAACAATAGTCATATTCATTGCTTTGTACATTATAACAAAAGCACTCAGATGTCAGTTCATAGATTGACATAATCAGCTTTGTCTCTTAATTAGAAAAGAGAATAAAGCTGTTTAGGGGTGTCAATAAAATGACAGATGTATCATTAACAGAAGGCTACATTGGATCAGAATGGTACAATGCTTGGAATTGAAATGTTAAAATTTTTTACTGATAACCTTTCATTTCTAATTTTCTTTTTTTTTAGGGTTTTTTTCTAATTGAATAATAATAAAGCCAAAGGTACATAATACAGCATATAAATGGAGCAATTATTGGTGATGGGGAACTTAAATTCCTTCTGTAAAGACACAAGTTTATAATCAAAGCAGAGATATAGCTAGGAAAACCTATTACTCAGGATTCCTGCCTACCCTTGAAACAAAATTCAGCATGGCCAATGCACCCTTTGGCCATGCCTTTGATGCACTCCTTGTCTTCCCTATGATGTCACCAGTTGTTTATGAACAATGGGACAGCGTGTAGATTTTAATATGAAATTCAGGACATACCCCATACCTGACTTCTCAGTGCAGCACACAGCATGAAATCTTTTCACAATTAGTCTGAATAGTCAGGCTAGTAATGACTGCGGTGAGTCCATATTTTGCACTTTTCTCCATCAGTTTACAATGCTGTTTATATGTATCCTTTGGTATAATGGAAGTCCATTGTACTTGTAAGACACAGTGGCTTTCAGTTGGAACAAATAAAAATTGCAGAATGTGACTGATCTCCAAATACTCAAATACTGAGACAATGGGAAATAGATACCTCGGGATTCAGGCATACAGATGGAAATAAGGTTGCAAGCTGCATCTATATCTATCTGAGGTGGCTCACCCCAGCAGGGTCTGATGTCCAGGGCATTCGCAAGACCCAGCATCTCATATCAACTTTACTGGCTACCTGAGCCAGAGGATTTTCAGAATTCCTACAGATCCAACTGTCTTCTGGCAAGCAATATTAAGGTCCTTCTAGGAAGAAATCTGGGCTGTTTTGTCTAATTAGCATCAGTCATATGACAAAATTCAAGGTGCAAATGGGCTAGCTGCTGGGTCAAGTAGCCAGCCACATGAGAGAGCACCCTTGAGTGTACTCTAAAACACCCACACCTGTGGCTTTCTCTACCAGATGAGTGGCTGTACAGCCAGTCTCAGAGGTGTTTCAGCAAGGGAAGTGATGAATGGGTGAGCCACCTGGCCATAGTCCCAAGTTTGCATCCATTTCTGCACGGTAATAGTAACATGGATGAGATCTCCTGAATCTTTCTCTTTCTCTGGCTGCATCCACTTTCTTTTCATTAGAATCTATAAAGCTCATTATCTCCCCAATGGAACTGTTTTAAACTTTTAAGATTTCATGAAGCTTTGTCGCTTCCATGAATTTTGTGTCCCTTGTATAGGCAGCTGTCTCATCTGGTGTTTGGGATTCAGCATTTAATTATGTGGGGCTTCAAAACAGGTGTTGGAATAGCTGATTGGAAAATATTGAGCGTTTCTTTAACAAAATTTCTAATTTTCAAATTCACGCCTTTTACTTGATGGAGAATGGAAATTACTGTTACCTGGGCCAGGGAGTTAAGATCTATCCTATACCCTTGAACCAAAGTAGGAAATTAGTCGCCGAGATGAGCAGCTCCAGTGCCGGCATGATCCGCAGTGGAGCACTCCAGCACGGGGCACAGGTGGGTTCCTGAACTGGGGGAGCCAAGAGAGCCACCAGGAACCTGCAGCTCACGCAACAGTGGCTGATGAGACCTGGGCGGGGCCAGGAGCAATGGCAGCAAAGTTCCCACATGTATAAAACAAGCCCTTAGGGCGTGCTCACGACCAGGAGCACTGTGAACAGGGCATGGTGCAGCAGTTTGTGCAGCAGTTCACGTGGAAGGGCATGCAGGAAGGGTGCTGAAGCTCTGCCAGCTCAACCAGGGAGCAATGGTATGAGATGAGTAGGTTGAGGAGCATCAGGGAGTGTGAGAGAGAGAGAGACTACTGCAATCACACCCTACCTTCCCTGGGACAGACCCAACAGGCAGACAGGATGCATGATACAGAGGATTCCTTATCCTCTCTCTGCCGGGCAGAACACCATGACTTAAGGGATGGGGGCAATGGCGATAAGTTCCAGCCCAGCACAGCAGGCACATCTCCTCTGTGACTACCCCACCTTCCCAGGTGCCCTCGCATAATAGGTACGAGGCTCTGCAAGTGGAACCAAACAGTAACAAGGACAATGGTTGCAGATGACACCAAATTGGGCAGGAGTGTTGATCTGCCTGAGGGAAGGAAAGCTCTACAGAGGGATCTGGACAGGCTGGATCAATGGCTGAGGTCAATTGAATGAGTTTCAACAAGGCCAAGTGCTGAGTCCTGCACTCGGATCACAAGAACACCACGCAACGCTACAGGCTTGGGGAAGAGTGGCTGGAGAGCTGCCCGGTAGAGAAGGACCTGGGGATGTTGGTCAAAAGCTGGCTGAACATGAGCCAGCAGTGTGCCCAGGTGGCCAAGGGGGCTGACAGCATCCCGGCCTGTATCAGGAATAGTGTGGCCAGCAGGAGCAGGGAAGTGATTGTGCCCCTGTACTCGGCACTGGTGAGGCCACACCTCAAATATTGTGTTCAGTTTTGGGCCCCTCACTACAAGAAGGACATTGAGGTGCTGGAGCGTGTCCAGAGAAGGCCAATGAAGCTGGTGAAGGGTCTGGAGAGCAGGTCTTATGAGGAGCGGCTGAGGGAACTGGGGTTGCTCAGCCTGGAGAAGAGGAGGCTGAGGGGAGACCTTCTTGCTCTCTACAACTACCTGAAAGGAGGTTGTAGTGAAGTGAGTGTTGGTCTTTTCTCTCAAGTAACAAGTGACAGGACAAGAGGAAATGGCTTAAAGCTGTGCCAGGGGAGGTTTAGATTGGATATTAGGAAAAATTTCTTCACGGAAAGGGTTGTCAAGCATTGGAACAGGCTGCCCAGGGAAGTGGTGGAGTCACCATCCCTGGAAGTATTTAAAAGATGTGTAGACATGGTGCTGAGGGACATGGTTTAGTGGTGGACTTGGCAGTGCTAGGTTAACAGTTGGCCTTGATGATCTTAGAGGTTTTTTCAAACCTAAACGATTCTATGTTTCTATGAAATTATGCAATTGGACGGTATCTGTTTCTGAAAAAAAAAAAAAAAAACAAAAAAAAAACCAGGTAATATATTTCAGTAAATCTAGGACAGGCAAGTCTTGAACTCTCCAGAAAGATCGTCCATTTATAACCCAAGTATTATTTTGTGCCAGGAACAACTTATGAAAACAATGAAACAAGTATTAATTTGCAATTGTAATGTCTCTGATTACAGTCCCCAAGTTGACATTTACTCAATTTAATTAAAAAAATTGAGAATTGTATTTATACTTTCTACTCCATCTTTCACAGCAGAGGGATTTAAAACATGTTCAGACCTACAATGTCCCAGTTACTGTTCCATCTTATGATCTTCAATTAATAATATTTTACTTTCTGTGACTGCAGAATGAAAATGTATTCTTGATTTACCTAAAACTGGAATTAGCTAGGTTACCTAAAACTGACAAGGATGTTGTACATTCCAGAGAACTCACACAAATACAAGGCCAGGAGTTTCATTTATGTTTAACCCTTATGCCCTTGAACACAATAGACTTTACATAAATATTTAAGAAGGGCAGCTGCAGACCAATTAAAGAAATATATTTTCCAAGCATCAAACCATTGTTTTCAGGCAATACACTGAAGCTTTTAAATTGATACATATTAAATCTATTATGGGCTCAGGAGAGGGAAAAGCATATGAGAGCACCCCGGGGGGAGGTTGGGCAGAGATTGCCTGTGAGATGCACGGCCCACCACCCAGCTCACAGGGTGTCTGCATGGGCTGCGGGTGGCTGCAGGCTGCTCCACAAATCCACCCAAGGAGGAGAGGGCACAACCATCCCTCTCATTAGTCCTTTCAGCATCCTAAGAAAAGCTGTGGGCATGCTGAGAAGGCTGCAACTGCCTTCATTCTGATATTTGCTGAATAAAACTGAGGAACAGCTGTTTTGTGGGAAATATATTTAAGATTTTTTTTTAATCTTTAAAAATAAAAATGTTTTTTAAGATACCTAAGAATTTCCCTCATAATGAGAGGTCTAGTTTCAGGCTAGTCCTACCCAGAAATGCTCAGTAAAAGTCTGCACCTCGTATCCTCTCACTTCAAGACTAGATACATGATGTGTTGCTGTTACATAGCATGTAGCATGAATTATAGAAGGATGCTGCTCATATGCATGGTAATACCCAGCCCTAGAAAAATACATTTACAAATAATCGGGTTTGTTGCCCCATAATTTTGGCAGCTTGTTAAGGGAGAGACAGGACTTAGCCAGCTATGAACTATGAAAAAGTCTGGCTTGAAAAAGACCCATGCATGCTATTGCAGGCAGGGACAGAGCCAGAGCAGAGCTCAGGGAAAGAGGAGAAGGAGGGAAAGAGTGCAAGTGCAATGGAAAACAGAGCAGTGAAGTTTTGGAAGAAGAGGAGAGATGTGAGGAAAGTGCATAGAAGCACATCTAGGAAGAGGGAAGTAAAGGAGAGACTTGCAACTAGTGAGGAGCAAAAGAGAAAGACTGAAGATTGCAACATGCTTTCTGCTGAAATAAATCACCTATAGTCTCTGCTGAGAGAAGTAAAATCAGTTCAGATGGAGAAACTGAGATGTTAATCTAGGCTGGTGGCAGAAGCAGACAAAGCAGGAAAGAATGAATGTGTAGTGGAGAGTCCAGTTACAAGACTGTTTCTCTTAACATGTGCAATAGACTTGTAGCACTGGGAGGAAAAGAGAGAAAACAAGGATCTGGGAAGCAACTATGTATAATACTTTAAAAGGGAAGAAGACTTACTAATACTACATTCATCTTACAAACTTTAAGGCTTTTGAAACATTCACCTGTGTACAGTATTCAGTTGCTGGTTTACTGCAGTGTATGCATGAGTGACAGAATTAGTTACCTTCTCTCAATATATCATTTCAACTTTGAGTTGTATTTACAAATAAGTGGACTAAGTAAGGTACCTGGGATGTTTTTGTATTTATTCAACTGTTCAGACTATACTTTGGAATTTTTCAATACATTTTTGAACAAAACATATACATCCTGACCGTTAATTCTGTAATACGATTCATGAAATGTCTGACATCTGAAGCTGTAGGGGAAGAGGAGGGAAATTGCTTGCAGATCGCCACGTACTGCTGTGCTTCCACTTGCGGTATGCATGGCCATAACTGTGGGAGTCATGAAATCGTTAATTAAAGACTTCATAGTTGTGTCGCATCCTTTTTTAAAGATTAAATGCAAATTTTTTTATTCATCTAAAGCTATGTGTGTGCAGATTTTAAGACAGAGTAAGTGGCCCTGTTTCTCTAGTTAATTACCTTGATAAATCAGGAGTGGGCTGCTGGTATTTGAAAATCATGTGCATGGTAGACAGAGCGAGTGAGAAAACAGTTTTCCGCAGTGTTCTGTTGTTGGCATATAACGGTATATAATGCACTCAGGTCAAAAGATGGTACTGATACTCATGATACCACCGTGGCTATAACATCAGAAGTTTGCTGCAATAAAACTAGATATTGCAAAAAAACTAAATGTTTGTGTTACTGTTACAAAAAAATTGCAACACCACTCAATTTTTCCTATGGTGAAATTACTCTCTGTTTGAATATATGCATATGTGTGTGCATATATAGAGATAAGTATGTTTATATACACATGATCTGTGTTCATAAATACATGTGCACACATGCATTCTGAACGAATTGTGCTTGCCTCTTGAAAATGGCTACTATTGCCTGGAAGGGGAAATAGAGAGAGGGAGTGATTTTATTGATACTAGTCAATCTCAGTAATGAAGATCAGTTTTGCAATGAACAGTGTAGACATACACTGCAGAAAGGCTGTTCCTATCCCCAGCTAAGACAGGAGATAACAGATGAGTATAGGCAGACAGGAGAGCGTGGTGGGGAAACCGGACAAGACTCACCAACAGCCTTACGCATTCTCTGTGCCCATGCAGTATATATGTGGTCCACAGTGGTTACAGTGGTGGTCAGGATTCAAGAAGGGATTTGACTGAACTGGAAGTGAAAGCAGGTGGACAATATTTGGACTAAGAATATATCGCATGAGATGAGAGCAGAAGCTCCCCAGATCTGAACTGGAGCTTGGTTTGAGAAGAAAGTTAACAGTGGGTGAGTGAAGGGACTGAATGGTGGTGGCGGGTCCTCGGAGGCGCCCCAAGAGGGATGGGCAGCCAGGGTGGAAGTTTGCAGAAGGATCATGGGGAGGAGAAAAAAGTTTGTAGATGAGCAGGCCAGGAAAAACTGACATAAAAAACCAAATGTGGGAAGAGACATGAAGGGGCGTCATCCTCTCTTTGCTACCTAAGTCAGCACCTCTAACCTATCTGTATTATTAATAAAAACCAATACTTCCAAAAAGCCTTTTCACTCCTTTTCTCTCTAGTGATTATAGAGAACTTAAAAGATGTCTGGCTTAACCAAGGTACCAAGCTTTTGGACAGCTCAGTTACATGAAATGAAGGGTCTATTTTCATTACCCTTCTTGTTCTAATGACCATCCTGCATTATTTAGCATTCATACAGTTTTATAGGAAATAATATTTGATTTTTACAATTAATCTTTTTTTTTTTTACTTCTGAAATTATATGCTACATACTCAAAGAAAATACAGTTGCTGCACGCAGAAGCAGCAATATCTTTCCATCTAACATTCTCCTCTCTTTCCTTGTTACTAGGGTTTTTTGAATGTGATAATGTCCTACCACTGCTTCTGAGATTTCCTGAATGTATTTGTTTGCTCTTTATTACGTAAGGAATGATTTCTGCCTGTTTGAATATATTTCTGTGGGGAGTGCTGACATTCTTATCCACACTTCACTTGTCATTTCTAGGCCAGACGGTTAATATGATTTCCTACTATGAGCTACTTACTGTGTACAGTTTTAACATGTGTTGCAGCGAGGCAGTATATGAAAGTGCAGAAATGGCTTATGAAAGAGATGGATATTAGGCGAGAGTCGTTGAGGTCTCTTAGGTAAAGTCAGTTAATGTGCAGCATAAATATGTTTCTGGTAGTGGTAAAAGGAAATACTGGTGGACTTCATATTCTGATCCCATCCTTCTCACATCAATACAGGAAAAAAAGTCTTTATGTTTGTGGGTAATACCAAAAGAGAAGTGGCTGCAAGCCTGCAAAGGAGGGATTAGCGTTCCAAATGGCGAACTGGAAAACACAGGGGACTAATCAACAGCATCTGGACAGGACCACGATCTTTTCTCTGGGAAAAGGCTGAGGGCTGTAATGGTTCCCAGGCTGGGTTTTTATCAACACGGTGATTTTGCACAGAAAGCTGAGGTTGTGCTGGGAGCCAAAGCCAGGTGTGTCACCCTCAAGACAGAAGAGGTAATTGTTTTGCTGAGCTCAGTGCAGGACACTGCCATAGAGAAAGGTGTGGGCTAACATTAGAAAACCAAGAGGAGGGTGACATAAGTATGTAGAGGTCTAGAAAAATAGTTATGAGGAAATACTAGAAAAAATTGAGGTTGTTTAACCTAAAAAGGACTAAAGGAGAACATAATAAGTACCTTGAAATACATTAAGTGCTCCTGCAGAAGTGAAGGGAATCATTTATTCTCTTATACTTCGCAGGCAGAATGAGAAGTAGTGGGCTTGAGGTATGACATGAAGGTAAAGGTTAGATGTGAAGAGAAACTTTCTGATAATAAGGACAGATTGCTTGGGGAGACTGTAGAGACTCTGTTACTGACTGTCTTCAAGAACAGCATAGACAAATATGAGGGAAGATATCGGTGCACAGCACCCTACCTGGGATACGAGGCATGGAATAAATAACCTCTCACAACCCCTTCTTAGCCTCTTTTTCTTTGCTTAAAGCTGAATTAAGAAAGGAAGATCCATGGGCTGGGCAAGTGACATCAAATGTAAAACGTAATAGAATAACCTTGGGCTTGGTTAGGGAAAGTGTTGAGTAGTCATGGCTGCTCTCACTGACCTCACCCAGAGCAGAAACAAAGTAGGATTTTAAGGATGGGGCCCTAAGCACTGAATTTATATTAACTTTTAATATTGCTCAATTATTGTCACATTGGCCAGGTCTTGTCTTCGCCATGACTCCTCTCCTGGCTGTTACAAAACTTTACATTACATTTTGTGTAGGACCTTTCTGGGAATTTTCAGCCTCTGATAAAACGTGAGCCAAAAGGGCTTTTTGTTCAGATTACTTTCCCACAATGGTATTTACTTGCCTTTTGGCTTTTTAGGCAACGTCCCGACCAGTCACTACAAGTAGTGGTTGAATTTATGGATGTGTCCTTCAGCACTCAAGTTTGAAGTGTGAAGAGTTGGTATGTACAATGTCAACCTACAATTGTTGAGATAATTTAGCCTAAAAAACTGCAAAGGAGTAAGATTTCCTAGAGAGCGATATTTCAGAGCTACTGAATGAGTTGTTGAGTATTGGTATTATTTTTGGATATTTGGGGATGACCCAAATGAAATTACTGGACGAGAGAAAAAAGAAGAGGCTCCTGAGATGAATGGATTACAACACAAGTTAGAGATCTTACCAACAAAAAGCTTGTATGCTTTTACAGAAGAAAAGAAATATTTTTATTAACATCCTGGAAGCTCTTGACATGAAAAACTTTCAACAAAAGGATTGCATTTTTCTGTGGGGAAAAAAAAATCACTCTAAAAATTCACTGTTTGGTTGGTTGGTTTGTTTTCATCAGCATTTCTCCCAGTTTGTCTCAGATTACCACTAGAGTCTCTCTTTGCTGTACTGCTCTTTTTGGGAGCGCAGATAAACTCTTCACAGAATCACAGAATGGTAGGGGTTGGAAGGGACCTCTGGAGATCATCTCATCCAACCCCCCTGCTTGAGCAGGTACACCTAGAGCAGGGTGCACAGGACCACATCCAGGTGGGTTTTGAATATTTCCAGCGAAGGAGACTCCACAACCTCTTATCTCCTTGGTGTGCTCAAAAGTATATTTGCTACTTTTTCCTGAGTCTTTTTCCTTTTCTTTTATGAGTGATCTTTATGCCAGTGAAAAAGAGGAGGTTATCAGTACTGCAGTGTGAAATCACTTTGCCTAGGCAAAAGTATAGGCGGCGGTAGCGGGAGGTTTTTTCCATCCCTGGGCTCTTGTTCCTTCTTCTTTGCTGAGTCAATCCATGTCTGCATCTATTTACTCCACACAAGCCTCCAAATAGTGATCAGATAGGAGCAGCATCTGGTCCTTACCTCCGTAGGAGGTATGTAAGCTGAGAATTCAAAGGTAGAAGGCTGTATATTGCTAAAACTCTTGTCTGGGTTGTTCTGCAGGGAATACTTTTTCACACTGCATGTATTCATCCTGGAAAATTTAGAGTTCCAGAAAGTCACTGAGGCAGATGATCTAGGTGGGGTATTTAAGGCATGCATAATTTTATAAATATCAAAAAATTGTGTTGTGGACAAATATTTGGAAGATAATATTTTTTCTGTCCTCAGAGATACAAAACACCTAATGCTATGAGGAGGTCTGGGGGGAAAACTGTAATTGCTAAATTAAAAAAAAATAGGAAGATAGGCTTACTGGCTTTCTCTTATCCTAAGTTTCCTGTGCTCTCTCTCTCATAATACAAGAAGACACTCCAGACACCACATTTCTGGGGATTACCTTTCTTGGGGTTGAAGCCTTTGGCCTCGTTCTTTTTCTCACAGTTAGAGTGTTCATAAGCTCCTGGAAAGACACTGTCTGTCATGTCTTGTTGCTTAAATATTGTGATCGAGCCTGTGAATAATCTCAAACTGCCTTGACATGTTCATAATAGCTTTTGTTCTACTTCTGTACCCATCCATTTCCATTCCTTAAAGTCCCCCAGCATGGTGTGTTCCAGCTTGGATGTGGTATGTGATGGTTTGACCAGAGATGCTATGGGAAAATCAGACAGATATCTCTAATTTTTGTGGATGGTGACAATGGTTTGGAAAGTGAAAATGACCCCTCGGTGGTAAACAATATTGTTAGACCTTTTTCTCCCCCACTTGCGGTTTTTTTCACCCTTTGGTGAAAGTTGTTGAGAAGTGGTCAGCTGATCCACTCGTACCCTGCAGAGTGATGTGTTCATGTAGGGCTTTTTCAGCTGTGCTGTGTGCAGTGAAGGCTGCGTTAACACCAGCTGCCAATCATACACCACCGGTGGATTTGCAAGATTATAGGACAGGAAAAAAGATTAAGGTTAAGCACAGGGCACAATAGAGATTACTTATGGTAATGAATTGTATAATTTTTCTAGACAGATCTGGATTAATGTTTATCCCAGGCAAGAGATTACTGTATGTCTGATTCTAGTTGTAAACAGACATTATTAAACAGAAGGTTTATGTTCATGAAATGCGACTATGGGTGTTAAAGCACTTATGATTTATTATGTGCAAAGAGAAAAATTAACCTGTTCATCTGCTATAGTACAAGATGCGCTGTGGATTTTTGCATAATTTGGAAGGCATCTGCTCCTTTGGAATACAAATAACCAGTGAAATGAGAAGGATTCTCCTCTCATTTACACTGATCCTGTGCCCAACACTGCAGAGAAGCTGAAGTGGTGTAACCAGTAAAAGAATAATCTTGTGTGCTTTTATAAAGCAACAGTATTTCTATGAGAGATAATGTTGACAAAGCCTATTTGTTTGTGAATCTTTAGGGTATTTTCTTTACAATTAAATAAAAAATGTCAATGTTCAGAGAGCTTAACAAATTACCTTATTTGGGTTTCCCAAATAACTCCCTTTCACTAATTGAAAACATAATGTTTAAAGATGCTGAATTTAAAAAATATATTTTTAACCTATTTTTCATATAATTTATGTTGCGGCTGATTTTTCCCCTGCTTTGTTGCATTACTGCTGCTTAGCGAAAGTGAGACATAGGTACAACATCCACATTTTTTAATACTGCCTGACCTCAGTAGCTAAATAATGATACCTGAGTCAGTGACTTCTGTGTTTTGGGCGAGCTGAAAAATCTCCCTTAAGAAAACTAAGCAAACTCCAAAACTTTCCTTCTTTGATTGAGTAGACATTTCAACTTTATTACTTGCTAACAAGGAAGTATCTTTTCTCCATGAAAGCGAAGAAAAATTACAGTTATCAAAATCTGTTCATTCTATTTACAGGCTGTATTTGTAGCCAGCTGATTTTTGCATAATGCCTTTTGAAATTATCCATTTAACAACGATGGATGATACAACTGCATTGCTTTCCCTCCACTTTGTAACTATCCATCTACTTATAGATGTCTTTGGATATGTTGCTGATGCTTTATTTGTAAAATTCACTCACATGTGAGAAGTTTGTCCGTTGAGTCTTACTGACTTCAGAGAGGCTTCTCAGATAAGTAAAGATATTCCTGTATATAAGCAAAACCAGCCCAATCTGTAAAAAAACATAGGAACGTGGAGCAAAAACGCCTGGGTATATTACAAGGTGTGTTAAGTGAATTAGAATTTAAGCAGTTAAACCAGGACTGACTAAATCGTAATCTGGTAAGATGTTCTGAATGCTTCACTTTAAAAAGTTGCCAACTTAACTTGCCATCGGAACATTTCATATTGCTTTTTTATGTTTCTTAACTGTATTTTACATTTGATATAAAAATATATATAATGAGAAGAATGTAACTTTAACATTTTTAATATTTTGCCTGATTATGAAATTTTACAACAACTGTGAAGTGTGAGTCCAGAGTTAAAATTTGTCAACAAATTAATTAACCAGTAGAAGTTTCTGTAGGCTTTGTTAATGGTTCAGTGTAGTATCTGAAGCTGATGGGAACTTCTGGAGGTACCCAGGATGCAGGTGAGAGTCCTGAAGGAAGCTGGGGTCAGCTGAACTGCACTGCTTAAAAGTTTGTGCAGCGAAGCATTGTATTTTGGGAGACACTAAAATATATGTGGCTCTCTTTGCTGTGTGTTGGCAGACATCTATAAGTCATGAAGATGACCTCCACCTTCCAAAGAGAAGGAAAGCTAGAAATGAAGACGCATTTCTGTTATCAGTCTGCTGTGGGTCGTAAGTTGAACTGGTGTTATATTTTTCTCTGAAAGCCACATAGCCTTGACACGGTGTTTAACAGTGTTAAGCTTATTGCTGCTGAGCTAAACATGTCTGAAGCGAACGATGACCCTCACGTCTTTGCGATAGCAAAATGTCTCCCTGATGTGATCCCGCAGACTTGGAGCATTAAGTTAATTTTCCCCTGGATTTCTGAGCTGCCTCCTTTTTACCCGGCGGAGAGCTTGTGAAGAATACAGCTTCTGACCGAATGACAGAACGTGGAGGGTGAAATTAGATGCATTCAATTAGAAGATGACAAAAAGCCTATCTAAATATTTGTCAGGATGCAACTTATGGGATGTAGTGTCCAGCCCGGGAAGTGAGGGAGGCTGCTCTTGGGACTTAATAGTTTGTGGGGGGAAAAATGGGTAAATCATCCAGATTCTCCATAAAAAACCCCACCACAAAACAAACAAACAAAACCCCAAAGCCCAAAGAAACGAAAAAGGCAGGGCAAATGTGTTGGCTGTGAGATTGTCAGGTTTGGACCAGAAGGTTGCTGGTTCTCCAGAGGACAAAAGGATGTTCTTGAAAACTAACATTCAGAATTAGTAGTCAGTTAAACAGAAAGAGATCAAGATATGCAACTCAGTTTGGGCACATTTGTTTATCTTTAAATTAAATTTATAGCAACTTTTTAAAGTAAAAGATCAAATCCCTTGTAATTTCCTGCTCAGAAAGTTTTAATTACAAAATTAAAATTTTAAATGCAGCATATCATGTTGACTTTTTTTTTTCATTTCTGATACAGCAGTTTAAGGGAGAATGTGACTATGATAGGGTTAATCCAGCTACATAAAAATCCATGCTGTGTATGATAGTAGTAAAGCTTGTGATCCCTTGATCTTTGATTAGATCCAAGCTAGTAAATATCTTGTGTTTAATCAGAATGGGTTGTTCTGCATGTAGTATAAGTCACCTTCACAGATGGGATGTAGCAGCAGAGTTGTTCGTGAATATTTGTTTTAATCCTTTCCAGAGCAAGCATGCTTTATGTTTCTTTGTTGTAAATCAGATTCAAGCAACTAAAGACCAGCATGAAGGAAAGACATTTACTTGCAGTCAGGAATAGGACAGTGTGGGAAGCTTTTTTTCTTTTTTAAAGAAAAATGTAACTTATTAGATTCTTAAAAGGTATTTTATACTATTCCATAAACATAACTAACACCATGGCTCCTTTTTTAGACTGGGATGCAAATATCGTTGTCTAGAATTTCATCTTAAGCTGTTCATACACGTTCCTAGCTTAGGAGACTATAAATATATGGAGACTAAGATTTATTATGATAAATGTTTGGCCTGTATTATTATTCTATATTTTAAAGATATTTAGTTGGAATGGTAGCTGCTCTGTGTGCTGGTAAACTGAAATTCTTAAAATGTTATCTGTAAAGCTAGTTGTTCTGTGTGGTATGTTGGCGTCCTATTTACCTAAATCTGTCATAATTGCCTTCCAATACATCTTCCTCTGACACTCCAAATATTGAAAATGAGAGGACTCTGTGCTGGGACATTTTCTGCCGAATGTCATTTTTCTGTGTTCTTAACTTGATGGTAATAACTGGACGACCTGTAGTTAAATGCATCTCAATTTCTCTCTACTTATTTTTCCTAAGCACCACACAGAGCCTTCTGTGCTCAGAGGTGTGATTAGATTTAACCTGCCGTCATATCTGAAGAACTTTCTGTACAACATATTATACATTGCAAGAATTATATATGTAGATGGTGGGTCTAAGTGTAATATATAAATAGATATAAAGATGAGTTGCTCTCATGCCAAGGTTAATTCCTTATTTTTTTTTTTCTGTTTTTAACAGGAAGACTGGAGAGCCCCCGCTAATAAATGGTTGGATTCCTTACCTTGGGAAGGCTTTGATTTTTAGAAAAGATGCTTTCAAATTCTTACTGGATCAGCAAAAGAAACTTGGAGATATTTTCACTGTACATATTGCTGGTGAGAAATATTTTAGTATTTCTCTTGATTTTTTCCATCAGTGAAGTTAAATACTAATTCAAATGTTTAGTTTAGAATCTTCCTTAACCAAAAACATTTTTGTGTAGCATAGACCAATAAAAATTACTTAAATTCAAATGTATTGTTTGCATAGTAAGTATCCATAGGATATAATTATGAGCATGTGGATTAATGTACAGCTATAGGTATATATGCATATTGACAGAATTTGTAGGCATGTAATGTATGAACATAGATTTTGCCAGCACATTTAATTGTGTATTGTTTTTTTTTTTCCTAAAGAAAGGAGAACTAACATCATCTTGACACCACACAGAAAAATATCAGATTAAATTTAGAAAACACTTAAGAAAAAAAGTGCAGAATATGTTCTCACACATTTTACAACTGGTTGACAGGAACACAAGGGAATGAATGACACATTGACTCAGTGATACAATCAGGACTGGAACACAGAAACTTCCCATTGCCAGCCTCTTACTCTGATCATGCTTGCTGAAAATAACAATATAATAAAGTATGATATAACCTTGCTGCTTTCTGTATTTATAGCTGTATTACTATACTAGCTCGAATACAAACATTTGTGTGAGTTCATGTAGACACTTAGCAGTAGAAGAAAAACATAGAATGAAACTGGAATCTTGAATAAAACTTAAATATATAAATTTACATATACACACAGATATACTTTTTACTAAGATCAGCTTAAAATTTAGTATTTTCCTCTGTTCAGAAAAAGGCAAATTCTTATTAGTGTAGTGGATGTAATGGATCTTTTGCCCCTTTACATGTTGATGTCCTTTTTCAAATGATCAACCTTAGAGTTAAGAGTATCTTGTTTTTAGCTATTCCTGTATTTTTAGGGAGTTGCAAATGAAAATGTAAAGTATAAGGTTTGCTTTGTAATTTCGTGGCAATAGCATTAGCTTTATATTTCCATATAAGTAATATTTTGGAATAAAAATAATTTTCTTCTTCAAAAGTCTATTAATTAAATTGCAAGCCGTACGTTTCATTAATAAATTTTTCTTCCTCTTACCAAATCTGTTCTTTTTTTTTCCTTTGGAAGAGCATTTTTACTGCTATTATATATGTGATTTTTTTTATTCATTCAGGGTTTTTTCTTTGGAAACTGGTATGCTCAGATTTTTTTCCATCTTGAAAGGGAGTTTGACACATTATAAGACCAACTTTTGTTGAAATACAGGCTTTTTTTATTGTTAATGTACATTCAAACCATATACACTTGTGGCTTCTTACGAATACAGATTAATAATTATAATTCAGAGACTACCTTAGTACTTTCATAAAACCAGATACAGTCATACTTCAGAATCCTTGATGTGTTTAATCAAATATTTATTTCTCTTTCACCTCTTTATTATTTTTTGAAAGACTATGTTTAGAGATTTGTGTCTTTAAGCGATCTATGAGTGTAATTTAGTTTCATTAATTTCTATTTGCACGATAAACAAAATTCCGTTTCAACTTATCTCCCTGCATTCAGGTGTTTTGAGGAAGCCTTCCTTCATAGAGACTGAGGTAAATAGAGTGAGTTCTGGATAGCATTTCAGCCTTATGCAGGGAAATCTTTGATTTTGTGCATTTGTCATATCAGAGCTACCACTTTAAATTATCTTTTTTCAGTATAAAAATACTGACCATCAAGACTTCACTAAAGTGAAACAGTTTGTCATCCACAAGTCAAGGAAGAAGCCGAAGCTAGTTAGTACCTCCTATCATGTCCTGATCCGAAGACATACAGGATTTCTATATGCCTTACTGATTTGACAAAGATGATGCTTACGTGTTCGGTAAACATAGCGTAGCCTGCTGTATGTGGACTATCATTACTTTACCCCCCTGGTGGGTGTCTAAAGGTCCTGTCAAAAAATTCTATCAATATATATTGTTCTAATTATTGGTTCTCAAACTAGTTCATTTGGAAAATGCGGAACGATGCTTGGAGTTTCTGGCGTTGCCCCGTACCGGTAATGCGATTTCGCTGATTGTACTTTCCCATGTGATGAGCAAATGATTGTCATCCTTAAAAGTCACAAGGGACATGGATGTCATCTTAATAAAGAAATTAAAAAGCACATCTTTCCATGAGAAACAATGTAAATTCCTGACCTGTCGCAGAAAATAGTTCTCTAATTGGTATTGTGTGGTGGTGCAGCAGAATCGTTTTCCCCAAACGTCACGCCGGCGAAGCACCACTGTACATCATTGTCAGCAGTTCAGCAGAATCTCCCTAATAAGAGGACGATTACATAAATGCAATAGTCTTCAAAAAAAAAAAAAAAAAAAAAAAGATAAAAGAAAAGAATAAGGAGGGGAAAGAGAGAGAGAGTCTGTGGTGTTGAGATGATCATACTTCCTAAGCCAACCTCCCTGCTTGTTAAGGGTCAGCAGCATGGGCAGATGGCTAGGTAAGAACTTGAAGATCTTGAAACAGTTTTGTCATTGTTTCTCAGGATTAAACTTTGTCTCCTTTTTCTGACAAGTTATTAGGAATGATACTGAACCTTACAATACAGTCTCTGAGACTAACTCAACTTTTAATGAAAAATCTTAGGATTTTTTATGAAGCACACTTGCCTTTTCAAATACTGCTGCTAAGTCATTCTTTTCTTTTAAATCATGATGCACCTACAGTAACATATCACATTTTTCTCTCTTAGGCAAAAGGTAATTTACATTAACTCCTTACCAAGCTGAAGCCTGCTGCAAGCATTACTGAAATAATATCCATCATTAGATGCCATCTGAAATGCTTGTCTTTCATCATTAGCATTAAAAAGCTCCAGAATGCATTATTAGAGTAATTTCTTAACTATCGTACAAATACTGGCATCTGTGCTCAGATTTACCAAAGTTGACAATTTTCATATTTTCCACATCAATCTTCTATTTCTAGGAGACTGTATAAACTAAAGGGAGATAACCAGGCTATTTGCAGCATGGGTGTAATGCAGACTGAAGGATTGGATGGGGAAATATGAATTCTCTGTATTCATATTTTAAAAAAAAAAATCAGAGGGCTTTTTACAGAAACAAGCATACATCTTATTTTGACTGTTTTCTACAGTACTAAACAAAATAGCTCAGTGACTTAAACTATTGGGATTTGGAGTGTGACATTTCTGAATGGACATGTCTACTTAGTTTTTTGTGTTGAAGAATTTTTTTACAATCTAACAAGGAAAGGCTTGGTCCCCAGTGGTTTCTATATAAATACCTTCAATATTTAAGGCTTCCTGATTTGTGGAGCATGTGATGTACCTCCACTTCTGGCTGATCTGGCATTTACCTTTACCAGTACTCTGATGGAAAGTCATGAGCATCAAGATTGTGGTTCAGTTTCAGAAAAGGCTACTTTTACGAGGTGGTTCTTGGCATTAGCTGCAATGGAAAGGCACAGGAGGGGAGGGGAGGAAGCTGCATTTTAAAATACTAAATAACAACTGGTAACTTTAGGAAAGATTTGCATTTGTTGGTCTCTGACACCACCAGGGACAATCAGTGGGAAGAGACCTCATCAGGGACAATGACAGGATTTAAAAAGCAAAATTAAGAACCATATTGACACTTACAAAATTTAAAATCATAAACTGAGGTGAGAAAGTTTGTTCCAGTTCGGATGTTTGCTGCTCAGGGTAGAGGAGGTGTTGGGGCATGGTTTTGTAATTAGCAATCTGTTCCTGTATGGAAGAGACTGGAGTAACCGGTGTAGCCGTGCAGTGCATCTGTGTGCGAGTATGACTGTAATTGCTAAAGGCTCCCATACCCACTCTCACAACAACAACTTACTAACTGCAGTTAATTAGCTCTAGATTTTAGTATTTTTCTAATTAAAAGATCTAAAATTTGGTTCTTGGTGAAGTACATAAACAAGCTGCCTTTGTTATAGAGGGGTTCCACTTTTCTGACTCTACAGACCTTTACTAAATGCAGTAACAAAAGTATTTTGCTTTATGTGTTTATATATATTGTTGACTTGCAGTGATGTGGTCTGGAGCCTGAATAGATTCTACAAAATGAATTATATTTTGCTACATACTTACTTTTTGCTACCAGGAACCTGATGAGAATAATAAAAATCAGGATCTGTGATATTCTGTTTCTCAGAGATTTTTTTTTTCAAAGTATGTGCTAGTGTTGAGTGAGTTTTGATTTAAAATTATTGTAAAATAGTTTGTTTGTCTGAAAACTCATTTGCTGAAAATCATTTTCTTTAAAAATGATAAGAATTGATGTGCGTTTGCTAAGTGTCTGATTAAAGATCACAAAGAAACTCATATTTTGCATCAGAAATAAGCAGATGGTGGACAGATGGTTTAAATTAATATTAATTAAAAATCTTAACTTAAATTGTTTACCCTGTAAATGCAAAGTTAGGAAGCCAGCTTTCATCTTTAGGGTTAATAACACTCCAAATCTATTTATTAAAAATTGCTCCAATGGGCATTCTTTCCAAGCTTTGATCACAAAGATGGTAGCCTCAATAAAGAGCATGAAAGTGGGTGAAAGCTGGAAAGAGAGAGCAATTCTAGGACTCTTAACAAAGATCCTGCAGAGGTCAAGATTAAAAATTCCTGTTAGCCTCTCTGGTCTGGGAAGAAAGAAATGGTCAGAAAACAGAACTGGGAACTGAGGATCTCTTTTTCATGCTGGTTTCTCAATATATTTATTCTTTAAAAATTAATTTACCTCTATGGTTGATTATGTTACGGTAAAGCAAAATCTAGAAGGACCTTAAAAACCTTCACACGCTGTTGACAAAAAAAAGAGGGTCAAATTCTGTCTCAATTTATCCCTGTGTTTCCTTACTCGTTCACTGGCATTGCAGTGGATGTAACTGGGAGCGAAATTATGGCGGCTGGTAATCGCAGAGGAAGTCCAGAGTGCACTCAAATTTACCATAGAGCACTGTGTGTATATGCAAGTCAGAATATGGAATAACTATGATAATTCAAATATCACTATATGGTAACCATGGATACTTGTTGACATTTTTAGTGGTAGTGACTACTTTATCTCAGGACATCTGTCACAGAGCCAAATTTGGTCCTCAGTTAAGCATGTAGTGTTCTTCCCATTAAAATCAAAGGAGATTTGTCCCTTTAGTAAGACAGAAGTAGACTGTAAGTGCTGGAAGCTTTGCTATTTTCCCGAGTTTATAACTGGGATATTTCACAGGGTATGTGTACATTTTAATGGGTACCCTTTTTCCCTAATGCACCTCTCCATTCAAGTTAAGAGTCAGGAACTCTAAATTTAGATTTAACATTGGAATCACCTATAAAGAGTTAAGATTTAATTGAGCTTTGGGAGTGTTAGCATTTTGATTCATGACAGTTCACTAGAATGCTCTTCTTTAGTAGTTGACTTAAAGCTTAGGGAGAAATTGCAGAATTTATCTAGCACAGGCAACTCGAAAAACTGTCAAACTTGATGCAATCCTGTTCCTCTGTACAGCAGCTGAAGGTACGGCTGTGTCACCTCACTGAGTACATCAGGAATGGTAGGAAGTTGGTGCACGCTGGCACAATGAATGATAGTGCTAGGACGGAGTATACCCCAAAATGGCACCTATGTTAAACATGTAGCCTGCTCCACTGTAAGAAATGGCTTAAAAATCAAATCCCAAGGTAGTCATTTTACTGATGCTAAGTATATTCTTAACAAAAAGTTAGCAAAACTTGAGGAAAAAAAACAGATGCAAGAGAGGCTTTAAATGTTGCGGGGATTATAATGTGCAGTTAAAGTCGTAACCAGCAGATGCTGAGTCTCTGTGTCTTCTGCTTGCAGAGAAGCTGCCTAGGTAGCATGTTTTCCACTCCACTCCCCCGCCTTCACCTTCCTCCATGCAGGTGAAATGCATGTGTTTCTCCCTTTCTGCTGGTAAAAAACTACAGTTTTCAAATGCTGCTATGACTCCACATTGTATTTTCAGTAATTATACCCGTGCAGTAAATGATTTATTTCAGAGCGCCACAATTGCAGGTCACACCCTACTGTTGGCCAAAACAGTAGATCAGTCTACATGGAAATGGCTTCACGCTGATTTTAGAAGAGCCATAAAAGTGTACGCAGGTGAAATCTACATCCTGACAAAGAAAATCAGTATTGCTTCTTTTCCAAAGCTAAATAAAACCTGCTACTTTTTTTTTTTTCTTTTCTTTTACTTTTTCTTTGCAGGTTTCTTCACAGATCTTTGTTTTGGGGATTTTCTGCATGCTTTTCTTCCAGACATTGGCTGGGCTTATTTTCAGTTATTACTTCTGAAAATGTCACCAGATTTTAAAAGTGCACATCTATTTTTTTTTTCTTTTCTTCTATTCAGGTAGATACATTACCTTTATCATGGACCCATTTCAATACGTCTACGTCATCCGAAATAGCAAGCAACTTGAATTTCATGAATTTGCTGATAAAATGGCTTCCAAAACTTTTGACTACCCATCCTTGTCGAAAGGAAAATTCCCCGATCTCAAGAAAAACCTGCACAGAATCTACCAGTATCTACAAGGCAAGCCTTTGGATATCATTTCTGGCCACATGATGAAAAATCTCCAGGATATATTTGAATGGAAATGCTCACAAGCAACAGATTGGGAAACAGAAAAAATGTACAAATTCTGCTGCTCTGTAATGTTTGAAGCCAGTTTTGTAACACTGTATGGAAGAGTTCCTGCTGCAGATGGCCACAAAGTTATTAGTGAAATCAGAGACAAATTTATCAAGTTTGATGCCAGCTTTCCCTATTTAGCTGCAAACATACCAATTGAGTTGCTAGGAGCTACCAAGAAGGTTCGGAAGGAGCTTATACATCATTTTTTACTTCAGAACATGACAAAATGGCTGGGAGGGTCAAAAGTGGTCCAAGCCAGACAAGATATATTTGAGAAATATGAGCTGCTTGGAGATTATGACAAAGCAGGTAGGAAACTTATGAATGATTGCTTGTCTAAAATAAAATAATTTACTATAGACCTTTGAAATAAAAAGGCAAAATGGCGACCTTGAAATTTTTTTATGTTCTTTCTAATTGGCTAATGATAAAATGTTTTACTCTGAAACAACCCTCTATGATAATTGATTTTTTTTTTTGTGCTGAGGTGGTAAAACAAGATACTTAATGGTGATAATGAGAAAGATTATAACTGAGCTGCATTTCCTCCCCTTATTCCCCCCACCCCCCCGACATTACATTTCAAACTATTCTCATTAAGCAGAAAATTAGACTTCAGAAGCCTATTGGTCCTCATTAGCATTCACTGATCCTTGGCTGGGTCTGTGTCCTAACATCTTTTAATTAGCACACTGCAAATCTAATCAGTGTAATAAACGCTATTAATCTTCCTTTTCACTTATTTTCTCCCAGCACATCATTTTGCCTTCCTGTGGGCCTCTGTGGGAAACACGATTCCAGCTACATTCTGGGCCATGTATTATCTTCTGCGGCACCCAGAAGCTTTTGCAGCGGTGCGTGACGAGATTGACCATTTGCTGCAGTCAACAGGTCAAAAGATAGGGCCCACATATAACATCCACCTCACCAGAGAACAATTGGACAACCTGGTCTACCTAGGTAATTTATTTTTATCTGTTAGGAAGAAAAGAGGGGCTCTCCCGGCAAACTCGGTTTATCACTCATTTCTGTTTACTGAGAAGGTGGAGGACACAGCTGCCTAATTGACATAATAACACCCATTTACATCAATTATAAATTATGTAGTTTATAGCTGTAGATACTCTCATTGCATGTAAACATTAAAGCCTAGGTAATTAACTATGCAAGGTATGCAAAAGGCTAAATCGAAGCTTTGCAATTATTTGAAAAAAAGTTGATGCCTATTAAGTTGTTTGATTCTGAGCATCTGCCGAAGTGTTAATGCATTTCAAATACTTCTGTATGGAACTGCCAAGAAAGCCCCTTTTCTGAAATTAAAGTGGGGTAATGTATTTAAACTGCAAATGTAATTTTGTCACAAGCAGTTTCTTTCTTTCTCTCTTTAACAAAACAAAAAGACTTCTAAAGTGGGCTTCAGTTGAGCGATGCCTCTGAACAAAATAGAAGAAGGTAAAGCTCTACAGAGCAGAAATGGTGTTTCCAGTATTGAAAAAAGTGCCTTGATTCAAAATAAGGGAGCTTTAAGTGCGATACAGATTTTCCAATTCTGGATCAGTTGTTCAGAGGGAGACCCTTGCCAGTTGTCGTTAGAGGCTGTTTGATCCAGGAGCTGGATAGGCCTTCAGAGCATCAGCTGATGGTTTCACTTCGTTTGCTAGAGCACAGGCACTGGCAAGATAAATGCTAAAATTAGCTCAAGGGAGGAGAGAGGGTGTAGCAGGTAGGAACCTAACCTTTAAGCATCTGAAAGTCCCCATAGGTAGTGTTAGCAGGATAGACAACAGCTGAATAAAAGCATGAAGGTTCAATATTCCTCTCTATTTTAATATTGAAAGCAGTCCCCTGTTAAAACTGAGCTCATGTCTCTATGTTTTCATAGCTCATGGCCTGAACTGATGTTTCGCTCTTAAAAGAAGCTGCATCAAGACAGGGTGGTGGAGCAGTACAGTCTCTAGGCTCAATTTGGATATAATAGCTGCCATTCTCCAGGACCATCCAGTGGGGCATGTATCAAGAACCTGTGTTCAAACTTGAATTGCTTCTCACAGTACATGTATAAAATCAAGACTGATCCGGTTGCTTTTTGTTAGAGCATTAATGTTTATCTTCTATAGTGTGAGTCCAGTAAGTTGGTTTCACCTGGAGTCACAGCTGTTTTGGTGAACATTTATCTCTAACTGATGGAGGATGCTTTTGAATTAGGGGAGACACCTGATGACAAGGACACTTCTGAAGAATAACATGACATTCTAAGCATTTAATGGAATTTTAAGGAACACGAGTAAAATTGTTTCACATTAGTTAAGATCCACCAAAAAATAATAGAAAAGAAAAGTTACCAAGCATCAAGAAGATCAAGAGAGAATTCATTTTGTATTTGGAGACTGAGATGGTAATGGCAAGAAAAAAGAAAAGAAAAAAATTAAAAAGGCACCCCAGAAGTGTAGGAATAAGGAAAATAAAAGCATGTACTTCACTAAAACCATCTGGTGCAAAATGGTATGAACAGTTGAAAACATTAACTGTGTCATTCCTCTGCTGCTCCGTGAAATCTTGAAGTACCTTGGTTACATTTGATTTATGTGTTGAGAGGAAAGTGCCACATCCTACTTTGTAGTATTCTTGTAACACTTTTGTTAAATTTTATAATCGCGTTAAACGTAATGTGGTATGAACATAAGCTAGATTTCAATTCTTCTGGCACTTAAGTGATAAAGGGCTGGATACTGTCCCATAAAATAATAATATAGAAAAAAAATCTGTACCATAAGAGAATTAAAGTCATGCTTCAGTGGAAAGGGGAAAGGGATATTTTGTTAATAAATGTGTAGGAGGGACAAAGGTCCCTATTTGCATTGCTTGTGCACCAAAAATCCCCACATTGCAGGAATGCTGTGGGCCAGCACTGCCTTTGCCCTTTCAGCTCGCTGACCCCAACCTCCGAGACCGAGCTTTTCCTCTTCCCTCTCACTCCCTGTGCCAACCCTGAGCACAGAAAACCGGGATTTGTGTTCCTGCTCTCGAGTAAGTCAGACCAGGTGGGATTCTTGTACGTTCATCACCTTGTCATCTCATTCTCCTGTTTTAAGTGCTCTGATTCTCTGTCCTCTTTTTGGCCTACTATAACAAGAGCCTTTTTTTGGATTCCTCATGCTATGGAGAGCAAGCAAGAGTTGCTAAAAAGCCTTTTTCAGGAAGCAACGTTGTTGTTATGGTCAGATTCTTTGGGTCTAGGGAACAACATGGCCTGATTTACTTCTAAATTCAAAGCACAAGTATGTGATTTTTTATTTAAAAAAAAAAAAAAAGCTTTCAACCCACAGCAAAACTAGCAAATTTTAGCTCTGATTATTTTTTTCGGATGGCATTTCTGGGGCAGCACACTTTGTTTTGTCTATGTAAGTCTTTCCCCGAAACCCAAACATGCCTGTTTATGTGCTCAGAGTAACATACATTATTAGCCATTATGGCTCACAACAGAGCTCTAATATGGTAAACGACACATGAGAATGGTCTGTCGGCTTTTATGGTTATAATGGAAATGCAAAGGGTAAAGCAGAGATATACTTAGTGTGTGTTTAATGCTAGGCGTGTTTAGTCAGTTCGTTTGTTTAATATTAGTCCATTCATTTACATGGTGAAGTATTCTTGCCCCAGGTCATTGCTGAATCCCAGATATTTCCTGCGAAAAGAGCACAGCTTGAAAAATTGTTTCGTACACAGGAAAGGGTAGGAACCCAAAACCAGCTAATACAGAGTGCGTAGTTGTAACACAAACACTAAGCATTAAAATCGTTGGTTGGATTGAGAGAAATTAATACATTTTCCTGGAATGGGCTGGGCAGTACCATTTACTTCTTAGTAAGATGCAAATGTACTTGTTTCAGATCATTGTTTGTGTTGGCACACCGTGATGCCTGTGGGTAAGTAACCCCCCCCAAATATTTGCATACTCGATAGCTATTTTCCTACAATACACTCTAATAATTATAGTACCCTATTACCTGCTATGTGTTAGTGTAAAATTAACAATCCATTATGCACAATAAGTTTTATAAAACATTTACAGATAGAGATCATGTTTAATTAAAATTAACTTGCCTACGAAAGCCAAATGCACTTATGATTCGCAATGACCTTTTATTACCTGCAGTCCCTTGTTTTGGCTGGATGATTGACAGCTTGCTGTTTGGCTACCATGTTGTATTTCAGCTGACAAGACTTTTCATTTTAACTCAATTTGCCTGCCTATCACAAGCTGGTGGCAGGCCAGGCTCAAGTCACCCAGCTTTGCCTCAGCAGCTTGCTCTATTTCTCATTAGTACGCATTTATTCAGTGGAAATTGGAAGACAAATGCTTGAAGGCATGTGAACTAAGTATAGCAAATTAGGGTTTAAAGACTGAATATTTATAAGTATATTGAAACAGTTTAAAAAAAATCTAGAATGAATTGGAAGCTGAGTGCTAGCTTTAGTATAAGAGAAATGAAGAGAGAAGTGGGAGGATTCTAAGAATAACAATACTATGAGATCTCTCTCTCTCTCTCTCTCTCTCTCTCTTCCTCCCCCCCTCAGAAAACATGTAAAATCTCTCTGACAACACCTTATCAAACAACAGCCTGGCTTCTTTATGTAGTGCTCGCACAGTGAAGTTTAGCATCTCATGTGTGTGTAAGAAGGGGGGAAAAAATGAGGGTCATGTTCATTTGCTGCTTGGTTATCCCTTGGTATGCTTTAAATTGCCTTGTTTGTTCGGCACAAGCACAGAAACAGATGTTGCTCTACGGTGCTGGATAATTTACTGTACCTCACGGTGCAGAATGGAAGGCCTCCCAAGCTACCCAGCTGGTCTGTCAGCGGCGATGGCTGGTGTCTGCTGAACTATGACAACTGCAAGTAAAGGCTGCAGTTTTATTGTGCAATTGTCATTCCTCTCAATGTATAGCTCCAGCATTTGTGGAAAGCTGACTGTCTATTTTTTTAATGTGAGCCTGCAAAGCCATATAAGCTCCATTCTCCTTTGTTGATCATAATGTGACTCATTACTTTTGTCATCTAATGATTATCGGCATGATCGCTCAGAGCGAGAGCCAGGCTCGCCTTCCACACATAACTGGTACTGGAAGGTAAAACAGATTTGTCATTTACGATCTGACCGCTAAGCCACACTTTGTGCTCCATTATTGTGATTAACTTCTGCATAAGATATGCTGCCCAATTGTCATTTGGGATCCGGCAGCAGGCAGGGACTGCCGGGCTTTCGGGGAGGATGTCCACCAATAGGATGTGACCACATCACTTGCGCAGTTAGACGTAAACCTGCTATTCCGCAGCGGCGCTTTAATAATTATTTTTCTTTGGGTTTTTTCCCCTCCTTCCCCTTCCTCATTTGATTTCTGGTGTTGCTACATATGTTGCCACCGTTTCCAAATGGTAGACTGGTGTGGAATTACCAGCTTCATTTTCCGCAGGTTGAAGACAGTCTGGAAGCGGAGGCTGGACCCTTTCTTTGTACCACGTAAAGTTTTGTTGCCAGAGCGCTGCCAGTTGAAATCTATCGTGTCAGGTGCCTTGTGGCTATCCACAGTAGAGGCCATCTTCTGGAACCAGGGTTCTTTTCTGGCTTCGTCACCAACAAGCCGATTTGACTCTGCCTGATTATAGTAACGAAGGCAGTCCAAAAGAATATGCACAGACTCACTGTACGTCACATTGAATCACAGCGCTGGCCACACAAAGCTGACCGCAGCCTCATTTCTTTAGACAAATGCATGCTTAAGGAAAAACCTCCTGCAAGAAAGCATCCAGGGCCACTTTATTTGCTATGCATGCTGCACCAGATTTAATTTTTAGTGAAAGAACATTTGTTATTATTTTTTTTCAGAGGCATCTACACTGGGTAGCTACTGTCTCTTAATAAACTAACCTTTTGGGTGCAGCAGTTACAGTGCCTTGGTGAACACTTAGAGAGGCTTATTTGATATCACAGAACATAAATGCAGACACAAATGGATTATTATATGCAAATGAAACCCTATTTTAGGCTATTTTTCACACTGATTATTAGAAGGAATCAAGTCACATATAACAGCACCCATACATGCTGGTGGAAAAATAGTCAGTTTTGATTACAAAGTGAGAGATGCAGCCCTAGACAGGAGCTACATGCTGATATACATGCTATCAGAATGATTTATGCAAATTATGCATATTATTCCCAAAGGAATTCCTCCTCAAACTGCCAGGATAAATTGCCGGAAATTAGCCATAAAATCTGTCGTGCTAGGAGCAAAAGGTGAAGGCCACTGGGAAAGCAAGGACATTCAGCTTCTGGAGCCTTCCAGGATGTGATGGTGGAGACAGAAATCTTGCTTTCCCTGAGCCTGAAAGGACTATGTTTTGTTTTCTCTTGGCCAATTAAAAGTGTCTTTCTCTCTTAAAATTACCAGGCAAATAATTAATTGCTTTCATTCACTCTGACCATAACAGACACTATCATTTGGCAGCATAGCACACTGAAAAGAAAATAAATACCTTTAAAAATCCTCAGGATGACTACGGAATTAACAAGTGAAATGATTTTTTTCTAACATACAGTCCTGCCATTACATCCAACAGCTTTCAAA
This sequence comes from Morus bassanus, assembly GCA_031468815.1. Classification (NCBI taxonomy): domain Eukaryota; kingdom Metazoa; phylum Chordata; class Aves; order Suliformes; family Sulidae; genus Morus; species Morus bassanus. Next base: position 130,242,791 of record CM062567.1, on the reverse strand, counting down.
AGGCAAGCTAAATAGCTCCGTGGATGCTTTCGCTGGTGTTTGCTTTTAACCTCTGAAATATATGTAAATGGGTAAAGCATTCATGTCTTTTGATTGCGTTGTTTTCAATGTGATGCCTGAATAATGACTTTCCACCCAAAACTCGGTGCTGCCTACAGCCGACAGGATTCCTCAGCACCATCAGTGAGAATCACATCGGGAGGCTCAGTGTCGTGGCTCCCTGCCCCAGCCCTGCGGCGTTGTTTATTACCTCCTCCTGGTCTCTGCTTTATGTTTGGTTTGTGGTGGTTTTTCCCTTTTTTTTTTTCCTTTACCCTGCCCTACTAAACCTGTCGAGTTTCAGCAGCTGTAGCCATGTATAACTTCCAATCATCTCCCATATTTCTGATGCTTCCCCCTCCTCCGCTTTTGTTTAATCGCAGAGAGTGCCTTAAACGAGAGTTTACGAATGTGCTCATCCTCCATGAACATTCGCATCAGCCAGGAGGATTTTGTTCTCAAGCTTGAAGGGAATCAAGAAGTCAGTTTGAGGAAAGGAGACTGGATAGCCCTTTACCCGCAGATTTTGCACATGGACCCTGAGGTCTATGAAGATCCTAAGGTAAACATTCAGCTGGTGCTACTCTTCCTACTCCAGGCACATCACAGCAGCCAAGCCTTTTGTGATCTGTGGGGTTTTTTTTTACTGCTGTTCCTTCTTGTGGAACAAATCTTCCTACTTTCAGATGTATTTTCTAGGGCCCTATAGGTCAAAGGATTCATGGCCTGAAGAGAGAAATATGGTGATGAGACTGACTGCACTGCTTTCAAAAGAATTGACAATTGCACATTGACTACCATAAACTTTAGGCTAAATGTGGGTTTTGTTTGGCAGTGGATCATTTGATACCCAAGGAGGGCTGAATAATAGAAGGTGGTTTAAATAGCAAATAATGTGGGCCATTTAGCTAAGTGCCCCCAAAGCATCATTGACTCTCTGAAGCCCTATAATAGCAGTGTCTTACTTGAGCCTTATGCTTTTTCACCTCCCTTCGTAGGGATTCACCCCTTCTTGATCAATTAGTAGAGTGTTGTGAACTTGAGTCTGTAAAGCTGTTGCTCTGCAGCGAAGCTCGGAGGGTAATTGTGTCATCTCCTTGTATTTTTCTCTGACGCTCGAGTTAATGAATATCAAAGACTCGAAATTAATCCACCCTGCCTCAGCCTTAATACGGCTTCAGAAGTTCACCACCTGCATGCAAATTGAATAGTCCTTGTCTCGGCTAGGTTGCTCCCCTGGATTGCTGTCCCCAGTGCAGGGTGCCATGGAGGAAGAGCAAGGGTGCACAGTGAGGCTGTTAAATGCCTCCTCTGCCTGAGAGGCAAGAGCTTGTACCTGACCCATTCCTCATCCCCATTTTCCTAAGCAAATGGCTGTCTCCCAGCCATGCTGATTTCCCTCCTTGGCATCTGAGCCAAAGGAGGGAACTGGATTTTTTTACGTGTTTATAGAAAACCCATGTTAGAGGCATTGCTCCCTGAGGCTCTCCCTTTGGGGAATTTAAGGATATGAGGTTGCAGAGGAAAGATGAGATTCAAGTGCCTTGTTGGTGCGGACAGCCTCTTGCTGTGCAGGAACTCCACCAGCCCCCGCGAGAGGAGGCGTGGAGTGTGTTGGAGTTAGCAGGAGTAAGGTATAGTCAGCAGGATGAACACTGGAGCTATGAAAATGGAAATGACATCCAGGAGGGCTCTGCTGGCTGTCCCCACCCAAAAATGAAGACAACGCCCTCTGAGAAAATTAGGGTTTTAAAAAATAATCCATGTATTGGCAAATAGCTGATTAATATTTCTATCCTTAAAAAGTAACAACTATCAAATAAGCTTTTTCTCATTTTATTCTTAACACTTTATTTTGGAGAACATTATTGATTTGTCAAAAGTCCATCTGTTTGTTTAGGTCCTAGACCAAAAGCATCAGTGTGGAAACTGATCCCCTCCCTTATCCAATAATTGCCAGAATATATTACCATATTTCCATTGCTTGAATATATCTGCTTAGTATCAGCTCTGCTCAGCTTTCACAGTACAGCTTTAGTTCATGTATTTTATCTTTTGATAGTGAATGAGCAATCCACACGTTGCAGTACATTGATTTCAGCACATGGGCCCTCTCGAAAAGTGGGGAAATCGCTGTTCTGTTTGGTTCTTAAAATATGCAGTGTGCTTTCAACAATAACTACTGAGGATCAGATAGAGATGGAGAATGAATTTTTTGAAAGGTGCAGTCTTGAGCTTGTCATGTATTTAGGGAAAACTTTCCTGGGAAAACAGGCAGCTTGACAAGATAATTTTGTAGCAATGCTTTTCTCCTGGATACATAAATTTAAGTTCAAGCTATCTTCTGCTTTGGCACCATATTGTGTAAGTGTAAGCATATATTGTTGACCTCTTTCTCCACTCATCAAAGCATAAATAAATGAGTCAGTTTTCTATAAAGTGGATAAGTGAACCTCTAAATCCTAACTTAGCTAGTTATAGAGCTCAGTAAATGAACTCTGCAAATCCCATAGAGTGAAACATCAGGACGTGCAGGAAATCCTACATCGTGGCTTCCCAAACAAAGCTAAAAATGAGATGTGACAGAGAAAGACTTATATCAATCACAGGAGATTGCTCAGTTTTCATAATACTCTTAGCAAGCCGTCCACACAGAACTTCATCACCTGTTCTTGCTCAGTGTCTTCACCTTTTCCTTGCCATCAATCACTCTGTCTTTTCCAAGGAGGCCTTGTGCATGGCTGAAAGTTACTTTATTGTCAAAAATTAGTATTTATTTAGCCAGCTAACTAGCTTTTAAGGAAACAGTGTCCAACCTGAGGGGCTTCAGCAGCACAAGCCTGAGTTTGATGTCACTGTCATTGGCTCCATTCCTGTCTCACACTTGTTTTCTGCTTTCCCAATTCCTTAGACACCAATTTATTTTTTGTTTAAAGCAATTAAAACTCTCAGATGGCTCTTAAGATGACAAAGAAAGCAGAAGGTTTGACCCAGTATGTCTATGTGTTCAATACCACAGTTCTTAATTGCTCCAGACGCCAGGAGTGCACCTTGTGGAAATGTTCCAACAAAGTGAAGAGCTCTGGGTTGGGTTGGGTTGGTTTTTTAAGCTATTGCAGTTCATATTTAGCAGTGCTTTTTTAGACCAGCAGGATTTACATTTCAGGAAGTGAATCTTTTTTAAGGAAGAAATGGTATTCTGGGCTTTCATTTCTTACTGTACTTCTTCAAATGAAGCAATAACTTACCAGGAAAAAAAAATGGCACACTTCCTTTTGGCTGGGGTGTTCAAAGGGACTGAAAAGAAGCACTTGTCAGTGGAAACACATGTATAATCACCTTTATCTTTGTGGAAAATCCAGGTGTCTGCCATTTAGAGAAACAAGCTCCTGTTCTTCAACACCCAAAGTTGTATCCCCTCCAGTGCACTTTGTTCTTGTTCCCTTTCTCATAGACCACCTCCCCTGCCACTGGTTTTTCTCAACAGCAAGACCTGCAGTGCATGGTTTTCAGAGCCTTTAATCTAATGGGTAGATCGGTATCAGTGTATTTTTCATTGTGGTGTGGTTTTTTTTAATCAGTGGAGGTTGGTTTCTGTCTGACTGACTTGTTCCCAGCCAGCTCCAAATGGCTGCTGCTATAGCAGATGTATGCAAAGCAGGACAAATGCTAATGAGTGACCATAAGCAAGAAGTGTCTGTCATTTTTATTCAAAGCATGCAGGAGGATTTTGTAAGTGGTTAATTTGCCGTTGACTGAGTGAGGATGCCAGATCTCCTTCATTCAAAAACATGAATTATCTCTAAACAGGGATCCTGCTACTGGAAAATCATCGGTTCAGTTTATGGAATGTAGGTTACAAGCGCAACCTCAAGCCTTACTTTAAAGCACCCTCTTTATAATGGTCAGTCACTGGCGGTTGTCCTGCTTTGCACACAGCTTCCAGAGCAAAACATTAGAAGGTCAGATGTGGCAAATTAAGCAGCAGCTCTCTCCAACTGAAGGGAAAATTGACTGCAAAGCATCGGGTCTGGTGTTTGAATAATCTGCATCACTGGGTGCAAAAGAAGGATGGATTTTCCTCTAGCTTGCATGAGCAAGATCAGTGCAATGCATTAATTTATTCATAGGCATTTGCAGAATTTGGCAGATTATCCTTATTCATGATGCATGTACCACACTGAGTGCGTATGATGCTTTACAAGAAAATTGTCCTTCCACTAAGGTTCATTGTCCCTGCTACAAAATGGTCAAAAGCTAATTACAATCAATATAGGCCAGACACTCAGTGGATGAGACATGGAAGTTGAAGGAGCTTGATGTAAAAGGGCTAAGCTAAGTAAGTGGATTTAAGGAGTGTTCTTTGAAGGGGAGGTATTGTGAGTTAATGAAACTTGAGGGAACCAACTAAAAAGAGAAGCTGTCGGCTCCTTGTCTTCCTCTTTATCTTATTTCCTGGGTTTCAGAAGCATTACTGTTGCACAAACAAAGCAACTCATGTAACTGCCTTGTTAGATATCACGCTCTCTCTCTCTCTCTTTCTCTCTCTCTTTTATTTTCAGGAGTATAAGTTCGATCGATACATAGAGAATGGCAAGAAGAAAACCACATTCTACAAGGCAGGAAGAAAACTGAAGTATTTCCTAATGCCCTTTGGCTCTGGGATCAGCATGTGTCCAGGGAGGTTCCTTGCAATGAATGAGATGAAGATGTTTCTTTTCTTACTATTGGCTCATTTTGATGTAGAACTGGTGGAAAACAAAGCTGTCAGACTTGATAACAGTCGTATGGGCCTTGGTATCCTCCTGCCAGACGTTGATATTGCCTTTCGTTACAAGCTAAGGTCCTTAAGAAAGTGAGCGGCTGCCTCTATGCCTTCTACTAATCTCCATGTTTGCTCTGTTTCATCACTCAGCTTTATTTTTTGAAACATTTGCTTTTCCCTCTCTGCTTTTACCTCCTTCTTACTTGTTTCTAAGAAGGAAAGCCATTGGGCTGGAGGCAGATATCAGATGCAGGGACATGCAACCTCAATTTGTCCTGCCTGAGATGTGAGTAGTGAGGTGAGATGACAGGAGTTTGGACAAGTAACTAGCCCAACAGCCGTACAAGATGGACCCCCATAGTCTTGGCCATGAGTTGAGTAGGATTTACAGGGAGGATGACATCAAGCTGAATCCAGCCATTTGTTTGGGGAATGGGCTCAGCAGCCCTCTGTCAGAGGGGTTCCCCCTTGTTAGATTGGGAGATCCCATACACCCACCATCTAGAGGCATCTCTGCACCTGCTCGTAGAAGCATAATAGCAAGAAAGGGGGAACTTAATTCTAGGGGGTGAAAGAATTTTCAGTGATTATTATTCTAAGTTTTTAGTTACTCTGCTCCCTTCATGGTCTTGAGTGTCTTAGCCCATATTTGGGAGATGTGATGGAAACTATGTGGGGTGTTGGGGGATGATTTGCAAGAATGTCTTACTGGCAACACGTTTCTGATTTCAGTTTTATGTACTGAGGATGATTGCTTTGCTTTTCTTCTTTTTTTTTTTTTTGTGCAATGCTAAGAGATTAAAATCTGTGATTTTTTTCTGCAGTCATTTCAAGTCAGAAGGGAGGTTCTGTTGATTTTAATAGGCTTTGGATCAAGCCTAAATTATCTATTTTGGCTTTTGAGCCAAAAAAAGTATATTCTTCAGGGAGAAAAATATATGAGCCTGTTTGAAATGATTCTGTCATCTCAAAAATTACCTTCTGTTTGTCTCACTGTTTTCCTAGTAACACATCCGTGTGTTTATTTTGACCATTTCTTGTGTTTGTTCATTTCTCCAAAAAGGCAAAAGAAGCGGGCTTCAAGGGCAAGTGTGGTATCTAAAACTACTTTTTAATAGTGTTTTACTGTGCCTAAGTTGTGCATAGGCAGAGTAGTGTAACCTGTGTTTGGAAACAGACTTTTACATCTACAAATTGGAAAATAGGCTCTTCTCTGGGGCCAAAATTTGAGCAAGTGAAAACCCTTGGCAGCCACAGAAGTTGTCTGTATACTGGCTGCCCAACCTGCTTCACTGGGTGACCAGCTCTTGTTTCAAAAATTAATTTCCTAGTGCACAGGATCTGAGATTTTTAGACCCTGTCTCTCTTCCCAGCCATCACTTCAGAGACTGATGAGGATTCTCATGGCTGTCCAGTCTCAATTTGCCAAGATGATAATTGTGATGGGAGAGTAGCCATGTCTGTGGGCCTTGCCTTGTGTTCCCAAAAAACATCTCTCTTTGGGATGTGCCAGCGTAAGTCTTTTAAACTCAGAAATTTTACTCATCTCTAAAGCACTTGATGGCCTATGGATGGAAACTGCTACATACATACTAAGGATTGGAATTATTTATTGTGATTTGTGTAGAACCCTGTTGAGTTATTTGTGTAAAGCACATACCCTAAATAAGCACCAGCATCAGTAGAAAGGCTTCCAGAGATTGGCACAGCCACATTCCAAATCCTCCGAGAAGAAAATTGTGGGGTTTGTGAGATATATTGGATAAACATTTTCTCTTCATATATAGTATCAATAATGTCTACAGTGTTGGAGTACACTTACATTAAATGGCCTTTGCGGTTGATTAAATGCTTTAACTTAGCTTCAACATTTAATCAACAGCAAAAGCTGATTATTGCTTTGTGCCACAGAATAAAATTTGTTTTTATGGAGAGATTCTTGTACTCAAGTTACTTACTGCTGTAGTTACTCTGTAAGAGTTATTCGGTACTCAGCCATAGCTCACAATCCAGTTTGGACATTAGAGCCTGGTTTATTGAGAGAGGAAACGTTGATATCATTATCCTGTTGACTCTTTTCCATTATTGCTTAAATGTAAGCTGTAAAATGTCTCATGCCACAGTTATGATAAATCTTTCTTTGGCACCCAACTTCAAAACAAACCTGAAGCAACTGTGCAAATAACAGTAGGTATTTGTTTTAAACAGAAGACTTTTTTTTTATAATTTTATTCTATTTTTAGGATTTTGAATTAGAATATCACAGGCTGCTGCATAATTTGGTAGGACATAATAGGACTGTGCCAAAATTGCATGCAAATCATTAGTCATTTCAGATTAATTGCTGATCAGTTTGTATAGAATCATAGAATCGTTTAGGTTTGAAAAGACCTTTGAGATCATCAAATCCAACCAATAACCTAGCACTGCCAAGTCCACCACTAAACCATGTCCCTCAGCACCATGTCTACACATCTTTTAAATACTTCCAGGGATGGTGACTCCACCACTTCCCTGGGCAGCCTGTTCCAATGCTTGACAACCCTTTCCGTGAAGAAATTTTTCCTAATATCCAATCTAAACCTCCCCTGACACAACTCGAGGCCATTTCCTCTCGTCCTATCACTTGTTACTTGGAAGAAAAGACCGACACCCACCTCGCTACAAGCTCCTTTCAGGTAGTTGTAGAGAGCAAGAAGGTCTCCCCTCAGCCTCCTCTTCTCCAGGCTGAGCAACCCCAGTTCCCTCAGCCGCTCCTCATAAGACTTGTGCTCCAGACACTTCACCAGCTTTGTTGCCCTTCTCTGGACACGCTCCATCAATTCAATGTCCTTCTTGTGGTGAGGAGCCCAAAACTGAACACAATATTTGAGGTGCGGCCTCACCAGTGCTGAGTACAGGAGGATGATCGCTTCCCTAGTCCTGCTGGCCACACTATTCCTGATACAGGCCGGGATGCTGTCAGCCCCCTTGGCCACCTGGGCACACTGCTGGGTGTCCACATATTCAGCCAGCTTTTGACCAACACCCCCAGGTCCTTCTCTACCGGGCAGCTTTCCAGCCACTCTTCCCCAAGCCTGTAGTGTTGCATGGGGTTGTTGTGACCCAAGTGCAGGACCCGGCACTTGGCCTCGTTGAACCTCATACAATTGGCCTTGGCCCATTGATCCAGCCTTTCCAGATCCCTCTGTAGACTCTTGCTACCCTCAAGCAGATCAACACTCCCACCCAACTTGGTGTTATCTGCAAACTTACTGAGGGTGTACTCAATCCCCTCGTCCAGATCATGGGTAAAGATATTAGCAGAACTGGCCCCAATACTGAGCCCTGGGGAACACCACTTGTGACTGGCACCAGCTGGAGTTAACTCCATTCACAACTCTTTGGGTCTGGCCATCCAGCCATTTTTTTACCCAGTGAAGAGTACGCCCATCCAAGCCATAAGCAGCCAGTTTCTCCAGGAGAATGCTGTGGGAAATGGTGTCAAAGGCTTTTCTAAAGTCTAGGTAGACAACTTCCACAGCCTTTCCCTCATCCACTAGGTGGGTCACCTTGTCATAGAAGATCAGGTTAGTGAAGCAGGACCTGCCTTTCCTGAACCCATGCTGACTCGGCCTGATCCCCTGGTTATCCTGTACATGCCATGTGATGGCACTCAAGGTGATCTGCTCCATAGCCTTCCCTGACACCGAGGTAAGGCTGACAGGCCTGTAGTTCCCCAGATCCTCCTTCTGGCCCTTCTTGTAGATGGGCGTCCCATTTGCTAACCTCCAGTCAACTGGGACCTCCTCAGTTAGCCAGGACTGCCAATAAAGGATGGAAAGCGGCTTGGTGAACAATTTCGCCAGCTCCCTCAGTACCTTTAGGTGGATCCCATCCAGCCCCATAGACTTGTGTGTGTCTAAGTGCTGTAGCAGGTCACTAACCATTTCCCCTTGGGTTATGGGAGCTTCATTCTGCTCCCTGTCTTCCAACTCGGGGAGCTGGGTACCTGGGAAACAACTGGTCTTAGTATTAAAGGCTGAGGCAAAGAAGGCATTAAGTACCTCAGCATTTTCCTCATCCTTTGTCACTATATTTCTCCCCACATCCAATAAAGGATGGAGATTCTCCTTAGCCCTCCTTTTGTTGCTAATGTATTCATAGAAACATATTTTATTGTCTGTTATGGCAGTAGCCAGATTAAGCTCTAGTTGGGCTTTGGCCCTCCTAATTTTCTCCCTGCATAACCTCATGGCATCCTTGTAGTCCTCCTGAGTTGCCTGCCCCTTCTTCCAAAGGTCATAAACTCTCCTTCTTTTCCTGAGTTCCAGCCAAAGCTCTCTGTTCAGCCAGGCCGGTCTTCCTCCCCGCCAGCTCATCTTTCGGCACATGGGGACAGCCTGCTCCTGTGCCTTTCAGATTTCCTTCTTGAAGAATGTCCAGCCTTCCTGGACTCCTTTGCCCTTCAGGGCTGCCTCCCAAGGGACTCTGCCAACCAGGCTCCTAAACAGGCCAAAGGCTGCCCTCCAGAAATCCAAGGTGGCAGTTCTGCTGATCCCCCTCCTTACTTCTTCAAGAATCGAAAACTCTATCATGTTGTGATCACTATGCCCAAGACAGCCTCCAACCATCACATCACCCACAAGTCCTTCTCTGTTCGTGAACCATAGGTCCAGTGGGTTGCCTTCCCTAGTTGGCTCCCTCACCAGCTGTGTCAGGAAGTTATCTTCCACACACTCCAGAAACCTCCTACACTGTTCCGTCTCTGCTGTATTGTATTTCCAGCAGACATCTGGTAAGTTGAAGTGCCCCATGAGAACAAGAGCTAGTGAGACTTCTACCAGCTGCTTATAGAGTATTTCGTCTGCCTCTTCATCCTGGCTGGCTGGTCTATAACAGACTCCCACCATGATACCTGCCTTGTTGACCTTCCCCCTGATTCTTACCCATAAACACTCAGCCCGATTGTCACCATTGTTAAGCTCTTGACAATCAAAACACTGCCTAACATACTGGGCTACCCCACCGCCTCTCCTGCCTTGCCTATCCCTTCTGAAGAGTTTATAGCCATCCACTGCAGCACTCCAGTTGTGCAAGTCATCCCACCATGTTTCCATGATGGCAACTATATCATCGTTTTCCTGCTGCACAATGGCTTCCAGCTCCTCTGGTTTGTTGCCCGTGCTGCATGCGTTGGTGTAGAGGCACTTCAGCTGGGCTATTGATCCCATCACCTTTTGGGGGGTAGAAGCCCTAATTCCTCCGTGACCTTTCTCAGGCACTTCCATGGTTTCTAACACATCCATAACGCTTACATCTTTGCTGCCGCATGGATCTCCATCCCCTACCTCCAGTGAGGCAGCAGACCAACAGACCTCGCTAGCACACCATCCCTCAAACATTGGCATGCTGCCCTCAGGCTTATCTCTAGCGAGCCTGGTATTATAGTATCTATTTTGAAATTAAAAGAAGAGCCAGATCATATCCACACTAGCGAATTAAATCTATAGGGTATGCTTCCATTTAAAAAAGGAAAACAAGCATCAGAATCTTTCCCAGGAGTTGCAGCAAACCTCCATGAAGGCACTTGGAGGCCTTGCGTCGGGATTGGAGAGCATACTACGCATCCCACAAGAGGACTGCATTTTACTGGGGTAAAAGTTAATTGTTCTTTTTGCTCAGGGACCAAAATAATCAAACTTAAAGCAGAGCCTGACTAGCTTGTCCTTTCACTGTGTCCCTGGTAACTCATGCTGCTGGTGGGTTAGTTTTGCTGATAAGCAATGCATTGCTACCTTAGCATAGCCCTGCTGCAGAGGAGGTAAGCCTCACACACACACACCCTCCCACCCCGTAAAGTCACGAGCACTAGAGCAGGACAGAGGAAATTTTAAGCCCTTGTGGTCCATGTACTCAGCAGCTGAGGAGGTGACTTACTGAGAGTCAGCAGCCGGTCTGACTAGGAGTGACTCGGTCTCCGTGGAGCAGGGAGTGAAAGGCCGGCTGTGTCGCTGTTCCTGGTTGGTAAGCTGTAGCAACACAGTGGGATAAGCGTGCACCATCCCTGGAGGTCCCAGCTGGGGCCAAGCTGGCTGCAGCGTGCTGCGCCAGGGAGAGCATGGTTCATGACGTAGGGGGCAATACAGTTTTTGATGACCTCCTCTGCTGCAGAACCCATGAGCTATCAGCTCTTAGTGTCTGTCACTGGGGCACTAAGATGGCAAAATCATCTAAGCAGAAACTGCAGTGCTGTTTGCATGCGTTCAGGTGCCAGTGGTGCTGGGGGGGTGAGTGGTGGGAGGCAGACCTTGTGCTTCCTTGTCCCTTCTCTCCGCTTCAGCAGGGGGGTCTGCCCTGCAAACCCAGCAATGCCTGCTTGTCTCATCCACTGACCTGGCAGGTGTGGGGGCAGCCAGGAGGAGTGCATAGGTGCCCCTCGAATTTCTCTGCTGTTCCTCTAGTGAAATGGTGCCCTCACTGATCAGTTTGAGCTGTGACTCAGCTGGTTAGTACCAGCCTCCGACTGTAAGTTGTCGCTGCCTATGGCTATATTGATAATATCTTCTGCTATTAAAAAAAAAAAAAAAAAAATCACCTTTTTTCTCATATAAAATAGGTTTACTAAGCCAGTATGGCCCTTTATAGCACCTGAGAAGAAAAGTGAATTCATCATCAACTAATGTGAACGCTAAAATGTGATATTTTTTTTTATTATTATTTTAATTCACAAATTGTATGTTCTCCATTTTCATGCTGGCACTCAGTACTGCTCTAAGCTATTGTAAACTTTTTAAACTGCTACATTACTTAAAAGACCGTTCTAGTCTATTTGTACCTGACTGCAAATTAGACTTTCACATCTCTGCCAATATGTCCTAATGTGCTGATATAAAAACATGTAAGAGTTGTTCTTTAGTTTGTGCTTTTAAGCCAGTTGCATGTCACTATTTTTGGGTTGCTATTTTTGTGAATAATTACCGGTCTGTGAATTTCTCTTGTAGAATTATAAATGATCTTTTATTTCATCATTATTGAACTTTCTGACATTGAAAAGGTTGTGAATTGCTCTTAATTGTGCAAACTGACATTTTGTATGTAGATGAACAATGGTTAGGTTCTACTTTAATAGTTAATATCCATCATTAAGGTTCTTAGATTGAATAAGGTATATTGTGAATTTCTGAGCAAGAAAATTGAAACTTCATTATTTTAGTAATCTAACATCTTAAGTGAATTTTGTATTTCAAGGACACAATAAAAATGAATATATCTATTTTAATATTGAATGACTGTCCATGGTATTTTTTTCAAGCTTACATTTGCACTTTTCTCACAGATTCACAACTATTGCTTTCATTTTTAAACTATTTATTCAGCGTACAGCATTTTTCTGTTACTTGATCTTGAAAGGTATTTCTGTAAAGCAAAAATATTCTTTTCCTTTAATTCAGCACTGGCAGGGAGCAAGTCCTCTGAATTTAGGAAATTACCAAGTCTGGTTTACTGTCCATCAAACTTAAGCTTGTTCTTATCAGATGAGAAAAAAAAGTGGTACTTCTGACAATCTTAGGACATTATTCAAAATTATTATAAAGATCTGCATTCCACTGGTGATTCCCAAATACAGCTCCTAGGCTTTTCCTTTTGCAAACCTCTGTGTAGTACAAGATGTACTACGTAGTGTAAAATGCACTGTCCTCTCAGATCATGCATTTTAAAAGGGGAAATGAATGAAAATTGTTACGATATACAGCACTGCACCAGCAAAGCACAACTTGGCTTTCCTAAGTATCACTGTAGCTACTGAGTTCTGCAAGTAGCTATTTAATATGAAGGCTATACCCTAAAGACATGAGTGTTTCTTCATTCCTTCCCGAGAAATGCTTGTCAGGTATGTCTGTGAGGGTTGGTGAAGATACGTCGTAGAGAAGATAGACCTGCAGCATTTTTCTGGGTTTGATAAATGTGTTTGTAACTGTGCAATTGCTTTAACTCCCGATTATATTAGAAGTTACTGAAGTTTACAAACAAAAAGTGGCAGTCTGAGATTTCTTGAAAAGCATATTTCTGAGTGAGCTTTCCATGATGGTCTGAAAGATAGCTTGGGGGGGGGGGGATTAATAAGACCTCCTAACACTGTATTTTATCTAATATTTGTTTTGACACCAGGTGCCTTCTTGATGTTACTTATATTGCACTATATTTTAAAATTATTCGAGACAACAATTTATGCAAATTTATGCTTAATTTATATGAATAGAGCTATTTTAACTCTCAGACCACAGAAAAGTGAAGTATTTTCCTGCCCATTACCTGAACCAGCATGTGTACCCTGGCTAGTCATGTCCCAGTACCCACAACATTTCAGAAAAATGGTTTCATCACAAAAACACCATTTAAAACTACACCTGTGAAAGTATTGTGAGCCTTAAGTTATTGTCTATGTTTATAAATAGTAACAAGTATGAAGGAATGGTTGCTGCATATGAAGAAGCATATAAAAAATAGAAAATGTTCCATTTTCATTTGAAAGCAAAGAATTAAACTGTAGTGGGATCTTCATCCTCATATAAACCAGTACTGTGTCTAAACAGCCTTCGCTACGCATCAGGCTTGCCTGGGGTCTCAGGTACTCAGCTTGTGTGAATACATCATTTGTAATAGCAGAAATGTGCTTGTCTTCAAACCAATTTACACCAAAATAAATAACCAAAAGGAGCCTAAGCTTCAGCTGTTCCTGCTAAGAGCCTTGCAGGATTTTATCTTGCAAGATTTTGTTAAACCGATTTTGCCATTGATTGTTGGTTTGTATTTTTTTCCCCCCAAACAGCAGCTACGAGGACAGCAAAGTTGAATAAAAGTCTAGGTTCTGGCTACAGCGAGGGTAAAAGACAGTAAGTAAATACCCTGGGATGACTTTTGACGGTGACTTCTTTCCTATCAGCTCATCTTTCCAACTACCTCTTTCTTCCAAATAGTTTAGTTGCTAACTTCCTACAGGCAGCATGTCTTTCCCTGTCTAATTTCCACTTTGTGAGCCAGTGAATCGGCTATCTTCTCAACGTATTTTTCAGTTGCCTTCTAAAAATGAAATCTTTACAGCAGCCTCTTGCAAACCCGGCATCGCAGGTGGCTGCAGCTGAGAGAAGTGCCGCGTCGCTAAAGCTTTGAACCTGCGAAGTGGATGGGCATTAGCTGAGCTCGGGATTGATGGAGGGATTGAAGCACGGGGCGGGGGGATGCCGCCGCTCCGGGATGGCTCAGCTCCGGGATGCCGCCTCGGGGTCCCCCCGGCCCGCCGCGGGGGGACCCCCACAGCCGCCCGCCCGCCTCCCCCTGCGCTGCCCGCCGGGCTCCCGGCGCCGGCTTGCGCTCGCTGCGCTCCCAACTCCCCCGGCCCCCTCCAAAAATCAGGCGGGAAGGGATGGCGGGGAGGGTGAGGAGAGATTCCTGCCGCCCCTTCCTAAAGGCAACCCGTGCTTCCAGGGATGCTGGAGGGGGAAAAGGGGACAGGACCCCCGAGGAGGTTCCTAGGGACCCGGTCTGGGTGTTCGGTGAGTTTGGAGGGCTTCGGCTTGGTGGAGAGGAGGTTTACTCTGGAAAGGCGATTGTTTGCCCCTAATCCTCAATTACGAGGATTTAAAAATAGTATTAGAGGGGCAATCTGTTCTGCAACTTCTCGGAAGAAATAATAGTTGATTTAGATAAGCACTGATCTCTTCAGTGTTTGATGAAGACGTTAATTTATGGCTGTCTAGCAGTTTACGGCTGTCATTAGATTTTCAGCTTTGTCTCTGTTCGGAACGTCTCTTTCTTTTTATTTTAATCCGAGACACTTATGTAAGAAAACGGTTATGTTTGGTCTAAAATGCATCATTTTCCTATAGCATTTCGAATTATTCACAGATCATAGTTCTTATATGTGCATATATGAATTTAAAAATACAGCCGTAAAGTGCTTGAAACAGACCATAAATTTGCTTCATATTTTATTACACGTCTCTGAATCAGGTTGAGAGGACAAGGGCAACTAGGGGCTTGGGGAAGGATTTAACCCTTCCCGAGGCTGGAGAACCAGCCAAACCAGAGCAAATCCCCCTCCGGAGCGCTTCGGGAGCGGGGGGGGGGGGGGGGGGGGAGGCTGGGTGACACCGAGCTGATGAGTGACCACGGGGAAATGGGGCTGGCCGCAGCTCTTTGCTCATTTAGCAGATGTCCCTTGTGCAGCGGGGCCGGCTGCTGGAGCCCCCGGGGCCGGCTGGGGGCCGGGGCGGCCACCTTGGCTCCCGCCGCCGGCGGCGGCTCCTGCCCGGCCGGGGGTTGCACCCGGGGCGACGGGCAGGAGCGGCTTAACTCCTGCGGCGCCCGCCTAAGCCAAGCGCAACATTTCAGAGGGAGCCAGCGTTAAGGCTCCGACGGGCTCCGCCAGCGCCAGACACCCCCACCTCGGAGGGGGGGGGGGTGGGGGTCGTGCCCCACGAGCGGTGGCGACCCCGCGGGGCGAGCGGCGGGGGCCGGGGCCGGCGCGGAGACCAGCGCGGCTCCCCCAAAGTTTTGTCCCGCTCCGGCAAGGAGCTTTATCCGCCAATCTGATGAAAGCCTCAGGATCCCTCCGGCCTGTTGGCAGCGGGTGCAATCGAAGTTACAAATGATCCTGGAGAGGGTCGCGGAGTCCTGGCTCGTTTATTTTACCACCACCACCCCCCAACACCACCATCCCCCCCCCCCGCCGCCACCACCACCAAAAAAAAAAGTGTTAATTGCTGTAAAGTTTCCGAGCACGTGGATAATTTACTTTGACTGCTGCGTTTTAATTAAAGGCAAACTTATTTATGTTTCTGATGTTTATATTACGCGATTTAATTACGCTTAGAGGCAGCGTCGCACTTTTTTTTTCCCCTTCCACCCTAAATCACATTTTCATTAAAGGTTTTAATAAGAAAACTCACTTGACCACTATTCATTATCTAGTCCCCTCCATGCACACAAGTTCACTTACCCATTCATTTATTCACTTACTCATTCCAGCAGATCCGCTGCAACTGCTGCTAGCAGGGATGTGAACACTCATAATTATTTGTCAAAGTCTGGAAAGTGTATTATCCCTTCTTCTAGTGGTAATTAGTTACCATAGCATCTAATACGTAAATGTGCCCAGAGCACACCATTAACAGTTAAGCGGAGGATTCAATTTAACACATGATTATATCTTTCATAAGTCATTACATTAGGAAAGCCAATGTCACTCATGCTGGGACAATTTCAGGCTCAGGGCCGGGGTAAGGGGCCAGGGGCCGGAGGAAAGGAGCCGGGCTGAGCGGCGGGGGCAGAGGAGGCTGGGGGAGATCCCGCTTCTGTGGGGCGGCTGGAAACGGGGGAGCAGCTCTTTTGAAGGGGGACATGTTCATTTCTGGTCAAGTGATCTATCAAGCGTTAAGAGGGGCGGGGGAGCCTCTCTCCTCCCCCCACCCCCGACACACACCCGCTCGCATTGGCAAGACCTGCCCAGGGACTGACCCAGCGGCTTCGTGTCGCTTCCCAGCGAGGCTGCTTGGTGCAGGGGGACAGGAGCGAGGGGCCGGGAGGGACAGCCCGGCGGAGCCACCTCTGCCCCGCTCCAGAGCAAGCGAGCAGGGAGCAAGCGAGCCCAAAGTCGGGCGGCGGCGGCCAGGGATGCAAAGCGTGTCCATTCCGCTTTCCCGTGGCTCCGACGGGGAGGCAGCCGGGAGGCGAACGGAGCAGCCCCCCCCCCCCCGGCGATGCGCCCCAGAGGGCAGCGGCCGCCCTCGCTCCCCTGAGCCCGCACACGCCGCCCGCCCCTCGGCCCCTCCCCACGGGAGGCACAGCGTGGGCCTCCCACGCCCCCCCCCCCCCCCCCCGAGCCCACGTCCTGGCCTCTCGAGGAGTTCGCTGGGACCCTGCTTGCCGTCCCCCGTCCCAGGGCCGGGCAGAGCCGAGCAGCGGCCGCCCCTGCCAGGGGAACCTCTCCGGGAAGGCTGCTCGGCAGCCAGAGATATTAAGCGGTAAATCTTGCAGCAAATGTGTCCTGCGATGTTCTATGCACGAACACACACTCACACGCACACACAGACACAGGCACGCACCACGCCAAGCTGGTGGCGGTGGTTAATTCCTAATCAGAATGATGGACAGCAGAGACAGAACAATACAAACTAATGGCTGTGTTGCTGATCACTTTACCCCTTGATTAAAGACACCCAATTATGGCGCAGAACAGTGTCGTAATTATGTTCCTTAATCACATCCAGGAGGTTTAATTGCCTTAACGATGTGTTTCATTAAATGAATTTAGGTATTATAGTCGACAGTTTTCATACACAGTTGTTTTCAAATTAACATAATATTAGACATCGTCATGGAAATTGTTTTAATAATCATAATTAGACGCACCCAGCCTTTGTCTAGTAAATGCTGAGAGACGCTTCTCCTTGCGCCTGGGGGCTGATCTGCCCACCCTCTCTGGGCTGCCTTCCCACAGCTCCGTGGCACTTTACAGTTATGTTTCCTGAAAAGTTACAGGTTCTGATTAATCTTTTTTGATGGGAAGTGGAGCAGAAAATATTTATCCCTTCCCCCGCGTGTGCTGCTGCCGTTGGGAGAGGCGGCTGCGCCGACACCCGGCGCCGGCCCGGGCGGCCCGAGGCGGGGGGGTCCCGGCGGGACCCCGGCTCTCGGCTCTGCCGGGACCCCCGGCCCGGGCCCAGCGCGGGGGGGGGGGGGGGGCAGCTTTGGGGAGCTGCCTGCCCCCTCTGCCCTGGGCTTTGGGGCAAGGCGGAGGGCCCACGAGGGGAGAGGCGGCTCCAAAACTTGGGGGGTAGGGAGTGGGCGCGGGGGAGGGGGCGGTCCTGCAGCTCCACGGGGCAGCCAGCCCCACGAGTCGGGCGGCGAGGGGCGTGCGTGGAGCCGCGGGACGGGTGGGCAGGGCCCGGCGCTGCCCCAAGGCTGCCCCGCACCGCCGGGGTCCGCCCGCCACGGGCGCGGGAGAAACGCACCGCCGGGAAGAACTTCTCGCCCCCCTCCCTGGGACACCCTGAGCCGCGAGTGGGGGTCTGGGGGTGGGGGTGCTGGGGAGCCTTCAGAGCAAGGCAAAGGAAAGGAAACTACCCGCCCCCCCCGGCCCACCTCCTTAAATCTGGACATATATGCTTAACAAAGCACAGCATAATACAAGCGTTTGTTCAAAATATTTTAATAAAGATTCTTTCCGACATAGATACACATACAAACGATCGTACATTGCTGTCATAATCTGATTGACCTATTTAATATATATCACTCTTTACACATCCGTGACCTGCCAACAGATCCATCATGGCTCCTATTTTGCCATCCAACCTGACAGTCCGAATTTGTATTATCTGCAAGTAGTGGAAAATAGCAGGACTCGTGGGTTTTGTGGTTTTTTTTTTTTTTTAAGAAAAAAAAAAAGAAAGAAAGAAAAAAAAAATCTTGATTTATAAATGGCAGAGAGACAGCCACCCAGCCATGCAAACTCAAACTGAAGGCTCACTTTGGGTAAATAGCTACTTCTTGCTTTTGATCTCTCATTTTTCTTCCAAAAAAACCCCACCCTCCCACCCACCCTCACCAGAAAAAGAAAAAAGAAAAGAGAAGAATCCCACGCGTTCTGTAAATCAGCCTAAAGTATTTTAAAGTATTTAAACTTAAATAATCATCCACAGTCAGAATAATTTACATACACATTAAAAGCAGTTTAAATTATACCTTTGAAAACACAGCGCCTGGGAAAACATTGGCTTGGCAAGTGTTCTTGTAGCAGCTATTGCTCTGATGCCTTGTAAAAGTAAATAGCTATTACCTGTTATAATGCAAAGATTACCCTCTCAAAAATCAGTTGGTTGAGCAATTAAGAATACACCTTTCCTGTAATTTTTGGACTGAAGCAATTTATTAAAGCTCAATTTAAATACAGGGATGATGCAACTTAAAATCCAGATGACCTTTCATAAACCTAAGCAGCTCGGATACATCAACATTTCTGGTTATACGTTGTTGGCAAATAAACGGTTTAAACACTTGGCACACAGTTTAAGTTAATCCATAAACAGAATTTTAGAAGCGTTTAAAGTAACTGCACATAAGACCCGTGACCTTAACACATGATAAATATTGTTGGCGTGGAAGGGTCATTCAAAGAATAACAAATAAATAGCATGTCTTGCTTATACATCATTGCAAAGTGGAAAGAAACAAGGTGCACATAAATATTTCTTTTAAAAATGCGATACTTTCAGCCACACTGAGTAGGGGGTTTGATCGGTTATTTTTTGTCTTTATTTTTTTTTTTTTTAACTCTCTCGATTTTTTTTTTTTTTTAAATCACTCTCACCAAACTTTGCGCATTTTCACAGGATCAAAGTTTAGAGACGATAAAAAATACAAAGTCTTCCATAGCAACGGTCCAGTCTCTTTGTTTCTGCGAGTCGCTTAAATAGTAAGTTTACATTTCAAGTTTGTTTGTTTCCTGGCTCAGAATAATAATAATACTGCTAATAATAATTAAAAAAAAAAAAAAAATCTGTGTTCAAGTGCCCTCTCTGATTTGTCCCATCCACCTCCGCGCCCGGGTGGCTGCGGCCCCTTCCCCTCGCCGGGGCCGGGGGAGCGGGGGAGCGGGGCGGGGGCCGCTCTCCGTCCCTCCCCCCGGCGCTAGCCCCGGCTCCCAGCCCGGCCTGCTCTTTCTCGGTCTCTCCTTTGTCCGGACGCGCCCGGCGAGGGCGAGCCCCGTGTGTGCCCCCTCCCCCCCCAGCACCCCCCGGGCCGGGGCTTCCTCCCCGCGGCGCCCCCGGCCCCGCGCCCCCTCCCCGGCGCCCCACGCACGCTGGCTCCCGTCGCGGTCCCGTCCCGGCAAAGCCCGAGGAGAGGAGGGAGGCGAGGCGAGGCCGGGCGGAGCGAGGCGGGCGCCGGGCAGCGGTCAGTCCCTCCGCCGCCCCCGCGCCCCCCGGCCCGGGCCCGGGGCCGGGGGCCGCCGGCTGTCGCCGCTCCCCGGGGCCGCGGCGGCGGGGCGGGGGGAGCGGCAAGGGCGGCGGCGCTTAAGGCTTCTCCGTGCACTGTTTGCAGAGGCTGGAGGAGACGCTGTTGAAAATGGCACATTTCTCCGGGCAGGAGGTGGCGGGGGGCAGCCCGGCGCTGAAGGGGTAGCCGGCCGCCTGCTCGTAGGCGCCGAGGGCGGGGTGCAGCGCCGCCGCCGCCGCCGCCGCCGCCGCGGCGGAGCTGGGCAGGGAGGCGGCCGAGATGGCCTGGCCCTGGTTGAGATAAGCCACCAGGCGCCGCATCTCCTCCAGGGCCTGCGCCTGCATCAGGATGTAGTTCTTGGCCAGGAGGAGCGTGGCGATCTTGGAGAGCTTCCGCACGGAGGGGCTGTGCGCGTAGGGGATGACCGCCCGCAGCTCGTCCAGCGCGTCGTTCAGGTCGTGCATCCGCCGCCGCTCCCGCGCGTTGATGTTGAGGCGCAGCGCCTTCTGCTCCTTGGACTTCTTGCTGCCGCCGTGCCCGTGGCTGTTGGAGCAGCCGCCCTCGGCCGCCTTCAGCCCCCCGCCGCCGCCCCCCCCGCCGCCGCCGCCGCCCGCCGCCGGGGAGGCGACGCGCGGGTCCCCCCCGGCGCCGCGCAGCACCAGCTCGCAGCGGCCGTCGCTGTCGTCGTCGGGGCTCTGCTCGCCGCCGCTGCTCTCGGCCACCGAGCTGCGGCTGGCGCTCTCGCCGTACTTGACGCAGACGGAGCCCGGCGGCAGCGCCAGCGGGTCGCCGCCGACGCCGGGCTGCAGCAGCGCCTCGGGCTCCGCCGCCTCGTAGCAGGCGAGCGGCGAGGGCTGGCGGTCGCGGGGGTGGGAGAGGTCGAGCCCCGGGGGCGAGCGGAAGGCGGACTCCATGCGCTTGGCCGAGGCGGCGAGGCTCTTGTGGAAGAGGTCCTCTTCTGCGGGCAGCCCCAGCGCCCGCTCCATCGGCGCCCCGCTCGCCTCCGCCTCCGCCTCCTCCGCCCCCCTCAGCTCCCGGCCCGCTCCTCCAAGGCTCCGCGCCGCGGCGGGCGGCTCCCCGGCGTCCCGCTGGCTGAAATCGCCTCCCGGCTCCCGCCGGGGCTGCGCCGTGCCCGGCGCCGCGGCTGCCCCCGCTCCGGCTCCGGCTCCGGCTCCGGCTCCGGCTCCGGCTCCGGCGGGCGCTGGGGCTGCGGCTCCGGCTGGGGCTGGGGCTCCGGCGGCGGCTCCGGCTCCCGCTCCCGCTCCGGCTCGGGCTGTGGCTCCTCCGGCTCCGGCTCCGGCTCCGGCTCCGGCTCCGGCTCGCCCTCAGCAGGCGCCGCGCTGGGGCATTGTGCGCTGCCAGCGGAGCCGCTTCCACCGTTTATCTTGCTTGGATTCACCTTCAAGAGATTTCCGGACCCATCAACCAGCAGCCGCCGCAGACGGGGGAGTCTTTTACATCATTATCTCTGAGAGTAGGTTATTATGAAGAAGACTCGCCTGTTGGGACAGAGCTTTCTACCCAATCAGGTTAACGTTTTAATTAATAGGATTAAAACGGTAACAAACAATCCCAGGCGCTATCTGGCCCTGAGTCTGAATAGTTTCATTTCCCAGGTCTGAAGACAGGCAGCAGCTAGAGCTTTATAAGAGGCGCCTGCTCCATTATTCTCCCTGCCATCTGTATACACAGCTTAACGCATATGTTTGCAAGACGTTGTGTCCTGTTAGTAACCCAACAACTGCCTTTAGCTTGACATGTGTGGCGACTTTCACTCATCAATGAGCACACTAAAAGCCCTACTTAGATCGAAGGATGTTCTTTGCCTCCTTCAGCAAATTACAGCCCTGCACTGCAGAAAAGCCCGCTTCAACATTTCCCCTTCCGAGTGCTGCCAGCAGACTTCTGCTAACTTAGCCGTGGAGTCAGGAGTGACACCCTCTCCCCCCCCCCCCCCCCGCCCCAGCCCACCCACCCCCTGCAGTTACAGTAACTTATAGCCCCCTCCCACCCCTCTTCCCGAAAAGCGTCGCCTGGGAGAGGGGAAAAAAAAAAAAAAAAAAAAAAATTAAGAACCCCGGACCAACCCGAACCGCCGTGCCCGCTCCTGCCCACCGCCAAAGTCCACCTTGCTTCCTTGGGAGGCGGAGGGTCCCCAGCCCCCTCTCCCCCCACCTCCAGCAAAAGGAGACCAAACTACGAGGGGGTTCCCCTCCTCCTCCCCTTAGCCGTTTTCAAGTAGCAGATTGCCGCTTTCCAGTGATTATCCCCCGTGTCCCTATAAAAAATATAAAGCCCCATCCGTTACCTTGAAAATGAACGGATCTGGGGAGAAGGGAGGGCGGGGTGAGAAAGGGCAAAACCCACCAAACTTTTTTTTTTTTCTAATTGTAACTGACCAACTCCTTGCAGCTCCCTCCCTCCCTGCTCCCTGCGGCGAGCACCCCGCTCCGCTCCCAGGCGCCGGGACGCCGCCGCCGGTGTCAGGGCGAGGGCGGCCCCGGCGCCCCGGTTACCCCGGGACCCCCCGCGCCCCCCCCCCCGGGGCTCCTCCTCGGAGCCGGGCACAGACTCGTCTGCGCTCTCCCAGAAGCTGAAGTGGCAACCCCGAGGGCTGGTCTGAATTTTGCCCCACTGCTCCTGTACTGCTCGAGGCGAGGAGCTCGCTCTCGCTTCACTCTTAGCGCTCGGAGTATTTAGTGGCAGGTTTTCATTCTTATGACATCAGTAAAAACAATATTTCCCACCGTTTCCAGTAAATCATTCTTATGTGGCAGAATTACTGAAGGCTATGAAATTTTTTGGTTTCTCTGGTTTCATTAAAAACCTTTTAATTGTGTCTTTCAGAGTTGGCCCCAGGTGTTGGACTCTTTTCATTACATTTTGCTCTAATGTGATGAAATTCTAATTCTCTCCTTACCATATGGTTAAATTTCCCCACTGAGATTTAGTTGAAAAAGGAGAAATAATCTATTAATCTCTGTAATAGATTCACAAATGAGGTTTGCCACAGAACCTGTTTTTGAATGGTAATATCAGAACAGTTGGGTGCCTTGTTTCAGGAAAGAAAGGACCAGGCGACAACAGAAAACGTTTGAATTTTCACCTGGAAAGAATGAAAAGAAGCCAAGCTGCAAATTTCAAAGTAATTGACTGAGATTTCATCTAGCGAGGACATGACTACAATACAGACCTTCCTCACCTCGTGTCTCCGGATCAGAGGCGAACATACAAGCCGAGCCCTCCGAAGGGGGGGTGGGGGGGGGTCTCTCACCCCCGCCCCCCCCCCCAGCCCCGTTTGGCTGATGCGCTTGTCCCTGGTCGCCGTCCAAGCGCACAGTCACCGAGCGCCTCGCTCCCCTCCCCCTTTCCAAGGGATGCCACCGTTAACCTCTATCATTATTAATCCGAAGGCATTTTAGGTTTATTGTTTTCCAATTAGCAACTTCATCTTCCCTGGGATCATAAACAAAGGGCTTCATGATCGCAATAGGGGTTTCGGGTTTTTATTATTATTATTTAATCTGTTTAACGTCCAACTTGTAAAACTCATGTGGTCACTTAAGGACGGCGGATACTGTTATTATAATTTGATGCTTAGGGGGAACCTTTCATCCCTCGCAGCTTATTTCTTCGCAGACGGAGATCGCCGGCTCGATCTCTCCCGCCGATGCGTGGGTTCACTAGTGCTACACCCCCCCACCCCACTTTCTGCCTGCAACTTTGGGGACGGCGTACGCTCCCTCTCCGCCGCCGACGGGGCCGGTTGCCCCGGGGCTGCGCTCCCCGCCGGGGGGCGGCGGGCGCTGCCGGGCCGCGCCGTCGGGGCCGGGGGCCGGGGCAAAGCGGCGACCTCCGGGAGGTCCCGGCGCCTCCTCTTGTTCTCGGCTGCCTTCGCTCAGATTTGCGCTCTGCCTCTGAAATTTCCCCCTCTTCGTCTAAGCTTTCTGCTCATCCCTGTCCACCCGCCAGCCTGCCGGCGGCTGATCGGTCTGCGGATCTCTCCATGTGCCTCTCCCTGCTTTTACCCGTCCATTCAGCCACCTCGCTTTTTCTTTTCTTCCTCTTAATCCTTTCCTTTCCCTTTCTTTCTGGGTCTGCCCCCTGTTCTTGAAACATTGATGTATCCCAGTCATCTTGCCGATGGGTTCATCTGGGACTCGCCGTGCTTTAATGACGCCAACTTTCTACCAAACTTTAGCTTGGGGAGGGTTGGGAGGGAGAAGTGGAGGAGCCAAGAGGAGAGCCCCTCTCGCCTCCTCCGGACCTGCCTGTTGTGATCTGTCTCTCCCTCCCTCCCGAAGAAGTGGCTGTTTAACAGTCTCCGGGAACTTTAGTTTGGAAGCAGGCAGAAGAATTTATAGAAGCTTTAAATGCGGGGCTTATAAAAATACCGAGGAATGGTCTTTGAGGTTTATGCACTCGTAAACTTTTGCTGATTGCTTCTGGGAAGTTGTCAGGCATGTAACACTGCGTTTATCTTACAGCGCAATGAAAACACATCTGCCCAGCGTCTCGTTACCTGGTTTAATTGCACCGCAGCCCTCTGCCACCGGCTCCACGCCGCTCGGGTCATTATTTCGGGAAACGAGGAGCCCGGAGCCGAGCTGCAGGAGGGACCGCTCGGCGGCATCACCGGCCGGGCAGGGGCCGTCCCGGGCGGGGCGGGAGGCAGGGGCAGGGGGTGCAAAGGGGCTGGGGGGGGGGGAGGTCCCACAGTACAGGTGAGAGCGGACAGCCCAGCCATTGTTAATTTTCCACGGCGTCTTTTGCAAGATCTACTCGAGAGTCATTTTGTTCCGCTCCCCACCTAGGAGAGAAGTTAAAAACCCCTTCCCTCTCCCCAGGGCTGGGCTTGCCGTTTGCCGAAAAGCCTCCAGGAGGAAGGACGCTTTCCAAACTCTCCCTGAAGGCGCCCAGGAGCTGAACGCTGGCGAGGCAGGTTTTAGACAGCCGAAGGCAGCCTCTCTCTGCCTGCTCTGGGCAGAGGCACGGCGTGCCCGCTGCGGCAGGACGGCCCCCGCAGCGAGCTCAGGGCTTGGCATCACCCCCAAGTGCCCGGTCTTTCTTGCAGCGGCTCAGCCCCGAGTCCCTCCTGCCTCCGGCACGCCGAGCCCGGGGGAGAGCAGAGCCGGGCGCCGAGCTCCCCATGCAGCAGGGGCAGCCCCAGCTGCAGGGTCTGCCCGGCTTTTCCAGAGTTAAGTCAGGTGTCGGAGGGCGCTTTCGTTCGCCGCAGCTGCTTGTGTGTTGTCTTCACTTTTAGGCAAACTTTATTTAAGTTCAGGGTAAAGAAAAGACAGTGAAAAGAAAGAAAATGGCACACCCCACACCCCCCCCACACCCCCCCCCCCCCCCCCAATTGCATTCGCTCCTAGTGCAAACCTCCTCAGAGCTGTCTGTCCAGAGGCAGCCTGGGGATGCCGGTGAATTCCCAGCTTGGGAAGAGTTTCCAGCAGCAGACAGGGGCCGGGCAGCCCACCGGGGTCTCGGGGGCCCGTGTAGGGGAGGAGAAGGGAGCGATGCTCTCAGCCCCCGGGGCGCCTGGCTCAGCACCCTGCGTCCGGGGGGTCGGGGAGCAGGCAGGGTGGTGGGAGCTGGCAAGCGCGTTTGTGCAGCCGGGCTTGGAGCATATTTGTGTGGCGAGGGACTGCGAAGCGGAGGAAAGCATTCCCCCCCCGCCCCATCCCTCCCATCCCCTGTCCTTTACAGGAGGAGAAAAACTGCGTTGATGGAGTTGACCCGACAGTTCAGCGGAGATGAGGCATCTCGGGGTGAGGGATGGCCTCAGACGGGCGGCCCCGCACCTCGGAAGGGGACCGCTGAAGATAAAGGAAAGTCTGGAGGGCTGCAGAGGGATCAATGGCACCTGAGTGTCCCCTCTGAGACCCGTCGGGTGGTCAGTAGGTCCCCTCCGGGCTCTGCCCCTACCGGCTACCCGGCCCCGGTTGCTGCGCTCCCGATCCAAAATCCACAGCACCATCTCCTGGGCAGTGGGAGAAATGCATGGTTCGCCTCGGAGGCGGCGGGGTTGATGTCGGCTGTGGAAGGAAGGACCCGACGTGGGGCTGGAGACACAGAAAATTCCATGGAAATGTAAAAAAAAAATTACATGGAAATGCAAAATAACTCTGTAGCGTGTTTTGGCACGCGGAACGCAGTAATTATTCCTCTGGTCTTCCTTTTGAAGCTGAAGCCTATGAGTTGAGCGCTGTGCTTGGACAGGAATCAAGAGGCTCTCAGGAGGTATTGTGTATTTATTGATTTACATGGACACCAACACACCAGAAAATATATATACTTGCAACAGATTATGCCTGGAAGAACCTGAGGGTATTCCAGTTTCAGGGACAACACTGGGTGTATATGCAGTGACAAACCCACTAAGGTGTTACAGTGAGGTTTGTGGAGAAAGTCTGGAAGACCTTACCACATTTCAGTGTGCTCTGTTTTGGTTTCAGGAAGTTTGAGATCTTTTTCTTTCTTTCTTTCTTTCTTTCTTTCTTTCTTTCTTTCTTTCTTTCTTTCTTTCTTTCTTTCTTTCTTTCTTTCTTTCTTTCTTTCTTTCTTTCTTTCTTTCTTTCTTCCTTTCTTTCTTTCTTTCTTCCTTCCTTCCTTCCTTCCTTCCTTCCTTCTCTCTGTCCCCCCCCTTTTTTTCTCTCCCTCTGCCTCTTTTCTCTCCTTCCTTTCCCCAGAGAAGCCCCTTTAGGCCCTCCAAGCCATTCCCCTCATGCACACAGTTCTCCATGCATGTGCATATCTGCTTTGGCCAAACCAGGGTTACTGGTGTAGCTCCCCTTAGCAAACCATTCCCTGGATCGACAGAGCTACCTGTTGTGCTTATTTATCTACTTCAGCCTGAATTTTCCCTCACACAGCTCTGCCTAACTAAGTGCTCCCCTCTTGTTTCCAGCTCTCAGAGTAAGTCATTCTCTCTGCTCCTTTCAAATGCCCCCCAACAAACATCTGTGTGGGTCTCAGCAGGAGCAGAGGCCAGCGCTCTGGCCATGTACAGTTAATATTTACTCCCTGTCCAGTGTTCACTCTCACACCTGACCCTATTTTGTTTATACTGGAAACTTTCCACATTAAGGAATGTGACACTGAGCTTACTCTTCCCACCCTTGTGTGTCCAGGCTGTAGATGTTTACCTTCAGTTAATATTTCACGGCCAAACAGTTTCTGTAGGTCTTTCTTTTTCCTTCCATGCTTCTTGAACTCCTTCCAGTTCACCTTTATTGGTACTGAAAGTACTTAAATCTGAAAGCAGTAGTTGAGGTGCTATCTCATCAGTATTGTATACTGAGAGAGACATCTATCACTTCCCGGGTACATGACACGATGCCTCTGGATATTTTTTTTTTTGGTCACACTGCTAGATCCTATTTAATTTACTGAAGCCCATACATCCAAATCTATATGTTAGTAGGCACGTATATTACACTTACTGTATTCCCTTCAGTCACCATTTTGCAATTATAGGAAGAAAAAATGCTTGCGTGTACCTTTCTTCCATTCTTTAAAATCCATGCTGTTTATTGGTTTTGGATGCAGTCTCCCCTAAGTGCTTAGGATTTTTACCTTTTAATATTTTTTCCAGTCTATTACTGCAGACTGAAGTTAGGCTTACCAGATGGTAGATGACAGGTTCACTCTTTCTCTTCCTCTTCCCCTGCCATTTTTAAAGACCAGTAACATGCTCCCCTTTCTTTTCAGACCTCGTAGAGCTCACTAATTCTCCAGGAACACTTTAAAATAATTGTCAGTAGTTTGGATAAGTTCATTACTTAATTCCCTTTCCTCCCCGTGCTGCACATCACAGGGATATGCTCAGTTTCACATCCTTAATTTTCTCCCCCCTCAACCTTACTTATGACCTTCTTTCAACAATCGTAGCTACAAGGTTGTTTCTCCTAATTGTACTTTCTTTTTAATAAAAAATGCAATTCAATACTTTTGCTAATTTAGAATCATTGCTCCTTTTGTTCCCCTCTTTGTAGAATAACAAGCCTCTTTTATTCCTAGCGATTTCCTTCTTCCTCTTGTAATTAAAAGATCATCTAGAATCTATACACATCTAAGTAGTTGCTACATTGAAAAATGGAGGCACTATCACTAGCAATGCTGTTATACTCTATAAATAAGGCAATTTTATATGTTTAATAACTTATCATGGGCATAAAATACAAAAATGTGTTGAAATACAGTTCAGTGAGAGTCAAAATCCATATATTTAGCAATGAAAAATAATTTTGTTCTCAAACTCTTCCTATATTTCAACTACTTTTGTATTAAAGTGTAAGCTCATTTCCAATTACATCTCTTCAGTTGCCATGATAAGTAACAAGAAAGAACAAAGAATTTCCTTCCTGGATTGCTTTGCTAAATTCATACTTTAATCTTTTGGGAGACGATGTTTTTCAAACACACTCAGATGTCTGATTGTCAGCTTTATGTCTCAGGAAGTATTTCCAGCAATTCAAATACAGCAAAGTATCTACCTCTAGCAAGTCTCTGTGTACTATATAACTTTTATAGTCATTATAAAAAGTAATTTATTGAAAAAACTTAAACCTTTTCCAACTCAACTGACTTTTGATTTAAAGGTGTGTGCTCCTGGTTATGGTAATCAGGTTTGCTGTTTATGTCATGAAGTTTAGAAGCTCTGAGGGTAACATCCTCTAAAACCTAGCATGTTCACAGAAGCAGAGATATCAGCTCATGTTTCACTGTACAGTGCCTGGAATTGCACGTAATACAAGGTAGGAGAGATTTTCCCCTTTTTTAGGGCACATTTTTTCTCCAGAGTATTATTTCTATTTGCCTTCACAGAGTACAATAAAGTGATTCTGGCTACAGGATGGATCTGGGGAAAGGGCATTTAACAAAAAAGGGGAAGTAACATAGCTCATTGATATTCAATGGTATCTTCCTTCCTTCCTTCCTTCCTTCCTTCCTTCCTTCCTTCCTTCTTTCCTTCCTTCCTTCCTCCCTTCCTTCCTTCCTTCCTGTCTTTTTCTTTTTTACCTCTTTTTCTTTCTTTTGCTTGCTTACTCTTTCTTGCTTGCTTGTTTGCTTGCTTCATATACCATATGGCCGTGCTTCATTTTAAAAGTGATAGGATCCTTTAATGACAGCAGAGATCATGACCAAGAGCATGACTATTGTAACAATGCCTAGCTCTGTGATGCTCACTCACAATATTTTTCAGCCAAACCATTACAATGGGATTTGAACTTGCCTTTCGATCCAGAGAGGAGGATGCTGTCAGCTGTGGTTCCAGTCCTGTCACTGATTCTGTGTGGGCAGAGGCCGGCTGGTGCAAACTAAAGGACTCCACCTCACTGCAGCCACAAGGGCAAGGGGAAGAAAAGCAGGGAGGCATGAACAGGTGAGGCAGGGACTCTTCCATACTCCTGAGAGGTCCAGCTGCTGAGCTCTGACATCCAGAGGTGCCTACAGCAGCCTTGGTGTTGCTCTGCATTGTGCTGATAGCTCAGTTAGTCCTTTGTTCAAACCCAGGATTAGTGCACCCACTGCCGGAGCTCAGCCAGAAATCACCCCAAAAGCTGGGGTAAGGACAGATGCCAAATGCTATCCATGGAGAAAAAAACTGTACAGTTCAGTTTTGTGAGGAACTTTGTCTTTCAGAGTATTTTATAAGACAGCCTTAGTCAACAACAGTCCAGGTACCATAAAGCTTACACGCAACTTCCTTTCTGAGGGTAAGACCAAGTGACCAGAAAACGCTTGAGGGCTGACAAAAGCTTTTAGCCTCCTTAGTCCCTTCTTAGGCTGTCACAGAGACTTACCGATGTTTCCTTTGCAGAGTTATTTGATTATTCCAGGAGAGGACTGCTAGAGGCAAGGGGCTCCATGCACCTACAGGCTGAATCCACCAAGGTGACAGTCATCTCTGAAGAGGCAAGCCTGCACGGAGATCTGAACATATTTCAAACTGATTTACTTCATTATTGTCCCATTTGTCTCACTGGCCATCCGCTTGGACAACAGTTTGATTTATTTGAGTTTAAACGGGCATGAAAACAAACAGTGTGGCTTGAGGCAAGGCTAGGTGCATCTGATCTACAAAACATGTAAGATTGCATCTGGGGACTTGTGAGCTGAGGGAAAGGGAAAGGGCATAGGCAGCCTTTTCACATCCCTGGCCCTATACATATCTACATATAGCATCAGACCATGTTAACACAGGAAAGAAGCCCTGTTTAATGTAATCGTTGATTACCTACTTCTTGTCAACAACCCTGAATTAAGAGTTTAGTGAAGAATGACATGCAGTTTTTCTGAGAGGTGAGTTCACTGAGGTCAACTTTATACTAGTCTGATCAGCCATCGGACTTGGAGGGATGCTTGCTTGAACTGCCAAATGTTCCCTGAGACACATTTTTTAGACTTCCCAACAGGACATGGGATTTTCCCTGCCCCCCTCTCTCAACTGTGGCCATAGGAAATTATGCAGGAATTTCCCAGTGTAATGGCAGAAGGATGGAAGATGGAGTCTCCAACACTGACATTGGCTCTGATAAATCCAAGTCACCCTGGAGACGCATGTTCTGTGTCCCTTGATACACACCAGATTTGACCTTTGGGTATCGGGGCATCTAGCCACTTGGTCCAAGTTTTGCTTTTCTAAATTTGGCCTCCCTTCTTTGTACCATACCATATGATTTCCTTCAGAATTCCTCCACTTCTTACGGTAGGTTCTCTGTAGTGTTCACCTAAAGTAAAAAAAAAAAAAATAATAATACCAAAACAGAACAACTCCACCCAAAGATAAACCAAAGACTCAAATGCTTCCAGCAGGGATAATTATTCCTGCATATTGGATGAAGCCCATGGTGTGGAGGAGTGTAGTTTCATTGTGCTCGCTAACCTTCTGCTCATGCATGGGATGAATCTGGACCCAAGTGCTCACACATCACAAGGTTTGGGCACCATTTTTAGTGATACCTTCAGAATTATGTCAGCAGTGCAAGACCAGGCACAGTGAGAAGCATGGAGCCTGCAACACATTGTTATGGTATTCGCGCTGTTGATTCTGATTCTCTGATAAAGTTAATTGACTGAGTCAGGGCAAATTTGCTCCACACCTGCTCTGGACAGAGCAAGCTCAACTAGCTCTAATCAATCACTCCCACCAGGAAACTGGCACAAATGGTTCTTGTTCAGCTGGTGCCAG
Source organism: Morus bassanus (assembly GCA_031468815.1). NCBI lineage: Eukaryota > Metazoa > Chordata > Aves > Suliformes > Sulidae > Morus > Morus bassanus. Next base: position 130,211,811 of record CM062567.1, on the reverse strand, counting down.
CGGCTGATCTCGGTGGCACTGGTGCAATCCCAGGGTAAAACTGTGGGATGTGCAAATCGCCCTGAGGGAACTACATCAGAATCTGTCCCTAAGCCACTTTATTTTTTACCATTAAAATAGTATGTTCCCTGAGCCTTTCTAATAAACCCTCCTGCACCGTGGCTCCTGGTGCAATACATGGAGCAGTTGGACCCAAGACGCGAGAGGAGCAGGGCTCTGAGGTCCTTACCGTGGGTTACAACAGGGGATACAGCAACTATGGCAAACCCAGGACCCTGAGTCAGACAGAAGACTGGTTAAAATCCCCAGCAGAACCGAAACTCTTCCCAAGGCAGCTGCAGAAGGTTAAACTCTGTGTCTGCAGACAGCGGGTAGCTGAAGAAAGGAAGATAGACAGCAGCAAGCCTTATAAATAACAGTGCTTGCTTTTGAAGCACTTAAATGTTTTAGCGGTTTTTAGTTAGCAGACAGAGGAGCCTGACTAGGACCCTTCCTTTGGGGTTAAGTCAGACCACACCCCAAACAGGGCGGAAGAGAGACGGACATCATACTTGAAGATATTTCGACAAGGAGAATGGCAGTAGCAATAGCAGCTGCAGAAACCCTATGGGGTAATGGACAACTCCTTAGCAGGAGAAAAAGGGACTGCAAAGGTGGCAACATAAGGATAAATCGTAGGGTAAGACCACGTACACACTTGGATCCTGTCAGCTCTGCATTCACATGCTGTGGCTACAGACCCTCATCCCATGCTAATGTGGGTTTGGGTAGATTACTCCCTATGAATTGTGGAATCAGGAGCTTTAACCAGGGGCAAGTGGGCACTCAAAGATTTACTGTGGTTTGTGCTCGGCCACATGATAACTTGCTTGTATGTCCAGAAGCTCAATCAGACAGCAAGAGGAACATTTAAGACTTTAAACTGGGCACTAACAAACAAACCAGGGCATGGGCAGAAACAATGCTCTAAGCCCAGCTTTGATGGGCACAGTAGTGGTGTGCTTCTTCCTGTGCTGGGCTCTGAAGGCATGAGAAGGATTTCAGCTGTCCCAGTGAATTTAATTCCTTGAACATCTGGTCTCCGTCTGCTACAGGAAAGATGGCAGGCCAGATGGGAACCTGCTAGTGGCTGCAGTCAGCCTGGGGGACACCTACTGCATCATGCTTGAAGATATTTTGAAAATGATAGATCACAGGACCTGAAAGCTTTCACATAAGAGACCTAATGGTACTGTAAAATTAAATAAGATGCATTTTTTCTCTTTTGTAAGGAAAAGATGTTGATATAGTAAGAGGCAAAAGTAAAAGATATGTTCACTCTAGATTCAGCAGGTACACCATGCTTCTAGGTAAAGGAAAATAAAAGGCAGAGAGTGAGCAGGAGTATGGTCTGTGCACACTATTTAGTTGCTAGTGCACGCCCTGCCTCTGATTTCCACCATTCTAGCTGGCCAGTTGCAAAATAGAGTTTGGGAAGAGACAGACTGCAGTAGTGAGCCCCTGTGAATCTCATGAAGTTCAACAAGGTCAAGTGCACGGTCCTGCACCTGGATCAGGGAAATCCCCAGTACCAGTACAGACAGTCCTGCAGAGAGGACTTGGGGATCCTGGTGGATGAAAAATTGGACATCAACCAGCAATGTACACTTGCAGCCCAGAAAGCCAATCATATCCTGAGCTGCATCAAAAGAAGCGCGGTCAGCAGGTTGAGGGAGGTGATTATGCTCCTCTACTCCGCTCTGGTGAGACCCCACCTGGAGTTCTGTGTCCAGCTCTGGAGTCCTCAGTGCGAGAAAGACGTGGACCTGTTGGAGCGGGTCCAGAGAAGGGCCACAAAAATGATCAGAGGGATGGAACACCTCTCCTATAAAGAAAGGCTGAGAGAGTTGGGGTTGTTTAGCCTGGAGAAGAGAAGGCTCTGGGGAGACCTTATTGCAGCCTTTCGATATATAAAGGAGTCTTATAAGAAAGATGGAAAGGTACTTTTTACCAAGACCTGTAGTGACAGGACAAGGAGCAACTGTTTTAAACTGAAAGAAGGTAGATTTAGATTGGACATAAGGAAGACATTTTTTACAATGGGGGTGGTGAGACACTGGACTGCGTTGCTCAGAGAAGTTGTCGATTCCCCATCATTGATCAAGTTCAAGGTCAAGCTAGATGGGGCTCTGAGCAACCTCATCTAGTGAAAGATATCCCTGTCCATGGCAGGGTGGTAGGACTAGATGATCTTTAAAGGTCCCTTCTGACCCAAACCATTCTGTGATTCCAAGAGTCTGAAAGAAGTTCATGCCAGTTCATGCCCAAAGAGCAATACGAACTGCACCAGGTTTGGCTCCTTCCACGTTACATAGTCCTCTCAGACCACACTGGAAGGCTTTGTGTTTCCAGATGCCCAATCTGACAGCATGCTCCATTTTTCCTTAGCTTGATGGTTCACATGCTGTGTGAGCTGCCTATATCTCATCTCTCATATTATTTTAGATATTATAAACTGAAAAAAGAAACACAAACTATTAATGACATCTTAGGGCCACCAGGGGCTTGAGACACAGGCCCAATGCTCTGTGCTCTGGTGAAGCCAGACTACTGAAGAGAAGTCTGGCCTTAATGATGTGGGTATCCATCAGTCTATGCTACCTTGCCTTGGGGACTAGGCACTGCTCCCCATCTCCTTTACTTAAGAGTGCTGATATAGCTTAAAAACTGGAACCTTCATCACTGGGACCGTATCAGCAGACAAGTGAAGGATGCACAATTTCCCCAGGATGTCAAAAGGTGAAGGAAAGTTTGTCTTACTGAACTGGTCAAACCAGACAGTACAGAGGGTCAGTAATTTTAGGGACAAACAGAAACTCAATGTCATTTGTGTCAGCCCTTGGATTTAAATTTTTTTACCTCACCAATCAATGATGAAGACATTTACGGTCAGAGACTGACCATACATCACTTACTGCCATCACTAAGGAGTGCCTGGCAACTTCTGCCTTGGGGTTATAGAAATTTTTCTTTCAGCTCCAAATCAGTGATGCTGCAGATTGAATACAGACCTGACTGAGGTTTGGTAGTTGATAGAAATGCAGTGTAACAAAGTCTAGCGCTAGAGCACGTTTATGCTATGTTGTGAGGAAAACAGAAGTCCATCCAATTTCAAATGAAAGGTGGACAACTGCTGCCAGAACTGCTGCTGGAATGAAACCCTGGAAGAAAAAAAGAAGGGTATTAGCATAGGGTGGACAGAACAGCTTATTTCCAAAGATTATTGTCAGTTGAAGGAAGGGACCAGAACAGGCAGGATTTTATTTCACAATATTCACAACATCTATGTCACAATTTCAGTCCGTATGGTGATTCTTAAACAGTCACAGAAAAAGTTTTTAAAAAAAAATCCACAAAGAAATCATCTGGGACCTGGAAACACCAAGAGAAATGTGAAAGGAATGTTATAATGGCTGCAAAGAAACCGTGAGTGTTCAAACACTGTTAAGGATTATACTTTATGCAAAACGTACAGATCAATTAAAGCAAAAGGACATAAAGACTATAACTATCCCCATAGGTGACACAGCTGGTGCAGGGAAGATGTATCCCTTTAGATCAAACTTGACATAGAGTATTCACTGAAGTGTTTGAGAAACCTCACTTTCCTCCCTGTTCTCACTTCCCTGAGACAGCTGTGTTACAAGTAAACAGGAGATTTTTGTATTTCAGGTAATTTCTGCTGGTCTGTCTGAACAGTGGGCACAGTTTAGAGTCACATAGTCTCAGCTAAGTGGACATGGGTTTAGCAGTTTGTAGTAAAGTGAAGGCTTAGGTGAGCACTCTTTAGTTCCCATTTTATTCAGTCCATTTGTTGGAAACTGTCACTGAAATAATAAAGTACCGATTGAAAAAAAAAAGTCAACTTCTGACTATGGTTAGTACTTCTATTACAGAACAATGCCAATGAAACAGGATTAACACAACCTTAGCTTTTCCTTGCGAGAACAACACAGAAAATATGTTATAAACCCAGAGAGATTGAATACTTGCAAAATCAAAAGAGGGAGATGAGGCAGGACCCGAAGGCCCTAGGAGCTGCCACTACTTGATAGAAACAGTCTGCATATCTGTGAGGATATCGATTGTGTCATGAGAGGTAGCCTGGTGGTCATAGGAGGTTGTAACTCCAGATGGACACATGCTCTGCCAAGAGGAGAGCAGACAAGAGGCATTAAGTCAATTGTTTTGCACAAGACATTTGCAGGCAACAACCAGCAGGTAGAGTTGACTGAGTCCCAAAATATGACACAGTCAGGAAAAGGCTGCATCAAGGTAGACCCAGAGGTCCAAATGACAAATATACGACTCTAATTCAGCACCAATTCTGTTAATTAAGTTAATAGTTCGTTTACAAGTACTTGAAGGTCTTTGCTGTGTTAAACCTAGGAAAGTGATTAAGATGTTGATGGTGTGTGCCTGCTAAGGGAAGGTGTGGGAAAGTGTGTTGTGAGATGGTGCTGGAACATGCCTTTTGGAAAGGACTGTTGGGTTGTGCTCCTGTAGCGCCGTACCGATCTGCTCACACACAGGCAATGCGTGGAGCAGACCTCTGTCGGGCTCCTTGGCTCTTAATGAGTCTAAACAACAGCTGTTCTCTCTTTCTTTGGGCCAAAGTCTAATGCTGCAGCATAAAACATGTGGGTTACAGTGCCATGGAGGGAGTGTGCAATTCATCCTCCTGTAACTGTTGTGGGCATGTGTACTTGTGTGAGCAGCATTTACATGCACGTGACAGTCTAGAGGAGGGCAGGAGAGCAATAAAGTACAGATTACAGTTAAAAGGCCCAAAGGAACCACTGCGAGCACCTCATTGGACCTCCTGTGCAATGCAGAAGACTGCACTGAATTTGTTTAAACTAGAGCACGTCTATAGAAAAGAAAATCTTAATGTTTCCATTTCCTATGTTAATGCACCATGACCTTAGAGAAATTGTTCCAATGATAGCTGTTCTCACTGTTTAAAACATGCAACTTTCTCCTCATTTGAATGTGGCTAGTTTCAGCTTTGGCATTGCATTGTTATACCTTCCTTGGCTAGACCGAAACCCACTTTTACTAACATAACTGAGTTGTCAACTTTACACTTGTTAAACTTGGTTCCTTAAGTTTATCATGATAAAACACCCTTCAGCCACTCTTTCTGGTTATTTCTGAACCCTGCTTGTATTGTTAGCTGCCTTCCTGAGGGGGTGGGCACCAGGTGATATTTCAGCCAGAAATGGACACCACGCTCCTATTGCACTCATTCAAGGGGTCTGTGGCTGACTGGCCTCTGGAATGTCAAGCCTGAATATCAAACTCTTTTTCCCTACTTGATATTCCCTGTTTATGTATCCAAAGATTTCACTAGCCTCAGAACTGCACTTGGAACTGGCATTTGGCTCTTTGACCATTTTTTCCCCTTAATAAAACCAGCATTCATTCTTTTTCAAGCTGACAAATTTGCAATCAACTAAGTGATTTTGTTTAAGATGTGGGCATGATATTATCTTATTTCTAGTTGTCTTGAAATTTTCCAGCTTTTCTAGTATTTCACAGATTACAGAAGATAGTGAGTTTCTTTGTCAATTCTTCTGAAATTCTTGTATACAAAATTCCTTACAACATAACCCTCATCTACATTTTGAAAGGGAATTCACATTCATTTAAATGCACCTGCTTTATCTACAAGAATTTGCATATGCACTTCAGATATGCTAAAACTTATATTTAAATATGCATTGCAGACCAGAGAACTGGTGTTCAGCTACTAACAGATTTTAAAATCAGGAAACACCATTATAATAGTTTAATCTAGATCTGTCTGTGAGGATGCTGGAGCAGGTTCAGTGCAAGAAGCAAAGAGAAGCAGTCCGACATTGTTAACCGAAGTTGTACATTTTGATCTAACTTTTGCCTGACTTAGACTGCAGATTTTTTTTTTTCTGTGCTTGTTGGAAATAACATGTAATTCCTGCATGAGCTGGAGCACCTACTTCAAGCAGATATTTTCTGTTGATTCAGAGACTTCAGCTGATGAGAAGCTATCAGAATGACTGAAAAACTTAACCAAAGTCTAATAACACTCACTATTAATGTTTTACATAAGTTGTAAATGCAATGTATACAGTGTCCATGGCCAGTTATTGGAACTTCACAGAATCACAGAATGGTTGAGGTTGGAATGCACCTCTGGAGGTCATTGGGTCCAAACCCCCTCCTCAAGCAGGGTCTGTTATAACAGGTTGCCCAGGACCATTTCCAGTTGTCTTTTGAAGAGCTCCACAGATGGAAAATCCACGACCTCTCTGGGCAACCTATTCCAATATTTGACCAGCCTTACAGTAAAAAAGTGGTTTTTTGTGTTCAGATGGAATTTCCTGGTTTTAATTTATACCCATTGCCTCTTGTCCTGGCTGTGGGCACTAATGAGAAGAGTCTGGCTCCATTTTCTTCATTTCTTTTCATCAGATACTTATACATGTTGATAAGATCCCCCCTGAGCCTTCTCTTCTCCAGGCTGAGCAGTCCTAGCTCTTTCAGCCTCTCCTCACACAAGAGATGCTCTAGTCCCTTAATCATCTTTGTGGCCCTGCACTGGACTCACTCCAATAAGTCCGTCTCTCTTATACTGGGGAATGCAGAACTGGACACATTGCCACACATGTGCCTCACCAGTGCTGAGTAGAGAGGACAGATCACCTCCCTCAACCCACTGGCAACCCTCTTGCTAATGCAGCCCAGGATACTGTTGGGGTTTTTTTTGCTGCATTGATAGCTCATAGTCAGCTTGTTGTCCACAGGCACCCCAACATCCTTCTCTGCAGAGCTGCTTTCCTGCTGTTGCCCCTCAGCATGTACTAATGCCTGGGGTTATTACTCCCTAGGTGCAAGACTTGGCATTTGCCCTTGTTGAACTTCATGAAATTTCTCTCTGCCCAATTCTCCAGTCTGTCCAGGTAGCTCTGAATGGTAGTACTCTGATGTATCAGACGCTCCTCCCAGTTCTGTATCATTTGTGAACTTGCTGAGGTGCACTCTGTCCCAGTGTCCAGGTCATTAATGAAGAGACTAAACAGTATTGGCACCAGTGTTGAACCCTGTGGTATGCCACTAATTATTTGACTCCAGATGAATTTTGTGCTGCTGGTCACAACTCTCTGGGCCCAGCTATTCACTCAGTTTTCAATCCATCTCACTGTTCACTTATCTAACTTGTACTTTGTCAGATTGTCTATGATGATGTTATGGGAGACAGTGTCAAAAGCCTTACTAAAATCAAGGTAAATGACAACAACTGCTCTACCCTCACCCACCAAGCCAGTCAACTCATTGTAGAAGACTATCAGGCTGGTTAAACATGATTCCCCCTTCATAAATCCATGTTCACTATTCCCAATTACTTTCTTATTTGGAAATGGTTTCCAGGTGGATTTTCATCATCATCTTCCCAGTGACTGAGGTGAGATAGACTGGCCTGTAGCTCCCCAGCACTTCCTTCTTGCCCTTCTTGAAAATAGGAGTGACATTTGCTTGCTTCCACTCTTCAGGAACTTCCGCCAGTTTCCAACACCTTGCAAATATAATCAAGAGTGACCTCGTGATGAAATCAGGCAGTCCCCCAGGACTCACTATGTATGTTCAATTTGTTTAAGTGCTCCCTAACCTGGTCCTTTTCCACCAAGAGTAGGTCATCCTTGCTCTGGATTTTCACTCTTGTAGCAGGGGCCTGGGATTCCTGAAGATGAGTCTTACTGATAAAGACTGAGTCAAAGGCAGCATTGAGTACTTCAGCCTTTTTCATGTCCTCTATTACCAGATGCCCTGTAGCAGGTACCAATGGCACCCATATTGGTCTGCCTGCTAATCTTGACCCATAAGCTCTCAACTGCCTCTGACCTGTCCCAAGGCTGAGCTCCATGCACTCCAGCTTTCACATAAAGGGCAACTCCCACTCCGTCTTCCTGGCCTGTCCCCTCTGAAGAGCCCGTATCACTCCTCTGCAGCACTTTGGCCATGTGAACCATCCCACAATGTCTCTGTGATCCCAGAGGTCGTAGCCCTGTAACTGCACACAGACTTCTAACTCCTCCTGTTTGTTATCCTTTTGTCTACTCAAAAGAAGAGATTTCTTACTAATAGAAATCTTTCCCGGGCTCTTCTTCTTAGAGAAACCATGTAGAGCTGTGTTAATTTCTCATTGTAAGGCAGGTTTTCCAGACAATGAATTATAACTATTTTCTGAACCTTTTTCAGTCTGTGTCTTAATCAGCATCCTTTTCCAAGTATAGATCTCAGTGCTGGGGGCAATCTTCCAGATGTAGCATCCCTAATCCTGTGTACTGTGTGAATAATAACATATTCTTACTATTCCATACTTTGTTTATTCTTCCAAGAACTTACACTTTATGAGTGAGGAAGGTGGAAAAAAAATGCACAGCAGAGAAAAAGACATGCCTTGTGTTTATTCAGTGATTCCTCTCTGTCTTTAAACCTCGAAAGGTATAAAACATTGAGAGTGCTCCTTTTGGGTGCTGGGACAATCCCCCATTTGCTCAGTGAAGTCTGGAGAGACATCAGCCAACCTGGAATGAAAATGCAGAAAAAACACACCTGTGTGTAAAATTCTGAAGCCCACCCTATGAAGGCTGTTGTGAAAAAGGGATGGAGAACCTGGGAAATACTTCTAGCCAAGAAGTGAGAAGGAAGCTTGTTGTATTCTGTGATGGTAAGTCCTTCTGTGGAAAGAAATTATGAGATACAAATTCAAAGGATTGCCAAGTTTTCTGTCCACCCTGCAGGAATAATTTTGCCCTACACATATATATCCCAAAATTTAATAATAATGAAGAGATTTTAAATCAATATTGATGGCAAAATAGAATCACAGAATAATTCAGATTTGTAGTCCAAAATCCTGCTCAAGCTCTGAAGTCACACACACATGTAAAGGCCTGTATCCCTCTTCTTGAGAACGTCCTTGTAGGTACTGGTAGGCTGCTATGAAATGCTCTCTTCTCCAGGCTGAACAAGCATAGGTCCCTCGGCTTCTCTTCACAGAACAATTGCTCCAGCTGCTAATCATGTTTCTGGCCTCTGTTGAACTTGCTGCATTTGATCAATGTCTTCCTTTTACCAGGAGGGGCAAAACTGGAAATGATACCCTAGATGCCATCTAAGGAGTGCTGAGCAAAGGGGGATAATCACTCTCCTTGATGTATTAGCCTAGCTGCTGTTGATACAATCCTGGATGTTGTCGGCCTTTTTGTCTGCCAGGGCATACTACAGGCTCATGTTCAGCTTGCTATCTACCAAAACCCCAGAGTCCTTTCCAGCAGAGCTGCTCCACAGCCAGTGCATTTCCAGCCTGTATCACTGCAATGAGTTCTTCCTTCCCAGGTGCAGGACTTGGCATTTGTCCTTATTAAATTTCATGAAGTTCTTGTTGGCCTATTCCTCCAGCCTGTCTAGGTCCCTTTGGATGCTGGCCTTGCTCCCAGGCATATGGACAGGCACCAGTTTAGTATCACCTGCAAACAAGACAAGAGTATTACCTCCTCCAGGCCATTGATAAAGTTATTAAACAGGACAGGTCTTGGTACAGATCCTGCAGTGTACAACTTGTAACTCCAAGTGGAGTTCAACGCATTAACCAGCCCAACTATTGACCAGCTTTTCACATATCTATTTGTCTGCTGTCCAGATGTCGCATCCCAACCTCAGAGGGAGGAGAGCGACCAAGGTTCTAATGATCCCCTCAGACTAAATTAAGGTGAAACGACACCAAACGATCAATCAAACATTTTATTTTTATTCTAACACAGAAAGTAACTTAAACTTGGAAAGGCAATTCGAACTTGAAAACATGGAAAAGCATTAGCTGTGTGGACTCTTATTAAGAATATTCATAAAAGAAGAAGAAGAAGAGAAAAGAAAGGAGAGAGAGGGAGAGAGAGATCACCGGTCCAGGTTCCAGCGTTGGTCCGGCCAATGGAGGGGTGGGTGTCTGGTCGGTAGGAGTGTTTGTCCAAAAAAAAAGGAAGCAGAAGAAGAAGAAAAAGCCCCAAATGGCACTTGCCTTGCCCTTTTATATTCATCTTGTGAGTGTTTGAGACATTCCTCTGAAAGGTTCAAGGGATCTCCACCCCCTGTCCCCTTATCAAGTATTGTCTCCTGTTAATTGGTTAGCTATCCTCGCTTGCTATGTAAATTAGCACGCATGCTCCTTACAGGAGTGGGGGGGCAAGTCTTTTCAGCCCTGAATTGGGTCAGTGGTTGCGATCTCCCCTGCCACCTTTACCTTTCACCTAGTTACTGTGGTTTTAGCACTTCGTCACGCTGCTGAGGCAGGAGGTTCCCCTTATCAGTCTCTCTGTTCTTCTTCAAGGATGTAGTCATGAATCAAATGCTTCAGCTTTTTTCTTCTGACTGATAAATTGGCCTTGGTGTCAGACTGCTTGTTGTTCCAGTTAAACTCCTACACCAGATCAAATCATCCTAACTTGAATATAAGAACATTGCAGGAGGTAATTTCAAAAGCCTTGCTAAAATACAGGTAGATGTCAGCTACTGCTCTCACATTGATCACCACACCAGTCATTTCATTGTAAAAGATGATCAGGTCTGTTGGACATAAGGACTTTAGTAAATCCATGCTGACTGTCCCAAATCATCTTCTTCTTCATGTGGACAGAAATGTCTTCCAAAATGACTTGCTCCACGATTTTACCAGTGACCAAAGTGCAGCTGACTGGCCTGTAGTTTTCTGAATGGCCATTTCAGCCTTTTCTGAAGATGGGTACAACACTTGCCTTCTCCAGAAGTCATGGATCTCTTCCAGTCTCCACAACTTTAGAAAAAATGATAGTCACCTTGCAAGGACATTGACCAGGTGTCTCAGCACTCTTGGATGCACCTTGATCAGTTCCATGGGCTCATATGGGTCAAGTAGTTTTAAATAATCCCTGACTGGATCCTCAACAACTGCTGGTAGTTCTCCTTCCCAAACTTTCTAAGCAAAGAGGCTTGGAAGACTTTGTTTGTTGAGGAATGCTGAAACAAAAAAGACATTGAATATCTTAGTCTTCCAAGTGTCCACTGTCAATAGATCACCTGCTCCGTTCAGAAATGGACTCACATTTTCCTTGCTCAGCCTTTTACTACTACTAACACAGTGGTAGGAGCTCTTCTTGTTGCCCTTGACATTCCTTGCAAAGGTCAACTTTAGGTGAACTTTGACTTTCCTAATATCACCCCTACATGCCCAGGCAACTTTTATACATTTCTCCTTTGTAGTCTGTCCCATATTGCACCTCTCATACACTGTCTTTTTGCACTGGAGTTCTGTTGTATGTTGCCTGTTTAGCCAAGCCTGTATCCTAATACGTTTTTTTCCCTAAGTATTGGGACAGACCATTCTTGTGCTGGAGGATGCTGTCCTTAAAGACCTGACAGCTTTCCTGAGCTCCTTTACCCTTCAGAGCTGCATTCCATAGAATCCTACCTATAAGATCCCTAAGTAAGCTGAAGTCTGCTCTCCTGAAGACCAGTTTTTACTCTGTTACTTATCCTCCCCAATGTGTGTGAATTCCTATGGAGGTTTACCAAATTCATGTCCATTTCTTAGAGATGAAAGAAAGGCCAAGATTCAGTAATTGCTTAAGGAGGTAATTTCAGTTTCTGGGGTACAAATGCATAGTTTATTTGTGACTATGACAAAGTAGAATTTCCTTAAAATCAACTTAAAACTTTTTTCCTTTCCAGATCATAAAATGCTTTTTGCAAATGAGGGACAAAAAAAGACCCATTTTGCCAGCTAGGCTGTTTTAGACATACAATGGATTGTTTTAGGATTCCTTCAGAGTAGGACAGGGCTGTTTGACAACTAAAGTGTAGCTGAGCACCTTGTTACTCCAGCTTGAATTAATCCTGTACCTTTCTTACTTTATTAGATATCTGCTGTCAGTGGTGGTGGAAAGGATACTCACCTTTGATATACTTGAATATCATGGGACAATGGAAGGATCAGATTGCTTCAGAGATCCTTCTTACCTTGAGATCACTACATGGGACACACGATTTCTTGCAGAGAATGTCTAGCATCACTTGGCAGGTGTCAAGGACTCTCAACCGGCAGTATGGATGGGTCACCTCATTTTGGATGGAAAAGAGTTTGGGCACATAGAAGCAAACTGTACTATTCCGTTTGCTCTCAGGGTCATCAAATGGCCATGATTTATTTTATTTACTGGCACAGACGTAGCACAGCTGGCACTAGTAAAATTTATTATTGTATAGCTCTGTATTATTATCAAGCTCTGTAGAGGTCTTTAAGGGGGATAACCCAATATCTTTTAGATTAAACAGAGGCTTTTCCACATATTTTTGTTACTATCCATACCACAACTTTCAGTAGTGGTGACCCTGGTATTGGCTCTGCATAGGGCTAAATTTCATTCATACTTCTAGACAAGGTAAAAGGGAAAGAGACTGGAGGAATCATAGAATCATCGAATGCCCTGAGTTGGAAGGGACCCACAAGGATCATCAAGTCCAACTCCTTTCCCTGCACAGGACAACCCCAAAATTCACACCATATCTCTGAGGGCGTTGTCCAAGTGTTTCCTGAATATCGTCAGGCTTGGCACCATGACTGCCTCCCTGGGGAGCCTGCTCCAGTGCTCCACCACCCTCTGGGTGAAGAACCTTCTCCTCATACCCAACCTAAACCTCCCCTGGCACATCTTCCTGCCATTCCCTTGGGTCCTATCATTGGTAAGAGAGAGAAGAAATCAGCACCTGCCCCTCCTCCTCCCCTTGTGAGGAAGCTGCAGACCCGATGAGGTCTGCCCTCAGGCTCCTCTTCTCCAGGCTGAACAAACCAAGTGATTTTAGCCACTACTCATATGGCTTCCCCTCTAAACCCTTCACCAACTTCGTGGCCCTCCTCTGGACACTCTCTAGTAGCTTTGTATCCTTAATATGCTGTGGTGCCCAAAACTGCACACAGTACTTGAGGTGAGGCCACCTGAGTGCAAAAGGTTTGGGTTATATTTTTACCTTTTTTTGAAAGTCAAAATGAATTGCATGAGTTCTTCCTAGGTCATTCTGAGCTAGCTTGTAAAATAGTGTGGTCCAGTTTTCTGTGTGTTAATTGAGATCAAATGAACATGAACTAAATTTTGCAAGTCTCCAACCAGATGCCCCGTGTTTTCCTTATTTATTAGGGCAGTGTCAGGATACTTGCACTGCAAAGGCCTGCACTGTATATGTTGTATGAATAAACAACATTTCTCTCTTAAACATCTAGCAATCTCACACATTTTAGAAGCATTAAAATTATTTCAGATATAAATTATTTGTATTAAAAGATAAGAAGTTGAAAAAAATCCAAAGAATATATATTCACTAAGCAGGGGTCATTCCTGTGCCTGAGAGAGATATGAATTTTATAACCACACATAAACAATTACAAACTGCACTGTGCTTTAGAGAAATACACCAAGTGAGTGAAAGGTTCTGTTAAACTGATGACAGCTTATGAAATTGAAAGCAGATATAAACCTTAGTCTGACCATTGTTCATGTTTTGAAAACTTCAGGTTCTTAGGGTTTGTAGGTTTAATTTTTGTTATCTTTTATTTCCTTTTTTGGAAGTGAACAGTTGACAGTCTGCTTTATATGCAGCATGCATAACACATAAATAGCATTCAAATTAAATTCTACACCAGCTGTACATACCCCATACATGTGGTTAGCGAATGTTGCTGACTGCAAATGGTGCATATTTTGATTTTCAGTTGATATCTAAAACTGTGAATTATCTTCTGAATATGTAGTGTTTTGCTTGCAATCCCTAGATTACATTTATATCAAGCAAAATAAATACAACTGTCTGATAATCACAACCTGGCTTTCTTCAACTTAGGTAAAGATTAGTTTCTGGCAAAGTGACCCCAAATCTTGTCTTCTTCAAGGCAACAGTCCCATTTCAGATCTGAAAGGGAAGTTTGAAATGAAAAGTAGCCACAGAGGAAAACTCAGTGTGTTTCTATATGCTGTACCCTGTTAACCTGAATTTTCTTGAATGTGAAGCTGCTTTTACTTCCATAAAGTCCCAGTGTGCCTTTAAGATAGAAAGATTTGGTATTCAGCTATTAACCTTTTCAGGCATGTTCACACTGCATGACATTTGTATAACATTGACTCCCAGCAACCTGTTCCAGCATCTACTGGGCCCAGTATAAAACCTGTGAGGATTTTTTTGGATGTGGCCTATATCTGGTTCTTCCAATATCCTGGTCAGGAATATGGCAGGGAGCCATCGGAGGGAGGAGAAGTAGCCAGATGGCACCAGTACACTGTTGCTTTGGCATTTTTTTCTGGCCAGCTGACTGGTGCAATCTCTAAGGAGGATTTTTGTTTGTTTGTTCATTTGTTTTGTATCCTTTCTTTGAGGTAGCCTGCAGACCTGAGTGAAGCTTACTGGTAGCTTGATCACCTTACAGATTTTCCACCTTTTCTTTCCCTTTTTATTTGTTGTACATAATGTTGGAGGGAATTTACTTTGGTATACTAAAATCTTGCCCTGATTTCATATTCATTTCTCATACAAAAGCCTTGTTGGCTCTAAGGAGAGCCATATGCTTGAAAGACATGCAGCACTGATATTTTTTTTTCTATCAGTGTATCTATGAACATTGTAAAAATTCAAGACAAACCTTTTATGCCCACAAACCTCAAAGGGAAATAAGAACTATATTGATATTTATGCCTACAAACCTCAGAGGAAGATAAGACCTATGTAGATATTTATTCCCATGGCAGACTTTATTTTAAATTCTGTCTGAGTTTGAAAATGCCCCCTCTCACTGTCTGTATCTCAGATGTCGGCATCTTCCTTAATGAGTTGGGGGAGTTCAGGGGAATCTGTGGGTGCACTCTCCTGACTGCAGACGTAGCTGTGCGATTTGTTTCCCCATCCACTGAGCTGGCCAGACACGAACCATTTCTGGTCTATATAACTGTGTTAACATTGCACTGTGCTCAAGTCAATAAGGCCTGGTGACAGACTGTGTATATTACTGGTTTGTGTCTAAACAGCTTCTAGACTAGAGCTGGCTTGTATCCAGCCATCTGAGAGCACCGACTAAGCAGCCTGCATGTATCTGCACCTGTCCACGTGGATGTATTATAAATGTGTATGATGCAATATAATTCACTGTTTATAAATGACATATTGTGACACCTCCTCCTTGAAACACATTTTTTTCCCCCAAAGCCTTTCAGCAACAATCCAGCACAGAAACAACACAGCTAAGAGAATAAGTGCATCACTGAGAGTTACCACTTCTCCTTTGTGTTTGAACCCTATGATCTGCCTAATTGGGAGATTGATCTTGATTGGTTGCGAGCACCCACGGTTCCTTCTGATGGGAGCATATGGTATTGCACTGTATGCGCTTTGAGCCAGGGAACAGATCTCTTACTTCCCGCTTTACGCATAGGACTGACGTTACTACAAAGACAGGCGGCAGTAATATAATGCCTTCCAGCAACTGTGAAAACTGTCTGTGTGATTCAGATGCTCTTCTACTTACTGATAATTCAGTTCCAATAGTGCCTTAAAAAGTGATTCGTTGGCCTCCCAAAAGCACAACACTCCTGTCTGCTTGCATCTGTCTGCTTGCATCTTTACAGGTGATGATGTTCCTTCTGGTTTAGTATATTAACGGTGAATGAGTGACATCAATATAAAATGTAAATGTCAAAACATTCAATTTAAAAGCCACTTTTAGCAAACATCTTTTCAACACACAGGTTACTGATGACCATTTTGATGACCAATTTTTATGTGAGATGGCGGCAGCAGCTCTGTTGTTCTAAGGGAAGGAGAAGATAGGAAGCAGATGCATTTGTGGTCTGCAGATGTTCAAGACAACACCAGTCAGAAAACTGCTAACTACCTTTAATTGATCAGTACACCAAAGTGGGGGAGTGAGTGTTCACATCTGTGGCCCATTCTTATAACATGTTTCCTCCTCACTAATTCTTGCTACTGTCTGGAAGATTTCCAGGCTGCTGCTAGTGATCAGAAGACAATTCTTCCATAAAGAAGCAGGCATTTCCAGCTCTCGAAGGGCTTTAAATAACTAAGCAGAGGTGTTTTCTGTTATAATAATTAGTTAAAGTAAATAAACTGTACTTAGTGAGGACTCTAGCTTGATTTTAAGGCTTGCTACTCCTGTAGGATTGCTAGGCCTTGGTGCTTTGCTGGCTATGCTGAAAATCAAGTGGGTTTAAAAGGTTTGCAAAAACTGATATAAAATTATGTAACAGAGCATTATAAAGCCACAGGCAAAAAGAAGCAAAACAAGTCATGTTTAGTCCGCAGGATCAGATAAAAAAGATCTTTCTCCATCTCTCTATTCAGTGTTAAAACTGAGGATGCTTTGCTAAACCTGTGTGGTACTGTGCATACCTCTGCCTCCAGGTGGCATAGAGAGAAGAGCCCTGACTTGGGAAAAGTAAGCCTGGTTTCAGATGCTAACCCCTCCTTTGGGCTTCCACGGGGTCCCATTCAGATTCAAATTTTCTCTTTTGCTCTTCCCCTAGGGTTTCCTAATCTTTAGCTCTACCAGGGAGGAGTGCTGAGCTTCCTCCTAGGAGGCCAGGGCTGCTTCTGCCTTGGAAATGGTAATGTCCCCTGGGCATGGCTGGCGGTGATTAGGACTAGCCCAGCCGCTAAACTGGAAATTGCCTAATCCCTAAACAGATTGTCAGCCCATGGCTCAGGCTGAGCAAGGTTCAAATCCCAGACTCATCCCATATTCTGCATCTCTAAGTATTCTTTAAACCTTCATAGAACTTGGGAAAGTGCATATAAAACATGACTGCCTTTGAAGTGATAATGTGACTGCTCTCAACCTTGATATTGCCAGTTTCCATGATAAATGTGGTGACAATCAGTTTAGAAAGGTAAAGATTGATTTAGAAATCAGGGTCTGTTCTGTGGATCTGAGAGGTGAAATGTTTAATAGTAATAAAAGGTAACAGCTGGTAGAATTCCTTGTCATGGGATGTTCTGGAGACTAGGAACTTAACTAGGACTGTATGTTTATAGAAGTAACAATATCTAGACTTATAAATAGTTAAAAATACAAAATTCTGGTGGGAGATGATTCTTCTTCTTTAGACTTTTTGTCACTTGGTGAAGTTAAGCCTTGTCTGTTTATGTTACATATACATCTGGAAACAAAGTTTTATCCATATCTGAAATTTAGCAGTCTTGCAAGATCTCTGACCAATGTAACTGCATCAAAGAGCATTGACTGGAATCATCATGGGAAAAGTTTACTGTCGTGTTATTCCAATATGTTTGTTTCCTTTATCTGCTTGTCCAAATAACGAATCAAGTGTACAACACAGAAAAAGATTACCTGAATTAGGTAAAAAATCAAAATAATGTAATCTATGATACAAAGTAAAAGCCATATTTCTTCATATAAAATATGGATATTTTTCAGTTCAGAGTGCAAGTTTCTATATAATTTTGAATGACCAGAATGAGGAAATACTACATTCCTTTTTTCCTATCAGAAGCATAGAAGGTATGAAACTAGCACTTGAACAAGAGAAGGGAGAAGAATTCCTTGCTTCAAAAATGTGAAACTGCTAAACATGAAATATGGGTCTAAAGACTCACCTATCTCAGAGGAGCTAATAAGAAACTGCTAGAACTATCTGTTGCAACCTGAGGATAAGGATTCTGCTGGGGCTTCAGATTAAGCACGGAGAGGTCTCTGAGGGGTACAGCTGACTTGTCACTGCACATACAGCCACTGTAGAGCATGGGAGTTCATGCCAATTTGACATGCAAAAGCAAACAGAAAGATGTGGAAAAAACCCATATTTTTTGGCAAAAGCTTGACTAAGCCATGCCTTTGCTACTACTGAAAAATAGTCCAGGACAGGTTTCTGGCAGTGAGGCCAAGCAGCATGATACATTCATTTCCACATGCCTAAACTCTTCTTCCCCTTGAAACAGGGGGAGGCTATATCCAACCCATCACCTGGGCATGCGCCCTGGCATGTGCTGTGCTCTGAGCCATAGTTGGGCTGCACGGGTTGCTGCTGCTTGGCACAGACCAAAACTGCACCAGGGAGCGTGCTGACACAGTGAGTGATCATGGGCTTGAGGCTTTGCCCTGAGACTTGCTTTATTTCTTAGTATAGATGCTGCCTGAGAGAGCCTGATGGAGACGCACTGTGTCTCTTAAGCATGTTCTCAGGTGTTAATACTCTGCCCATTGACCTCACCTCTCATGTCTTCTTTATGTTTCTCCTCAAATTTTAGTTAATATTTCAACTGAAATAAAATGTGCTGGAGACATTTTTGGGGGCAATTATAGTCCACATTGTGGAAGTGGGGCATTGGACAGTGAGTACCAGCAGCTACTGCTCCACGCCTTGTTCAGTCTCCAAGGATTTCATTGAGCTTTCTGCCCCAGAGCCTCTAATTTTGCAGTTCAAGGTCTAAGGCTGCTCCTGTCTATATATATAAATAGGTTGTATATGTGATCGACTGGCTGGCTGGCTGTTTCGCTGACCAACTGTGTCTGTTCACAGCAAGAGGAGATTTTGGTATCCAGGGTCCTGCCTGAATCCTCTCTGTCACTTATGCCACTTCGACAAAAATACAGGGTAAATTCTATAGAATTTGCCCAGCTCATCAACTAACAATGTTATGTGCTGAGAAACATCTTAGAATTCAGATGTTCTGAATGTTCTGCATATTTCTATATTCCAAATGACTCTGTGTTGAGGTAATTATTCATTCTTTTCATTAATACCAATGTGTACTGCAAATATTTCCCATGCATATGCTAAGTGATGTTCATGAGAAAATGTCTTTTCCTTGAATGCAATGTGTACAACAGAGGTGCCTAAATGCACTGCCAGGGTAAATTGCACATATTGTAGAGTAAATGAAAACTCAGAAAATTTCTTGCAGCACTTGACCTCCTTGTGGTTGATTTTTTTTTTCTCCTCCTGAAAGCAGAGGACTTCACATGTGTGGTTCCTCTTCTGAACAGTCCTGCCTCATTATTTCTCGGTTTCACTTTGGACATATCCAGATTGACTGCCCGCTGCCTGCAACTGCATAATTCCATGGGATCTTTTGGTTTTAGAGCTCTAAGCTGAAGGGCTGATCTATAAATCTGACCAAGAAGTTTCCAGAAGGCCAGTGTGTAATCAATAGCAACAATTTAATGTTCTCCCTTTGTTTCATTATTAGTAGATGGCCTGATTCTGCACTTTCAGTGAGACTAATTCAGCATTGACATAATTCAGAAGTAGTTCAGTTTTTATGGACTGATGATAAAGTTGGACTGATGCCAATGTCAGACTGACTTCACAGGTTTAAAGATGGACATAAAAGGCATGAACTAAGAGTTATATACTGGTTTGTGATTTCCCCTGTAAGGTCTGTCTATATGTGACCCCACTCTGCCCTCGCTCTGAGTCAACTATAATCCACCTGACCGAATTAGCCAGCGCCTATATATTATCTCATGTCTCCGGTTTGGTAGCTGGGGCTCCGTGTTGTGTCATCTACAGTCACAGGGTTTGGCATCACCTTGGAGATCAGAGGGCAAAAGACATGCTTCTTTATGTGCCTGCAAGGCACCACACCCGTGGTATTGGGCTACTTCGGCAGGGAGTGGTTCTATGCAGCTGGAAACTGCAGTCACTAAAAATAGTCAGGAAGGTTAAAAAAAGCAAGAGTAGGGAAAACCATTTAATGTGTGATAAAGTAAGTGATTTTATAACTGATTTTATTACTTAAAGTTCAAACATTATTTTCACTAGTCCTCGTTTGGTGTAAATGAAGATGAAAGAAGTTGGACAAGGGGAGACTTGAGTGCTGCAGGATGCTTCAGGGATCACGTCTTTAAGGGCTATTAAACACAATTTGTTTTTGTCGGATTCCAATTTGTCTGTGTTTTAGCAAATCCTAGAAACTTGAGTTCTGACATTTTGTATATCCCTATTAATTATTCATTCCTGAGAATCTGTACTTGTTTGACCTTAAGAATTATTGCCTGTTTACACTGAAGAAAACCCAGTAAGAGTTGTCATACATTGTCCTTCACAAAAAATAAAAAAATATCAGTCTTTCTCCCTGGGTAAATGAGGAAATAAAACAATCTGGGCTGGGTCAATGGTTTTAATACTGGTGGGAAACTCTTAACATGCTGCAGAGGCAGCATCTAAGGAATCTGCTGAGATAGCTGCATCTGCAGTTCTAGGTTAAACTTAGGGATACAGGGCCACACTTTATCAATGTTATGTGGGATGAACTGACCCTTGTGCAGAGTGCCACCAGAAGACTCATGCATCACTTATGTCTGACAAAGCACCCTAGGTGGGACTTTGGTGGTGCACAAGGCTAATGTAGATACTCTTCACAGAAGGTAAGTTTTAACCACTATGAGTAAGGTTAATACAATCTCTCTTTGTATACACTTCATTTTTATTGAGACAAACTTCCACTGAACTCAATGTGATATTGAGTGTGTTGCACAAACCCCACTGACTTCAGTAGTTCCAGGGCAGAGCAGGCTGCAGATTTCCAGCTAGAAAAAGATTTTGCAGGAAAATCCCACCTCCATGAAGCCTTTTATGGAAACAGTTTGCTTTTGGTGATGTCAGTGGTTTTTGCTCAAACTGCGTGGAAGCCTGGGCTTCCCAGGAACTGAATTTTTGTGGCAGCCTTCCTGCTCAGATTACCATGGGGTTGACAAGCCCAGGGCTTCCAGGGTTTGCAACATTAGGGCAGCCCAATCACCTAACCTTTCTACAGCTGGTGAGGGAGCAAGCATAGCACTGAGAGGTCCTGGGGATCTGCACCTCTAGCCAGGGCTCATATCTTGTCTCTGCAGCAGGATTCTGGGACATAATTTTCACATAAGATGGGGCTTCAGGGATTCTGGTGTTTCTGTCACTGGACTGAATGGAAGTCATGGTCTTCACAGCTCCAACCTTCCTGTGATACAGTGGTGAAGAAAATCTGCAAGCACTTTAGTTCCTAATGCTCTCTGGTTTGGGGTTGGGTATGACTTGGACACTGGAAAACTCAGTGGGATATTTGACTTTCCTAGAAATAGCCAAGAGTTCAGCTCATGAAAGAGTACTGTTCCTTTATCTCAAAGAAAAATATCTGACTGAAATATATATTTTTTTCTGAAATGAATTATTTTTACAGTTTTGCCTCACAGTATCAACATTTACAGTTTCATTTCAGATCAGGGAAAACCCCCTCAATTTGATCATAGAGATTTCTCTTGTAGAAAAGTTTGTGATGGTATTTAGGACTACAGCACTGAAGTTCATCAGCACTGTCTCCCTCTCCTTGAATGGCCAATGAGCCATTCAAGCTCAGCACTACACCACAAATATGAATGATCCCAACTTCCCAAAGGGGAATGGGAGACAAGGGCTGATCAGTGAGCTCAGGAGCTGTAAAGTCCCCACCGTGAGGCCTAATCACATATTTCTTCCTCTGTAAATTTGTGACTCCATTGTCTGTGACAGTAATTTTAGCGTGAACTAATTCAAAACACATACAGGTGAAAAACATATAATTTTTCTTGGGATCAACAATCTCAGTTGTTGGTATTCCATTCCTTGCTGATGGATGAGTATCTACGTCATAGCTAGCTTCTTTTTTTTTTTGCCTGCCTTGGAAATAGGAGCTGGACTAGAGCATGGGTTTGGCTATTGTCTTTCCTAAAACTGGGTTAAGACATGAGGGGAAAGCTGTGTTGATGCTGTTGTCATACTGTACTTGTTCTTTGGATTTGTTTATCATTTCTCAATCTGTAAAGTGTATGTGTTTGGAGAGACACTATGAACTTCCCAAAGTGAGCAGAGAGCAGTACTGCTGCAGAGACTGTTATTCTGGAAAAGCATTGAAACAAGGCCTGAGCTAAAAGGACTGAGAGGCAGAAAGCAGCAGATTTTGTTACATTGTTAACTATCAGCAGGGAACCTTGCACAGCTCTAAATTAAATATGAACATCTTGACTTCTGTAAGGCCTTTGACACGGTCCCATAGAACATACTTGTCACTAATTCAAGAGAAATAAGTTTGGTGGATGGACCATTCAAAGGATAAGGAATTGGCTGGATGGCCATGTCCAAAGAGTTACAGTCAATGGCTGAATGTCCAAATGGAGATCAGTTACAAGTGGTATCCTTCAGGAGTCCATATCGGGATGAATACTGTTCAACAACTTTATTAATGACATAGAGAGTGAGATCGAGTGCACCCTCAGCAAGTTTGCTGATGACACCAATCTGAGTGGTGAAGTTGATACGCTTGAGGGAAGAGATGCCGTCCAGAGGGACCTTGACAGACTGGAGGAGTGGGCCCTTGTAAACCTCATGAAGTTCAACAAGGCCAAGTCCAAGGTCCTGCACCTGAGTTAGAGCAATCCCCAGTACCAGTACAGACTGGGGATGAATGGGTTAGGAGTGGCCCTGCGGAGAAGGACGTGGGGATGTTGATAGATGAAAAATCAGATATGAGCAGACAATGTGCACTTGCAGCCCAGAAAGCCAATTGTATCCTGGGCTGTATCAAAAGAAGCATGGCCAGCAGGTCGAGGGAGGTGATTCTGCCCCTCTACTCTGCTCTGGTGAGACCCCACCTGGAGTACTGCATCCAGCTTTGGGGTCCCCAGCACAAGACAGACATGAACCTGTTGGAGTAGTTCCAGAGGAGGGCCACAAAAATTATCAGAGGCATGGACATTGAACACCTTTCCTGTGAATACAGGCTGAGAGAGTTGGGGTTGTTCAGTGTGGTGAAAAGAAGGCTCTGGGGAGACTTTATTGCAGCCTTTCAGTACTTAATGGGGGCTTATAAGAAAGATGGAGAAATACTTTTTATTAAGACCTGCAGGGTTAGGACAAGGAGTAACAGTCTTAAACTGAAAGAAGGTGGATTTAGACTAGATATAAAGAAGAAATTTTTTATGATGAGGGTGGTGAGACACTGGGACAAGTTGCCCAGAGAGGCTGTGGATGCCCCAGCCTTGGAAGTGTTCAAGATCAGGTTGGACAGGGCTTTGAGCAACCTGATCTAGCAAAAGATGTCCTTGTCCATGGCAGGCTGCTTGGACTAGATGATCTTTAAAGGTCCCTTCTGACCCAAACCATTCTATGATTCCATGATTCCATTATTCTACTCTATGTTCTGTAAGAAATGTGAAACCTCAGTGATTCAGAAGACAGAATTCCTATTTAAATGTACTTTTAAGTGATCATGGACATTCTGAAATCTTTTCATTGGGATAAGAATCTTTTTTATCCTGCCTATGTTTTAAGGAAGGCAGTGGGTGCAGGCTGGCAGGTTGCAGACCGCAATCTAAAGGCCCCATCCTACAGCCTGACATTTGGGAAAGAGGTCCTGGAAAACTGGTAAAGCATCCTGCTTCAATTGGTCTACCATAGTCTTCCTTGCAGCAGCTGCAGGCTTGGGGTCCCTTTCATGGGATATTACTTCCTATGCTCAAAATGAAGATCACAGTTTTTAAGCCCAAACAGTCTGAAATCTCAAGATTTCATATTGGTTTCAGTGTCTAAGAAGCTGACCCATTATTTTTTTTGTTTTCTGACTCCATTTACAGTAAATCTTCCCTTGGTTTTTTCCACAACTTCTCTTCAGCCAAACTGCAGCTATTAAAGCACACTTCTTTGGCTGTCACCCTGAGTTTCTCTCTTTTTGTCCCTGACAAATTCGTCTTCCTAATACAAGACACTCATTGCTTTTTAAATATGTCCTGGATACATCCGGGGTCCTTTTCTCAGCCTTTTGGTCTCCTCAAGATGCATCTGTCCCTCTTGTGGCTGTCCTATGTCAGCAAGGTACATATTTTGATAATTTCAGAATGAGAAAAAAACTTCACACTGAGAGTTGGTTACTGTCTAGACTGATGGGAAACATGTGATGACAGACTGTCTAAGACACTGACAAGCAGTAACTAGCTGACTTTGTTTACTCAGTGGCAAAAAACCCAAAAAACATGCGCCCAGGGCACCAGCTTTCCAAGGCAGGAGAGGGTAGGTGATAATCTGCTGTAAGCAAGACTGAAACTCCTTCCTGACTGAGTTAAGGACTAAGAAAACTTTCTGAGTTGAAAGATGTGGGGAAGAGGAAGTCTTGAAACTAGTTAGTCTCCAAAGGAGGTAGAGTGCAGAAGGAATCAAGGTCCCAAGGATCAATGGGAAAGAGCAGAGTGGAAGGTGGATCATCTGCCAGGAGATTGTGAACTTGTTGCACCCTGTCAGCTGTACCATGGAGGTCACCTTTGGAGCTATGATAAACAGTAGAGATATACACAGCTTTCTTTTCATTGCTTGTTTATCAGCTTCTGTAAACTATATACTGTGAGAGGCTGAGAAAATGCCTGGGGCGCAGTGCTAATGTTCTGGCTTTGGCCATCTTCAACCAACCAGTGAATTGAGGCTACTGCACTCAGTGAAACCTATCAGTGAATACAATGAGCTGCTTTTCCTGCTGAAATGAAAGACAGACAGTTTTGCCCTGCCACAATTCACTTGTCTGCTGAATATTCCTGAATAGCAATTTTCATCTTTTTAGTATTAAGTGGTGATGATAATAGTAAATTCTCCTCCATCTGATGAAATTCAAACATCCCTATTTAGATACTAAAAGCTGCACAAAAAGGCACAAGGTGAAAATGTCGTTATAATATGTTAGTGTCCCTATGACACATGGGCACTTACATATTTTTGGTCCAAGACAGGAGGCAGTGTTCTGTGGCACATGTATGCACCCTGTGCTCTGCGGCACCAGTGCATCCAGCAAAAGGCATCAATGAGTGGGCCAGACAGTGGGGATGTCAGGACACATGCTGCCCCTAGATAGACCATGTTGCAGTGAATGTTACCTTGCAGGTGGTAAGAAGGTTGTTCTGCCAAAATGTGGCTGGGTCTTCAAGTGCTGAGGCTGATCCTGATCCTCACTGTGCTGAAGTGAATTGGGAGACATTTCCAGACAGAAAGGTAGAGGTATGACAAAAAGCTACAGCCTGTATATTGAGAACCAAGAGTCTCAGCTCCTATAGGTACCTCAATACTGGTAAATAAAGCAGAGCCTCATTTAGAGATCATTGGTGCAGCTAAAAGGCCACAAGGGAGGAACCTAGATTTCTGTGAGGTAATTTGGGGTGGTGTCCTCAGCTGCCTTTAAACGGGCTTTTGAATTGAGTGTAAAGAGGGCCTGACTTCTGTCTGGGGAAAGATACTCGTTACTGAAGACAGCTATGAGCTGAGGATGGATTTTCTGTGACAGCAGGCGGTGAGCAGGGAAGAGAGTGGTAGGAAACACTCTCAGCCTGGAGGCAGGGCTGTGAGCTGTGCAGAGTATCAGAAGCAAACCAAGGGCTTCTTGATAGAAAAGATGGGTATGTGGGTTTGTACCTAAGCGTGGGGATGTGGCTGTTAGAGGGGTCAAAATAAAACAAGGTAGACTGATTAGATTATGAAACCAGGAGGCAGCAGGTCTAATTTTTATTTCTAACTTGCTGTATGATTAGTGCCAACTCATCTAATTTCTCAGGGCATCAATTTTTCCATCTGTGAAATGCAGATGATGGGACCACCATCAATAAATTGCACAATGTAAGTGCAATGTGATACCTACCCCCAGTGCCTCATGGACAGTTTTTTATTTAGATACTCCACCACCTTTGAAATCACATTGAATAGATGATTTGAAAGCTTTGTCGTAAATCTGAATATCGCTGACACATTAAGAAGAATGAGGTGGTCAGAGGATGAACTGCATTAGCAGAAGCAGCATGTTTAAATCTGGTATAAATGAGTTTGAACTGCAGTGGTATGAAGGTATTTTTGTTTGGGCATTTTGCCAAAATGTGAGGCTTTCACATTTTTATTATTTTCATGGATTTTCTTGGAACATAAACAACATATATATTATTGTTACAACTTTGTAGAAGTAAGTGACTCGAATACAATTTGACTATTGTTGATGAACTGCGTAGATAAGATTTGTCACAGAGGAAGTAATTTTGTGAACATAAAATAGAAAAAATAGGAGAGGTGTATGTGGCATCCATAACAGGCTGCTTTTTTTGCCTTACAATGAACAGATCGAAGGGGAAGCATTTATTTTGCAGAAGACTGTGCACTGATTTGAGGATAGCCTTTGCACCAGCAATGGATGTCACCCTCCAGAAATTCCCAAACTCTTCTATCAACTTCATAATTTCAGGAGTTGACTATGTCTTTGTAACACAGGGTAAAAGAAGATCCAGAGAAGTGCAGCTTAGCCTTTTCCGAATAAACCATTCACAAGTTTTGTGGAAAAAAGACTGTGGGATTCACCCTAAAAGAGAGCTGAATTGCAACTTCACTTTCAGCACTGTAATATAAACTATGCATTTTAATGTGTCGTCGTGCTTGCTGCAGTATGATAATACAGAAGCTTAACAATTACATCAGTAGAATGAACACATTTCTAATGGTATTTGTGTTATATGGATATATGACTGTTGGCCTGTATGCTGATACTTTCATTGCTGCCATATACATTCAATCTACTTATGGTTAAGGTTGCCAGGCAAGTAATTACCAGAATGGAGTGCTAAGCAAGCAGTCCCAGTGTCAAAGAATCTGACCTTGTGAAGATAATGAGACAAGGAGAATTCAGAACAGATGAAAGCCAAGAGCACCTACTTTATCTACTGACAGCCAGAGAACACCTTCATGCTCAATCAGTTCCTGCTAATGAGACAAGATGGGGCAAGATGGTAAAACAGCAGTAACGGGCAAACTTTTTTTCAGCTTAATGATCTATAACTTAGTTAGATAAAATTGTCTTTTAAACCAGGCAGTAACATAAGTATGAACAGAGAAATACAAAGAATGTATTTAATACCTTTTGGTTTTGTTTACATTATAATGGGGAATGATTAATGGGTGGGGAAATATACCATGTAGTGTGGCTGGGGGAAGCTTAATCCATTTAACTTATCAGAGGGAAGGCAAAAGGGCAATGCGATCACTTTCTGAGAGTCCACATCAGGAGAGAAGCATGGTAATGGAGGGCTTTTCAGCCTATCTGGCAAACAGATATAGCATACACTGTCTGGAAGTTGAAACCAGAGAAATTCAGGTGAGAAATGGGGAGCTTTTATCCATGAGGGTGATTTATTAGCATAGTGGGGGGCTCCTTCTTCCTCAATTTAAAAATTTAATTTAATTTATTTAAAATTAAAACTGGATGCTTTTTGAAAGGTATATGTGCTTTTTTATGTGTTTGTGAACACCTGCTGGTCCAGGGGTCACTCTGAAGGGGTCTAAGGATCGTAACTAAGAAGTGCAAGTTGACTGAAATCCCCATACAGCATCTTCAAACCTATTTGGAAGTTTAAGGGTATGCAAATTGTGAAAGGTTGAAAACTAATGGACTAGCTAAATTGACTCTTGGACTTGGATCAAGAATTAATGTAGGGGAATGTTAAAATCTCTCTGACACTGAATATCAGACTAAATAATCACCGTGGTCTATTCTAATTTTGCAGTCTATAAATAGGGCTAATATTGTGGAGCCAGACTGAGATTAGGAAATTCTGGCATATGCTGTAGATTACCTCTTCCAGTTGCATGTTAGCTAGGCAGCCTTATGAGGTGTTTGCAGGACAGCTAGCTGAATTTCTAAATTATCCTCTTGCACTCTCTTTTTCCTGCCATTTTAAAGCTATGCAGGAATTACAAAGTATTCCTGATGCTTACACAAAGTTGTAGCCTCATTCTTTTGATTCTCTGTTGAAAACCTCTGCATTTATTCTCTAAAGGCTGTAGCTTGGTGAGAAGGTGGCATGGGGAGGGAATGGACTCTGGAAAAGAGTTGCCTGTAATCTCAAACTTACTTGAAACTCCAGCCAAAGTTATAATTAACAAAGGCCCTTGGCAGGTTGATGGCAGAGAAGAAATATAAGCTTGATACCTCAGTCATTGTTTGAAATACTTTTCCTTTATGGTTTATAGCAAAGAAATTATGCCACCCAGCATGAAGCAGACCATCTGAAAAGCACAGACTGGGGTTTCTGAGAGGTGTTTTCCTGTCCCAGTCCTCTGGGAGCAAAGGGAAAGGCACTGTCCTCTTCTGTGGCGCTGGTGGGGAGGGGGCTGAAAGGTTACAGAACCACACTTTTCCCACACCTGTTTCCCTTCAGAGCTGTCTCCACTCCATATACAAAGTCTTTTCAGTGACTGGTGCTGAAGTTCAGACCCGTCTCTTTAGCTGGAGGAAAGGACAAGTCCTTGTCTCTGGAAGCTTCTGGACGGCAGTCTTGGTCTTTCTGTACTGGGAGAGAACTGGAGTGTAAGTCCAGAGGCCAAGGCCAGGAAGGAGAGGACCAGGGGCACCAGGGGGTCTTTGGGATCAGTTACTCTGGCCAGAACAAAATTTCATCTAGCAGTTTCTGTGCCGACCTGCGACGAAGCTGGTTGGCCCTTTTAAAAAAAAAACAAAAAACCAAACACCTAGTCTTGATTTAGTGTCTCAGAGCAACCAGACCACTCTAGGGACTTGCCTTGCTCTTAACTGAGGCAAAAAACTAATAGTAGTTCCCAAATGCAAGTCACTGCTGGAGCTCGAATGAACTGTCACTGCTGCTGCAATGCTCCCCTCCTTTTCTTACCTCCTCTAATAAACAATGAAATACCTAGCAAAGTTCAGACCTCACCCAGATGATAAGTTATGCTGATTAATTTACAGACCTGTCAGATCTTGCATGTTGCCACTGAGACCCATGTTCCTAGCTCCTGTTTTGTTTTCTGCAAGCTTGCCCTCCCCCTCCATGGTTTGTGATGGTGCATGGTGGCCCTGCTCCAGCTCTGGCTTGGGATACCTTGTGCCCCAGCTTCCTGGGGCTGTGGGTTAGTGGCCCCCCAGGGCTTGGTGGACAGGCTCACCGAGTGGGAGGGCACCTGCAGAGCCCCAGGGAAGTGCTGCTGTTGCAGATTCACCCTCAGAAGACCTTCATTAGAAGTCACATCTTTCAGCCATAGCTTCGTGCTGTGGACCCTTGCACCTCCACTTTGCACGGTCTCCCGTGTGTCCAGAGAGGAGATACTAGAAAGATCTGGAGGTAGTGCTTCTCTTCCTAACACATTAAAACTGAGGATTGCAGCTCTTGGTGCTATAATTTCTGCCTAGAGCTGTTCAGTAAACTGTAAGTTAAAATTTATTTGATTGGGCAGCTTAAAAGTAAGGTCATGCAAGTTTGTGTGAAGGTTTTTTTTTCCAGAAAAATATATCATTTGCTCTATTCAGTTTGTTCTGTACTTTTTTCTGTTCTGTCCCATTCTGCTCCGGATCCATCCAACACAGCTGCTGTGGGCACCACTGCCTCAGAGCTTCAAAGGGTTTTTTTGTTGTTTTAAACCAGTAAGAGTGGAAAAGTGAGCTGCAAGGGTTCAGGTTAGCATAGCTAGAAAAATCAGACAAGTGTTTTGGTCTCACAAGCCTGTCTGCACATGAGCAAACCAGACCCAATTCATGTAAGGCCTAAGGAACTATTTGTCATTCCTCTTACTGTTCTCCAAACTCTCTGCTCTTTTTTGCCATCTTTACCACCATCTCTATTATTCTGGTGCACAGAGGCTATGGGGACAGGTACCTTTGCACAGACACCCTGACTCGGCCCCAGAGAAGCTACTGCTGAGAGCAACAGAATGCCCTGTATTGGCCATTGTGCACTGGTTTTTGGTCCTTTAGATTCACCCAGTCAGGAGTATCTTAGTAGTAGCATGACCCAGCAGACTAAGCAGAGTGTTATACCTGCATAGTGGTGTTTCTTTCCACTGTGCACATTAGGTTAGTCAGGGCTATCTTGTGCTTTCACTTCTCACCCTGCTGCACCTGGGACTCAGGAGCCTTTCTTGAGGCCTGCACACAGTATCGTTTTGTCCCTTTGTTATTCCCACCTGTATAACCAGACGTGATTATTTTCTCTAATATTGAACTGAGCCCCCTTCAACATGTTATCTTCAATAAACTTTCTTCAGGGTCTGTTTTCTGTAATCCAGGCCTCTGACCTTTGCTTATGTTTTGTGTTCTGGGATACATGGTCTTGCACTTGACTGTCTTAAAAGCATCGCTAGCTGTGTTCAGACACC
Source organism: Morus bassanus (assembly GCA_031468815.1). Taxonomy (NCBI): domain Eukaryota; kingdom Metazoa; phylum Chordata; class Aves; order Suliformes; family Sulidae; genus Morus; species Morus bassanus. Next base: position 130,181,551 of record CM062567.1, on the reverse strand, counting down.
CTGATCATTGTGGTTTGCCTTTGCGCATATTCACAGTTTAGTGGGAGAATAAACCCCTAACAATTTATTTAAACTTTTCTTTTAACCTAGCTCACTGATGAACATATTTAACCTTTTATAATATATACATGATATATGCTTTATATATAATTATATATAGTGTACGTATTATGTAATAAGTATTATATATATGTATGTATGTGTGTGTGTATTTTTCTCTCACTTAAAATATTCCTTCTATTTCAGTGTAATCTGGACTTACCTTGGTACAATTCTGGCTCATGGTTTTCATTCCTTTTCAGAACTATGAGCAGTGGGTTCAGCAAAGTGTAATCCTTCCCTCCAAAATGATGCGTGTGCTATAATTCCTTTTGAGGCAGTGTGATGCTGTAGATAATGAGCTGTGTTTGGAGTCTGTAACTTCTCTTCTGTTCCCATCTTCCACAGCTGCACAGTGATCATGGGGAAGGCCCATTGCTGACCATGCCTCTGCTGACCCATGCCTTGTTTTCCCCATCTCCGACAATGAGATAATAGTTTACCTCCTATGCAGAGAGCTGTAAAAGCCAGGTATTAAGATAAGCAAGAACTGGGAAATTGGCATGGACCTAGAACCACTTCCACCTCACTGTCAGCAGTAGCTCAGCTGCCCAGACAAACACCCGTTTGCACCGAGAATGTTTTTATTCACCAAAGGGCCGCTGCAAACAGGTTGTATGTTTGTTTGTCTGTTTATTTTGGTTTTTTTCCCCAAAAGCCTGGAGGGCCCACAGCATTTTCCATTGTGGCTGCTTTCTTTTCAAGGTGAAAATAATCAAACAGCCCTTTACCTGTGGAACAAGTGTGGATTTCTCAGCAGCTTTAGGTCCTTCTCCTGCTATCCCACCAGGGCACTGTTGTGACTCCTCTGCTTTTCACCTTCTTGTACCGCAGTTGGAGTACTGCAGCTGGCAGGTCTGGGCCTTTTTTTCTAACTGTGATCCTGTATGGTGGACCTGTCCCCAGGAGGTGTCATGACCCAGGGTAGCAAAGCCATTCTCTGTTGCATTATCTGATCACACCTGACCAGCCCTGGCTCGTCTCACTTCTGTCCCATGTGTGCGCTGTCTCCATCCCTACTGCATTGTAGCTTTTTTGATGTGAAGTCAAATGTGAATCTTGTTTAACTTTGAAAAAAATGTAATTTGATATCTCCCCTTCCATCAGTTTTTTTAATGTTTTTCCCATTGCATTTAAAGGGGAGGAAAAATGTGATTTAAGGAAGAGTAAGAGGTAATTTGCACACCCACTCAGGCAGACCAGAAAAAGAAACTAAGAGAAAACATCTTTGTTTCTTCAATGTTTTTCTCAACTTTAGCCTTACTTTTCTCAGTTGAAAGGGATAAAAAAATCCAAACAAGGAAAGCATTTAACACCAGTATGATTTTTTTATTGCTGCTGTCATTCTTTTCTTAGGAAAATCATGAGTAAATATAACTAAATGCTGAAAATGGGCCCTCTCCTGTTATTTCAAACACCTACAGAAATAATTACATCAAAATTACATCTGGAAATACAGAATTACTTTTCTTATAACAGCTGAGCTGCTTTTGGGAAACAATAATTCCAAGGTTAATGTAGAATAAGGCAAGGAGGTTTAGGGGGTTAGAGAAGGACCTGCCCATGTCTTTTAATTCAGCTGTGCTGTAGAAGACAAATTTACTCTCTCACTATTTTTTCTTTTTAAGTACTTAATGATCAGCTTGCAGAAATAATTGATACTTTACAATCTTTAAAGAAATTGGAGTGTGTGTATCTGTGTATGTGTGTATATATGCACATATATAAAAAGAAAAGGAAAAATAACTTTTTTGCATCTTGGCTTCAGACAATAGTAGATATAAACACAGGAGAAGAAGCTGGCAGCATCGTGTTGTCATTTTGTATGGCTTTTTTTTTTTTTAATATCTCACTCTGTGGCTGGTTAGCTGCTTGTGAAAAATAGAGAGCAACACCCATTTTTTGAGGCAGTCAGGAGTCACCTGAGTCACACAGGTAACATGGCTCAGCAGGGTCATTTTGGTCCATCATCTGCACGAGAAGCCAATAATGTGTGGTATTTTTTTATACATGTATCTGGACTTGATACTGAAGATTTTATGTGCAAAGAAGTACTTAGAGTCCACAGATACTTTCTGTAGAGTAGCAAAAGAATGTTCTTTGATCTCAATGATGAAAGTAGTTAGTGTTTTTCAAAGAACTGGACTATATCACAAATGGTTACTGGGAAATATTTAACTCTAAAGTTAAGAACATACATTTATTTAGAGTATTGTCTTCATCATGGTATCATTGCACATTTATTACTGGATCTTTTAAAAAGCTGAAATGATTTCTAAAAAAATATATTCGATTGTTTCTTTTTGTTATACAACTTCAAGGTAACGTGGAGAGGAATGCATGGCCAGGTGCTTTGTCCTCGCAGCATTATGTTGCCAGTGTGAGGGAGGGACAAAGATGAGCACTGTGCACTTCTGCTTGGACATGTGGCATCTCTCACATGAGCTGGATGCACTCCTTGGGTGCAAGAGCTGTCCAGGCAGGAAAGCAGCAGCCCTGAATGGGGGAGGTTTTTTTCCCTCTCCCCTGAGAAAGCAGCCGGGCTGTGGATACGGCCCATGCGGACAGTGCTGTGCTTGTCTGGGTGGTGTCCATCACCCACAGGCTCGGGGGGAACACACTTTTCATTAGCTCCTTTCTGCAGCTTGAGCTGTGGATCTGAAATGGCCAGACATTGCTGTGCAGCAGCAGGTGCTTCTGAGGTGAAAAAGCAAAAGAGGAACAAAAACACATGAGAGCAAGCCAGTGCTGAGAGCTATGAAAACATGCAGGGATTCAGAGCTGGAAGGGCCTAACTTGAAAAGAAACATGTAATGAACGAAATGGCTGTTTCTGCTCAGGTTTTGGGCTCCCTGTGCTTCACATGGCTGGCGCTTGCTTCCCTCGTTGCAGTAACATCATCTCAATTCATTGATCTGTGCTGAACTGAAGAAGCACCCGCCTCCCTCTGCTCTGTGTGCCGGGGAAGCAGGGTTGTTTTGGGGCAAGCATTGCCATTATGAAATGCTGCTGATTAGCACAGCTGAGGTAGCATGTGGGCTTAATCCTAGGAAGGGGTCACATGGGGAGGAATGGGGGAGCCGGTACAAAGGCGTCTAGGAGTGGAAGAAGATCCTCTGTCAGTGCCTTGATTTTCTCCGTCCTCTGCGCTGCTGACCCTCATTGCAACCTGCATTTTCCCATTACCTGGCAGTCCTGGGAGGGAGCACAGCTTAACCCCTCCAGGGTGCGAGCCTGATCCGGGGGGAGAAGTGGGCTGGCGGCACGCCGGGGCAGTCAGATGCGCACACCGCAGGATGCCTGTCAGTCACAGCCGTGGGGATAAGGCACAGACGGAGTGAAATTCAGCCTCCTGACAGCTGATGCAGGGCTGACAGCTCTGCAACAGACACCAAAAGTAATTGTTAGGTGCAGCTTTGTAGAAGAAAATGATCTAAGGCTGAGTGAGGCACAAACTGTCACATGGAGAGTAACGACGGTAGCATCAGCTGTCCTGCCGTACAGTTCCCTTCTGAAAATTTTACCTCAAATTCTGTCATTTTTTTTTTTAAAAAAACACAACAGATAGTGTAAATCGGGAGGTAGTTTCCAGGCAAATCTGAGTTCATCTGCTGGAGGCTGAATCATAGCTGAAAGACTGTCAACTGAAGAAACTGGTGGAAGAAAACTTGACAGCCCAAGTTTTGTACCTGCTTCGAGAGGCAGAACAACCTGCTTGTGTGGAGAACAGTCCTGGACAGCAGTGGGAAGGGAAAAGCAACCCTCAGACTTGCTAGGCACGAGAGAGACATGAAAACCAGAGGAAGCTCCTATTTGCTGCTATTTTACTAACAAAATGGGATGTGTGAATGTTCAGTAACAACAGAAACGGTCGTATGATTATAGATAGGTGTAGTTTACTATACTTTTCATAGGAGAATTTAGATTAGTGTGGTGTTCAGTTCAATTTCTCTTTCTTCTTATCTGCTGACCTCCTTTTGTATCACTTTGTGGCACCTTTCACCTTGGTAAGACTGGTGTCAAGCAAATTGAATAAAATACTCCAATATACATTAACTGAGCAAATAATACAAGTCCAGGGTTCTTCCATGATCTCTGAAGAGATGGGCAACTAACTCAAGGATCCTTCACAGCCAGAATCTTCACATTTTTCTAAGTCCACATTTTCTAGGTGCAATTTCTGATATTACACAAAGAAGAATTGAATTGTAGTATTGGATGTAAATTCCATACTTTCCCTACTAACAGTTTAGATTTGGAATTTCTGCTTGACTACCTCAGAATAGGAAGAGAGAGAGGAAGATGACAAGATCCAGGTGGTGAATATAGTGTGATGATCTAACTTTAGATAATGTTCAGGTCTGCAATTCTGGTTTGGGAAACTTGGCCAATGTGCATCTTTTCTGGATGTACTCAGATTGGGAATTTTGGATAAAAATACAGAATATATAACTTCTTGTTAGGAATCTGTTAAACCTTATGGCTATTGATCCATTGAAGTTTTGTTTAAAATAGAAGTGTACATAAAGGCAACAGTTATGTGCAAACAAAGCAATTAGTTTTTTTTCAAAACAGTGAATCTGAATTGAATTTAAAAATATCCATGAACAAGTTGACATGATTTTCAGAGAAGTCTCCCATGTTCTCTGAATGTTTATCCTTTCTCTAATCCCTGGAAGAGTGGCTGCAGACTGTATATAATTTATTTTCAAAATGTGATGAGACCAAGAAGTTTAGAAGCAGAATAGCTGTTTAGAATGCTTTCAGATTCAACACATTTGTATGCTTCATATAAAACAAAGAGTCCTTGGATCAGTAAGAGGGAGCTAAAACAGGAGAAAGGGATAGCTTATGTTTTTCGTGAAGAACTGAGGCTGAGCAATACTGTTCACTCTGTAATTTTTGAGCTTATCACATCTTCTTGCGTGTTTTCTGCCTTGATAGATAGCAGGATGACAGGTGACATCTGCCTGCATCTGAACACAATGTTAAAACACGCAGATGCACTCAGGAAGGATCCATTGTCCCAATGATGTGCCAGCCCTAGAAAACCTAAAAAAAACCCAAAACAATCCAAACCCTAGGGCTGAAACCAAAGCTTTAAATTTTTTTTTTACTGAAATATCCTAAATGATCGAAATCAGATAGCTGTATAAGCCAATTTATTAATCTTTTTCTGATGATTAGAGATGCTGGAGTGACTGGATGCCTTGCCAAAGATTTAGCACAGTCTTTTTTACATCTATTAGGTTAAGTGTTTCACAACCCTTTTTTTTATCTGAGTCTCATTATCACTGCTTCTTTTCCTTTACCACTTTTCTCCCCTGAACTATTGCAACTGTTTTCTTCTCCATTTCTTGCACTCCAGCCTTATATATTCTTGCTCTCTTGCCTAGTTATTGATCATGATGTATATTTTCTGTCCTCTTTTTTGACCATGTTTTCAAAGCAAAAAAAAACCCCAACAAACCAAAACCACCCAAAAGCAACACCTTTTCAGTCATCACTCAATGAAAGTTGCTGTAACATTATTGCTCTTGAATGGTGATAGGACAGTTCCTAGGGAATAATCTTTAATGAATAAATGAATCTTGTATCATCCTGAGCTTTTCATAGTCAAGAGGTATACTGCCAAATGTATGAAATTAAATGGTTATATTTTCTACATGGAATAAACTTTCTCTTTAATCACTGTCGAGGTTTAGCCCCAGTCAGCAACCAAGCACCACGCAGCCGCTCACTCACTCCCCCATGGTGGGATGGGGGACAGAATCAGAAGAGTAAAAGTGAGGAAACTCATGGGTTTAGATAAAGACAGTTTAATAGGGAAAGCAAAAACCATGCGCGCAAGCAAAACAAAGGAAGGAATTCATTCACTCTTTCCCATGGGCAGGCAGGTGTTCAGCCATCCCCAGGAAAGCAGGGCTCCATCACGCTTAACGGTTACTTGGGAAGACAAACACCATCACTCCCAACGTCCCCCCCTTACTTCTTCCCCCAGCTTTTATATACTGAGCATGATGTCATATGGTATGGAATATCCCTTTGGTCAGTTGGGGTCAGCTGTCCGGGCTGTGCCCCCTCCCAGCTTCTTGTGCACCTGGCAGAGCACGGGAAGCTGAAAAAGTCCTTGACTAGTATAAGCACTACCTAGCAACAACCAAAAACATCAGTGCGCTATCAACATTATTTTCATACTAAGTGCAAAACGCAGCACTATACCAGCTACAGTGAAGAAAATTTAACTCTATCGCAGCTAAAACCATGACAATCGCCCATTTGGAGTCCTATGGCACTAACAGAACTTGCATTATTGAATTATTATAGATGCCAGCCTCATAATGAAATGATTATCATGGACTAGATGGACCCGGACAAGGGAGACAGACTACATGCACCTTCTTCTTTTAGCCCTATTTTCTATGATTATACAACCTGTGCAAATCAGGTAGAACATTATTAAACCTAGGGAAGAACACATAAGGTTTCTATGTAAATGTTGATCCAGGTGCAACATTTATGCTATTACATATCTCATGATTTCTCTGGAAATAGAATCAAAGTATCATGCAGATGGGAAAGCACACCTGGAGGTCATCTAGTCTAACTTGCTGCTCGAAGCATTTTACAAGACTTAAATAAAATGACTTGTTCCTGTTTTCCTGGTGATCCAGGCAAATACAAAAAAATACTAGATAGTTACTTCATTGTTTAGATTAATTTCTTGTAGTTATGAGGCAAACCTTAATTATAGAATCACTCCATTAGACCTGGGCACACTTCAAGCAGATTGAGAAAACTTCTTCAGATTTTATAGGCATTCAAAGGTTCAGATAAACACCAAAATTAAAACTGAATAAATATTGCCCAGTAGTGTTTGTCAAAATGTTAGCCCCTTTCTCCACCCATTAATGATTTGTGATCTGATTTTCATCTGCACAACCATATTTGTTATTCAGGAATATTCATCAAATAGTTCATACAAACAATTCTCTTAAATTACCTTTTGCTGTGCGGTTGATTTACATCACCTGGTATTGCAAACACTCTTGATTCCATGACTGAAAACCAAAGGTAGAAAAACACCACATGACAAAGAAAACATAATGCCACATGGTACAGTCAATTAACAAAGTCAGAGATTCTGAGGCAAGACTGCAACACACAATGTTTGCTAAAATATCTAAGAGTTCCAAACAGCTCTTGAGTTAATCTTTGTAGAACATCTTTGTCATGCCTGAGGACAGAAATGTTGGTCAGTTACCTAATCCAAATCTGAGGTTTGCTGCTCTCTAGGTTCTATGTGATGGAGTTTTTGAAGATATTTTAAATTTCTTTTATAGGGCTGATTAAAATTGAGAACAGAAGGAAAAACCTACTCCTAATTTTCAAATAGATGTCCCAGAGAATTTTACAGTAAATCTCCCAAAGGCTTTGGCTCAGTGCTGAATTATGACTCTTACGGATATTGACAGAGTTGCTCATCTTTCTACAAAATAATCCAGTGACTTAAACCCCATATATTCTTATGAAAGCAGAAGCACAGCATTAATAGGTCTAAACTGACCTGAAGTTATTCCAGAAGTTCCCAGTTACCTAACCATTCTCTTTTGTTTTTATAATGAAAAAAATCCGTGTACCATGGTTGTTTAAAAATGAAAGATTCCTGATTGAGCTATTAGAAGTCAGTAACAATTCATAGTGAACTTGAAAAAAAATCTGTAGAGGTTTTGTTTTACAAATTCTTCAGAACATTAATTTCACATCCTGTTCTTTAAAATGTGTTCCCTTTTGTGGTGATAATTATTGAGGATGTGAGTGAATCAGAGTCTGAATCATTTAAGACCTCTACATCCATAAATAATGTTCACCAGTGACTATTTCTCAGCTCCATATTTATGCAGTAATTCCAACAATGAAGTCTTGTTGTGTTTCAAGAAAATAAACATTAAAGTAAACAGCTTGTTCTGTATTGAGATGATTAGAGGACGTATTTAACAAAGACTAGACTTCTGTCAGTCCAGTTAGGAGTTTATTATCCAAAGCTGTTGCAAAAACAGCGTTATTTCAGTGGATAGAGGCTGTTGAAGTTTCCTGGGATTTAAAGGTGAATTCAGGTCCTTCATTACTTTTGTTGGCACTGTAAATCTGTAGCATTAGGAAGGAGTGGAAAGAGATAAGTATGTTACAAATAATACAAATATAGAAGAGATCATTTTAACTCCCTAATGCTTCCTGTACGAAAATCTTGCTCCCCTCATGCTGGAATCACAAAAAGAAGATGGAAGAAAAAACACTGAATTTCCTTTTCCAGCTATACTGCCTACCCTTTCTTATTCATGCAGAACATCCTCTGAAGCCCTCAGGCTCGTGCACTCTGTGGCTTTCTGTCAGGTTCTTTGAATGGTGGAGTTCAACACCACCAGTGTGAACACCAAAGAAACTGGGGAACTTGCACAATAAACTAGTTCTTGAAGAGTTTGCTGTGATTTTTAATGACTGTAATATATCCTGTGAATAGTCCCCAGTTTGGATACCACTTGTGGAAGAAGCTGTGTTGAAATTTGTGTTTCATTTGCAGTTTAAGTAGATCTACTCCTCAGTAGCCTTGGATTGAGTATAGTTGGACATGTTCCTTCATATTGAGTACATTCCTCTTCTTTTTATTCCTGAAGGAGTCGAAGGAGCCAAAAAGGCACCTTTCCTGCAAGTTTACCAAACTGATAGTAGGATCTTCCTCTTTCCTATTTGTTCCCCTCAGATAATTTTTTACCATGAAAAGATGTTAAAAATTCGTTTCCTGCTACATGGTGTCTAGATGGATAGCTTCTAAGTGGACTAATCTTGCTTGTTCATTGCACTAAGTGCTCCTTTTTGCAAATCTCTTCAGAGTCAGTCTACTTCTAATTATAGGATGAAAGCTGTTTATTTCTCTTCCTCTGATTAGCCATGGTAGAGGACTTATATACTTTATTATTCTCTGTATCGGTGAAAGGTCTGGTGGTTATCTAACTGTCTTAGGTGTTTGTGGTGAGTGGAAGGCTACAGGACTCAACTCACTGGAAATTTCATGCATGGAGATGAAAGGCAAGTTTCTGCCTGGAGCAGTGTTAGAAGTACATCTCTGGTTTGGGATCTCACTTCACTATCCTCAGATACATGAATGGTCAAATGTGAGTCTTAGGAGTGATGCAACTGAGTTTTGTTATAAAGAATTCAGGTTGGAGTTAGTTGTTGCTTTTCATTACCTGGAAATCAACTTGAACTTTGTAGGTAATTTTTCAGGGTTTTGAGGTTTACAGCCATCAGTACTAAAGTTTCACTTTGAGATCTTGGAATCGTCATCATCCTCATTATTCCCACTTAAAGGTGCAAGCTCAAAACACCTTGCCCTTTTGGGACCTATATGGTGTTTTCATTATCAGATTGACGTGTACAATGATATACTTAGAAAAGATACTAATAAAAAGGTGAAGCATCTGTCACTGTCCAAGTAGAAGTGAAATAGGTGGATACTTACAAAAAAGTTAGAACATAGAACAGAAATGTCCTGAAATACTTTCTGTCATAAGCTGTTTTAAATGAGTATCCCTTTTAGAGTGTAAAACAAGGATGCTCTTTTACTTGTAGGACCCAGTCTGAAAACTGTTTGAGATCTTAATTTTACCACTACGTCTCCTGTCTTCAGAATCTATCTTCCAAAGGACCAATTTCAAAGCAAGGTGTTGAGATGAGATGAGATGAGATGAGATGAGGTGATGCAGCCAGTCAACTCCCCCGCAATTATTGGGGGACACACTTTGAAAACAGCTTGAATGCTCAGCTTCCTTCTCGTCTACTCAATGTGTACAGAGTCTGGCAGATGACATATTCACTCAACTCTGTGCTTACTATTAAACGCCTTTCAACAAACACAAGCAAAAACACTCTACCATAGTAACACTAACTCCTACTTCCAGTGAAAAGCTATTGCAGTTACAGGGAGTGAAGGTGTCAGCTGTGTGGGGAAAAATGTGCCCTCCTCTGAGCATAGCTGTTGTCAGGACAGTTAGGTGTCTAGCACAAGTGTTTGTGCAGACTGCATTTCAGCACAGCTGGGAGTCCTGCTGCCCACTGAGCCTACTAACTGCACAGAGCATAGGCTGACTGACACCCTTTAAGGCAAATGTAGAAACTTTGCTGTAAAACCTGATATAGTTTTTGACATTGATGTGTATGAATAGTGAGAAATGTCAGTTCAAGCTGAAAAGCTGCTGGTGAAACAGCATCCTCCAAACATATTCCCATGATACCACAGCAGACTTTAGCAGCCTTGATTTTCTTGACACAGAAGCTGGTAACTAGAGGTCTAGATGTAGCTTCAGTCATATTATTTTCAAAGAGTTGCTGGAAAGGCTGTAGCTTGATTTACAAAACACATTTTCACTCCTAATGCAAAGGAATGTTGTTTTTGTATTGTTGGATACATGGACTATAATACATATAAATGCATGTGTAAGGCATGTATGTATGTCTGATTTCAACACATAAGTATGTGGGATCAGGACATGCAGCAAAGCGGTATTCTCTTTCATTATCTCACTTTTCCCTAGCCAATAATCCAACTGCCTTGGTAAGAAAGACAGCTATACAAATAGTTACAGATTTTATTTTTTTCCTCAGAACAGTACATTTTCTCTTCAAAATTATACTCCCCAGGACTAAGAGTTAGAGGCCTGTCTTAGTCCCAAGGCCTGTATTAGTCCCTAGGCCTGAGACCCAACAGACTACATGATATTATATCATGGGCAAAAAGGTATTAGTGTTACTGCAGGATGCCTAATATCAGGTTTTTGCCCTTGGAGAGATCTGAGATAAAAATTGAGGAAAAAAAAAAGTTTAAAAAAACTTTTCTGTCCTGTTTTAGCTGATAAATGGATTTTGTTTGTTTGCATTTTGCTTGATTGTTTCATTCCTGTTCAAAAATACCTAGGCATTGGCTACTGACTTTTCATGAACACCTCTGATTTATAAAAAAAGTTTACACAGAAAAAGTTTAAACAAATGACATTTTATGGTTTTTACATCACTCGTTCTTGTTGTTTTTAATGAATAGAGTTTAAGCCCTTTTTAAAAAAATTTATTACTCTACTTGAATAGATATATTTCTAAAGGTAAAAACCCGACCTCACATACAAAAATATGACAAATAGTCCTCAGAAGACATTTGAAAATTCTCTAAAATATTTGTAAATCTTTCCTTGTAAATTTTTTTTTTACATCTCTTCCTTACATAACACACATTGTAGAACAGTACAACACTTTTACCAGTCAGAGCTTGAGGATATGCAGCACTTACCACAACCACAGGTCATTTGTCAAAAGAAAAACTTTTGCCATAAAACTGCCCCTTTTCATGCTGTAGGTATAGTGAAAAGCTAAAAACAACAGTTCTATTTTGTTTGAATGTTAATGAGGAATTTCTTTTGCTGCTCAAGGTCTTATGTCCTGCTTAATAAGGGGTAACAATAAACGTTTCTATCCATCAAGAAACTGCCCCACTCATCCTTTGAGTGGTACTGAGTTATTATTTATAACAGTGAAATTTTGAGACAAAAATATTATGTTTATCATTATTTGTACATTGCCTGATTCACTTTGGGTGATTGACTTAAGGACTACTTCTCCTAACCTTTTTGCACAGACACTTTATAAGATAAAGTGAAGATAAAGACACTTTGTGGCATGTTTCATGGAAAGCCTAACTTTGGTGCACTGAATCTTCTCTTCAGGATGCTGAAAATACCTAATGCTTCTCAAGAATTTTTGGTTTGGTTTTGTTTTGTTTTGTTTTGTTTTGTTTTGTTTTGTTTTGTATTGTTTTGTTTTGTTTTGTTTTTGGTGGTGGTATGTATCCTTTAGCATTCCTGGCTAAGAAGAACAATTCTTTTTCCATCACCTTTTGTAACTTTTGTTTGTTCTGGGCTTGACTAAGTGCCTTTCAAGCACTGTAGAAGCAACAGGATTGTGTGGAAGTCCATTACCAGAGTGAAGTCAAAGCCAGATATTTCACAGAATCACAGTGTTTGAGGTTGAAAGGGACCTCTGGAGATCATCTAGCCCAACCCCCTACTCAAGCAAGGTCACCTAGGGCAGGTTGCTCAAGACAGTGTCCAGTTGGGTTTTGAATATCTCCAAGGATGAAGACCCCATAGCCTCTCTGGGCAACCTGTGGCAGTGTTTGACCATCCCCATGGTAACTTATATTTAAGAGGAATTTCCTGCATTTCAATTTGTGCCCATTGCCTCTTGTCCTGTCACTGGACACCACTGGAAAGAGTCCATCTTTTTCACTCACACCTGGAAGCACCAGGTGTTTATACACATTGATAAGATCATCCTGAGCCTTCTCTTCTCCAGGCTGAACAGGCCCAGGTCTCTCCCCATATGTCAGATATTCTAGGCCCTGAATCATCTTTATGGCCCTTCCCCAGACTGTTGTGCAGGCGAACCCAAACCTAGTCCTAGCACTTGAGATGTGTCTCACCAGGGCTGACTACAGAGGAAGCATTGCTTCTCTCAACCTGCTGACAACACTTTTCCTAATGCAGGAATTCATAATTCCTCCCAGTTTTGTATCATCTGCAAATTTGCTGAAGATGCACTCTGTCTTGTTGTCCAGGTCATTAATGATGTCACAGGACTGGGCCCAGTATTAACCCTGGGGTACACCACTTGTGACTGGCCTCCAGCTGGGCTTTGTGCCTGGCAGTTCAGCCAGTTTTCAATCCACCTCACCATCCTCTTACCTAGTTTGTATGCCATCAGTTTGTCAATAAGGATGTTATGGGAGACATTATGTCATAAGCCTTACTAAAGTCAAGATAAACACCATCCACTGCTCTCCCTCATCCACTGAGCCAGTCACCTCATTGTAGAAGGTTATCAGGATGGTTAAGCATGATTTCCCCTTTGAAAAATCCATGCTGACTACTCCCAATTACTTTCTTGTCCTTCCTGTGTTTGGAAATGACTTCCAGGGTTAGTTGTGCCATCACCTTCCTAGTGTTGAGGTGAGGCTGACTGGCCTGTAGTTCCCCAGATCCTCCTTCTTGCCCTTCTTGAAGATAGGAGCAACATCCAGTACTCAGGAACCTCCCTGACCACCTTGACCTTTCAAAGATAATTGAGAGTGGCCTTGCAATGACATCAGCCAGCTCCCTCAGCATTTGTGGGTGCATCCTACCAGGTCCCATGCAACCATTATGTAAGTTCCAGTTTGTCTAAATATTCCCTAACCTGATCCTTCCCCACCAAGGGTAAATCTGCCTTGCTCCAGACCTTCACTGGGCCTGGGATTCCTGAAGGCCAATCTTACTGGTAAAGACTGAGGCAAAGAAGGCATTCAGTACCTTGGCCTTTTCCATGTCCTTGTCACTTGGTCCCCTGCCCCATTCCGCAGCAGGACTACACTTTCCTTAGTCTTCCTTTTGCTGTTTCTGTACTTGTAGAAACTTTTCCTCTTGCCCTGTTGCCCTTCACATCCCTCGGCAGATTCAACTCCTGTTTGTCTTTGGCTTTCCTAACCCCATCACATGCTCACAGTGTCTCTGTACTCCTCCTGCATAACCTGACACTGCTTCCACCTCTTGTATGCTTCCTTAGTAAGACTCAGTTTAATCAGGAACTCCTTGTCCATCCATGCAGGCCTTCTGCCACTTTTGCTTGACCTCCTGAACATGGGAATAGATCATTCCTGATCTTGTAGGTGGTGGTCCCTGAAAATCAACAAGCTGTCCTGCACCTCTCTTCTCTGCAGAGATTTATCCCATGGGATTCTTCCAACCAGATCCCTGAAGAGGTCTAAGCTTGCTCTCCTGAGGGCCAGGGCTGGGGATCCTGCTATTTGCTTTGATCCTTCCTCTCAGGATCCTGAACTCCACCATCCCATGATCACTGCAGTCAAGGTTGCTCCCAAACTTCACATCCCCAACAAGCTCTTTCTTGTTTGTACGTATGAGGTGCAGCTGAGCATGTCCCCTTGTTGGCTCTTTGATCACCTGTTTCGGAAGTTATCATCAATGCCTTCCAGAAACCTCCTGCATTGCTTGTGCCCTGCTGTGTCACCCTTCCAACAGGTAACGGGGTGATTAAAGTCTCCCGGGAGGACCAGAGCCTGTGAATGTGAGGCTTCTTCTTGTTTGAAGAAAGGAACATCCTATGCTCTTTAACAGCCAGGTTGCACAGTCTCTCTTTTCTAGAACAAGACATATCTACAAAATGTTTTGGTTTCAAGATAGTATATTTGGTTTTGCTGAAAATGCCATGCATGACCAGCTTGATTTCAGAGATAGAAAAGTTCCTGTTGTGCAAAGAAACATGACTTTTGAAAAGACACACAGAATTATTTCTGGCATACATGGCTAGGATTCAGAGCCAAGCCATCAGTACTCTGAAGGTAATCCAGAATATTCTAGTCCATAAACTGAAGGAGCAAAGGACCAAACTTACACCTGACTTTGAGTTCCTGTTTGACATCTCCTATGGCTTTATTGTATTGTCTCTCCTGGACAACATTATACACCTCTGGGCAAACACTGTTCCTTGCTATGCAAAGGGATTTTATAGGAATTCACCTATATTTCCTGCGTTCAGTTACAAACTTTTCAATCTTTTTTTTCCTGGATAACTTACGTCCCCTACATGAAATGTGACACTGGATGGTATGGACTATCTCTTGTTTTGTGCTTCCATTTTCTTGGAGTAGTTCATAAAAGTCCTTGAATCCACAGGATTAAACCTGCATTTCTGATGCCCACCACATCAGCCAAGGTTACTCACTAGGCTAGAGTGGTTTGGTCACACCACTTTTTGTAGCTAGTGCAGGAGTGTAGCTAATAGTCTCAGAAGATGATGTTCTCAACCCTGCCACCTCTGGCTGGGCTTCAGCACAAATCTGGTTTGTGTGTAGGTCTGTGGATGCAAAACAAAGCCTAAACTTCTCTGATACCATGCAATGGGAGGCCTTTTGGGGACATCTTTCTTTGTATTCTGTCTTAGAATATTCTTTTTCATTGTGTTATGCTATAAAAGATTTCACTGCCTATCTTACAGTAATATACTGTGACATTCTGATTTCTCTTGCAGCAAGTTAAATGTCTTTGTGAAATTTATTAGTAATTCTCAGTTGTATCTATTTATTTTTATTTAATGGTTTATTCTGAATTACTTCAGTGACTGCATGTAGGTAATTTTTTTTGAGGGATTAAATTCACATTTTAGTATTTTTTTCCCCAAATTTTCCCAAAGTAGTAGGCCTAAAACACCACTGAGTTTTATTAAAGTATGCCAGTAGTGTGACTGGCATTTTTCAGGACACAAAAATTTGGAAAAAAGTCTGTTCTCAGTGGTTTATGATCAGACAGAAACTATTTCATTAATTCTGAAATAATTAAATCAGAGTGTTTGGATTTTGTGACCTCTATTCAGGTTCAATTACCTGTAACTGAAACCCTGGTTTTAATTCTCACTGTGTCAATCCCGTAGTTTAAAAACATAGGCTAATAAAATACTAAAATAGCAGATGATGTGTCCTTTAATATTTCTATTGGTGTATTGAATGGGGTCACTTTTGAACTGGGTTACTTTTCAGGCAGTACTGATTTCTGTAGCCAGATTGTAACTGCAGTACTAGATTTTGACCACGGAGTGTCAGACACTGAATAATCTTTTGACATAGTTTGTTTAGCTTTGTAGTTTCTTCCCTTTCCCTCTGCAGCACAGTGTTAAAAAGAAAAAGTTATGGCAGATCTCCCTGGCCTGGCTTTAACCAGAAGAATATCCTGATTATTTAATAGATTAAATTCCATCATTGAGACCAAAAGAGAAAAAATTTGAGCTTGCTAAAAGGAAAGCTTTACAACACATGCTACAGAAAGGAGTGCCTTGCTAAGTGATCTACTGGTGGCACAGTATAGAAGAGATGTATTTTATTGATAAGAAGTTATGCAGACAGTTCAAATGCTATTCTTGTAGCTGTTAAAATGCTGTTTGTTCTTCCTCAAAAGCAGAGGATGGACATGACCATAAACTACTTCTCAGGATTATTCTGGGGTTCATTATTCTGGGACTGTGAGATGAGGAAACCCTGCACTGCTTGGTGGCTGTCTCTGTAATGTGCTAAGGGTATGCATCTGTGCTAGAAAGACTTGTAGGGAGTTTTGCAAGCTTTCTTGGTGGAGACACCATTTAAACAAACAGTAACTTCTTTGCTAGCATATTCTGTTTCCTTTTCCTCTGAACTTTTAAACTATTGCAACTATACAGATGAAACATTAAAGCATAGACCAGACCTTATGGCACTATTGTTGCTACCTGGGGAACCTGTTGTCATGAGATATAACTGAAGCAAATGCTTAGTAACAATGAGATAATTGTCATCTTTGTGTTAAGATGAAAAGACACAGTTGTGGCAGCCACCACTGCACCCATTAAAGATAGAACTGCTAGCAGTATTGTCTAATTGAGATTCTCTAATGCTTTTCATTGTAAATCTCTGGCTTTCAGCTGGTCATAGCTGCTGAACTTACACACCTGGTCTCACTCTCTTGGTGCTTCCCCTCAATGTGTCTGCATGACACACAGAGTAATTTGTCACACTGGATTGCAGAAGAAATGTTAGAAAGGCAGAGGCTGGACAAAAACATTTGGAAGAGCTGGTAGGGACTGAAAATCTGAGCTAGCCTGCAGCAGAGGGATGATGATGACTGTGGCTAGAGGCAGAGGGAGAAGCCTAGGTGACACAGGGCAGATATGAGGAGCACAGGGGTGGGGGACACAATTGTTAGCTGTGTCTACAGTGGCTGTGAAACCCTCAGCTTTGCTTCAACTCATGCAGAAGGAAAAATACATTTCTGTGCAATGAGGCTTACTGTAGGGAAATACCTAAATCAGCATTGCCTGTGCAACCTTAAGTCAGTCACTAATGGATGTGAAGTCTCTAGTAATGGCCACTTAATGATTTGTCTGTAAGATCATCTCAGGAATGTCACTTGGACAACTAGGTGGAATCTCTATTTCTGCTAAAGAGATAAGATGTTATGCTGCAGGAGTTATACATCTGAAAATTGTTCTAGGTTTCTCTGCCATATGATATTGTAAAATGTTAAACACTTTGGAAAAACACCTGGAGGACAATCAACTAAACTGGACCTAAATATCCCTGTGCCTCAGCTTCCTTTCTACGAAGTGTCCTTGCTCTCATCTCTGGGGCATACCAGAGAGACAAATTCATAATGGCTGTGAATCAGCTATTGTGGAATGACTTCATCGCAGAAAATTCCAGGAGGTAATAAGTAACTTCATAGATGATAAAACATTAGGCTGTGGCACTGCAAATAATGCCCAAGCCATCCCTTGACAGAAAGTACACGGAAGGGTTGAATAGCAGTTTGCACATCAGCTATTCTGCACACTGAATGAGCCTGGGATACGCTGCTGTGGCCATGCCACAGTATGTACTCTATGTTGCACAATAGAGTATTTCTTCTCACAATGCTTATAGACAAAACGGATGAAATTTGGACAGGCAGTTTTTTTCCTATTGTAAAGTACTGAGTGCCTGGATTTTCTCATTTTAATTTCCTTTTAACGCAATTTTTAATCTCACAGCTCAATTGTGAGAAGGCAGCTTCTGCTTTCCTAAGAACAAGGTGTTGGTCAATTTACTGTCTAGTGAGAACAAATGTTTCTGAAA
Organism: Morus bassanus; assembly: GCA_031468815.1. NCBI lineage: Eukaryota > Metazoa > Chordata > Aves > Suliformes > Sulidae > Morus > Morus bassanus. The sequence goes on along the minus strand of CM062567.1, from coordinate 130,163,718 downwards.
ATGCTCTCTTCAGTAGGGATCTCTCTTTCCTTCTTCTTTTGCCCATCTATCTAATGCTAGATAAGTAGCTTTTAGAAATGCAGGCTTTCAATTTTAACCTGGTTTATGCAGCACTTTCATTACATTTCAGTCCATTGTAATCTGATCACCTATAAAATTGTCCACCAAGGCACATTGCTTCCAAGAAGTATGAGTAAGATGCCATTAGGAGATCTAATAACTAAACCTAGAGTTTTCACTCAAGAAGGAATAGTCTGACCTGGCCTGGGAACACTGTAATAAATAGTAAAACTTAAAATCAGTCTGGTGGGTTTATGGGTTGTAAGGATTCAAGCTAGTAGGAGAGGACTGAGAGAAATGCTGATAGACTACAGGTTGATCTCACTGGTGAGAAGAGTTTTCCATATAGTCTGCTGCCCGTCTGGAGGCTCAATGTGCTTACTTCATTCAGGTGGTTTTGTGGCCTCCTGCTCTATGAGACAGTTTGCATTTTTCCTTGGCACTCTTTGTAAAAAGATTTGCTGCTTAGAGCAAGGTAGAGTCCAAAATACCCTGTGCAGTCCCTGCAAAGAGACTGACCCTCTGTTGCACAGCTCTATCTAGCTTCTTTCTCTTCAAGACAGAGAGGGGAGCTGAGGCAAAATGTAAACGGTAAAATGGACAAAATAATTAACTGAAAAGCAGAAAATTTAATTAGACCGGAACAGGGCCTTAATGGCAAAAGCCTTGCTTGCTGGCATATCTTCTGACTTGGGTGGTGCTGCAGTTCACGTCTCTGGTTGCAACAGGTACAGTGGAAAGGAGAGTAGTAGTCCAAGGGTAGAAGCAGATTATGTAGACTTCTAATATCTGAAAATGGATTGCAATGCTTGATGTCACAGGATCAGGTCTGTTTTCAGCAATAGGCTACAGAGCTAATAATATAAAGCTTGCATTTTGCTCCTGGTTGGGCTAAGCAGGACTCAGTATTACACAGATACAGCTGGCTTTTGGTTTGGGTCTGCAACCTATTGAACCACACTGAGCTCTATCTCAAAATTTTGGTGGTCTGGAAAGGGCGATTCAGACCACTGACCAGAGGGTTGCACACTTAAACCGGTGGTGGGGAAAATCTCCTTCCTTAGCTCCCCCATCCCTTAAACATCACATCTGCCTAGAAGTTCTGCTGCTCTCTGCAGGGTTGTCTGGGTCTGTGTGAGCAGAGATGGCTCTTTGGAGACAGGATTGCAAATAGTTGAAGCAGTGAACACAATATTCTCTAACCAATTTAATCAGGAGACTGTTGGTCTCCATGGACAATTTCTAAGAGATCTCAAAGGAGAGCTTAAAAAGGCAGCTTTATTGCCTGGAGGCTTGACAGAAGTTAGCACCTCTCCTTGAAAAGCGCAAGTCAAAAAGGATGAAAATTGCTACATCTAAACCACGGATGAGTGAGTTTGGTGGAGGAATCACTAGGAAAAAACTTTATGAACTGTTCTGCAAGAGAACAAGCCTGGAGAGCTCCCTACTGGCCTTTAAATACTTATGAAGATGTTTTTTCAGTCTTACAGTAATTGTGAAAACCATGATGATGATGTTGAACCAATTATACTTTTTGCCTTGTAGCATGGGAAAAGCCGTGTAAATCTGATACTTAGGTACTATGGACCGCACAAAGCTCCTTGTAATAGCATGAATTATGCCTAAAAATGTTCAGCCTGTAGTGAATCCTCTAGGTATGGTGATCCCTGTTTTACAGGTAAGTAGCTGAGTAGAGAGGCTGAAGTGGCTTCTTCTGAGGTTACATGGAAGGTCAGCTTGTGATGTAGGTAAAGAACACAGGAAATCTGCCTTGCAAACCCCTCTGCCTTATCTTGCAGCTCTGAAATGTCTGCTTGTAAAAAGGCAGGAAGAAAAGGATAGCACTTATGCTGTGTCTAACCTTCTTGGGTGGCTGCCTCATGTAGTCATGTATAGGGACATCACTGAATTGTGATGCAAGAAGGTAGGTGATAATGGTGTGAATGACTGAGTCCTGAGGAGGGAGGAGTGACCCATCATGAGGGTTGGGAGGATGAGCTCTGCAATCACAATCCTGCAATTTTTCATCCCAAGGCCTCTCTGGTAAAGGCAGGAGTGTGAGTTCAACAAGTGTGCAGAATACTTCTTAAGGAAGAGGAGAAGTGGCCAAGACTAGAAATTAGGCCCTCCAGACCTGAGGGCTTGTGAGGAGCCTCCTGCAAGGTGGGCTGTGAAGGTAGGAGGAGATAGGAAGGGTGACTGCACCGGCTTTGAAATAAGCTTGGTGGGTGGAGTGCCAATGGTCATTGGACATCTTGGGGGATCCCCAGAGTGGGTTTTATATCTCCTCCCTGCCATTTTTGGTGACCCTCTTTTTGAATACTGCATGTGCATGCCAGGATCTTCTGGCATATCCCATGGGCAGGGGAGCCCACTTGGAGGTGCCCAAGCACCAAGTCAGAGGGCAGTAGGGTGACTATGTTTGCCGGTGGGCTGGCAGCCTCCGGCAAATCCCATTAGCTTGTGCACTGAGAAGGGTACTGTACTATGGGGTGAGCTGTATGCCTTGTAACACCCAACCAGCGCTGGTAAAGGATATTTAGTACTTTACAGCTGATGCCAGCTGGCTGTAGGAGGGGAGCAACTAGCCTCTTCCTGTCCAGGCAGCCATCTTCTGGAATAAGGACTGATTTACCCTGAGCATGTTCTCTTACGTGTTTTATTTGACTTCCTGTATTTTTAATTGGAAGTTTTGGGCTTTGTGGTAATTAACAGGGTCTTGAGCTATGGTGGTAATTTTAAAAGTCCAAGAGATATTCTTGTATATTACAAGCTACAGGGATGAGCAGGGAGTATATTGTTATTGCTCCTCTCCAACACAGGTTTGTATGTCTTTTTAAATTACACTTACCAGCAGCTTTCAAGTGTTGCAATTTCTGCTTTCTGGACAAGCTTTTTATCTTTGGAAGTATTTTCTTTGCTATGTAACTAGCTAACATCCAGGAAACAACAAGAATTTTTTCTTCTGTCAAACGGTATGACATTGGGTCAGTGGACTCTGGACGTAGGACACTGTCTCTGTCACATCATCAGAGTCCCAGGAGAGGAGATTGATGCACAATATCTAGAAGTGCCCAGCCTAAGTCTGTTCCCAGCCTGTCTGTTCCCTGCTCACCTCCCCTCCCTCCCTCCACACCAGGGACCCTGAATAGCTCTGAGTTGCTGCTGAGCTTCCCTCTTGCAGAGGAGTTTCAGGAATTACTTGTGGATCAGAGCTAGGTTTCCCTCTAAGATCATTTCCTTTAGAAAACAATTCTGCATCTCTTCACAATATCGTTGTCTAGAACAGTGTTAAGAAATTGTCTTCTCATCTTGTGAAAGTTTTCTCAAAGTTTAAACTGGGATGAAAATTTGTACCATTCAATCTTCCTCAGCTGGTCAACGAACCAACCCAGATAAACAAACAAAGGCAGTTAAAGTCAGGTCAATCCAAATGTGCTTGGATGTCGATTTTTTAAACTTTTAAATTCTTTGTGGTGTAAATAAAATCAAATTCCCAAACAAAAAGTTGTTTTCAACTTGGGAATAAAATAATTTGATGCTAAAACCCACAAAAATGAGATCTTAACAGTTTCAATATTGGAAATTTTTCTGAGCTCAGAAAATTTATAAAACTAGCTCAGGTTCAGTTTTGACTATTCAATATTTTATAAACAAATATAAATCTGTTAACAGTCCCTCAGCTACCTCTGCTCACATTTAGCAGCCAGAATTGTTTTTTTTTCTGCTAGTAAGTCTTACTGTTGAAGATGAGATACCATGTGGCAAGAAGCTGTCGGCAGAGGTGCATTGTGGCTTGCGAGAGTTGTTATTAATATGAAGTTCCTATTTAGTCAGATTATCAAAATATGTTTCCCATTTACAACATATCCTGCCAGTTTCCATAATAGAGCCCACGCCTGAGCAAAGGTAACTTGCAGAAATACCACAAAGTCGTTATGAGGCACAATCAGCCAGACAGGATAGGACAAAAACGGCTTATTTTGCAGTCAGTTAATTTGAACAGAAAAATATCTATTTTGGACTGAAATCTAATCAAGCATTTGAGACAGTTCTGTTTGGAAAGGGCAGATGATTTTCACTTTGAATTGCTTCATTTCAAAATCTCTGCCAAATCATCTCTCTGGCAAGACGGAGCCACCTGGCATTTTTGAATGGCTGCTGGGAGTGGCTGCATGCCAAAAATTTGCCAGACTGCAGTGATTAGTTTTAAAGAACTTGGCCTATGCTGTTTCTTCTCTGTGCAATGCCCTTGGGTCCCTCATGCCAGGCAGATTCCTGCATGTGTACCAGGAGGAACACAGAGCTTTTGAAGTTAGGGATGACGCTCTTGCATCAGCAGTTTTGGTCGCCAGAAGGTAACATGGCAAATGGCACAGGTATTCCCAGAAATCTCCTTGCTTTTTGCCTTCAAGCTTCCACTTCATCAGGATTTGTTTGTTGAGAAGCGGAGGTTGTCTGGAGTAATTTAACCTCTGCTTGTGCTGGTGATAACAGAGGGACACATGTCCCTGGAAGGAAATGCTCAGCTGATAAATTACATGCATTATTTACTAACCGGTCTTTTATTGTTCCCTCACTTTGCAGTCCGGGTCCATTTGTGACATGCAAAATGAGTTCTGTGTTTTGGCTTTGAAACTAGAAAGATGTTTCTCATCAGAAAAAAATCATTGTTCATATTTAGATTAATTGCCTTTCTTAGAAGATATCTCTTCTCTAGATGCAAGTGCTACAGAGATGCCTCATCTAGTTTTAAATGCAGCTGAAGCAGAGTTTGTCCTGACTCCACAGTGTAGATGTAGTTTTCACATGTAAAGCAGAGACTCCAACAAGCTGGGGATATAGAAATTGAATGAGCTTTTTGCTTCAGAAGTGATCGCTTCAAACTGGGATCAAAACATATAGCCAGGGTGGATGGAATGGGGAAACTTACGATTACATGTACTGAAGTTATGGTCAAATAAAAGATGTGTTTTAACATGAAATGACCCTTACTCCTGCTGCATTCTCTGTTGTTTAGGGGAAGGGGAAAATAGCAGGGATAAACATGAATAGTAATTTATTCCAGAAATAGTCCAGTAGTACCAGTGGGGTTATTTTTGGCATAAATTACTGCTCAGCCTAATTCAATGATGTCTTGACTTGGTCAACTAAAACTGAAGAGATAGTTCGGGCAGTGAAATGATATCCAGTGTAAGTGAGAGTGGCAGATCCTGATCATTAGTAAGAGTCTCTGTATTCTGTCTTTCTTTTCAACCAGCAAATCAGCCTTAGGCACTATCCAGTCAGTTAATTATGGAGCTAACTTCAGCAACTTAGGTGGCCTACAGATAAAATAAAACTTTCACTAGCACTCTCTCCTGTAAAGTATGCATTTCTACTGTTTGCTGTTCATAGTCAGGAAAGTCTGAATTTATGTGTAAAAGTTTTACTGAGAAATGCACACGTCCAATTCTGACATAGGAAGGGTGCACACTTGCAGGGTAATACAGAATATGTAGGCCTCCCTTTGTCTCCTGGATAGGGAAATAAATACACCGCCTGTAAACAAGGCTTAGAGCCAAAGTGGGACACCTAAGACAGCCCCTGAGGCACATGAGCCTGAGACTGAGTCTGGAAAAATCCATCTGCCAACCTGCTACCTAAGGGGTCCTGGAGCTACCTCTCTGTGCATGGCATGGGCTGCCACAGGCCTCTCTGTCACCTTATGGTGTTTAGTAAATAGATTTTCCTCCTCTAACTTGGCTGAGGAGCTCCTTAAGTAGGTGTTTTCAGATGCCACCTGATATGGTCTGACAGTATCAGACTTCTCTCAAAATGCAGCTGACGACAGGTGCTTTCTTTTAAGACTGTGGTAATGATGTTCCACCTTTTCTGTGATAGACTAACAGTGGAAGAACATAGGCAGCAAGAGGAGAGCCAGGCTCATGTGTCATTTTCTGATGGGATGCACACTTACTATTCCTTCAGCAATACCTTAACCAAGGACTTCTTACTCCTGCTTGCTCATGTGGAGCAATGAAAAGATACGGATGCAGCTTCTCTTGTAAGTCTATTCATTTGTATGCCTACAAAACGTATACATGTAGTTGTATGGGCTGAAAGAAGTTTATGAAATGGTGTTACAAAGTCTGAAGAGGTTACTGGCATGATGGCTGTATTGTTTATTAATACTTGTTTCTTGTGAAGTAAGGGGTTGTTTTTTTCAGGCTGTGTTGCTTAGAGACAGAACTGGGTTACGCTCTCGGTCGTATTTTCGCAGCCTTTTTTGTATTGCTGTTGCTTGCCTTTCATTCTCTTCCAAGGGCTTTGTTCATAGGTTCCTTGAAGATTTCTCCACACCTGACATTTTTTGCCCATCACCAGCTCATTCATAAGTTACTGCCATGCGGCTGTTCACATCTCTGTAACCCTTGCAATGTGCATTTGCTTGTCCCATCTCTCTAAACACTGCACAGCTCCTGCTGTGTAGGCAATGGGTACCTGTAGCCATAGTTGGCACATTTGAGCAGAAGACCGCATGGGGTGGAGATAAAAGAGAAATGCGAAGGTTGGTGTGCTGTAAGACCACAATGGAAGGCAAAGGCATTCTTAGCTCTGTATCCATTGAGAACGCTCCTGATGAAGAGGTTCATGTGACACTGATTAGGAGCACCCTTTGTTGCACGACATTTTTTCCTTAGCAAATATGTAGGTTTTATAAAGCTCCCACATGCTGAATGATGAGCTGACACCAAACATCAATTAATAATCTAGATATAAAAGGAGAAGGAAACAGAATTTGCCTTTTAGGCTTTGAATAGCAACCCTGCTTTAAACAGCTTGACTGACACCTCTTTAAATTCACCTAGAAGATCTGGGGGCTTTAGTATATTCCCTGTATGGATCCTTTGCAGTCACAGGCAGGTTTTTCACGACCTTGGTGTAAAAGAGGCTTAGGCCCGCTATTTGTATATTACTGAAAGTTCTTTCAAAACTGCTGTGACAAGTAGAACAGCACCATTATAAAGCAAGAATTTTGGGAAATGTGCCTTTGGAACTTTTTAGGAAGGAGAAGGAGAGACCATCTGTTTTGCTTGTCACAATTCTTGTTTGTTTAAGAAGTGAATTGCCAGAAATGTGGAAAGATTGGGTACAACGACAAGTGATAGAGTAATTTTCACACTGGACTTATGGGAAGCATGTGTTGTCCATCTGTGTGATTCTCATTTTATGCAAATTTAGGAAATATAGTCTTATGTCTAATTGTCCAAAAGTAGTTCTGAACATTCGAATGGAGGAAAGATATCATGCCATATCGTCAGTAGGCCTTCCTTTGGCTCCGTAACAAGCCAATGCAGAATGCTGCTTGCTTGAAACTACAAATCATAATAAACATTTATATTTAGAATCCAATAAAATAGTGTTTCAGAGTCTGCAAAATACTTCAGACCCATGCTTGGGTTTTCCTGGAAGCAGAAGACCATGCCAGAATTTTCCTGACCCTCCTAAGCAGGTGTTACCAACCTGCCCAGAGCCACATACTGATGCCTGCTGGTTCACGATGATAGGGGAATACTAAAAGAGCATGCTGTGAGTCTTTGTGCTAAAAAATATACAGATGTGTGTGTTTAAAGCTTATACAAGGAATACCTGAGCTTCTGGGAGGAAGGTTTGATTTAAGGTTTGTTTTGGGGGCGGAAAGTGTTTATTTGCCTTCTTAAAAAAAAACTCCGCAGAGGGTGATGTAGGTTTTACCTGGAGCATATTGCATTTTTCAGAGCTGGTGAAAATGATACTTCCCCTTACCTGCCCTAAGCACTTTCAGTGAATAGCTCCCAAAAGATACAATTTTTTTTTCCTTTTTTTTTTTTTATTTTTCAGTTCATGATTTGTCTATGCACTGCAAATGATTCTGTATTTTTTGACTCAGTATGGCAACTGGAAATTTGACTAAAGATAATTCTTAATTCCACTTTCATTGAAGTGCAAGTATTCCCAATTTAAAATACACTTTTTGAATGTTCAGTCAAGGAATGCATCAGTGCTTAAATTGTTATGGAAAGAAAGACAAAAGAGATCCAAACATAATAAAAATGAGATTCAGCTTAGAATTCTTATTGGAAGTTCCCATTAAACATTTTTCCTTGTTGCTGATTCTTTAAATAGTACAATGCCATAGAGTGCCAAAGATTTAGGTTCATGCAATGTCAGTTACTGAACCCTCTTTAGCCAAACACTATGGTTCTACATTTGGGCTGATTTTCTTGTCTTCTTTCCATTGTTGTTGTTTGGATGATTTCAAGGCAATTCCCATTTGTGAATTCTAAATATATTATTTTTCAAAATAATATATTCAAAAATCTTTGAAAATATTCTCTTTTACAGTTTGGTGTATCGCTTAAGCAGAAAAAAACAATGAAACAAGAAGACACATTTTTTAATAAACAGTAATATAGTGATGGTATTTCATAAAAACTCAAGATGAAATATGAAAACAGCACTGATTCTGACTCCTTGCAACCTGGCTGGCTTTTGGGGGAAGCTCTGTTGGGTTTGTGAGCAGAGTGGAAACCTTGTCCATGTGGGAGGCCCAAGGGTCAGCTCTGACTGACATTGGAAAGACCATCTCTGTATAAACTTGTGAAGTGCTTAGTGTAGCAGGACCCTGGCTGTTGGCTGGGTCAAGAGTACTGCTATATTAAAGCTCAGAAGATTTTAGGTGTATGAAGTTAAGACAAGGTAGGAGAAATAGACTTACTGAAGGGAAGAGAGGGAGCATTGCAACCAAAGAAAATGAGAAATTAAGCAGCCTTCTAGCTTCCTGCAGGTCTCACATGGTGAAGGGACCAAAGGAAGAGAAGTTGGGCCTTGTGTATCCAACAGGACAAGGGAGAGCAGCAGGGAAGAGGTAGAAATCCATATTTCATTGACTGAGGTGGAAATCTGTATTTCATAGAGCAGCCCATTATTCAGAGAGGACTCTGAGAGAGGGAATAAAACATGCTTTCTTTTGTCCAGTGGGATTATTTAATGGGTAGGTTAGCCAGCTTTCAGCTAGGAGAGGCTGGGGAAATATTTCAAGTCTCTTTCAGTGGCAATATCAAGGTGCTCTTTTTGGTGACAGTGAGAATCAAAGATGGAGGAGGAAGAAAGGGAGGAGTTGAGGTGGCAGAAGAAGAGGGATGTTGCTGTGCAACTCAAGATGGTTGAACTCGAGGGTGAGGAACTGTAGCCTTGTGAGACAAAATCTTTTTTCTTTGCATGTTAGAAGCTGAGCCTTGTGGAAGCCTCCTACTGAAATGTGTCTTTTACCTGGAGGAAAGACTGGTCCAGACTTAGTCAGCTCAGGAAACTGGAAGCTCTTTTTCTGTTTCTTTTTCTGTCCCAGAGTACTTGTTAAATGCATCTCTGTGGTGGTATGTGGATAAGTACAGTAAAGATGATAAGATTTTTGAATATGTGCAATTTGAGCTATAAATAGTAAGTTATCTGAATATGGTACAACCAACTGTTTAAAAAATTTAAATGGAACAATCAAGTATATTTTATATGTAGCAAATACATACCAGGCCCAGTAGAAGCAGCTCCATAATTCAGAGGGTTTTTTTCTGCTATCCAAGTATGCAAAATTTATTTTAAAAAGTTACTTAAATGTCATTTTATAGGTTCCAAGTTTAAAGAGAAATTAAGATCTTTAAGCTAAACATGACAGCCACTTTGCAATAAGCAATGACTTACTAATGTCTTTGGATACTGAAACTTGGCATCTGTAGAAGTGAACTGCGGTACTAGTTCCGCTTCCTCCTTCTTTGAATTATATAAGGATGTGTTTAAACTCTAGCTGATTCACTGAAAACCCCGGATTTTCTTTTGATGCTTTCATCATGCATTACCTTATTCATGCAAAACAAACATGGAATTCAGGAGATTTGAATAAACAACTTGTAGCTGTCCATGTTTTCTGCTTGTATGTTTTAATCAAACAATCTTGAGCAAAATGTTGCTATGTTACTGCTTTGTCTTTGTCTGCTTACTTTCAACAAGACTAATTACTCCCAAAGATGCACTGTGCTTATGCCACGCTGCAATATACTGGATAGTTGTGGTCCAAGTGAGTTAGCTGAAGTACCTTTGTGTTGCAAACTGATTTAAGAAAGCAGGAAAGAAGAGGTACACTTCCTATGTTCCACACCCAAAATATTGTGGAATCTGCAACAACTTCAGAAATTCTTGCATGTTGCTGGAGGTGGTTTCAGTTTTCACACCAGAAGTAATTTAATTTCAGCACTTAAAACCCAAAAAGCTCCAACATATTGCTAGCGTGCAAAAATTCCATGTGTGCTAAAAAACAACAGCATATGGTTGGGTGGGGTGTGACCAAAATGAACATAGTTATCACATTGTGAACTTTCTTTTTACAGACTTGATTAAATAAGTGGGGGGGAGCATCTAGGATGAGAACCTGGAATCCTCCTGGAGTCTGCCTTTTCAAATATTGCGTAGTTAACTGAAAGGGTCATCTTGCATAAACTGCAGCTTAAAATAGGAGACTGACACTTCATCCGAACATGAAGAATACAAACAAAAGAAAGGTAGAAAGAAGGCAAGATGTCTCTGGGGTGAACAGTTGGAGGAGAATGGTACAGAGCACAAGCTGGAGGGGAACTCCAGCCCTCCCTGATTGCTGTTAGAAAGTAGGTAGATTGGGATTATTTGCTTTTTATTTATAATCTATCACTTGGGCTTGAATTGGATAGAATGAGTTTTAAGTGGGTCATTTGCTTGGACTGTATGTTTCAGCATGTTTAAACATTGCTGCCAATTCTTCTCAGCATAGTTTAGTGCTGAGGTAATTGTGGGCACAAATAACTTAGTCATCTCTGATGGTGACTGTATACATATATCCAGTCTTTTTTTTGACTCAGAACTTTTTTCTGTTGAGTCCAATGGTGCTTAAGACCTTATCAGATCCTTATATAGGAATATCTAAAAATTAAGCAAACCAAAATCAGGAATACTTTTGGAAACTTAGGCATAGATACTAGACTTATCCTGCTGAATCCCTGGTGGCAAGGTTGAAACCCTTTAAAACAGTAATAACAAAAAGCTTGGGGGACTAATAATATCATGCAGTTGTTTTGTGTGACTATTTGGTTGCGTTTAAAGCCACTCACCCGAGTGTACCTCTGTCGGGTCATTGTTCATGTAGGCTGTCTGCTTAGTTTGCTTTGCTCTTGTCTGCTTTTTCTGTGCTCTTCTGGGTGTAAATATATTTGGAGAAGCAGAATCCTTATTTTCTGGCACATCACTTGCTATTCTACCTGCTGTTCAGCTGTGAATATGACAGTAGCCCAACTTTGCCGGGTAACAGCTCTTTGCAGGCTGTTTTACTGTCAGGTTCTTGGCTATCTGCGTGACCAGCACTGTCGTCCTGTGGGCAGCCAGGGAAGATGTCTTCTACTTATATTCCCAGTCAAACTATGTGATTTCTGCTGCAGAGGCCAAACACCACCACTGGGCTAAGCGAGCTATACCATGCAAAATGTGCCTTTATTTTCTGCACACAAGTCTGTCAGATGGTTAAAAGTGAAAAAACAGTCCTAGTTTGACTTCTTTTTTTGAATAACTGATGATTTCAATGAACTCTGTAGCATTCTCTGGTTTCTAATGATGAATGTTTTCATACTTTGTGTTGTTGCCCTTATCTTCTTAAGTGAATGATCATCCCTGAGCAGCCTTAATGATTAGAGCTTGGTCCGCTTTATGTTCTTGCAAAGCAGGTTTTACAAACTACAAAATAACATTTCACATGAAAGTATATTCTTCCAATTTCAAAGCTAAGAACTGAAAATGGCTTTGGATGTCTTTGCAACTTTGGAAAAACTTTGAATATTGGAGTTTTACCCAGAAAGGCCATTGATCACTTAATTATGCTGGTCAACACAAAGCATCTTTTTCGGAATAAAACTCAGGTTACTGTGTGGAACAATAGGGTCTGTCAACATGTGACAAGGCTTTCATATCTCGAGGGGAGGATCCAGTTGATGCAACAAAGCATCAGTCGGGATGTAGAACTGCAGGAAGTTAACTCATGCATGCTCCAGGGTTGTCCAGATCAGATGAAGAAAGTGCCAAAAGAGGTTACCCTTCATCACCAGCTGAGACATGAGCTATGTATGAAAGACAGGACAGCTTGAAGGGCCCTGAATGGCAATCTCAGGAGATGTGTCCCTCAAGAGATAGAGACATGCTTCATGTCCTTGTACAGTCACTTGAGCAACTTGACGTGAAAATACTAAATAAAACATACAGAAACCCCAAGAGGGCATTTCACCAAGCAGCCCAAATGGGAACTACCCAGCCTTTTAGCAGGTGTAGGGCCCTGCCTGAAAGTGGCATCATAGATGTCTCCTGAGCCTTCCCAGTGAGCCAGTAATGGATCTGCAGCTTGCCAGATAGTCTGTCATAGGTTGTCAGCCACGGCTGGGAGGAGGGACGGCAGCGTCTTTTGTTCCCATGTCAAGCATGCAGAGAAGGGACTCCTAAGTAGATAATTCAAGGGGAAACAGCTGCTGAGTTCTCAATTCTCCATGACTCTCTAATTTTGCCTTCTTCACTTAATGTATTTGCTTGCTGCTGGCTGAATACTGCCTGCTGACAGTCAGACAAATAGAAAAATGCTGCAAACTTCATTGAAAACCACTGTGAAGTGTGGCTATTTTGATGCTTATGGAAGAACAATTTGAAAGGCTTTCCTGAATGTGTGGGGTCACGGATGGATAATTTTAAACTCCTATAAAAGGGCACACTAACATGATTGCCTTAGTCCTGATCTTTTAAGTCAAATTAGGTATTACAAACTCTTCTGATTTTGTGATTGTGAAGGGATTTTTTTTTCCTTTTATAAAGCCCCAGCGCCTGATATCACTTGAATATATAAGAATAAAACGCTTCACTTAAAAGTAAATAAATATTTGAATTGTGGCTTGAAAATGTAAATTCAAAAGGCATAAAAAGCCAGAGAGTTGATAAACAACCCTCCCCACCCAATTAATGTTGCATTACTTTTAGGCTAATACTAGGTGCCTTACGTCATAGATTCTGGAAATTTTGGTTGACTGTACTTTGGCTGCTGTATCACTTAGCATACTGCAAAAATGTTCATGAACTCCAGTAAGGAAAACTTATCTTGGACAGTTTGTTTCTATGAGAAACTAACTGGCATAGCCAGAGCTATATAAACATATCATTACAACCTTGCAGATAAACCCTCTGTTACCCTTGCCTGCACCAACACTGCCATCTGAAGCATCTTGTGCATGGGTTCTGGGCCATATTGATTTGTAATTATTTGTAATTGTTCTGAGTCTGGTTAGCTCTGGCGCTAGGGCGTTTCTGGGACTGCTAACTAATCACATTATCTAGAAGCTGAATATGGTACGGGGCTGTTTTGCCCTCCTCCCATGCTGCCTAGTTTCTAGGGATGTTTGTGTCGATGTTTTCAGGGAGATGAAGGTAGATTTGGGTGCCTTCCTTTTAATTTTTGTGGCTTTACCTACGTGTCTTGTTCGCTGCCTGATTTTTGGGGTGCCATTGCACGGGTTTCCCTCCCAGCAGTAGCTGCGGGGGCGTGGGGAGCCGGGGCGCGCGGGGAGGGGGAGGGAAGCGGCGGGGACCGCCTGGCTGGGCCGGGCCTGGCTGGGCCGGGCCTGGCTGGGCGGCTGTGGCGGTGCCGATGCGTGCCGGTGGGTGCCGATCGTGGCGGTGGGTGCCCATCGTGGCTGTGGGTGGCGGTCCGCGCACCGGTCACTAGATGGCACCATACGACCGGGCTGGGAGCGGGACGGCGGGGGGGGGGGACGGCGAGCGCAGGCAGCCCCTGCTCGGTAGCGCGGCGGCCAGCCCAGCACGGCCACGGCAGCTGCTCTGGACTCCTTTAGCCAGGTTATTTGCGTGGGATTCAGAGGATATAAGGTTGAAAGCGAAAGTGCGTGTTCATATTGTCAAAATGTTTCCTTGTTTGCTCCTAGACTACTGACAGTCTGCATGACGGGAGCTTCTCTGTTCCAGCGTTTTAGTCTGGATCAGGAGAGATATTATGACCTTAGCGTGTTTTGGTTCACACCACAGGGTGGTCTCAGAGCACACGAACTGGTTTTCTTTAGGACGAGATGAAGAAACCCTTATGGAAGAAGCACTGAAGACACACTAGCACACCAAACACACATTATCTGCCACAACTGTTAAGGCATTCGGACCCTGGGGGAAGATAAAAGACTAGACTGAAGAACCCCCCACCCAAAGTCTCAGCGTGGATGCTGTCGGCTCCAACTGTTTCACTGTATGGATCCACTCCTATCAGGCTGTGATATGTGCTAATTTAAACATAATGTACTGTCAGCTGAGAAAGAGGGTGACCTGTAGGGGAAACTGGATGCCTCCCACTCGGATACCTGCATTTGTCTCAAGTAGGTGCTGTGGATAAACCCGGGAGTGATGAAAGAGTTCTGGTTTCCATACACACATAAACAGTGTGGGCATCTTGTTGACTGTATTTTGCACTTCTGGCTGTTCAGAGAAGAGGTTCATGAAATATTTTTTTTTCTTTGTTGTTTCATTTGTATGGCATGGTCTCAGATGGCATGGTCTCAGACTTTCTGCAGACCCAGGCAGGTGTTTCTGCATGAGTTATGCTGAGTTATGCCAGTTCTGAAGGCTGTTTCCACTGCAGTCTTAGGCTTGTCACCATTCTTTTTTTAAATCCTAAGCAAAGACTGTGGAGAGCCATTGAGAAATTAGTTTGCACCCTCCTTACTTTGAAAAACAACCTCAAAGTACAGAGATCTTGACAATGGTGGTGCTTTCGTTCTACAAGCTGACATCACTTACTAACTGATATTTTTTGTTATAGTAAACCCTCAAATACGATAGTGCTAGCAATGAAATTTTTAGTTGCTGGGTAGAAGAGGGTTAATAATCCTGTATTTATGTAAAGGTTATGTTTTCTATATGCATGGAAAATTTGTACTCAGTGGTGCGTAGAGATGGGTGGTAAATGCTACAAAGCATCCAACGACTTGGTGAGTGGGCATCCAGCACCTCCTTTCTAGAACATATCCCAGGATTGCTGCTAAATACATTCGAAGTAAGTTGCAAAGTCCAAAGTCCTGGAAGGAGGAACTACCAAATTTGGGTTTCCTGTATTACTTTAGCTCCTGCTGTCTGAGCTGTCTGCTGCAGTCATGGGTGGGAAAAGGATTTCATGTGCTATTTCCGTGACTGTGCTGCCATGCCACAAGGAGAATGCAATGAGGCTTCCCAGACAACTGTAATTCTGGCATACTCAAACTCCTTCAAGTGCCTGATCTTTTGCTGTGGCTCTCAATCTTTCAACTGAGGGGCTTTGGCTGAAATGTCGTTCTGTTTTTAAGGAAAAAATTGTAATAAGCACTTAAAAAAAATCAGCAGGATTTCAGCAGGACTACTAGTGTGCTGAAAATTAAGTATTTTCATAAAACATTGTTCAAAGTAACCATACTTTTTATGCTCTGAGTGATTTCTTTATTTGAAATTATATTGAATGAAATTTTATTAAATGATATTTTTATTGAAATATTACTCAGCTTTCCTAGCTAGGTATTTTGAAGGACCACAGTAAACCCAGAAAGGAACCCTGTGTCCAAAATCATGCTTAAATAGTTAAGCTGTTCTCTGTGCTCCTTTACTGAATTGGGTATCTTAATTGGGTGGCTTTGAATTGCTAGAAAATAAGTAAAAAATACTGTCATTTTTCTAACTGCTTTGTTTTTAGTGAATATAAATTGCAAATGAATACTTAGCCTCTGAACCTAATTTCTAATAGTCAAGAATATGCTACAAAGAGATTGTTTTAAAAAAGTTTCTTGTGTTTTATTCTTCAAGATGGATTGAAGGAAATACATTGAAGGCAAGTTGTGCCAGCACTGCTTAACCTGCTAGTATCTTGGAGATTATTTCTGCTGGCTTTGTAGGCCTTTTCAGTGTGATCCTTGAAAATGCTAATTAATTTCAGGATTGCTGTGTGTGTGATATGCTTTGACATACACAGCAAATTAATAATAATATAATAATCTTTCTAAAAGAATTTTGAGAGCAATTTATAGTTCATGCCAGATGTCAGTTGACTGAGTAATTTAACACACTTGTGTAACTGAAACGTAATAGCTTTTGCTAGCTTGCCATATTTCTTATGGATATGAATGACAAAATTTATGGGTTTTAGCTATGCGCATAATCCAAAAAATTCACTGCCTGTTGCAGGGAATAAGCAGTATCACAAGTGAATGTGTTTTAATCATCTGAAACATACAGCTCAAATACTATTTTATTTGTTTAAATCAGGAAAAGACATAATTCCTCTAAAGGAAGTGCTGTGAATGCAAGACCAAGAAAATTGTTTTTGTCCTATCAGTAGCTGCAGAGACTACATCTCCATGAAAGTCGTTAAAGCAGCAAAGACAGCATTGTCAGCTTAGAAATTGCATTAGAAGATCTGCTAAGCCTCTGGCCCTGGAATCAAGAGTGTTTCTTCCTGTGTTTGTGCCCACTGTAATGGCCCTGAATCTTGCAGTTTTTAGACCTGGATGTAACCCTGGGAATGGGGGTTAGGGAAACCGGGGATCCACCTAGCCAGACTTGAACTGCCTAGAAACCATTCAACCTGAGCTGGACCTCCTCTAGAGTGGACAGAGAGACACAGGCACCTCTGGGAGAAGGCTCATCCCCAAGAGGTAGGTAGGTGGATGAATTGCTCCTTGTAGAGAACCAAGTCTAAGTAAGGTGAATATCTCTGTCCTTTCATGCAAATAATGGTAAACTACAGAACTGAGTGCAGGGTGTTCCCTTTACCTCTCAGGAAAATGACGGTTTCACAATCATCCTGCAAGTTATGACACTGAGCATTTTTAATTTGTTCTGATTTTACATGAATTGCCATACTTAGGTGTTTTTGTTTCACCCTTTAAAGCAAAGCATCTCCCTCAGCTCTAAGTTCCTTGTAAAATGTCTTAGAAGCTCATGTCCGTAGTACTCTCTGCAATGTGATGGTTTGTCCTAGAGTATCGGTCCATGAAAATCTTCCTGGCTCTCCACTCTGCTGCCAACTCCAACTCCTTCACCCTTCTTTTTCTCTCTGGGAAAGGATAAACCATGCAAGGTGTCAGTAAGGTTAACAAATGTGGGGCTTGTCAAACTAAATTAAATGGAGTAACCACTCTGGAGTGTAAGGAAAGGAGTTACAAGTTCAGTTCCTGCCTGGTTGTCATTGGTTTCCTTCAGCTGAGATGCTGTAATCCCAGCTCCTATAGAAACTGAAGTGTGCTGGATTGAATCCTGGGTTTATTTTCTTTTTCTGTTTGTTTTCGGGTTTTTTTTTTGTTTTGGTTTGTTTTGGTTTGGTTTTGGTTTTTTTATGTGTGTTTATGCTTCCCTTTTAGTCTTAAAAACAGTAACTAGCATATCCTGAGAATATTACACCCTGGAATTTCCCATGCAAGCAGTTAGATGCCCAAGTACATCTTTGAATCAGAAGTCAACAGGTAGAAGCCAGTGGAATTGAGGAGAGGAGGACTGGAAGTGAATTGGTTTAATCAAGAAGGGATGAGAAGTCGGTGAGCGGTAGGAGACCACATTATCTGCTCCACTCACTCTCCTGCACTTAAATCCCACTGATCTAGAAGAGCTGTTACTCAGACATGCAAGCAAGAGGGCACATACCATCTGTGACGTCTCTGAGAAACCTTACAAGGATTATGAATGTGCTGGGTTATGATTGCTATATGCTTACCATGATTTTCTTCAGCTCCTCACAACTTTTGCATGTATCTGTTTTTCATCTGAGGTTAGTAGTCAAGAGGCCCTTAACTGTAGCCCACACACACAGTGCCTAGCAGGGAGGGACCTTGGCCTTGAGGACCTTCCACAGCTGAGGTATAAAAGAACAGTTACAGTGTGTGCTCAGGCTCTTAATTAATCATTTTCTACTTTTTCATAAGAAACATTTGACATCATTATCCTATTAGCTCATGCTATGATAAACTACAGGACTTTCAGAGGGTTGGCTAGAAAGCAGTGTTTCTCATCAGTAGCCAGCGATCACAGTCTACACATGCTGTATAAGCTGACCGCAAAAAAGACCTAGGCATGCATTCCCATGCACAAAACCAAGAGCTTAATATGGGGAAACGAAAGGCAATCTTGCAAGTGCTGCTCAAATTTTATTGGCTCATACATGAAACTGATCTCAGCACCATAGCATGAGGCAGTCTGTCTTTTTCTCCTCAAAAGCTATGCGCCAGAGAATGCAAGTAGGCCTGGTGCATAAGCACTGTAAATCTGTAGTGCCTATAAACCTAAATGTTCTCACCATACCTGATGGACAGATTTTAGTGTTTTTCGATAAGATTATCTAGACATTGTTGATACAAGGGATAGCTAAAGCTCTGGCTCTGATGTCTTTGTCTGAGGAGGTTTGCCAGCACCACAGTAGAGCTGAACAACATCTCTGAGGCAAGAACTTTCGTTGATCTTGATTTCAGATCTTAAATCCAGCTCAGAGGCACCTCTCATGAAGGTGAGAGAGGAATACTGTTTTTTCCTGTCTGTCTGAGACCAAAAAAAGTAGGGAGCAGACCCACAGTCTACAGGCAGGGCTTTCGTTAGCTTATGTTGCTCCGGACAGCCTTTATTGTGTTTATATCTTCCTGCAGATTTGCCTGAAGTCAGTAGAGATGCCTACAAGTACATCAATGCAAACTTTCTTCTGCATAACAAAGACAATTTAAAAACAGTCTTCATTCTTTATAACAATATCTGTGTTTGCTTAAATTATAGTGTTGCAGGATTCTTGTTAGACGTGACATGATTGATAGTTTTGGTAACAGGCTTGAAAATCTGTCCCATGTAAGTCATGCCTTCTGCATTATTCTGTCTGGAACTGTGTGCTGTGGTTCTAAGAAGCTATTTGCTTATTTATTGTAACAGCCCATTTAATGGAACTTTAATGAAGAGCAGTCCTTATGGCAATTTTAGGTTTCATGCATGTAGGAGTAATATTGGATCAACGTCATCTTTAACATTTTTAGCTTGGGATTTTTATTGGTGTGTTAATAGAAGGGCTGTGTTTCCAGTCTACTTCTGTGGCAGTGCCACAAACTAAATGCAGTTTCTCAAGAGACAAGGGCTTCCCAAATGCTGTCCTCATAGTGGGAGAGGCTACATGAGTAGCTGCAATATCAGACTAACCATGGCTTGCAACGGCATGTTTCTTTTTTCACTTTTAAGAGGAGAGAGGCTGTGTTGGGTTTGAGGAAACTGTAGTAGTAAGACTTGGCAGGAGTAAGGTACCCTCTGGGGTGCATGTATGTGTGTGTGGTGGCTCACCCCCCCGCTCCAATATCATATGAGAAGTGTAATTTTTTCCTTTGATATGAACCAAGCATGATTTTGGAAACCTTAGCACACTTTTTTTCAAGAACTTCCTTTCTGGCCAGCCCCACTTTATTATGCTAGCATATTTATACCAAATGGGGAATTCTGAAGTTGACTAGGGATGTCCCTAAGATCACCATTGCCATTATAAATCTAAAAATCTAAAAAGAGGATAAATCCTTTTTGTCTGGCAAGTAGAGCTGGTTAGATTTACATATCAAATGCATTTAGATCTTTTTTTCTTCTGAGCACTTCTGAACTAAGCCTGTTCTTCAGGGCATTTGTTAAATTATGCCACTTAGGAGCTTACAGATAGTTCCTGGGCCATTGTAAAGTGTGGCCAGTTATCAAGCCTTAATATAAAGTCCCATGTGCATTTTCTCAGTGACAGTGTTGCTTTTTCACCATCCCCTTGCACTGTTCCCTGTTGCTTATTCCTTCCTTGTGCTTTTGTCCTTGTCCTTGTGCAAGTACAACTTGTGGTGGTAGTATTTGCTGAACCGCAGGAGGAAAATGCCTGGGTTTCATAAGAGCCCTGGAAGTTATGAGTGGGTCCTCAAGCAGGAGATTCCCATTGCAACTCCAGAGCTGAGACAGCAGTGGGAGGGAGGGAGTGCATGGCTGGGACCATTGATGGAGAAAGTGGAAATGCCCTCACCCTGCTACTCTCAGGAAGAGAATAATATCTAGCATTGTGCTGGAGCACACCTGGGATCATTGGGGTGGGGATCAGGCTGCGAGCCTGGTGGTGATGGTTGTCCTCCTGTGCTGCACTGGCCGTGGACTGGACTGTTTCCACAGCCCCTCCACTGTACCACTGCTGAAGTGCTTGGTCACAGAATTTATCCCATTCTTGAATTTGACACACATGTTTTTTGCAGAAAAGAAGGATAAGTGGTGGAGAGTGTTTTAGGAACACCTCTGTTTACACTCAGGGAGCCTTGTCTGTCTGAGCCTTGAGAGAAGGGAGGACATTTTGCATGGGCAAACACCAGTTTATACCTCATACACACACACAAACAGACAGACGTGTGCGTGCTCATGTGCACATATCAGTTGTGATCAGTTCCAGGAACTATTCACCATGCAATCAATGGTTACAAAACCGCAGCGGCAAACTGGAAGCTGAGTTGTATGTTGCTATGGATATAATGGTTTGCCTAGAAGAGTAGGTCAAGTTTTCCAAAGTAATTATTGATGTAGGGTGCTCAGAGGACGACTCTTTCATTGTGAACCTGATTTTCTGAAGTGGTGTGCTTCTGAAAATGAGGCTCTTCAAAGCCATCTTAAGCCTTGACTATCGAAAGCGTGGAGCCAGCTTTCCATATCCTACTATTTGTTGTCTTAGTGGTAAAAATGGAGAAACATGTGAAAGAATATGACAGCAGCACTAACTTGTGAAGACATATTAAATGGAATTGTTTATTAAGGAGTGTTTATTAATACTACTTTAAATTGTTAGGCTGATTCGAGAACTCACTTACCTTTAAGAATGTACTTAACTGTGTGTTTAAGTGCTTTCCTGAACAGAGATGTTTTTCTGAACTGATTCAGTAACAAAGACACTGGATTAGAACTAAAGGTAAACACCATGGATGTCTTCAGACTTTAGCAAGTTAAACACACTGGAAGCACTTTTAGTTAGATGGAAGGAACAATAAAAGAAAACATAGAATGGAGCATTTTGGAACGTTTTTTTCCTCTTCTTTTATAAATCCAGTATTTTAAAGGTTATCTAGACCCCTTTGTTTTAGTAGATGTGTTATAAATATATGTGGGTATATACATACACACACACACATACGTGTACATATATGTGTACACTATGTGCGTATAATGTCCAAGTGTAACACATGGGAATAAATAAGCATGTAGCCTGCAGACATGATGCTGTAGCCTGAAGAGGTGGGAGCTGACAGGAAAATTTGGCTATGTAATAGTACTTCCCAAAAGCGTGCTTGACCAAGTTTTCCAGGTCTACCATTTCTGATCCACTTTCAGCCACACTAGTAATAAAAAAGGGAAAAATCACAGGCTACCCAATTTATCCCAGTGCTAAAGTGGACTGTGTAGTGATAAGCATTAAATACAAATTTAATTTACATAGACTGCAGCTAAATTGGGAGAGTTCTTCACACTGAATATCCAGATTTTCTCATTATGCACATCCCAGTCCCCAGAGCCCTCCTTAGAAGTTTGTTAGCAGCTCTGATCCCTACAGAGCTCTTAAGCTCCATCTCTGCCCATACAGAATTTAGCAAATGTGTGGCTTTGGATAATTGCCCATACATTAGACTGTCCTGATTAAGCAGTCCTTACTGTCCCTACTTTGCTATAAACAGTTGCATCATAGAAGTAGTAGACAGCAGCAGAGAGAATCACATGAATTAGATCCTGAAAATGTAATGTTTGTAATATTGCTCCTCTGCTCTGCCAGTGCTTGACGCGCAAAAATACTTGGTCTGGTTTCTTCTTCATCACTTCCAATGAGAAAACTTCTGTAATAACTGGTACTGCAGTGGTCACACCTTTCTTACACCAGGAACTGAGAAACTTTAGCTGGAACTTAAATAAGCCGTACCAGTACTTCCCAAACCCCCGCACTGGCGACACAACCTGCTGAAGGGTTGTGCGATATATATATACACATGCTTATCCGCTCTTGCCAGGGCAGGCAGATCTCAAGAGCTTTAGATAGGAAATCACTGAAGCCTAGACTGAGTACCAGTACTGAAATGTGGGCTTACCAGCAAGCTACTATCCCTGGAGTTCTCCATGGTGAGAACCAGCCATTAGATGGAATATTATAAATATTGTTGAATTTAGATGCCAGTTGTCGACAAGTGCTGTGTCTGAGGCTGCTGGCGTGGTTCTGCAGGCCTCCTGTGCCATGCTGTCTTCTCAAGCCCTCCCAGGAGCTGTCTGGAGGAAGGGTAGTCAAGCTTATTGCATTGTAATTGGAAGAAGACAAAGAAGAGTGGGTAAATAAACTTCTCAAAATTACTTTTTCTTGTTTCAGTAGCTGGGCACCCCTGAGGTGGTATATTGAAATAATAAATAAGGATCCTGTCCACAAATCTGTGATCTCTTTTGAGATGCAGATTTTTCCCATAAGCGATGATGTTTTCCAAACACCTTTTATATAATTCATAGTCAGAAGCCAGAATATAGAAGACTTTTAAGTAAAGAGTGTCAAGTCACTTTCCCTTATTCATCTTGGTAATATTCTTAAGTTCTTGTGCTTTTTTCAGGGTTTTATTTTTCTGAAGCTGCTTGTTTGGGAGAGTTCAGACAGTTTTTGGCCCTGTTAAGAATACCTGTCTCATTAGATTTTCTCTCACTGTTAGGCAAACTGAAAAAGTAGGAAAATCAGTTCTGCTAAATCAGCTCTTCAGAACCTTTCCACCTCACCTTAGTTTTTTTCTCCAGAACTTTCAGAAAACATGATCCATTAGTGTGATGTCTGCTAATCCTTCCCTAGCATTGCAATCACTTTCTAAATGTGTCAGTTCTCAGTAGAGATAAGAGGGCATGGCAAATCTGCATGCAACTTAGGCATTTCAGCTCCAATCCACCTCACCTAGGGGTAGAAGGTTCATTTCACCCAAATTTACTCCTGACGCCAAACAATGCTGATAGTAAAAACCCCACCTTGTTGTTCTCAGCCAGAAGAGCTAGTAGGACAGTTTCTAAAATTAAGGAAAATGTAGGAATTGGCTGCTCTAGGATGCAAACTCTGAAACACAACAGGGAAAGGCAGAATTTTGGATGGGGAATATATACAGTGCTGTTGTGCATTATATTGATTTGTGTTCCATTAATTAATGTGTGTATATGTAACACAATAATTGAATGTTTCTGTATAACTGTAGCAGATTCAAAGCCAACTTTCTACTGCACATTCTGTAGGAACTTTTCAGAAGAATTTCAAAAAATCAGCCATCTTTCTCTTTCATTCATACGGCTGTTCTGATTTATCTCTGACATTTGTCATTGCTTCACAAGAGTCATTGTTGCCTTTTCCTGCCTGGATTCAGCTACTGCTCTCCTTCTTTATTGGTCTTTCTAAATTCCAGGTCTGGATGTACATAAGCAGAAGGAAGGATTTGTCTTCCCGTTCCTTAGCAGCCTCTCGTAACCCCTCCTTCAGGGCAGGCTTTGGGCTGAAATTGCAGTCCCAGCGCTCAAGGTTTATCCCCACTCATCATCTCCTCTGCCCTCCATCCCATTTTATGTGGCTCAAGGAAGAAATACGCTGTGGTCGGGAATCCAACAGACACAGCTTCCTCTGACATGCTCAGCAGATGTTTCAGTTTTCAGCAGAAAAAGTCTCTTTGAAGACATTCCTTATTCACTTGAGATCTGTTTGCAGTTCTTGATTGCTGGACAGAATTGTTCTTACTTTCTGAGAGGATGAGTGCTTAAATAAATTGAACAAAAACATGTGCGTGCAAAGACATAAAAACCTAATGATTTTTCTGTTTGCCCACGAAATGTTCATGTTTGCTGGAAAGAACCTTGCTTGCACAAATGTCTTAAGCTGAACGTAAAAGGATGAGCACACACAACTGAAGAAAATGCATTATAAAGAAAAAAAAAATTGTACTAAATTTTCACTGTTCTGTTGCTCTTTGAACTATTGGTCTCCTTTCTCTGCTTCTCCATATTGCGTTATAAACTTCTGAAGCTGCAGAATTATTTCTCTTCACTTAACTTTGTATGGAATTTCAGTCCTCATTTCTATTCAGCACCAGTTACAATCTTCCTAATAAATACTCAGCTTCTGTATTCTCCTAATATTCCAGGCAATTTTGCAGTTTCCATGCAGATGAGCTTGCATAGTCTTTCACTTTTGCTCCTTCACATCCACACATGAACCATAGAATAGCCTTCATCTTGCAGGCTCATGTTATATCTGGAAAAGCAGCAGTGTTTGTAGTTTAAGATGCTAAAAACAGTCAGGCGTTTTCAGTTCTAACCTCTTGTTTTCCTGTATCTGGGATTTCCTCAGACCTTTACATCCTTAGGTGACTTTTCTCCAATGCTTGCTTTGCCTCCGAAATTGAGGGAAAATAAAAACATTTTTATTATAAGAAGGTTATGTATTGCTGCAGCTTGTAACATGATGTAACATGCCTTTATGAATGGCTAATTGTTTGAAAATGGATTAATGTTAATATAGTTGATAGCTGGGGTGTATTTATTTATCCATATTTTTTAATCTATATATGTCTGTGTGCAAATCACCATGCAGACAAAAACAGCATAACTGAGCTCCAATGTGCATTTAATCATAAACATCCAGGAACTGCGGTTCTTTTCGATTGTCTGCAACTAGTAGAACATAAACCTTGCTAAATATTCTTCTGTCAGTCCACAAAATCTATAAAAAATTATCTTTGCATTTTCCTTATCTCTTTGCTTAAAATCAGAAAAAATAATAGAGAAAAGCTTTTGAATCCCCTGATTTAGAGAATTTATTTCCAGCAATGTTAACAAAACCATAACATACCCTGATTTTCTGTTTCTGTAAGCTTACAGTATTATTGACATACTGAAGTCTATCTTATTATGCAAGTTTTGCATAATAACTGACTGAAGGAACACTTCAAAGAAGAACAGAGGGTTGTTTGTATAGCAGTGCATTTAGGATTTTTTAATAAACTTTTGAAGAAAAATAATGCTGATTCATTGAAACCAAACAGTGAAATAGTACGTTGTGATAAATTACCCAACTCAAAAATACCTTGAATGAATGGATTAAAATACCTTGTTGCGAACATTTTGTTTTATTTGAAAATATTTCTTTTTCCTTCCCCTTCTCTTTCTCCCTGTTTCTTTTCAATTCTCCCTGTTTCTCTCTGTCTCTTCCTCTCCTCCTCTTCTCTCTTGTTCTTGCTCTCTTGCTCTTTTTCTTTCTCTTTCTCTCTCTCAGTACCTCTTTCAAAGCAACCTTTTATTTTACAATTGCCATAGATTTAGAGCTCATAAATACATGTGAAATATTTTGCTTGATCCAGGCTGAGATCTGTTCTACTTTTTTCCTCCATTTTTTTGAGATTTCAACATATTAGAAAAAAGGATCAGAATAATCTTCCTAGTAAATTAATTCAATTACTCACTCTTAAAACCAGTTATTTTTTCCCCTCCATCAGCTTATGAGAAGGCTGTTTATGAATTTACTTTCCTTTATGCTTAGATTAGGGTTTTGATTTTTTTTTTTTCAAGATAACGTTAGTGCTAGCATCCTGTAGTACAATTACTTCTTTGCCTATCCCAGTGTTGTATCTTCTTGGGTATTTGCCAAAAGCCATCATATCTCCCCTCTGACTTCATTTTGCTGAGCTGACAAATCAAGTTCTTCCGATCACCTCGCGGACCGGAGGTTCTTCATCCTCTTTGCTGTCTTGGCAGCCCTTTGCCTGACCATGACTGATCAGACTGTACATAATATTCCCAATGAAGGCTTGCCTACACCTAGGGTTATGGCATGAAATAATTTCCTTTAATAGCATCCCACTGGCCTTGTTTTTCTGGATGTATATCACACACCTGGCACACAGATATTATGCAACCAAACGATACCGCAAGTCTTTTTCCTCCCACTGCCTCCAGCCATTTGTAGTCCTAACTTATAACATGAAACAGTTTCATTAATTCCAGAGTGTGATCTTCCATATGCTTACGTGACATTTAATTCTGTTTCTATTATTCCCAGTCCTTAAAGTCATTCTATTCTTTCTTAGATAATATTCCAGAAGTCCTACATTTTTCATAGATCAGGAGAAGTTTTTCTGGGCCATCTCTGCTATTATTATATGCTGCTTCTCTTAATGCAGAATTAATGCTCTATTTTGTGCGTATATAGAATTAGGAAGCCCCTGGATGCATTTAATTGACTGCACTAAAAACATAGTGTGAACACTGGCTTTGGTCATACTCGTTACTTGTGTGAGTAATTTGACACATATGAACCGTCAGCTCAAGTAGATTCAACAATCCCAAAGTGTCTTCCCTATCCTGGCAGTCAGGGGGGCTCTGAGCACATGGGAGCTCTTATCCCTGTACGGAGCTGCGGGGCTGAGCACAGCTGGGGGCTGCAGTATGTGCTGCAGTGCCATCTTAAATCAAGGCTTCATGTAGGGAAAGATGGAATTCCTTTCCAAAGCTGTATTGCATCCTACATACTTCAAATCTTCATCCTGTTTGTTTAAACCTTGCTCTTGGTCTTGAGAGTGCAACATCTTGCTAAAAAGTCAAGCTTACTAAATTCAGGCTTGTGAACATATAAGAACAGAAGATCTATCTGAACAGGCGCATACATTGTTTCAACCATGATAAATTAACACTTCCTTCTTACCTGACAGGTTAAAAAGTCAGGATTTCCAAGTATTTCTTAAACACTTGTGACCTGAAACCCATACTGTTTTCATTGGTTTGACTAAGGCAGGGAATCTGACACTTTAATTACTTGAAATTAAGCAAAAGAAATGCAAAGAAGCAAACCCCTCTGATTTTTCTGTTTTCTTTTGGGGTTTTGTCACGTTTTTCAAGGAAATGATTTATCCTGATTGGCCTTTAGAGTCCTGTACAGAAGAGAGATGAGGAACTGTAAATCTTTAAAATAGGTCAGCATCTCACTAATTATTGCTTTAATTAGTGACAACCACATCATTTTTTTTTATTTTGTTCAATTTAATAGGAGTCAGAGATATCCCAATTTTGTTAATTTGAAAGAAGTTGTGCCCTTGATTTTTAATGGACTTCACCCAGTCTGTCAGATAACCTGGAAGCTTATATGATAAAAAATTTAAATGCTGGACCTTTAGTTTTCCTGCCACATCTGCTCTTTTAATTTTGTCCATAAATATTAGTAGAATAAACATATATGGTCTAAAGAAAGAACAAATAGCAAAAAGTTCTTAATTAGGTTTGAAAAGCAACAGTGTGAAGGTAAGAGCTTTTTGCAGTGACCTGTATGCTCACTGAAAAATGTTCTCTCAACTGATTGCCTCATACTCTGGTTGTGTAACCATAAATCTTTAAATGCTCAAAAAATACTTTAAATACTTCTAATAGATCTAGTTAGTGAGATCTGAAATGTGTGTGGAGGAAGTTTTAGGTTCAGAAAAGACTAAAAGGTTCTTTTATGCAGGCTATACAAAACGACATATCACAGTGGTGTGTCATAACCCTCTGAAGTAGGGAAGACCTACGTATGTCAGGTTTTTCCATGTTCCAAGCACTATAAAAATGCCTTCAAAGATTCCTGTAATTCTCTGCTAGAACTGCTAAGAAATTATTACTGTGGACTTGCTTACTAACTCCTTTACCAGCTGTTCATTAAGATCAGTTTAAATGTACACTAGTTAGTTGCTGTGAACAGAATATTTCACCTTGTATTTTCTTGTATGCAACACTTACACAAAAATTATTTGTGACAGTTAACAGCCTTAGAGTAGATTTGAAGTAATTTTCCATGAGTGTTAAGTGTGCATGTAAGTTAATGTTATTTAACGTGCAACCTGCACTGTCACTGCCTAATAAGCAGAATTACTTTAATACAGCAAATTATAAACCAGCCTTACATGAAGTTGGTAGTTTCCTGGTGCTTATCAAATTGTCCTTAAGTTACATATTCAAATATTTTGTAGTAACAGTATATTTCAGATTTTGTATTTCTTCCCTGTTTTCTGACTGTGGGACTTCTCTAGTCAGATTTTTTTTAAGACTACTTCACACACACAAATATTTAATATTAAGAAGTGCTGTACTCTTAATACCCACCCAGCAGTACTTGATAAAGAGAGAATTAATTCATGTTAGACTGAAAATTACTGTCTCTATTATCTCAGTCCTTAGTTATTGCTGTAATTTATCAGTATCAGCGGAGCTAAGTAATACAAAAGAAATACATGGTAGTTTGTGCAGAGTGTGAAAATGAATCTCATGCCATACCTTGCTGGCTGGCTCATCCACTCCTGCACCGTGGCAGTCACAGTCGTGCACCAGGCCTTGAAGCGCCGGACGCCGTGCTTCTCCTCTGCGTCTCTCAGTGGAGGCATCGGGGAATATCCTGCTTCTGGGGCAGGCTCTGCAGGGTAGAGGCAGTGGGAGAGTGCTCATTCTGCTGGAGGGCTTGCTTTGCTTATTGCCTGACTTACCTGTGCTCTACATCTTTCTTAGCCACTGCCCTGAATACAGGAGGCCAGATGAAACAAAATGAAACACTGTCATTTAACCAGCCTGATTCATAAGCTAAATTAAAGGCATCATTTAAACTTCTGGAAAAGGACTGGCCTATCTCTATAACTGAGCAATATCTTGACTTTGCCTCTTGCTATTGTAGGACAGTTTGTCCCTGAGTAAAACTGATGCCCCAGACTGCCTCAACAGCTGTAGTAAGCAGGTACTAGCCCATTTCCCTTCATACTTTCGTGTCACAGCTGATATTCTACAGCACTGAATTTACATGAGAGAGCGAGCCTCGATTTCCATCGGGCAGGCATGAAAAGATAACTTTTCACACTCCACATGGCAAAACATTGAGAAAGACATGCATTTGATGTTTTAAAGCTAGTTTTTCATTCAGAATGTTGCTTCTAAGTTGTTCATACTTCAAGTTCCTCGACTTCTGCCGCAGAGGCGCAGAGGGAGCACAGGGCTGCGCTGGGACTGTGCTGCGGCGGGTTTGCACTGTGCCGGGTTTGCACTGCGCCAGGATTGCGCTGCGCCGGGTTTGCGCTGCGCCGGGATTGCGCTGCACCAGAATTGCACTGCGCCGGGATTGCGCTGCCCTGGGTTTGCGCTGCGCCGGGTTTGCGCTGCGCCGGGTTTGCGCTGCGGCGTGCCAGGCGCGGCCGCCAGGGGGAGCCCCCGCAGCCCACCCAGCCCCGCCTGGGTCAGGCTCTGCCCCCGCAGCTCCGGGCAGGCGTCGCTTCAGGAAGGAAAAAGAAGAACAAATAATTAGGAAAAAAAGGGGGTTGGGGGGGTGCCTTACGGCTTCTAAGTGCAGAGGGGGCTGGCAGGCAGCGCTCCCCCTCTCCGCCCCGTGGGAAGCTGTGACTGAGTTAGTCATGGAAATCAGGCTACCCTAAGGAAAAAATTGCTGAGAGCGGGGTTTTCGTTTGTTTTCAGAGCAGGAAGGAAAGTGATGAATATTAAATGCAGCTTACTTTCAGATGCTGCCACCAGAACCTCGATACTCCTACAGCAGCAATACGACATCAGAAGGGGAAATGCATGGCTCTGGATGGCATGGTCCATCACCTGGGTCTTCAGACCTTGCTTACATCCATTTTTTATGTGCTACATCATCATCACCACCATTATTATTGCTACTGCAGTTTAGAAGGCAGCAAGGTTCTCTGTCTCTGGAAGCTTTCCAAAAGAAAGCTCCATCTATTCCAAAGAAAGTTCCATTTCTTTCCAAGCGTTAAGAAATATTTTAAAGGCTACATTGAGAGATTGGCAGTGGCAGGTTCACTTACATATTTATGTTTCTTTCGCTGTGGAATAATATACATTTATAGCGAATCTTTAGCATTGATTTCCAAGACGACAAAAAGAAGTGAGTTGTGGCAGACATAATGCCTTGATGCAGGGGTGCTCAGCTCATGTTTGTAATCCTGCAAACAGTTTAACTGAGTACTTCAGGTTGCTCAAGACACATTGCATTTAAAAGCCCTCCCCACTCTCTACCTGTGTAAAGGTCAATCTCAGCCGCAGCTCATCCTGGCTTGCACGTAAGCACGTGAAGACAGACTTTCCTCTGTTCCCTGCATGGCTTCCCTGAGATCCTGTGAAGTTCTGGGTCTTACAAAGGAAATACAAGCAAGAAGCAATGATGAATAGAAATTATGACAATCTGAGGCTGTATAGATAATCACACACAAATGTACATATGCATG
This sequence comes from Morus bassanus, assembly GCA_031468815.1. Taxonomy (NCBI): domain Eukaryota; kingdom Metazoa; phylum Chordata; class Aves; order Suliformes; family Sulidae; genus Morus; species Morus bassanus. The sequence goes on along the minus strand of CM062567.1, from coordinate 130,133,299 downwards.
TGTAGGTAGATGTATATATGTGTATCTCAAAGCAAGAAATGAGGACAGCTATGCGTCATGGCGGGAGCAGGCGACGCATCGGGAGAGACTCAGCCCCAACTTGCTGAGCTGGAGGCAAAGGATAGGGTAGCCCGTGTGCTTCATCTGTCCGCTGGACCACACAAGGACGATTACAAGGGGATGAAGAGGCAAGAGGCTGGGGAAAGGCCAGGAATTGTCCCCTTTATCCCCTTGCAGGGAAGGGCGACCAGTCCAATCTGCAATCCAGTCTCTGGCAAAAAACCCACTGCGATCAGCGCTGTCTGCTGAGTGCAAGAGGAGAGAGGGCAAAGCCGTCCGACCTCCGGGCGGGTAGTATTGTTATCATTATTGTTCTTGTGGTTATTACTGTTACTTAGTTGGATTGCCTTATTTAGTATTTGAGAGCATCCCCTGCCCTTGCTGGCTCTGGCTGCCGTTTGATAGACGGCAGAGCAGAATTAGGCCGCAGACAGAGCCTGGACAGCAGTGGGACAGAGCCCCTGCAGGACCTGCTTCAACCCCGGCTGTTTCGGACAGGGAGCGGAGGCGGTACTTGCCGGCAGGGCTGCGCTGGGGGACCCGCCGGGGACGCCGTCGGGGCCGCGGGGCTGCGCACCGCGCACAGGCGGAGGCGCAGACCGGGCCGCTTTCCTGCCGCCTCCGCACCCCTGCCCTGCCCCCGACGCTTATTCCCCTGCGCTTCACCCCCCTTGGGATACCGGGGCTTTCTTCCACCGGGGACGCTTCCGCCGCCCCCGCCACCCGGAGCCGCCGGGACGTGCCTGCCGGCCCGGGGGCAGGGGATCCCGGCGGGCCGCGGCGGGAGCTCGGTGCCGCCGCCAGCACCAGGGACAGCGCCGGGAGCGGCCCCGCTCCCCGCCCGGCCCCCGCCCGGTCCCCGCCCGGCCCCCGCCCGGTCCCCGCCCGGCCCCCGCCGCTCCTTTGTTCCGCCGCCGGCGAGGCCCCGCGGAACAAAGGCTTCCGCCGCCGACGGCGCGGGGACCTCGGCCTCTCCCCTCCCCCCCCCCCCGCACCCTCCGTTCACCCCGCCGCCACCGCCGCCGCCGCCTCCACCGGAGCCGCCTCTCCGGTGCCCCGGCCGCGCATGCACCTGCCCCCGCGGCGCCCCCCACCCCCACCCCCCCAAACCGCCCGCCCCCACGCACAAGCTGCCCCGCACACCCTACTGGGCTGCCGCCCCCCGCTCGGCCGCCTTGCACCTCGCCCAGCCCCGCGCAGGCAGCCCGCACGCCGCTCCGCCGCCTCCCCGCCGCTCCGCCGCCCTCCGGCACCGCTCTCCCCCCGCCGTGCCCGCACCCTGCCCCTTGCGCCCCGATCCGCCCTGCTCCCCCCCCCCCCCCCCCCGCGCAACCTCCTCACACTCCTCTTCTTCGCGCATCCACGCTGCCCCTCCGCACATTGCTCTGCCGTAGCGCCCCCTCCGACCACCCACCCCCCCAATATCCCCCCCTCACCCCTCCGTGCGCCAACGCTGCTCGTGGCTCTGCCGTCCCGCCGCACAGGCGCGGCTCCGCCGGACCCCGCGCACCGCTCCGCTGCCCTCGGGCCCACATTCCTCGGCTTCCAGAGGAGCCCCGCAAGAGGAGCCATAACCGAGCGGGCACTCCTAGCTACCGGCTGGGCGATGGGCAAAGAACAATCCTCGCGATGGTAATATTAGAAAATATATTTATTTCCCATGAATCGACTTTACATGGTTTAGCCCAGGAAAGCGAGAGGTCGGGTCACCACTACCTTGAGAAACCACCACGGCTACCGCACCGCTCCCGCACTCCCCCACGGCCCCGTTACCTGCTGCTGACAGCTGCCCCAGCGGGCGCCCGTCCCGTGGCAGCGGCATCTCCTCTCCACCGGGCTGAGCCGTTCAGTCCGCCAGTCCTAGTTAGTCTCGGTTTCCGTAGGTGAGTACAGGCTGCCGAGCTGTTTATTGCTTTGTCTCTCCTTTTTTTTTTTTTTTAATTTTTTAACTTATTGCTATTATTTTTATTATTAGCGTTATTATTATGTTATGTTCTAGCGAGATCTTTCATGCTGCCTTGAGGATCCGCTCTTGGCATTCACCGCGTGCCTTAATTGTATGACATTAAATCAAGGTCCGCTGTGAACACGGAGAGTCAGAGCCCTGGAGCGCTCTCTCTCTCTCTCTCTCTCTCTGGAAGCGGAATAGCAAGTGATCCCCAAAAAACAACAACAACAAAAAAAAAGGTAATTTCCCTCCTCCCTAGTCCCATCCTGGCCTGGGCTGCATGTAATTCATGCTCCGGTTTTCTTACTAGCCCGTCTGTTGTTTGCAGTGCCCAGGAAGCTGTTAAATATGTATTCAATGGATTAAAAAAAAAAAAAAATAGAAATTAAGCGTGTGCCTATTACACACTTTCCAGGCGACTGCTTTAATTTCGCCAGCGTCTTCGCGTTATTTTAAAGGCAGGAGTTGGCTCTCCGCGACTCGACGTCTGTGGTTTGGCATCCCTGGCTGGGAGGGACCCTGGCTCTCCGGCTGCCTCGGTCCGCCTGGTCTTGCGGTTCCGCTGCGGGGGGGGGGAGCCCGCACCCCCAAAGCATCCCTCTCGGCCGGGGTAGGGGGGGTGGGAAGAGGGGGTCTTTCGGCGGTGAAAAATGAAAGGGCAGGACGTGTCATCTTTCTTTGTAAAGCAGGAAAAAAAAAAAAAAAATTAACTCACTCGCACCTGCCCCTTTCCCGGGAGGGTCTGGGCAGCCCATCTGGCCTGCCTACGCTGAACTGGGCGAGTGAGGAAATGAGGGGGGAAGTCATTACAATAATAACAAAAAAAAAAAAATTAAAAATCAGCCTAAACTTTTATTATTATTATTATTATTATTACGCTTATTGCCATCTGTCACCGCTCAGGATGGGGACCATTCCTCGTCGGTGCCGATGGCACGCCGGGGAGGAGCGGGGCACCCTGCATCGCCCTGCGGGCTCGACCCCCGGGAACGGGGCGGGCTGACCTCGACTGCGGCCGCGGCGCCGGGGCCCGGGAGGGAAGAGAGAGAGGAGGCGAAGCGGGATGCGCTGCGGCTGCCGGCGGCGGCGGCCGGGCTCCGGCGGCGAGCTGGCCTTCCCGGGGACTTTTCCCGTAGCTTGCCGGGGCATCCAGGGGCAAGATGGGCAGGGGGCTCCGGGCCCCCCCCCCCCCCGCCCTCGGCACCGCGGCTCCTGCGTGCGGCCGCCTGGAAAGCAGACAAAGCGAGAGCGTTAGAAAGGCAGGCGGGGAGGGAAGGGCGCCGGGAGCCCGCACGCCGCGCGGTTGCCAATGACAAAAGGGAGAGAGGGGGGAGTCAGAGCAGGGGAAGGGCGGGGAGGGAAGGGGAAGGGGAGGAAAAGAAGGGAAGGGGGGCCGCACGGACTGACGCGGAGCTGGGGCCGGCCAGAGCCGAGCCTCTGGGGCTGCTCGCTCCGCGGCCGAGGAGGGTCAAGGCGGAACGCCCATCACCGCAGCGCCGGGGCGAGCGGGCACCTGGGTTTCTGCAGCGCGGTGAGAACCGGCCAGCCGCGGGGAACCGCAGAGATCAACCTCTTCGCCCGCCGCTGCAAAAACCCCCGGACAGCAAACACAGGGGAAAGCTTAAAATTAAAAAAAAAAATAGGACAAGAAAAAAAAAATAATAAAATGGAAAGGGGCAGGGAACAGCAGTTCCCCCTTCTTTCTCGGCTTGAGGAGCGTACGAGAGCAAAGAGCGAAATCCATGGGGAGAAATCCAAGCATCCAAATAAAAATAAGAATTATTAACCCACTCCAAATATTAAAAAAATCGTAATAAAAAAGAAAATGGTCAAACCTGCCGAGGGCTGGCGGCTCCTCCGCCAGCCGGAGCCGCAGACCGCAGGAGAGGAGGAGAGCCCCGCTAGCTGCTTTCGGGGGGTAGGAAGCGGTTCGGTCTCTCCCCCTCGCTTGCTGCTCCAGAATTAGGGATTAATGCCTCTCCAGCCAAACAAATAAGGCATCTGCCTTCAGTACAAGAGGATTACACGGGGCTGCTGACGTCACCAGCCAGGCAGATGTTGGCTCCCAAAGTCCTGATCATCTCCCGTGTCCTTGAAACCAGGCACAATCCCAGCCCCGCGCCGCCCGGCCGGGTCCCCGCAAGGTCGAGGGGGACCTGCTCGGCGGGGACCCCGCCGAGCCGCTCTCTCCCAAAACGTCCTCTCGCATCGTGGGGACAGAAAGGTGTGAAAAGCCGAGCCCGGCAGAAAGTTCAACCCTCCCCCTTCCCTCCGGGTCCTCTCCCTCCCCCCACCCCCCCCCACCCCCCCCGCCTTTCTCCCACCTCCCCAACCTCAATGTCACATGAATCTGTACAGTCATAGCGAGGAAGAGGAGCCCGGTCCCCGGCTCACCCAGAGGCCACCCTCTCCGCACGGCAGCCGGCCCCCCCTTACTGCGGCACCGCCTCGCCCCCGGCCCCGCATCGCCTCAGCCTCCGGCCCGGCCCACCCCGGCGCCCGACACCGGGCCGGGATTGCAGCGGAGCCGGGCCGGGCCGGGCCGGGCCGAGCCCCCCCGGGCTTTGTTCCCGCTGTGCCCGTCCCGGCGGGGCAGCGGCGGGCACCGGGCAGAAGGGGCTCGCTGGCCGTGGGGGGACAGCCCGCTCCCGCGGCCCCCGAGCTACGCGGTGCCTCTGCGGCAAGCACGTCCCCCCGGGCGGGCTGCGAGCCCAGCCGAGCCGAGCCGAGCCGAGCCAGCCTAAGCCGGGCTCGGGCAGGCAGAGAAGGCGGAGGTCGCTCAAGGCCTCCTCTCGCCTTGGGGGGGCGGCGGGAGGCACAGAAGTAAGGGGCTTTTTCCTGGCTAAAGGACTTCGAGGTTGCGTTTGTGCAATGCTTTAGGTGGAGGCAGAGCGGCTTGTCATTCTCGAAGCTCAGCCCTGAGTTTGCCGATAGCTGTTCTGGAGCTGTGGGGTGGGTTGGAAGTGCCGCAAAATGCATCTGAAAGGGGAGTCCAATTAGAAGCGTGATCAAAATAAGAAAACCAATTTGCCTGAAAGCCATGTCTGTTGCCTTTGCTGTGGCATAAAGTCCATGACTCATCATCGCTAGTCCCTTTGCATCAAACAACGGTTTCAATCATACCGGTACCGCAGAAAGGCAAACTAAATGATGTGACATAACGGAGCGGGATGAAGAAGAAGGGATCGCCGGTACCTAGGCTCCTGTTGGGTTGATGTTGTTGTTGTTCAAAGGAGCTGTTTTATAGATCTGTTCCGTATTATCCTTGTCTGTCAAAGTGGCATTTAATTTTTCCAATTGTGGAACTTGCTCACTGATAAAATCAATTTAATTTACACCACTGTCATTCAGCCGATCCGAGCAGTGGATTTATTTTTGGCTCGGAGTTGAAGGGAAAAAAGCAATCGTATGCAGAATGGAGAGATCCTTTTACTTCTTTTGCGGGCAGGAAGAAGAGAAACCACTAGCGTGGCACTTCAGTAGAGTTTGCTCTCATGCGGGAGAATGATAAACGTAATTTCTCAAGTCTTTTGTGCGGAAACTTGAGCAGCCACACGACAGAGAAAACAAGAAAGGCGGACCACCTCGGTTCCCCACCGTTTTGTGGGGGGCAGGCAGCCTGATTCACCCCCCTTTTTTTATTTCCCGGGGTGACCCCCCGCTCGGCCCCGGCCCCGGCCCCGGCCCCGGCCCCGGCCGCCCGCCCGGTCCCTGTCCATGGTCCTGACGCGCCGCCGGCAGCGGGGCCCTGCTCCCGCCGCCGCTCGGGCCCCCCTCCGCGCCCCTCCGCGCCCCTCCGCGCCCCTCCGCGCCCCTCCGCGCCCCTCCGCGCCCCGCCGCGCCCCGCCGCGCCCCGCCGCGCCCCCCGGCCGCCAGCCGCCGCCGAGGGGCCAGGGAACCTCCGGTTTGTCCCAGGGTATTTCTAAACCCGCCTGTGCTTCCTCGTTATTATTAATAGTAATATTTTTTTTTTTAAATTCAGCACCTTGGAAGGAGGTGCGGGGAGGGGGGGAATTTACCTTTCTTGGGTTTTATTTGACAGCTCGCCTGTTTCAAAGTGCTTTTAATCACTGACACCCGGGCAAGCCCACATTATAATGAAAAGTGGTTAATATTGGACGACGGTCTTAAAACCTCGGACTCTCATTTGTTTCCTTAAACGGATTAATGTGGAAATTCAGACGCGTTTTTCGGTAAGTGGTGCCTACCTACCGGCTGACAACATTGCGAACTACTTTTTTCTTTGCATGTTACGGCGGGAATAACTTGCACACAATGGTTAAATATGCTCTAAAAATCTCATGTTACATATATAGGGCCGCTTTCCTAGCCTAAAGTTCTTTTTCGCTACGTGGCTACATGCATACGCACATACGCTCTCTCACACACGCATACATGCATGTATACCTAAAGTTTAAATAATTTAGTGGAAAAGTCAGACCGTCGCTCTACGGTTCACGAGTCTTTCCTCAGATGATTCCCCCCCGCCCCTAATTGGCTCACGTTGCTCCTTCTTAGCATTTTAAAGCAAGGACAGGGCTCGGATTATTATTTCTTCGGTCCCCTCTCTTCTTACAGCCTGCTCCCCTGAGTTGAATAACGCGGGCTAAGAGCGGCTGAAATAGCCGCTCCGACGCAAGAGTCTCTGAATGCAGCAGCTTTAGAAATTGTGCCCTAGCTCTGCAAGGAGAAATGTGTGGGCTCTCTCAAATGTGAGGTACTACCGGCTGGGGAAAAGGCAGAGCTGCAGCCATTCACACTTCGTGGGCTGGGAGACTTCTTTCAAAAGAGCCCTGAAGTATTTAGGATTTGGGGGAAAACCCTTGTACCGGAAGAAAATGGCCTAAACACAATAGGACTCGCCATTTTCTCTTTCCAAAGCACAAAGCAGCTCCGCGGCTTCAGCACCACACAAAGAAAGCCCAGACCCTCTGAATTCTCTTACATTTCCCCCCACGATTTCAAAAGCCTTCGCCTCTAACCGATCCGCTTTCCCAGGAGCGCTCACACAGAAATAAAGAAAGAAAGGAGGAAGGGGAGGGGGAGAAAAGCGACTAGGCTAGACAAGAGGGAGACAGTTTTGATCTTACTTTATTTAAATCAAAACCTGCCAGGGAAAAGTACCACTATCACATGTACTCTTGGGGGGTGGGGGGTGTGGGAATCCCAAAAAACCCAAACCAGCCGGAAAGCTGTTTTGACCACCGCATTCCTTCAAGCTGAGCGGACTCAGATTGCACCTGAGACTCGAGCAGGACCACGCTGCCGGAGGACGTGCATGTACACACCCGGGCGCGCACACCCCCGTGCCAGAAAAAAAAAAAAAAAAAAAAAAGCTTCTTCAGCCCAGCTAAGCCCACAAACTGAGGTCGAAAATAGCCCCCTGCCCCCCGCACCGCCGGCAGCTGGCATTCCTCCGCGCCCGCGGAAGCCCCGCGCCCCCGGCTGCTGCCCTGCCTCCGCGCCGCGCTCAGCTCCGCCGCCCGCCGCTCTCCTTCCCCTGGTGGTTTTGTTTTCTTATCTAAGTAACTCTGCAGAAAACTGATAAGGAGGGGATGATACTCGGAGGAAAAAAAAAGAAAAAGAGAGAGAAAGGGAACAACAAAGAACCGAACCAAACCCGAACAGCCCCAACCTAAACCACAACAGCCTCTCTCTATCGCTCTGAAGGGCAGCAAGAGATTTTGTACTTACAGCCAGAGCTAAAGTGAATAATCCTCATCCCAGCGTGGTTGGTGTTTTTTGTTTGGTTTTTGCTTTGTTTTTTTTTTCTCTTTTGTTTTTAAGTACTTGTTTGTTCCCATCGTCCATGGCTCGGAGTGGATGCAAGCAAAACCGGCCGGTGAGCAGGAATAAAAATAGAAGTGATTTCATTGTGTAAATGCAGCAAGGAGACAAGATGCTGTGTTTCTCCTAATACTTTCTGCTTGGGAACCAGCAGCTCTCAGCTCAGGAAAACAGGACTCTGTGTGAGTCTCCCCCTCCTTTCTCTCTCTCTCTCTCACACACGAACACGAACACGCACACACACACACACATACACACTTACTTTTCTTCTTTTTTTTTTTTTTTTTTTTTTTTCAAAAGAGGGCAGGTCGTTCCCTGAATCCCAATGAGTTAAGTCAGTCACTTTCCTTCGCATGCATCACAGCCTCCTTAGAGCTGCAGGCACAAAAGAGCATTTAGCTGCTTCCAATTTGTGTAGCAGGCCTGTCCTTAATTTGTTTTTTTTGGGTTTGTTATTTTTTTCTAAAGTATAATTAAATCATGTATTTCACTCAATATAAAAATACCACGTCCCCGACTTTGACGATTGAACCACTAATGGTAACCTTTTAAATAAATTCCTGAACTTGTACATGTATTTAGCTGGTCTGCAGGGGCTTCACAAGAATTGATGCACAGTATTTCTCAGCTCTGCAGACCTGCACCCTGCTTCCTGCAAAGGTCAGAGCTGTACAATCCACAATTACTTTCCAATGAAGTCTTATATCAACAAAATCTCCTTGAAAGGATTACAGGCCTTTCAAAATAAAGCTTTAATCTTAAATATACATGGTGGCATATTCCATTTCAATCAAATATGAAGGATTGTTTAAAAAAGTAACTGCACGCATATGCGGGTGTTTTCGTGCGGGGTTACTTTTTCCAGGCAGACAGAGAAATGTGCAAGCAGGGTCGTACTTGCTCCACATTTCAGCAGCTATTTTTTGTAGATTCTTTCTTCTAGCCAATACAGGAACATCCATGTGTATGTGTGTATATATACATATGCATATGTAGATACAAATTTTATTTTTATATATACACATGTAAAAATATATAGATATTGCTGCATGGCAGAGTGTGGCTAGCCTGGCCATGCCAAGGGCTGGCGGAAGGCTGTCATGAGGCAAACGAAGCTCCAAAGTGACCCAGCGGTGGCCCTTGCCGGTGTGGAGCTAAAGCAAGAAGCAAGGCAGGTGGGTGCTGGGGGCCAGGGGGCACTGCCTGGCCCAGGGCCGCCCCCCACCACCCCGCTCCACCATCCCGCTCTGCCGCCCAGAGGCCATGGGGGACCCCAGGGGGCTGGGGAGGGGGGCCAGGCCACCCCGACATGTCAGTCACCTCGGGAGTTCTTGACACTTTCTTTGCATCCTTGTCATCTCCTAATTCCAGCTGCACTTGCTCAAATGGGTGGTAATCCGACTCTAGAGGAGATTAAGGAACCAGAGCTAGCTGCATTTAGGATTACCGAAAGGAAATGAAGGAATCTAATCCACTCCCACCCCTTACGTTACTGGGTTTCATTAAGACCTTATACCACCTTTTAGGATTTTAAACAAATGAAATCGCTTGGAGAAGGGGACAGAAAGAGACCGAGTGATAGAGAGCATGTTTACCCGTTATATGAATTGAATAGCAGAGGATAAGGTGAATTGCAAAAGCCACCACGGCAGAGCTGCTTTCTGCTGCATCCCAATAACCACCGTATCTGAATGGGCCCAAGGCTCGCAGCTTCCTCAGAGCTCTCCTCAGGACTAGGGCAGGTTCAGGAAGACCACGCTGGAGATCTGCGTATAAATTGCAAAATCAGTCTAGTACTGATTTGAGCTGCAGTATGACTCTCCCCCGCCCCCCCCCACCAAATCCCACACCTCAAAAGCCAAAACCCCACAATATAGTGTGAAGCTGTAAGTATGTTGTTTCCAGTCAATAAGAACTCTCAGTAAACCTTAGAATGCCCTTAGCTTCAGAGGATTGTTTCTGCTCTATTCTGATTGCGTAAAGCCAAGAAGAAAACAACTAGCTCTTACTACAGCGATAAAAATAAAGTCCTCTTGTTTTTTCCTAGTTTCACTTTAAACCAAGGAAACAGCACATCCTTTTGCGAGCAGTCTCAGAAAGAGGACTGAGCTAACCTAGTCCTGAGACCAGTTCCTCCTTCTTTGGAAGGACTGTAACATGAGTAACACGGAACTAAAACAACAACAACAAATCAAAAACCCGCGAAATGTAAAGGTGTTTCCTTTTTGTCATTCCAAATATAACCCTCTCTTTTCCCAGACGATTTTTATATTTGACTTGGCTAGACTGCCTACAACAAGCCTCTCTAAATAATATTTAATATGAATATGCTCAATTGTATTGAGCTTCTTAATATACTGATTATCCTTGGTGCATTATCGGGGTAGTCTAAAATGCTCTTCGGTTGCAAGAAAAGAGCCTTAATATGAGGGAAAAAATGGCTAGTCATCCTTGAGTAAGATTTTGTTTTGTAGAATGCTTGTCATGATGCTTTGCAAGCCTGGAAACAACGTGAATCAAACGCCTCGGAAGAAGACCTGCGTCGACAGAAGCTCCATATATAGCAGGCGCTAATTATTAAAGCTCATTCCCTGATTTAGGACTCTATTTTCCTTAGCAAGCCCATCATCGTGACACAACGCAGCTCAGGATGTTTGTTCAAAGCTTATGAAAATGTAACCCAACTCATTGCTAGAAGTTGTTGCTAATTAGTTGATAATAAACTTCTCCGGCCAGGACACAAAAGTCTTTCAGAAGTGCAAGGTGTTCTTTGTGGTGCCCTCACAAGGGGAATTAGCATATCAATTCGGCAGGGGAACAATACATCAGGGCGCTTGCCTTCCCCCCCTCTTCTCCTCCACACCCCCCCCCCCCCCCCCCCGCCCCTTTCTCCCCTTCCTAGCGTTTTAAGTGGATGTGGTGGGCATGGAAGTGAAAGGCTGGGGTCCCCAGCGCCGCGCCGCCCCGGCCCGGGGCTGCCGCAGGCTCCGGGCTGAGCCCGCCGCGCTCATTGCACTTGTAGCCGCGTCCCGCTTTGGAACGAAGCCCCTGGGCGTGCGGGGCTGGCGGACCACCGGGCAGCCCACCCCTCCACACCGCTGGCTTTACGACCCCTCCTCTGTGGCGCTGACAAATGGAGATAGCTGGGGGTTTGCGAGCCCCCGCCCTGCCTCCCCCTCCCCTCGCCACCGATGAAAGGGTTTCAGCCTGAAAGCCTTTGCAAATGATGTTTTACAACGCCTCCCGCCCCCGCCAAGGTAATTCTGCTACCCAATATCCTTAATAAAGACTGTTGTTAAAGGTTTCTCTGACAGACTGGTCTTTTCTCCCTCACCTCCAAAGGGTGGATTTCTAGACCTCCCTACGCAGGTGTAAACACCCAGAGAAAGCAATGGTCCTGATAAAAATGTTCAGTCAGTTATAAATTCAAATAACTGAGGAGGAAGAAATCCCATTCTTAGCAATTTAACAGGAATTTGTCCTATTGATTGCAACCTCCTCCTTCTCTTTTTCTTTTCTTTTTTTTTTTTTTTTTTTTTAAAAGCCTAGCAAATTCGCAACAAGACACAAACCCTGCAAACACAAGGCACAACCAAGCACCCAAACCTCCTAGCTGCTTGGTGACATGTGTAAGTGGATGCCATAGAGGAATGGAAATCCGTGTATAACAGGCTGGAGAAAGCAATTAAACAAAACTCTGTGATCCTGAGGCCTCTGATTCATCTAGCCATGTTCCTACCCAAAGGCTTGACAGCTGCAAGAGTTATTTATCCACATGGTTAGAGTGCAAATAAATGCCTAGGTTAGAATGAGAAATGTGGTTTGGGCCCTACAGGTAAATCAGAGCAAGTCTATGGAGTGGCGTTTGCCCTCCTTGGTGGCTGCGGGTGAACTCTTTGTTTGGAGCGTGGGGAAGGGGCCAGCCTGCGAGGAGAGAAAAGCTAGGCTTGCCTAATCAGGGCAGAAATAAACCAAGAGACTTCAATCTTCTGCTTTTTTTTTTTGGAAAGGAGCAGCACTCTCCGGTTGGCTCCCACTCAAAAAAAGAGGATGCCTGAATACAGTTATTTTTAGGAACTGCAGCGATATGTAGTGTGCATTAAAGCATAGTGATATGCTAAGAAATAAAAGAAAAGAAACCTCATTTTTCCCCTTAAATTGCGAGGGAAGTGGTTCCCCAGGAAAAATGTGTTGTGTAATTAAAAAAAAGAAAGAAATTATTTATTAAGAGAATGTTTGTTTTCTTAGGTTTATATAGAAAGTCTTGGGCAATGAGAATAAAAGCCCAAATCCTAGGAGTTTTCATGAAATTCAGTTAAGGGGAAAAAAACCGTTAAGGATGGTTGTTTCCCCAAATGCAAAACATCAGGGAGGAATCTGAAAAGAGCTTTACTTTCTGTGCAAAATCTCCATTGTTGCCTGGCAAACAATGGGAGCTCTGGGCGACTGGAAGGCTGTGAGAATGAATAGGGAATCCGCAGGATGTGTGCGGGTCAGTGCTTGGGGTCTCTGTCCTAAAGCCCCTTTCTCAGCTTGCCACAATAAAGTAGCACAAGGTTTAGTCTTTCCTGGGTCACTGGCCATCTTCTATTATTCAACACTTCTCAACAAAAACCACTTATTAATCAGCACTGACCAGAGGCCCCTTTTGAAACAAGAGAAGGGGAGAAAGAGAGGGGGGAGAGAGAGAGAAAAGAAGATTGAGAAACCCTGAACAGACCCTCCCAATACAAGAGCAACCATAGGCACTTTCTCAACTGGCCAAAGAGATTTTTTTTTTTTCTTTTTGCCACAACAAAGTTTCCAATCAGGTCAGAGAGGACTGGACTTTCCCCCCTACCCCCACCCCTGTTTTCCCTCTCACTCTCTTTCCTTCTTGCTCTGAAGATGCTGGAGACTTTGTTTTGCAAGTAAGGATGGCTTTAGGTCAAATTGCCAAGGTCTGATGTTAGAGGTGTATCCTTGTTATATTGGAAGATAAGGCTGTTTCTCATCTGGGCCTTAACTCTGGAGATGGCGTAGGAGAGAAGAGGTTTGCTTGTGGGGCGCTGCTCTTGTGCTTTAAGAGCTGATGGATGAGGTGTCAGGGCAGTAGTTGTGTGAGGACTTGGTTCAAAATGGTATGAGAGAGAGTCAAATGCGCCATTTATTGACTCTGCTGAGGGCTATCGTGGACTTGTTGTTGTTGATCCTGATTTTCTAGCACTAGATGTTGCAAAGGGCTAAACGGTGAGCTTTGGAGTGAAAAGGAACTGATAGATTTAAGAGAAAAACTTTGTGGTCTTCTGTGCAAAAAAGGATTCAAAGGGGGTCTTAAAGGACCTAATAAGTGATAAATTAATTTGCAGAGGGGGCGGGGGGATTTTTTTTCCTTTGTTGCCTTCTGATAATTTTTTAGGATGTTTAATTATTCTTAAGTAAGTTGGTGTTTCTACGTAAGGAAATATGGATAGATTGTCACACAGCCCACATTACTATGTTCATGTCTCTTACCCCCATGAAAAATATCTGAATAACTTTGTACAGAGAAGTTGAGTTTGTCGGCAAAAACTACTTTCTGAGTGGAGAACGTGACTGAAAAATCAAGGTAGTTTAGACTTTGTTAACAGTACAGGTACAGATGCACCTAAAAGAACAAAGAAATTTGTACTATTTTTTTATTTAACAAATGCGTAGAGACAGCAAATACTGAATCCCCTGTGGATTACCTGAGAAAATGAAATTGTTCTCTCAAGAAAAAAATTAGTCCACAAGAAAGGTAAAAACTTATTTTATTTTTTTGCTGACTAAATCGTGTTCGTGTGTGTGTTGTGGGGGGTTGGCTTTTTTGTTCGTCTGAAGTCAATGTGCACATTTTAGCTAGGGTATATCACTAAATAGTATGAACCTAAGGAAAAGCTGTTCTTTAAGCCCCCTGAATATCGTACTTTGTAGCATGTAAGCTGCAACTAGTGCACCGTAGAACTCCTCACTAAAGGGTTTTGTTAGTGGAAACCAGAATAAAGTGTTATTTGGGGGGTAGCCTCAGTGGTGCTTTACTACAGTTTGCATTGCAAACACCAGGCTGCAGTTCATGTTTTGTTCGCAGGAAATTTATTTTACTTAAGTGCTTATAGTAGAGTATTTTCTCTTTCCCCCTTAAATATTGTGTTACTCAGATTTTGCAGAGCTTGACGTTCCAGCAATGGAGTAATCAAGTGTTACCTAAATTATTTAAAGCCTGGGATTAAAGGCCTTAGTGCTGAGTGCTGACAAGCTTTCAAATGTAGCCTGGGAAAAGTTTTGTATCCTTTCCTGTGTGTGTACACTTTGAAAATAATTTGGAAATGTACAGTGAATTATTCTCAAAATGTATGCACAGAGAGAATGAATAATTCTTTTACAAGTTCCTCTCCAAAGGAACGAGTGACTATTAAAAATACAGCAGCAATGTGTACACAATAATATTGTGGCACCTGCAGTGTTATTTTTAACAGATCTTTTCCTTTCACTGGAGCTTGTTTAAAGGAGCTCTTTTATTTTAGGACTTTGGTTTGGTCTGCAACACAGAGAATGCATTAATTCAACAAATATGACCACTTCAAATGTTAAGTTCCTATATGTTTCAAGGCCTTCACTTCTTGCTCTTCAGGATGGTCAGTGGCTTCATGCTTCTGTGTACTGAAAATTAATGAAAAAACATGTGATTATCTTACAATGTTGGATAAAATCATAGAAATGCATTTTCAACCAGCTAAATCTTACTTCCACCTGTATGTGGATTTGGTGAGCAATGTGTGTATTTATTTATTTGCTGCCTTCTTCTTCAGAGCTTCGTTTTGTGAATGGATGGATTGTTGCTGTTAAACAATTACGGATAATTTATTTCTTCTTTTCGATAACGTACCATTTCTGCTATACTGTAATGTAAAAACAGATGCATAGGCCTGTTGTATTCTGAGCTTTCATTGCATCACTATAATATACTTTGGATGATATGCTTTAAAAGTAATGTCATTTGCAGAAATGAGGATTTTTCTAGTTTGTCAAAAAAGAAATAGCAACGGCAGTTACATTTTTGCAAAGGTTTCATCATTAGTAGGTTGTTCTGTGCCATCAGAAGACATATATTAGAAATGTTATTATATAATGTCAGCTTCTCTCTCCATTCTTACTAATGGCTGATTGTGTGAATAAGTCCCATTTAAATCAGTGGGACTATTCAAAGGCTGAGATACTACTCTACATGACAAAGCGAATGACAAAATTTGGCCCACAGAACTGAATGGGACTATCGGAAGAATGAGATAGTGCTTGGAGTGAAGAAGGATACTCAAATCTATCTTTAGTATAATGCACCATCTTTACATAGTGCTTTAAAAACACAGACATTTCTGCACATATGAGTTTGTAGCTTCAGCCAAGAGAGGCAAACACCAGCCACTGGGGATAAGTAAGGCATGTGAGGCTGGCAAGGATGGAAAGTGGAGAGTATCAATTGCAGGCAGAAGCGCGGGTTAAGGTGGTGAAGACCAGAAGTGGGAGGACACCAGCACTTTCTCCGTGGAATATGCATGCCAGACTGAAGGCCAGTATAGGGCTGGAGATGGGTTTAAGAGATGAAAGAAGCTTGAGGTAGCTACTGTAAAGTACTCAGAAAACAGAAGAGGTTCTTCTTGTGTGGTTACACAACCTTTGTGGTTTTAAAATAGTTTAATATTTATCTACATTGATATTTTAAGGTAGAAAGATTTTTAAAATATTGCCTTGGCTGTACAGTACATCCTGGGTTAAAAATGACTTATTTTACAGTAACTGTTCTAGTATCTATGGGAATTTGGATGCTCTTCTCATAAATTATCTCTGATCCAGTGACGACTTCTTTACTCACATGTGAGTTGTATCCACTCTACTTGCTACAGGTTTTCCAGCCAACTTATTTCAGGGAAGGCTCGAATTCAAAATGTATAGATCAAGGTTTTATAAAATGAGTTCCTGAAAATCTGCCAGGAAAAAGCCAAATTTTAGCCTGGTACACATGTACAAATCTGTCTGACACACCCCTGAAGAGGTACGCCTTTTACATTTGTTTGCACATATGTATCACTTTAGACTGGTGAAAAAGAGATCTTGCATACACGTGTGTTGGTTTTTGGGTCTGCAACCTGGATGTGTATAAACATCTGTGTGTTTATTTTCGTAAGTCTGGTCCTCGATACTGAATACAAAGGTTATATTCATTCAGTAGAAAGTGTGCTATATTTTAATATAGGGAAAAAGGACATGTGATTTTACTTCCTAAGGCACTTATTTATTTGTCCACTCCAGAAACTGTAGTGTTACTATGACTGAAGGCGTTTTTGGCAAAGACAGTTACAGAATAACCAGTTAAAACTGTGCCAGAGGTATATCACACTTTGTTGGGTGTAAACGCACTTTCAAGTAAGTGAGAGCACAGAATATGTAGAGCTGTGTGGGATACAACAAAACTCGATGCACAGAGGCTCAATGCACCTTCACTCTTACTCACACCACAAGTTTTCCCTCCTGTTCTGCAAAGCAACATTGGACCTTGGTGGAGATTTTGTCCTGTGTTTTAATAAATGCATTTACCTCAAAGGCCTGGGACATGCAGTTACATTTAAGAGCAGGCTGAAGCCAGCCTACCTGCTGGAAGGTCTCAGCTCCTTGTAGACAAGGATTTTGGGACCTGCAATCTCAGCAGCTGATGAGCTGAAAGCCTGCTGGGAGGAGAGGCAGGGAATAAAGGGCTGAATCTATTGGTCAGTTTGAAAGCTGGTTTTATAATTTTTTTTTTTTTTAAGGTGGAATCTGAGTGGTGTTTGCCAAAAATTAGTATTATGTATCTAAAGAATTCAAAACTAATGAGTCATTCTTTCCAAGGCTTTGATTATTTTTTTAATAATACATTTAGGGCTTGTTTGCCTGTTTTTGAGCCTGGGGCCCTAGTGTTTTCAGACTTTTCATCTGCAAAGGCTGGAAATTTACTTTAAAAACAAGATTTGAGCTTCCCTTGCAGATATCTTGATTGCAGCAGCTGGGGCTTTATGAAACACTGCCTCATGGAAGTGGGAGAGCTGGCAGCATTAAGAAGCTAAGGAAAGGGCCTGGAATTATTATGAAGTCTTATAGCTCAGAGAGATCAAGTAACTATTCAAAAGGCTTCAAAAAGCTTCTGTAATTCTCTGTGTGTGTGGGTTGTTTGTGTAGGGGGGTGAGTTTGTTCACAGATCCTCACTGTGGAAATGTGGGGAGAGGATGCTGGTGAGAATAAAGTTTGTGGCTGACATGTTGGGAGTGAGGCTGTGTATCGATGGATGAACATCACAGACGAATGCAAGGATGGAGGCAGTAACTCCTTGCAGAGGCAGGAGCAGGGGGTTGGGAGGGAAGCTGCTGCTCATGCACCTGATGACTGGTTGCTTAAACACATCAAAATTGATAATCTATGCAGCCAAATTCAGCTTGCTGCAGGCAAGAGCTGCTCCAGCTGCAAAAGCTTGAACTCCATGCAAGGTTGAAATCGCTCAACTATATCTTTCATGAAATTTTTTTTTTTTAATAATAGATGTCATGGTTTGGAGGAAAAAAGTACCGGTAGATGGCGTGCAAAAATATTTAGCACTGTTCATAGGTATTATTGGACAAATGCAAGTTCTTGTTATTGCAGCTGGCTTCTGGTATGAAGACATGTAAGTAGTGAGTTTAATGAGGAGGTTCCTGGTAAGCAGAGAGGATGTGCATGTAAGGGGGGGAAAAAAAGTGAGATTAATTTAACCTATCCTTCATCTGTTTTTACAAACATCTTTTCAACTGCTGCTGCTTCTTTTTTAACCCAGTCAAAGCATGCACACTTCAGCAAGGGTCATTTCCTCCCTGGGCTTCACACTACAGACTCCTCTTTTGTAATGCTGCCCAAAATACATGGTTAGACTTTATCCTGGGGAGAAAAAGAGAGAAAGAGAGGAGCTTGTTTCTTTGCATTTTATTCAAATTTACAAATAAAACTAATCTTCAGGAAAGATCAAGCATTGAATATGTCATGTGAAAATATCAAAGCTTTGGGAAGTTATGGGTTCATGAAATAGGGTCTGTTTGGCATTCTTAATTTTAGTCAGTGTTATTATTATTGCATGTTGATCTGTTTAATCTTGTGGAGTCTTCCTGCAGAACTGGAAATAGTCACTCTAAAATAGTTGTTTGAGTTTTTTTGGTGTATATAAAATATCAACAAGAATTAATTTCACTTGTGATGGTGGGTTTTGATAGCTGTCAGTTGATACTGCCCACCTGCAGAGGTAAAAGTAGTATTGTGTGAATTTACTGCCAGTATTTCTTACTCCAATATAAAAAGGTGCTGAAACTGTTTCTAGTTATAGATGATCATGGTTGTGGTTGTGTGTACATGAAAATATTGTGTTTGATAGGTATCTTTGATCACATTGGTGCTGCTCTGTCTCCTGCTCAGTAGTTCTCCAAGGATGGTTTTGAGGTTGGAGGTGTTTCCCACCTGCTTCACAGAAAGAAATTATAGTGTTATCAAACAGAGTGTGATATGGGTGTCAGATGACCTACAAGAAAAACTGAAGTTTGTTAGTAGTCTGATACACATTTAAAAACCAAAAATTGGGAGTCACTGCTTAAGCCCCCTACCAACCAACTTTGTTCAAGCATTTACAGTGACCAAACACCTTCGAAGGTGCCGCCTTAAAATACTCTGAGAAACATTGTCTTCCCTTTCTGCTCTTACCTATTTACTGTGGCACACTGAAATACCGTGAAGGCATATCAGAATTTGCAGAGATGGGATTTCTGTTACAAGGACGTGATATAACTGTCCATGCAAAGGACTGAGAGAGAAAGGACCAGTGGACAAAACTCAGGAATGCACTGTGGTGCTTGTAGGCTTTCTATCTCTAACACAAACTGCTGTTCATGGAGATTCAGGCTAGAAAACATGAAAATCTAGATCGTTGCTAGGTTCTAACCTGGTGTTTTGCAGAAGTGGAAGAAGGACTTCTGGAGTTCTTGGCTTCCAGGAGAGTGAGACAGGCAGAATTTTCTCCTTCTGTAGGAGCTTTGCAGTTACCACAGATTTGTTGATTAACAAAGATATTTTGGAAAGTTTTGCTAATATTTATAACCCATGGTTTCTCTGTGTTGGTTCTGCTTGTTATTTTCTTTATAAGTGGAAGGACATAAAAACAGGCCTTCTAAATATAAAATGAAATATCCTGTGATGGCTTTTTTTTCCTATTGGGTTTATATATTCTATGTCTTGCTTGTCTTTCTACAGTGTTCGGTCTTAATTAGAGCTCATTTGCAGCAGTCTGCAGAAGTTGCCTGTTTCTCATGACAGTACTACCATTTAAACCAAAACCAATAAAACCTTTTCATCATGCCATTCCTTCTTGATTTCTTGCTTTTATGTGTGTGGTGGCGATTCTTAGATGAGATTATATTTAGAAGACAAAGCATACATATAATTCACTTAATTAATTTATATTGTATTTCAGTACATTTAAATGGTCACATCTATTTTATTTTCTTGACAACTGAGTATTATATGTCTACTGGCAAAGTAAGGTATCAGTACACTATGATAAAATGGAAATGGAATATGCTGAATTCTGCTCTGTTGTATACTTTTCCCCCATTTAAAGCAAAGTATGTAAGTATCTATACTAGATGAAAGTTTAAATGACAAGTTTTTAATTTTTTATTACTCACTTGCCCTTTTGGCAATGGAATTTGGTAGGAGTATATGATCTGAGGTTTCCAGTGCAGAGCTTCAGTCTGGTGCTTCCCTCTTAATCTGTAATTTTTATTGGCTTTTTTTTTTTAACTTAAACATTTCTGAAAGGTAAATGCTTTTTCTGTCAAAACATGAACTTCTTGTGGGACACAAAACCTGATTTTAATGACTACAGTTTATTTGAATCAGGATTTAGTGTTTTTTACTGGGACACAGTTCTGTGAATTGATGAATCCCATCACTCACAGGAATGAATAAACTGTCTTTTAGGAATTAGTGCTTTGCACGATGAACATTGTATTCATTTTATGCTTATCAAGGATCAGTATTTGTAATATGCACTAAGAATTATTTTTTGTGTTTCCATTGGAGAGACAATGTGATCTATTGCGTGTTCATTAATGGCTTTACTGGGTGCCTTGAGACACTTATTTGAAGAACACCAGGTAATAGTGATGATGGTATGTATGAAGGAAGATAAGCAGTACTGTTGAAAAACATTGAGTTTAATGAAGTCTAGTTAACAGAAATTTGAAATGAACTGCTTTTTAGTAATATCCAGCCTAGTTAACACCCTCCAAATTTCATGAACCTTTCCTCCCCTCTCTTCCCTTTTAAAGGCAGTCAGTCAGCATTTTGTGCCAAATAATAGTTACCCAAAAGTTTTTTTGATCTCTGAGTAAACAACTCTATGTATATACTTTACAGCAGAGCAGGTTTCTGTAAGCAGGCCTGGGACCACTGCTGAGGACAGTAGGCTTAATTCCCAGAGACCAATTCAGAGAAGCAGCCAAGCCAACAACAGCAGAAGATGCAAGGTTAGAAAACTAATAGTCGGCTGTGAATTAAAATAGTTTGTAAGTATAATGATATCAGTTCCCTTGTCTTTGCAAGGACACTCAGCTTTATTTTGTCAACCCCAGAGACCTGCTCAC
Source organism: Morus bassanus (assembly GCA_031468815.1). Taxonomy (NCBI): domain Eukaryota; kingdom Metazoa; phylum Chordata; class Aves; order Suliformes; family Sulidae; genus Morus; species Morus bassanus. The sequence continues at coordinate 130,112,814 of CM062567.1, read as the reverse complement.
TTCTAAAAACACTAGTTTCGGAGTTCATGTCTCTGTTGTGCTTCCTCCATCCCTTGGGTTGATAACTTGACTTTGGACAAGAGGATCAAAGTGAGAAGGTGGATGGGCATTTTTAACAATTTCCGTGAATGGTTGGGATGAGTTTTAAATTTTGCTTTCACATTAGTCGGGCTCAAAACCAGTTCTCTGTCAAAGGTCCAAACCCCACTGTTACATTTAAAAGTACCACTATGAAAATCTATAAAAGTTTAAGAAAGATGTGGGCCTTTGCCTGTGTTCTTGCTATAAATTCCTGATATTCCTCCTACTGAAAAGTAGGGTCTCCATTCTTTAATACCGCTCTCTGGGCTAACATCCTTGACCATATCCTGTATCTAATTCATTTTTTTTTCTCTGTTCTTGCCTTGCTGCATGGGATATCACTCTCTGTCACATTTATTTTACTTATATAAATTATTTCTTTTAAATTATCCTCTGTCCTCCCACGCATTCTCGTCTATAATTTTCTAGAATCTTACAAATACAAAGGTTAATTAAGTAATAGTCAGATGCTGGTTTGACATAGGTAAGTGAGTGTTCTCTCTGCTTTAGCATAATGGAGAATGAGGGAGAGAGGATAGAAGATCTGGCTGGCAGGGGAAGAATTCGGTTCAGACGTTTGGTTCTGAGGTTCTTCTTTTTCCCTCCTTGACCCATGTATGTAATCTGACAAGGGGAAAGCTTGGTAGAAAGAGGGGTCACATAGTCTACCTTCTCTATAGTTTGAAGAAACAGAGCATGCCACAAGCCACAATTTCCCCAAAATTTAGCATCCAGGATACCATGGGGTGCCAGGGAAGGTCAAGTCACAGGGCAGGAGCAGGAGCCTCTGTGAGAGCTATCACAGGGGAGCGTGGCTGTCTGAAGTGTTTCACCTTTGACCTCAACTGTGGTATGAGCTGTAGCTTTCCCCAATTCTGAGATCTGACAGCCACCAGCAGGAGGGCTGAAATGGGCTTGATAAAGGGAAGGCGGAGCCCAGCTACAGCATGAGACAAGAGCCTGTTGCTGGTGTTGTGTGCGTGAGATCTGCACAAGCATCCTACCAGCAGTGGTGGGCAGGGCAAGTGTCTCTCACATTGTTTTAAAGGTTTAGGAACTCTTGCTAAAACGACTTGCACAGCAGTTGTGTGCTGACTGTTGAAAGCTGGAGAGCCAGCTCTCATCTCAGCACTGCTGTCTGCACTCCACTTGCCCTACTAGGGGACATTTAACTGTAATTAGTATTGGTTGGCCTGGTGTTTGCTCCCATGATGCACAAAGGGAAGGGGCTACAACCATCATGTATAAGAGCTATATCCAGTAGAGGTGTTATATCTGGCTTAAGCTGTAGATTAGCCAGAATAAGACTTTGCTTCTCTTTGGGGATGATGTATTCTTTAACAATTTCAATAAATAACATTAGAAACAAGCTTGAAAACCTTACTTCAAGTGATAATATTTACCTATTCACTTAGTCAAAGATACATTATGTGCTGTGTAAATGGCCTGTGACCAAAAGTACAGTCCTTTTTTCCCCAAACCTTCAATTTTCTTGTAATTTTTGTAATTTTTTTGTTATTCAGACATGTTATTTACTAAAGAACACTAAATCAGTTGGATAAATTGGACCTCTTCTGCATGAAAGAAGTGGACAAGTTACAGGCCAGAGAAGAAGGAACCTTCCTGATAGTTTTGTCTGTGCACTCATGCTGTTAGGAGTAATCATAAGTAATGATCTAAAGGTAGATCATTATATAGATAGATGTTTGAATACAGACAAAAAAAGGACAATGTTTACTTATGTGAGACCCCATGTTTTCTGAAGATGGCCATGTCAGTTAATGGGACAGGTCTGGCCTAAGTAGGGTGGGAGATTTCTAAAACTGATTCTGCCGTAGTTAAAAACCCTTTGCTACTCCATTAGCAGGTCCATTCAACACCTCTTAGAAGCAGGCTGCAAATGTGCACAGGATGTTAATATTTTTTATAAGAGGAAACCACTGTAGATCACAAACTCTGTAAGGCAGGTTTCTTCTCTGATTATCTTTTCCCTGAGGTATCTATTACACTTCTTGGTGGAATAAATTGCATTAATAATTTTATTCATTTAAATGGGAAACGGTTTCTCAAAAGGAGAAACTAAAAGAGACAAGATCAGAAAAGGAAATTAAGGCTCCACCTTTATACTAACAAGGTTGATTTTTGAATGTCCTGCAGTTACGTATCCCCATATGATACCTTGGGTAAATGCACTTGCTTTATTTCATACAAGAAGTCATACTGACTTTAAATGGGAGCTAATCATGTTAATAGTCCCTACAGTATTTTTAAACATCTAGTTTATTTTAAGGTAAACTTTGGTTATAACTTGTGTTACACTACTAAAATCTATATACCAAGTACTATTTTATTGCAAGGTCTAGGTGAGTCCTAATTACTGCATTCTACAGTAATAACATTTTTAACTCCATTGGAGTCATACTAAATCAAAGAAAGGACATTGACAACCCAGCTATGGTAATTCAGTATGATTTAAGATAGTTGAAATGAAAATGTGAAAAGCGTTGAGGCTCCATTTTGTCCAGTGATAGGTAACAGAATAAAACCAAGCAGGGACAACTCTCCCACCTCAAAGACTGCCTGGTGTTAACCGTGGGTAAAAGTTGAGGTTTAAAGTGACAAACACTGAATTGATAAATACCGTGTTGTTGAGTAATTGAGTTTAATCCCAGCTTCTAAGCAAAAGGACTGTATTCACTGTGATCAGCTGATACATCCCCAGTGAGCATTGTGTGTGGGACAGTAGTGCCGTATGGTTATTGTAATGGCCTTTCATGTAGCTGGTTGTTGCTGTATGAGGTTATTACTGACTGACCAAATTAAATCTCCCTGCACCTGTATTGCTATGGAAATGGTGGTGATTGGCAGTTGTGGCCACCTGGGGTCTTGTAGGGATGATTAAATGCAATGTCTAAGGTTGAAGAAGGGAATTTGCCATCTTCTGTCAGGTCCTGGGAAATACCATGGGAAGGTAAGCAGTGTTTGAAGGTGGAGAGAAACAAGATACTGAATGAAAGGCGTTTGTGGAAATGGCTACAGCCATAAGATTGCAGGTTTTGAGCACAGGCCCAGGGCAGTTGTACTAGCCTAAAATCTGCCAACCAGTGCAGGAATGAAAATCTCTTAGGAAGCAGCATCCCCTGCTTCTCTCCCTCAAGGCCAGAAAACGTGAACTGAGCTCAGTGTGCCTGCAAACAGCTTCTGCAGGAGAGGAGGTGCCAGGGACCAAACAGCATTCACTGTAGGTCCCCTCTGCTATGCAGGTTGACACAGTATAAGATCCACCTATATTCCTGAATTTGTGCTTGGGTGCTTCATGGTGTAAACTTGTGTTAAAAATCGTACTCTTTCATGCATAAGGCATCATTATGATCATGCTTTGGAACCTCACATGACACAGTGCAGAATCTCACCCTAAGTCTCTGTATCCATCCTACAGGATGGAGCCCATCTTTCAGACAGTGAGAGCTTCAAGAGGAGTTGAGTATCCATATATGGACATATATGGAGTTGATTAGCTGTATAAGTCCATATATAGACTTTGTAGGTTAAATTACCTCTGTCATGTCACTAGATAATCTCAGTAGAGTGAGCGTCCTTCTGTGCAGTAGGTTTTTTCCCTTTCAGTCATGGATACCATAGCCCAAAATGGGTTCCAGTAATGATCTGGTTAACAGTGTGCACCAGAAGCCTTGTACTAATGCTTTGTCTACTTCTACTGCTGTTTCCCCTCCTTATAGACCCAGGGATCCTTTCAGTCACTGCGTCACACTGAGAGCTCAAATTAGGCTGCACCAGGAGGTCCTCTTATGGAAGTAGGGAGATTTTTAAAGCATGGCATGGGAGTAAGTGGTACAACATTGTCGCCTTTTCTGAGAATCCTCCAAAGCAATAATTCTAAGAGATGTAATTTCTTCCCCCCTTTTAAGTGGGATTTAACAGAGTCTTAAAGATGAAAATTCAGTTGCCAATGTAGTTTTTCTATTTGTTATTTTATTTTTTATTTTTAAGCTGTTATCTAGCTATTGCACTTATCCTAGACTCTTAAACTGTAGTCCATGACTCTCGAGTGCACAAGATCTCCGTGTGTGTATTCATTCAAAGTTACTGCAGAGCTTCTGACAAATGCAGTAAATTCAGGGGATAACAAAATTTGGGTCCAGCTTCAGTGCAAAGGCATAGTAACTTGATTATGTAGTTCCTGAAAACACAAGTGACGGGCAGACCCACTGTCTGGTGAGTTGGGGCAGGGCTTAGAAAAAGAGGTGTGAGCTTGGCACTGTTTTGCATCTAATACTGAAATCCCAGTTGAGAATTTGTGACCAGCAGGTGAGGATAGCTCTAGTCTGAAGTTGAGGATGCTCACCTGAGAAGTGAGTTTCTGTCTCACTGAATGTTTATTTATTATGCCAAGTCAAACAACAGAATAAGTCTTTCTCTGACTCCCCACCAAATTTTGATAGCATCATGGTTAGGGCACTGTGCTGGTAGGTAGGAGAGGAAAGTGTGTACGTGAGTTTCCTGTCTCACAAGAGGGTGCCTGTACCACTGGAATTGGTATTGGAATTAAAAAGATTATCATTCTTGTAGCTCTCTTCCTGAAATTTCTCAGTTCCTCAAATTTGTCCCCTAACTAAAATAATTTGGGGAGTTTTACTGAATGCAGCATAGATTGAAAAACACTTTTGGCATATGGATTGTGCACTGAAGAAAAATTCCCCCAGCTCTGCACGTGAATAATTGGCATTTCCTGCTCCATGGAGAACTAATCAATGGCAGCAGAGTAACATTACAGCATAAGCTGCTATTGCTGGAAGGATTGGGAAAGAGATGTTATGATAAAGAGATTTCTCAGAGGCTGAAGCTCTTGGACTTTCAGCTATTAGACTGATCTCTTTTCACAATGGGATGTGGCAGAGGTTTTGATTTCTGAGAGATCCAGGGTCTACCTTAGAGACGGGGCCTAATACGTCTTTGTGATTTAGATGTTCTGGATATATTATTTACATAGTTCATGGATATAAAATTGGATGTAAGTGAACTTTTCTTTCTCTTCCATTCCCTGTAAACCAAATTGATGTAAAACTTGTAGAAAGAATTTGCATTATTATCTAGGTATGTCCTTCCATGAAAAACAAGCTCTCTTGAAGGGAGAAAGACTCCTCAGAGTGGTCCACCCCTAAGCTCTTTTAATCTTCTCTGCTTTTGCATCATTTCAGTTGCACAAAACTAAACCTTCCACAGTTTCTTTACATAATTTCCAAATAATATGTCCTCTAATACTTTGACATACTTAGAGGATGAGACTTTGATTTCTTTCACACCTGACATCTGGACTGGGTCTGTGAAAAGTTTACCACTCTCTCTTTAGACTGAAGTCAATAATAACCATCCTGAACAGAGGATTATGTTTACATTGTTAAAAATGTATATGATATAGCAGTAATATCAGGTGCATCTTTCTCAGTGATTGCCCAATTTGACCTGAGGGTGGTAATAAAAACTGGTTATCTTGTAGAAACTTCTTTTCTGACACTCAAAATTAAAAAAAAAATAAATTACTAGCATTATAATAAAATGGTTACTTTATTCCTGGCCATTGTTCACTTTTTATCTTCCAGAATGTGACTTTCCCTTGGAAAGATACTTGAATTATTTTAAGGGCATAAACTAGACTATTTCAGTTGGAAGGGACCTACAATGATCATGTAGTCCAACTACTTGACCAATTCAGGGCTGACCAAGTTAAAGCATGGTACTAAGGGCATTGTCCAAATGGGGCAATAAACAGTGACAGGCTTGGGGCTCCAACCAGCTCTCTAGGAAGCCTGTTCCAGTGTTTGACCACCCTCTTGGTAAAGAAATGCTTCCTAATGTCCAGTCTAAACCTCCCCTGGCGCAGCTTTGAAGCATTCCCAGGCGTCCTATCACTGGATGCCAGGGAGAAGAGATCAGCACCTTCCTTTCTGCTTCCCCTCCTCAGGAAGCTGTAGAGAGCATGAGGTCACCCCTCAGCCTCCTTTTCTCCAAACTAGACAAGGCCAAAGTCCTTAGCTGCTCCTCACAGGACATTTTTCCAGCCCTTTCTCCAACTTTGTTGCCCTCCTCTGGATGCAGTCAAGGACCTTCACATTCTCCTGAAATTGTGGGGCCCAGAACTGCACACAGTAGCAGTGACTTTTTTTTCATAGTGGTGGTTTTTAAAAGATGAGGGATATCTAAACACAAGTGTATGTAGAACTGCACAAAAAAGGAGACAAATCTGTTTTAAAAGAATTGGTTTAAAAATATTGTCCTGTTTTCCAGGACTATTATTTTTCAGTTGGCAGAGGTAAGGTGAGAAAGGAGACAATTGTAGCTATACAAAGTGTGGGGCTGAGAGGCAGGAGAGCTGGAGAGGGGACCGTAGAGGCTAGCCACCATGAAAAAAGGGATGGTGTGCCCTGCTGTGGGGTAAGTGGAAAGAAGGAGAGACTTGGGCTGTAAAGAAAAGGAGATGAAAAAGACTAGGAAAGTGAATGAAATAGGATAAATATTTAGAGATGTAAAAATAAAAAAAAATATTTTAACGATTAGGAAACTAACATTTAAAGAAGAGTAAACTAAGTGAGGTGGTGTGTACACTTTGGTACTAAGGTGGTTACAAGCAATAGGCAAAGGTTCATTAGCTTTGCAGAAGCCCAGACAGGTTCACCTTGCTTCATTCTTATTGATTTGATTTCCATGGAGGCTCAGTGCTTAATTAGTCTTTTTTTAATACATCCCCGATGAAGTAAAAAAAAAAACCACCCAAATTCTTGTCCCTGAGCTTCTGTTCCCTGTTCTTGGAGAGTAACATGGGAATAGTATTCTGTTAATCCTAGGAAACTCATGAAAATGCCTTTCTGGCACTTCAGTATGTATCTGATTCCCCTTGAAATCAGTGAAGTTTGGGTGTCCGACTTCCTTTGAGATCCTTACCCCACATAACTTGCTCAAGGTCACACAAGAAGTGTGGTGGAGAGGTGAGATTTAAATTCAGTTCCTCTGGCTGTTGCTTTTGTCTCCAAAACCTTTTCCTCTCCGGGACATAGTAAAGTCTAGAGGCCATTAACCTAAAGGCTCTCTAGTTCAGGAAGCAAGGAGAAGCTGGGAAGCACCATACCCAGCTGACCTAGAAGGGTTATATAAATACTTATCAGATTTAAGCTAAGGAATGGTGGTGTCTCCCTCTCTTTTCTTACCCCTTTCTTTCAGGCTTTGGCTGAAATAAGACAACCCAAGCTTAATATTTCACTGTCTGGTCAGGGCAGGTTGAGAAAAGCCTTGGTGTATCTGTGTCTGTGCCAAGGCAGAGCAACACTTCACCTGGAGGAGTGTGTTCAATGAAGGTGCATAGTGCAGCTTTCTGCTTCTTTTCTCCTTCTTTTCCTTTGTACTTGGGGCTATGGCCCTGGAGCACACTAGTATAATAGAAAACTATTCTGAGAGAAAAGATGGGCATTGAAGAAAAGATGCATTAAGTTATTGCAAAGGCATGAAAGATGATGGTAAGAGACTGTCATCCTTGAAAGAACCCAAAAGGTTTATCTTATGAAAGGTTATACCATGCAGTGTTTCAGTGTATCATCTGGCAAGTGATCTCCCACTAAAATGTAAACCAGAATCGTCCTTGGCTCATGGTGGGGTATGCTAAGAGAGCCTGAGAGTCCTTGTTCCAAGATGGGCTACTAGGGGAGACCATCTGAAAGCTCAGATGACAGGTAGTTAATGCTGAGTGGATGGCCCATCCATCACTAGGGTTTCTTGGTACCAAACTTCATCATGTCCTTTTGAAAATCTTCTTTATTTTTCTGAAAAGCTGACAGCCATGATAGCGAGTCCCTGTTTTGAAAGGAGATTCCTGAAGACTTTTTCTGTACCTTTGGAGAACATCCTGTCTCTTGTCATCTTTTGGTTAGTTGGTTTTGAAAGCAGTGAATGATCTCTTTTAAAAAAAAGCAAACAAGCAAAAATGGCAATTCCTTGTTGTTTCATTCCTTAAATACAGAAAATGCTTTGTTTTCTTTTATTTCTTAATAGCTGCCTACAGCAATTCACTAGATTAAGCTGAATTCCTTTTCAAAGAAAATAATATGCAACCATTGTAAATTTGTGTGTTGGTTACGGCTCCCAGTGATGACTAGACTCTTGTGTGGAATTCACTTTGTTCTGGCTGCATGAGGGATCGTCTCTCAGTGTGAAAGATATCCAGAGTGAGGAAGGATTTATTTTTCTTTGGGAGGGTAAGAGAAGGTGGAGTGAGAGGAGGATTAAAACTGAGTTTTTCTTTCTGATGCTGAGACCAATTTTCAGTTTTACTGTTGCAGGTTTACACAAGTCAGATGCCTCATCCAGGAGTTAGCATGTCTTTCCTGTAATTTATATATTGTCTTGGGTTAAAATTATAATATTATTCAGCTGGAAATGTGACCTAAGCCATACTGCCTAACTTTAACTAAACTGAGTGAGCAGAGGTCAAGTTACTCTTGGGAACCTATTTCCACTGGGTATAGAGAGATTGAAATCTTACCACAGTAATGTGGCTTAACCTAAATTTAGACTGACTAGTCGCTGCATGATTTGAGGTCACCTGTGTCTGGTCTCCTGGCCATACAAATGAGAAACCTGCCCAGGTATGATCTGGTTCCTCTCTGATGCTCTTTGTTCTTCTCTCCAGTGGGGTTCAGTGTGTGAGGGGCTGGCATGGGTTAGGGTTGGCTCAGGGAGAAGACCTCTCTGTGGTTTCAGGCTGGTGTCACCAGCAGGCTGGCCAGGCTGTCAGCCATCCTCCTGCACAGCCACGCACAACATCCCACGCAACCACTCTCAACATCCATGTGATCACACACAACATCCCATGGGCTCACAGGCTCTTCCAGGACTGGCTCTGTCGCTGCTTGCCCCAGAGCACAAATGGGCTTCACTGCGACTGAAGGGAGTGCCCACATCTCACACATACAGTCCTGGCCGTGTCTACCCCCTGCAGAGGGCAGAGGATGGAGGGTGGGGATTGCTGCGCTGGTTATGGGAGCTGGCAGGGGAGGAGAGGAGCCACGGGTCTGCTCATGAAGGGCTATGTGTCAGAGCAGCCGAGTTACTTGCATCCTACTAACCTGAGTAGTTTTTTTTTTTTTTTATATTAAAGGAAGAGTTTTGTTTTGTAAAATGCAGGTCTCTGTTCAATGTGACCAGGAGCAAATTTATCTTGTTAGCACTTATTTACAACTGACAATTCTCAATTAGCATTTGAGCCTAGATTCCCATTTCTATAAATCCCTAATGAAAGTATAAATTACTAATGAAAGAGCTAAATCTCAGGGCCAAAGTCTTACTTCATTAACACACTAATGTAAATCTGAAGTGTTTGTGTTCAGCTGAGCAGTTACTTCACAATAACACTGGCGTAAGTGATATGGGAATGAATCCTCAAGGCTTTTCCAGTGGGCAGCATGAAGTGATATTGTTCTATCTAAATTTCAAATTTCATTGCTCTTAGGGAAAATGTCGCAAGTGTTTCTGTAGTGTTGTGCTCAAATCCGTTTGTCCAATTTGTCCGACTTCAGACTATATGATTCCTTTAAATGTCTTTTTTCTTCTTGCACCTGTTGCTCGGTGAATAAAGGCTGTGTTGAACCCTAAAATATTTGCCACCCTTTGGTGTAATCAGTAAGGATTTTATATTTATTTTAACTAATATTTAATTTCTAAATGGTATGGCTCATAGGAAATAGGTAACAATTTAAATTTCAGAAATGGTAGAACTGAAGTAGTTTATGATCAATTTTACATTTCTCATTGTTTTTGAATGTTTCTTGCTAATCTGTGATAGCATTAAATGGCTGCTGTAGCAAAGACCTAACGATAAACTCATTGTACTAACTATATCCTTGGTTTGAACACTGTATAAGAGTGCTAATACTTAGTCAGGCGAGGGTTATCTTACCCGCTGTAGCCACTAGTAATAGACCGTCGTTCAAAGGGTTTTTTAGGAAAGACTTTTAGAAAAGGTCTTTCAGGAAATCACCTAGGTAGTAATGTGCATCCTATCAGTGTCAGTGATGCTGTCTTTGACGTAAATGCCAAAAAATTCAATAGGCTTACCTGGTATCACAATCTTAAAAATACATTAAAGGCACTGGGCCTGGTCCCGCTGGGTACCGCTTGGTGTCTGTTCATCACTTGCTGCATTATAGTGTCTGGCAAGAGTCTTTCTCATACTGCACTCTCAATAAAGTTGATGAGGGTCTAGTGTGATTTAAAAAGCACATGATCCAGCTTCATGTTTCATTCATCATGTTCGATGTTCAGATTTTAAAAGGCTGAATCTTACATGTAAGAGTTGTACTTGAAGGCCAAATATTAATAAAATGTGGATTACAATTTCTTCTGTTAGGTTTGCAAACTATTCCTCTTAATGAGCTCCTTTAGTTAAGCCTGTTCAAAGAGTTTCTTGAAAAGTATATGAGGTAATTAATTAGAAATCCTAACCAACTATGAAGCTAAAATTGTTATATTTATGAAGAAAGAAACCTAGTATCACCATGTTGAGTGAATAACAATTTTACTATTTCTCTCAAGTTGGGAAAGTTCTAACATGTTTAGTAAAGGAGAAAAAGCTACTAAATATTGAAATACTGGCACAATTACAGTAAAAATTGTTCTACAGCTTTTTTATCATGCTTTATGATATATGACTGAGTTTCTAGTATTCTTAAAGAATTAGCATTCAACCTTGTAGAATATTGTATGCTGTATACTACACATGATAGTACTGGCTTACAGGCAATAGAAACAAGCAGGAAAAATATAACTGCAAATAGATTCTTTGACTATGCTGAAATGAACTTGGAGGAAGAACACACTCTTCTAGAATCTTTCTTCTTTCTAGAAAAAAATGTAAAGAAGCAAAAGCTTGCTGCATGTTAGCAGAAGATGCACGTTTGACATATAACATTAAGCTTTAGTACAGCAATCACAAGCTGGTTTTCTTATGAAGTACTGAGCAAGTAAAAGCTACTAGGAGAAGTTATTCTTAGCAGAAGGTTGTCTGTCTTGTAGAAGGTCACATCTGAGATACTTAAGATGAGATGGGTCTTGTAGTTTATAGCTGCTGAAGCCACTGCTGTAGCCAGTTAGATAAGTTAGGACTGTTTGTGTAAGGGCTGTCCGTGAAGTTATGAAGTGATGCATAAGCTTTCCCTCTGAACAGCACAAAATATTTATTTCAAACCTCTCTATGCCTGAAGATAAAACATAGCTTTGGTGTCACATAGTTGGCAAAGGCAGTTCCAGAATTAGGCATTCTGAATCCTACATGGCATGCTTTATAAATGGCTGTTTTTAGTCTAAAAACATAGTTGTCATCTTGCTAATATACCAATATGTAAACAGCAAAATGATGATGTGCAAAAATGGAAGAACGAATATAAAACATTTTGTAACAGCTTACTTTATTTCTTGTAAATAGTTCCTTTTTGGTGACATACTAAAATAAACAATCGTAAGTAGAACTAACAATTTTCGTGAGCACAGTGATATCTGAATAGAAATGAGGACTGGAAGAGATTCTTAAGTCAAATGTTTGCCAAGAATTTGTCTTTTAGAGGTGTGCGTGTGGGTTTGGTTGTTGTTTTTGTGTTTGTTTTTGTTTGGTTTCAGGTTTTTTTGTGTGTTGTATACTCTGTTCAACCCATGATTGTTTTGTGGTTATAAAAGTTCAGACAGATGTGAAAATGAAATAAAATTATTGTTCCACAGTGCCTGAAACTTGTTTTAATTGATTAAATATAATGAAAGTTTCAAAATAAAAAAGAATAAATGTAATTCTGGCCTTTTGTTGTTAAGAAACAAAACCAATTTGAAAACCACAGAACAAAATACAAGCAAGTTTTTAAAAAACATTCAGAAGAAAAATTCAGTCAGTAAAATATATTTCATTGTGTATACTATATTTAGGTTTTGCAGGAGACATTTTTAGAGTCAACAGTTTTGTATATACCATAAGTAAATAGATGAGGAAGGATTTCTGTCAGATACTATGGTGACAGGCTTTAGTTTAAATCCTTAAGACAGATAGGTAGAAGTAGATTAACTGGCCTTAGCTATTTCATGTTCCCTCCCTGAGTGGAAACATGTTTCCGTGTTGAGCTAGAGTGTCCTAGCAGCCTGAAGTTGTAATGTATTTATTACCTTTTGATGCATATTGTTTAACATTTGCTTAACATATTTATTCAAATGAGGCTGGGCATTTGTTTATCCCTTATCAAATGAAGTGGGACAGCTCTAGGACAAGAGCAAATAGACGGTATCAGCAGAAGCACCTTAAGACTTCTTTTTTTTTGTAATAAGATAATACTTAGCAAAGAAAATATCAACATCAGAAGATATGCTTGTGAAATCATTTGTTAGCCAAACTTTGGGTAATTTTTGCTTGATCTTTTAAAATGTAATAAACTTTAAATTCTGCAAGAAAGCGAAAATGCAACGAACGACCTTAAACCCAAATCAAACTCCTCCCTTGCACACCCAACCTGAAGCAAGCCAACTAACCCAACTCTGGGAGCATCCAACCCAATCAAATAAATAAATAAACTTGAGGATAAGGCTTCTAGGTGGAGTATGATTAGAGTTTAAATCAAGCACTTAAAAGATAAAGCCCAAAATAATCTATCCTGACCAAATTTGTTTGGATTACCTTGAATAAAGAATTGTGCGTAGTGTAGCTTCTACCTTTAACATGATGGTGACACATGCATGCTCCATCCATTGCCTGTTCTCATTTTCTTTCTCCTGTTCTTTTTCGTATTGATTTCTATTCTACCCTGTGCTCATCACTGTGATTTGTATAGACAAAAAGTGTACCAAATCAGTAACAGTCTTAATCACAGCTGATATTCGGTTCTGGCCTCACTCTTCAGGCATCTTCTGTCCCTTTTAGTTAGCTGCTTCAAGGATTAAGTGCCCAGACTTCCCCGTAGATCTATCTAGCACAGTCCTACAACGTTGGTAGGTCACACAGGTGTGTCACGGGGATGGCTGTGGAAGGTAAATGCAGAATGCCTCTCTAGTGACCCTTGGGGAAAAATCTGTCCATGTAGCCACAGTAACTTCCCATGCATTCTTTGCTTAGGAGTTTTTACTGCAAAATTTATGCTTAAGTGTCCTGAACATGTGAAATGTGATTTTAAATATGAGAGAGACTACCCCCTTAGAAATTACCTGCTAACCCTATAGCAGCGAGTAGTTTCACATAAACACACTAATCTCCAGAGAGCATGAGAGGAAAAGATGTCTTAAAAATTATGGTGATTTAATTTTATTTTGCCCTAGAATGACATTCTCCTGAGTATTTGTGAAAATGAAGATGAATATGCAGGGCTACATTTGGTTGATTTCGCGCCAGATGGCCAGTTGCAGAGGCTGAACTAAGCTGAACTGATTGATTTGTTTTTGCCATATTGCATGCTGGCGTTTACCAGAGTTCACATCATTCAAATACTAACATTTTTGGTGCTTTCTCTTTTTATTTATTTTTTTATTTTTCTCAGTTTCTTGGGATGACCTCTGCTTTCATAATTGATTCTCCCTCTCTTTTCTGCCTCAGTCTTTACAGCAATCAGTCTTTTCCTTACCAAAGGGTTGGTTCTTTTTTTTTTTTTTTTTTTGTTTTTTTTGGTTTTTTTTTGTCTTTAAAAAGATTTAATATACTGCTCACAGAGATAGGGAAAGGAGAAAATGCAGAGGGCAAACCTGCATGATGGTATTTTTTTTCCTCCAGAGGCTTAACTTTCTCTTGCACTAATTTATCACACGTGAACAGAAAGTACAATATCTTGTTTTAAAACGGAATTCTTAAAATTCTGTAGTTTCAATTTACCTATTATTTTTGGATCACAGAACAAGTAATTTAAATTCCCAATGTTCTAACTTTCATGGAGATGTTCCATTAAAAGCTAATGGAGACGATATCAATAGTTACACAGAAATTACTCCAGAAACTCATGGAAATTAATAGAAAAAAAATCTTTCCATTTGTTTTGAGCCATTTTATAGATATTGATAATAAGCAATGCATAAGGAGTAGGATACTGTGTGTGAATGTGCACATGTGCATCTTATAATTCAGAACAGGTAAATTTTAGGGGAAGATTTAAAAGACGTAGTGAACATGGGTTTTCTGGTTAAGTTCTGTCGGTTTTAGAGAGATTTCAGTAAAACCTTATGAGAGTGCTTTTCTATGGAAGTGGCAGTATACATATTTTGATTAATCGCTATACATATGCAAAGCTTGTTGGAATATAAAAGAAAGCAAGATCTTCTCAAATTAATTTTAAATTTTGCTCTAAAATACATTAGCTTGATCATTTTGCAGAAGAAAAAAAAGTCTGAGTATATATTAGGAGATAAATATAAGCAGAGTAGTCCTTTGGCAAAAGAACACCCATGTTTGTGAAAGCAGCCTCTCTTTTCACTCGGTAACCAGCCATAACTCTAAGTGTAATGTCAGGAGCCACCTCTTTGTTAGGCCAAGTGATTTGCAAAGCACAATTCCTCACTAATTTCATGCCTTAGATAATGAGGGCTTTGGAGGGTCAGAAGAGAGGGGAAAAAATGATGAGATTTGTGCCTTATGGACAGCACTACCCATTGATAAACAGGAGAAATTTGGATCAAGATATTGGTCAGAAAAAAAGCAAGAGATGGCAAAGTCTTACCTTGACAGATACCAGTAGGGATTTTACTGTAGACCTGAAAGGTACTGGGATTTTGCAGAGAGGACTTTGGGGCATGCTCGTTATGCAGGATTGGACCTATAGATAGAGCCATCAGCTTAATCTCTAGTATGTTGCAAAGTCCACCTGGTGCTTTATGGGGCAAAGCCTTCACTGGCCAGCACAGCTGACCTGCATGATTGACACATGCTCGTGTGGGGCTGGGAATCCACCACATATTACTTCAAAACATACATTTGTGCTGGCTGGCTGCTGTAGGCCAGATGATTTCTTCAAGAGCTACACCTAGGGAGGGCAAAGCTATCCTCATGTCTCCAGCTCAACTTCGTTGCAGCTTGGTTGGATACTCCTCACTAAAATTTGCTTCTCTCGTCCAGTGAAACCACGCAGGTTCCTCTGCTGTGCTGGGCAATGCAGAGGTAGGAGCACTGTTTGTCCTGGGTTGCACACCTCTACTCTGAAACGCTGGCTCTCAGTGGTCCCAGAGCTCAGGCAGAGGCATGCCCTGCCGTATGTCCCCACTGACGGGGCTGACAAATGGGGAGGGGTTTTTGAAGTGTGGAAATGCACATATAAAACAATGAAAAAGTTGATAAAAAATGTTTTTTAAAATACCTAGAGTACTATAGATTTACTCTTCAAACCCAAAATATTCTCTGAACATTTTCCACATAGTTATTTTACCAGCTGGCAGAGTGAAAAAAGTATAGCACTGAAGCAGCCAGTCCTAAAGTTTGCCACCTACCTCACCCCAAGCACTTCCCTGACACTTGTGCTCAAAAAAGCATGGTGGGATTGATATAAATCTCAACTTTCCTCAACGATTCTCTGCAGATCTTTGTCACCTATAACGGTTCTGTGTGTCAAACAGAGCAGTCAGAAACCCAGCCTATAGGATTGAGAAGGATTAAAAAGGGTGAACCTACAGTACTTTATTGAGCTAGGTCCTCACATTAACCTGATCTGATCCTTTAATTACTATGAATAGAATAGGGCTTACAGTCCTACTTAATAACACCCCATGCTTTTTATACTATAAAGAGCTTTCCTATTCATGCGGCCTCTTCTTTTCAGATTTACAGATTTGTAGCAAGAAGGAATGCATGTTTTTTTTCTGGCACTCCAGGGGAGAAAGCTACCTAATGTGTATGTGTGGGATACTGGAAAGCATAACTGCAACACTTTCTGTTTTGAAAAACATTAGTTATTTGGCAGGAAAAGGCGAAAGTAGAAAAGGCAACCAAAACATAAGATCTTAATTCTATAAAGGTGGTAGAAGGAGCTTAACATAGTTTCTATGCTAATCGGAACTGTAATCAAATAAGATGCATACTTTTCCCCCTTCCCATGCACATTTTCCCCCTCCCCATAGGCTCAGAGAACCAGCATGTTTCTGTAATCTAGGCAGACTGATATATACACATATGATCATATATATATGGGTGATATATGATACTATAATTAATAACTGGTATTTTCTCTGAATTCAGGAAAACAGCTGCAGCCCACTGATAAGGTACTTTATGAGAATAAAATCAAAGCTGAGCATTAATGATTATAATATGTTGTGATCGAGAATGGTGAAACAATCATTTTATTTCTTGAACAGAACTGAAATATGAGTGGGCCTCTGGGTTAAAAATGAAAAGGGGATACAGGTTGTGATTAAGAGCCTAAGACATTGTGCTAAGAGTGGTATAAAAAGTAGGAACAGTCTCCCTAATTTTTACATGAACATATTGTGCCTAGCGTCTTGTGTGGACCCACTGAGAGGCCAGGTTGAGGGAGCAATCCAAATCTGTTTTAAGTTAAAGATGGAATGAATGATACTAGAGAAGTAGAGCATTTGGGGATTTTTAGGGTGGAAGGAAGGAGAAAGAAAGAAGGAGAAGGAAGAATCTGACCGAAAAATCAGTGGAGGTGCTGGGAAGAACCCAACCAAAATCAGCTCTTTCTCTTTCAGTCATGACTTCCAGTATGATTTGCTTGAGCACACAGTCCTTTGACTACTGCAATTATAAAAAGATTATGGTTGTATACTGAATTTGGAAGAGAAAGAGAGTATACTGTAGATATTTTACCATTTGGAAGTTTTTCTGCTTATTAAGGAACAACATTTTTCAGCATTATTTTAAGGCTAAGACTTGATTAATGCGCAGCAATGAAACTAGTCTAATTTTATTTTACTAAAATTGCTGTAAATAATACTGTTAGTGGAATAAACACTGAAAGAATATGCTATTTGACAATGAGGATGTACTTAAAATATTTTATCGTAATTCCTTAGCTTTCACAAGACAGGTATTGTTAGGAGCCAGTCTGATTAGTCTATCAAAGACACATCGCTGCCTCCTTCTCTCCCACCCTCCGCCCCCTTGAAGATAGAATAATCTTTACTATGCTTTTAAGAAATAAGGATTTAAATTGAAGCAGACTGTAAAACTGCCAAAGCATGCTTATTATTGACAGGTTATATGAAAATGATTGCTTAAAATTCCACCCCAGAGACAGACAGACAGACAGACATATATAATCCCTAGTTTAGCGTTACAGTCTTTCTCTCTATTGCTACTCTATACAGCTGTAATCTCAAAAGACCATTTATTAAATCTGAAATATTGTATGCTCCTGTAGCCTCCTTCCTTGATTGTGTTCCCAGGGCCTTGTTGGGCAATTGATTACTCTGTGCACAATCCCGCTGCTTTAGGTATTAATGGCAAAACCCCCATTGTCTTCAGGATTTAGGCCCTTTATGATTTTTTTAAAGTTCATTATGTTTTGCAAGCAACTGAGTTTAAAATCTGTGATTGGAAAGACTTACCCCTCACATCTTCCTGTGAAATGTTTTACCTTTAGAATGAAAAAGCATTTGGAAACTGTAGGATAGTTTTGATCTGTGGGATTAAAAGGAATCAGTACTGAAAATGGATTCATATCATTTTCTTTTTGGGTACCCAGTACTTGGGGGGAGAGGGAGGAGAGAAAAAATAACAGCTGATTTAATATAAGTGGGCTGAATTCCCTCTCCTGGTGGGTCTTTCAAACCTCCAGTTTCTGTTCTTGGCATCGGTCTGTGAATATCCCCCTCCCCTTTTTGTTAAAAGGCATTTCCTATGAAAGCCTACAAAAGCAGCTTTCAATCTGATTAAGCTTCTCCTGTAAAAAAGTCCAAAAATAGGGATACTTTTGGGTCAGTATCACCACTCTGTTCAGCTGCCTTAATTTGCCTAGGCTACTTACTAAGGACACCATACATGAACACAGAAGGCTCCTGCAGTCATTAGGGGCTACCCAAAATTTCATCTATGAAATTCCAAGGGGCAACAATGGCCATAACCCTAAACCAAATTGTCGGAAAGGCCCGAGCTGTTTGGCATGGCTGTGGGCTCACCGTTGGCAGGTACCAGTTTTCCAGCCTTATCTGGAGTGAGCTTGATGGAGATGGAGGGAACGGTTCTCTCCTGAGATCCACATCACTGGTGATGTCTATCTCTGGGTGTTCCCCCCATGTAGAGGGGCAGTGTCTCACCCACCCAGCGGTGAAGCACTGCTCCATGGGTCCACTTTCACAGTTCACTCGCTGATTCACCCTCAGTTAAGGCAAGCCATGCCCCACCTTACTCTACCTACCTGTAAAATGGGTACAGAATAATCTGTTTCTGATGGGTTTTGTGAGGGAGGTTCAGTGCCTGAAAAACTTCTCTGGTGTTGACTTTTCTCAACATCAGCACCTGTATCTCTCACTTGCCCCTTTATAGAAATGCATATAATATTTGTCTCCAGCAGATTAGCATCTGCCTGAGATATTTGTGCAGCAATTTACAGAGGTGCTGTGATAACCCATGTAAGCATTTTAAAAGGGTAGCACTGAAAAATAAGCTTGTACTGGAGCTACGATTTGTTTCTGGCTTCACAAGAGGTTTGTAACCTTTCTTAATAATTTTTTTCTTTAGTACATTGCAATGTTGAAATGTAATCTTTATTACTAAATGAGTGAATGACTGGAGTTGCTTAAGGCACAGACTAAAAACAGTTTTCACGTGAGGCCCAAGTATTGTTGCTGTTGCAGTTGCCCTGTTGTTTTATTAGCTCTGAACAATGTTGGACTACTCTCGAAATCTAATAATCTCCATAAAGTGTCTTCCCTTGGTAGCATCTTTGATAATGGAGAGTAGATTCTAAAAATACAATAGAAGCATAAAAGAGAATATTATCATAACTGCTTTCAAAAACTAGGAAAAAATGAACAAGTAAAAAAGAGGCAGACTTCATAGAAAGAAAAAATAAGAAAAGATACTAAATGTTAGTTTTTAATCACTTTGTGTGTGTATTTATGATTTAATCTGATAACAGCCATGTTAAGTACAGCATAGGATTTGGTGGATATTTCCATGCCAGCTGCAGTTTTTTTTTTCTGAGGAGAGAGAGAATTAACCAAAAATGTGATATATTTTACTCAAGTTATTAGTTGAATTATAAAACCCCGTATTTTCTTCTTTCCTAATGGCCACCAGTTGTGATCAAACATATTTAAGTGGAAAATTGTTGTTTTAGATGTTATAACTGTTCCGTATATTCCTCCTATTAACTAAGCATCTTATGATCTCTGAAAAGCAGAAACGGCCCTCAAGACAAAAGCATCATTCCAGTGTGTGTGTGTGTGTGTGTACGCGTGTGCATGCGTGTATGTTTGCCTATACGTATATAGGTATGCATGTGCACAAGGCAAAGATCTTCACAGATTTATAACTGGACAACAAACTCCTGTGGTTTTAATTTGATTTTTAAAAGCAGAAAATACAAATTCTGCCCTCAGAATGTCAGAATATTACAGCTCTTTTGCTATGTAAGTGGAAGATATATTTTTTTAATTATAATCTTTTATACCAGTGACTTTTACATGAAGCAACATTCGGATGTTTTATGTTTCACATTTATTTAAACAATCATTGTCTCTCTCAAAATATTTTCCCTGAAACCTTATGTACAGGTAATAAAAACCTTGTATGGGAGCAGGTTCATCTGATAATAGCAATACAAGGTTGTCTGATTATGCCAAAATGATATTGGAGAAAGGAGATTTTATTAACTGACTTAGAATGAAATCTGTAACATCTATGAGCCTTCTCCCTTCCAAATGGACCAAAAGCTTCATTAGAGAACAGAAACCTTTTTTTAAAGGATACATACTAGAATATAAAACACATTTAAATTGAAGCCTAGGGAAGAAATGATAACTATTAAATTTCTTTGCCAGAATGATATTCTTTAATTTTACTTTTTTTTTTTTCTCCTATGTTAGCACCTTGGTGCAGCATTTACATGCTAACACTTCAAGCAATTCACTTTTTAAGTAGTTTGAGGTGTAACCTGATTTCACAGAGCACCCTAAGAGCCAGGTTCAGTGCTATTGGATGCCATACTTATAAATCTTTTCTTCTTGTGTCTTTGTGTAGGTCAGTAGTACCTAGGTTCTGACATCCATGTTAGGCTTTTGAAACGCTACTTTTCCTCGTGCTTTTGATGTGCATTTCACCTCAGGAAAATACTTGTTCCAGAAGGGATTTTGCCTGCCATGTTTCTGCGCAGGAACAAAAAAATGAATGTTGTTAGCTATGTTCCTGTAGAAACAAGGTTTTTCATCCCTGTGTTTGCAAAGGCAGTTGCCCACTAGCTCCAGCAGTAACTTTTCTCCCTCTTTGACTACCCGAGTTGTATGTAGTCCTCTGCTTGCCTAACGGTTGCTTTTTGTAGGAACATTTTGCCTCAGATTGGACTCTTTCTGGTTTTGTAAGGCAGATGTTAGCAGAAAGAAGGCTCTTGCTGGGTAATGTCCTTCAGCCTTTCTTCCTTTGCCTCTGGCACATTTCCCTTTCCACCTCCCAGAAGGGAATCCAGCTTCCCATTTAGGACCTTTACAGGACTTTCCTGTGCCCAGTCTGAGGAGGAATCCCAGGTATTCAGGAAGGCTTTTCTCAGGGCCACTTCACTCCGAGCTATTTGCCATTGTGCATAGCATATTTCCCAAGCAGTATGTTGCTTGTGGTTCTCATGTTAGAAAATGATTTTTTTCCCAAATATTTTTAACATAGGTACTTATTTATTTTTTATTTCAGAAGATTTTATTTGAAAAGATAAGAATAAGTGATTGCGTTCTATATATGAAAGGGTATTTTGCTTAAAAACAAACCTGAAAAGCCTTATTACCACTGTGGAAGTTTTAATACAAGCATTTTGGTCAAAACATTCAAACACCTAACATTCTACACATCAGTAAACAACAGACTTCTCCCATAAACGGAGATACAAAAGCCCAGCATTTAAAAAAAATTAAGTCAATAAATTAGGGGAATCCATATTGTAAAAAAAAACAAACAAAAGCAAATACCAAAACTTTGTTTTCAGTCTGTGGTGATGAAAAATAAGGCCACTGTGGGGAAAATATTTTGATAGACGTAGTGGAAAGGATTTTGTGTTGCTAGAAGAGAAAACTTTGAAAAATGCTTTATTTTAAACATTACAGTTATTTAAATCAGAAACAACTGTCTTGTAATTGGCAAAAAAAGAGATTGGAAGAAGAATTTTGCAAAACTGACATTTTAAATTTGGGACTTTTTCTTGGGAGATATCCTGTTAATTTCACATGATTTCTGACCTTGTTTAAATACTGAATTCTCAACAAATTCAACAAAATACCAGATTTTGCAGATGACACACAATAAAATATGAATTCTGAATGTGTGCTGCCAAGGTAATTTATTTTAGAAAAATTGATTATTTTGATAAAAATAAACCACTTTCAGCAGGAAAATAGTTGTTGTTTGTTGCTCAAAAAATGTATTTACTTTAACAAAACTTATTTTCTGTTATATAAGGTAACACCTTCAATTTTGAGTCTTTCTACATTGCCTTGCAAATATTTTACTCACTTCTAACTGCTAGGTTTAGTACAACTATACAGAATTGCAGTGTTATATATTTTCCTTGCAGTCCTTTGCAGGGCCTTACTCTGTAGCTTCTGAATATACTTTCAGCAATAAATTAAATTTCCCACCTGAGTAAGGCCTTTTGAAATGGGCCTTGTTAAAAAAATACTTTGACAATATGGTAAGAGAATTCATAAACTATTCGATCTGTCTAAATTTGTTTAGATAATTGAGTCCCCACTATAAAAGGAAACAGCAGTGGCCATGCTTTCTTTACCAGACAAACCTTTTTTGACAGTCAGGAGCTAAGTTTGTCTTTACTGCTGCAGAGCTGTCCTATTTGAAGACAGGGCTGTGGTCATTGAAGGGTTAAAACCAGTTTTGAATTTGAGTTAATCCATATGTTAATCTATTTTAAATATCCCTGCATAACTACCAGCGTATTTTTAGCAACGCAGTTTGTTGTTCCAGTTGCCAGCTATTTTTGATGACACAACAAAATAAGGCAGAATGTAGTTTTAAGGCTTATTTTGGCCTCTAACTTCAAAAAGGGCAAACCCCCGCCCTTGTCCAAGGATATTTTTGATTTGAATGGTCTATACCTGTCCTCTGCAATCAGCCAATTATTGTAAGCAGTGTGATGGGCCTGAGGTATTAGCGCTGAGAACATTCCTGTTGTCCCTCGGGTTAGAGTTTGTTTTGCAATGATCACCCGTCCTGATTTGAAGATTGCATGACAAGACACTATTAAAGTAAGGGCAAGGAATTCAATTTCTCGATGTCATTTTGCCTGGCCTGGTTTTGAAAATAGGTCACTGTATGCTATCTGGATTTGTATATTATAACAGCACCTGCTAGCATTTTTGTAGTGAAGGGTCTAGCCATATTTTCATTATAAACCCCTATTTTCAGGGGTTTATAGACTGTAACTTGGCCATAGAAAGAAGCTTCTATCTAAATGGTGGCATGCAAGGTCTCTTCTAAGAAGCATGTTTTTTACCCTGCAAATCTCAACAGATATGTGTTCAGCCATTTGTGCAGGAGTGAAAAATGAAAACATATTTTCAGCTGCAATTTGGTATTGATAGTAGATTCCTTCAGAAGAAGATACCGTGCTATGTTTATCTTTTAATTAAAATGATATCTAAAAGAGCTGGATTTCTCATGCAAGTCTTAATAAGAATCTGAGTAAGTATACGTTATAAACATTGGTGACGGGGCATGTATATTTTAATTATGCAAATCCACAGTAATAAATGCCCTTACATAATGGAAGGAATTAACAGGGTCAAAAAACGGTTGTTTGAAAAGGTTGGTAAATAAATCATATGGGTCTGAACATCAAGTTTATGTTTATATACTCGTTTACACTGCTTTTTCCCATAACGTGGAATTGTTTCTGAGGGAGTCAGCATCAATCTGTGGCCTAATATTTTAAACCATGAATAGATTCTCGCTTACACAACTGAATCAGCACAGCTGTGCAAATGTGTGTATTTAACACTGATTAAATGCTTCCACCTATACATTAAAAAATCCAAACCAAAGTCCCTTACTACCACTAATTGTAGGTTTTTGCAGAATAGCTGTGGAGGTGCATTTCATCACCTGCCATACACTTCCTAATGTGTTTTACTTTTTGTTTTTAATATGATCAGGCAGGCAGCAACAGAGCAAAAGGAAACTTCTTCTAAAACAAAGATAATAAATATGTTCAAGTAACATTAAAGGATTGTCTGAAGACTGCCGATGTAAGGAAATTCAGGGTTAATGCTGCGTTACTTCATTTTGAAGTCAACCCCATTGTGCCTGTTTATTGCAGGGGTCTTCAAACAGAGCGTTTGCACAATGACATGTTGGAGGCTGCTGCAGCACCTGGTGGGGTGAACCCGGCGCAAAACTTTCACGTGGCTGAATATAGAATTTCCAAATATTTTTTGGAGGGGAGGTGCACCAGGGAGAGGAAGAGGAGGACGGTCCTGGCCAGCATTGCTGGCTATGTCCATGCTGTGGGGTTCAATGCAGCACAAAAGAGAAAGGTGGATAAAACTCCAGTGCCCGGGACTGTGCCTCATTTTGACTAGACACTAAGATTCCTAGAGGTATTATTTTTACCTAGTCCTCGAAATACCCACCGGTAAACCAAAATCCCCCATCCCCTGCAAAGCCAACAGTTTGCTACTTAAATGGGTTTAGGCTTAATTTTAATGGAAGTGAAACATAGTCGATGGAGGCAAATTAAAACCATATAATTTTGTAATCTTAGTTTAGCTATAATTGCGGCAATAAAACAGTGGAAAGAATAATTGTGGAACATATGTTTGTGAGTGACATTATCTAGGTGACTTCCCTTTTACGGCAATGCGCTGCTGTCCTATTTGTCTCCCCCTCCCTATGCATTGGAATGACAAACCTGCGAGCCCGGAGTTAATGCTGATTGCGGCAGCTGCTTACACACCGAGTCTCCATGGCAACCGGGGACGTTGCCACGCAACCGTATTCTTTTAGGGACAGGGAAAATGCCCAAAGGCTTACTAAAAATACATGGGGGGGGGGAATCTTAAATTTTCTTACTACTGTTAATGGGTATAAGGGACCGCGCTACTGCTTGAAAGCAGAGGTCGCGCAAATAAAAACCCAGCCCTGACCTTTCAAAAATTGCTTGCCGTTGCTTGAAATCTTGAGCTTTATTGACAAAGATGACTTTTGATCGATTGTAAAATTGGTAGCTAACACGCGGCAGCCCTCGCAGACTGCAAGATGCAGAGCTGGCCCATTGCTATTCCAGAGGGGTTGAAGGTCAGCCGAGAGCCATCAATGCCGTATTGATCAGCAGAGCTGAAAAATGCCCGTGTTTACAGCTCCTCACACCATGGGGCTGCGGCCCCAGCCTCCAGCGGGCTCCGCCGCCTGGGCGCACGCCACGGAGCAAGCCATCCTCCCAGCAAAAGTGACATCACTTCACTCAGCTCAGCTGTTTCTGCAGTTTTCTATAAATAGCTAGATAAAAAATTGAAGGCTGCTTTTGGAGAATTTAGCCAGCCAATCTTCTGATCGTCAGCAGACGAGACAGGCTGGGGTTTTGGTTTGTTTTTTTTTTTTTTTTTTTTTTTTTTTTTCACTACTAATATTGTGCTGCAAATTTTTCCTCCTAGTATTTGGAGCTTGACCCTGAATAACCAAAAATTGTGAATGGTATACATGGCTGCATTTGGGATTGTCCTGGGATGGATGTTTAATTCATCATTCATCACTTCTCTAGCTGTTAAAAATATGATCAGATAGCAGTGAGGGATGGAGGGAGGAGAAAGGGTCGGTGTTGCCGTACGAGACATGCAGGCCTGGTATTACGCTGATGCGGCATGTTTGCTGAGCTCAGTATCACCCCTACCTGCAGAAACCCCCACGTGCCAGACTCCAAGGTGCCCCCCCCCCCGAATTAAATACATCATGCACTAGAGTCATAGTTACACCAAGGCTTTTGTTGGTTGTAATAGCGGAGACAAAGTATTTGAAGGAAGGAATTAGAAAAGCAAACAAAAGCACTGTTAATAAGCACACTTCCTATTTTTCCTCGATCCCAATTTTGCCGCTCTATTTCTTAATTAACCCTCTAAGATAGTTGATGAAAGAAAAACATCATCTGCCTGGTCTGTAAATAATTTCTTACTCGATAGTATTTGTTTCTGGAAACAGGAGCTTTAAAAAGCTGCAAAACACAAAATAAAGTATTGAAACCATCCAGATAAAAATGTGCATTCTGCAAGTTTTATGAAGTTTTGGAGGCCATGGCAGTCCTTTTGGGAAAAGGAAAGGAAAATAAAGTTGTAAACATAAGAAATAACAACTGGTCCAGGTGGAGAAAAGCATGTCCTCTGCAGACTCCATCCACAGGTAGCCATCATGGTGAGTCCCTGTTGCTTACCGTGCCTTTGTCATCCCAGGGTTGCATTCCCAGTGGGAAACGAGCAGGTGTCAGGGAAGAGGAGAGTCTCACACAGCCCATAAGCCTCACTCAGCTCTTCAGCGCTCCCCTTCCGAACACAAGCCTGTGCTCAGCATCACACAGGATCCAACCGAAACAGTCCCCATCCTTGTTGATTTGAAGAGGGAGCTGAAACTGCTTGGCAACAGAAAAGATGAAAGTACTTGCTTTTCAGAAAAGTTAATGGCACTAGAAATAGAAACCAGACAGTTCCTTGAAGGCGGGGAAGAGGGGACCAGCAGGTTTTCTCTCCCGACTGCAGTACTTATTGCGGTGCAGTGGGTATTGCAAAGTGAAATGATATGGCCTGCGTAGTACGAGGGATTAGAGTGGAGAGCTATAATAACTCATGCTGGCCTCAAAATATGCATCTTTCCCTTAGCAATGGAAGTGCAATTAAACTGCAAAATGTATGTAAAATTATTGATATATAGGATTTGAAAATACATTTGTTCTCTACTGAAACTGACCATAAATGATCCTGAATGTAAAAACTGAGCCTGGTCTAAGGTTGGAGATCAGTGAGGGCTGTATTCTTAAATATCTTTTGTGTATCTGAGTGTACAGGATCCAAAACCAAGCTGCAGATATTTATTGAAATATTTCTGCTATGGTAAATATTTAGTCTTTTTGAGTGGTCAGTACTGATGCTCTGACTTGGGAGGGGAAAGGATGAAGGAAAATGGCAGAATGAGATAAATCCAAACTATCTTCTCTGCAGAGTGGGCCAAGTAATATTTGACCCAGATGGAGTGGAATACGAAAAGACAGGCTAGAAGAGACAAAGTAAATGAAACTTTATAACCCAATGAATTACATTTGTTGCAGAGAAAACTAGCGGTCGAAAGACGGAGTTTAATTTTGCTCAGAAAGTTGTTAAAAAGTATCCAACTTTCAGAAGTACTACTGGAGAAGTATTGCCATAAAAAAACCCCCAACAACAGAGTCAAAATTATTTACTGGAATTGCATTTAAAAAGTTGGATTCTGTTTTAAAATGAATTTATTAATTTTTGCACATAAATGGATGTTGGACCCTTATAACTTCCTGAATCTTTCAGTAATTATTTTTCAATACTGTTCACCTTCTGTTGTCATTAAATTCCATAATACATTTTAAATATTGCTGTTTTTCAAATGTATATCTTCCACTGTGAAATAAAGCACACATAACTGGGATTTTTGGTGCTGAATCAGGTTAGTGGTCTTCCTATTAAAAAAAAAAAAATCACCAGTTTGGTAAAGGCAGAATAGGCAGGGCTGAAAACAAATAAGACCTTCCTACATTCCTAAGCCCAGCATCATCTTGTCTTATTAGTGAATACAGCTGGTAGGTATTGAATACTGAAAAGCAGGACAACTGTTTTTATTATCTTTGCCTGATCTCAAGCCAAACCCCTCCTGGGGACAGCAGTCTTGACTCTGCATTCTGTGACCTTTTCAAAATCTCATATTGAAAATATGAGTGGATTAGCCAAATTTGTGAATCGCAGGCCTGCTCACTAAGTCAACAAGAGCTCACTGCTAATTTCAATGGAAGCTGAAGCAAACCTGAAGTCAGATTGTGCTCCAGCAGAATTCCATTTGACTTCATGTCAGGATGAAACTCATTCCTGCCATCCTTATTGTTGTTTTATGTCCTTTTGCGGACAGACAAGGAACTTTACTGAATCCTTTCCCAAGAAAGGGAAGATGAGTCTATCACTTTTATTTCTGAGCATGCAAACGTCACCTCTGTAGGACCTCCTTTCAGTATACTGCTGGAAGGAGGAAAAAATTGCTTATAGTGTGGGTGAACACTGGTCGAATGTTTGCTGATATGATCAAACCTGGTATCTGCCTAGGGAAGAGAGGGGGAGTGCCCCAGGGAACAATTCCCTAGACTACCCTGAACCCATGCACAAGACCCTTGGAAACACTGCTGGACTCCGTGTTTTCCCTGTCCCTCCCTGACAGGGCAGGCAAAGCAGTAGCCCTGTAAAGAAAAGGTCCAAGAAAGTGTGTCCTAAAACACTATATGACAACATTTGGAAGGAGGAGGGGATTCCCTCTGTTGTCTGTAATCTTCTCCTTAGCTTTATTCTTTAAGATATTTATTTATTTTTATTCAGTGTGGTTTTCTCTTGTCACTCTAGTGACTGTACTTTGAGGATTTCTTCAATATTAGAGGCTGGCTGAATAGGAACAGGGTGTGCCTGCGCGTGCACAGACACACACAGGGACATCAGCGAACACAATGCTTTACAAGGCTGTTTACTAATGGAACTATAGACAGAGCAGCCACATTACTATTAAATATCTGTTTAGTATCTTACAGCTAAAAGCAATAGCCTGTCTAAGGCTGATTTTTTTTTTTTTTTTGAATGAGATGAAGCCTTTCATAAAAATTCCTTCTTTATAGTTTTGTGTGTTTGTGTCAAAATATCTCAGGGCACAAAGCCCAGCAGAAAGCCAACTTAAAAAAAAAAAAATCTTTGTAAGCTCTTTCATGACAGTGAACCATTAAATCTCCTGAGTAATGTAGGGAAGAGCTGGATCATGCATAGATTGCTCTTTACCCAGGATGCACCATTGCCTGCAAGATTCTGAATAAAGAGACACACCTGCTAGCTAGCTGATAACACTCTGGGGTCATTTCATTGAAGAAACTGTCAGCCAGGAGGTATTTAAATAAAGCCACAGATTAATTCATGACCTGCACTACTGAGACTAAAAAAAAGATGTTAAAGCAGAAAGAGAATGCAGATAAATGCACATTCCTTTGTATTGCAACAAAACTTCTTCATGTAAATCAACTGGATGGGAGAGAATGTGGAAAGAATGTGCTTCTCCGTACAGTAGCTGGGAAGTGAGATGGTTCAGCTGCACATCTGGCCACCAGCCAAAGCAGTCGTGTGCCATGCTTGTTTGCGTACTAGTGCTGCTTAGATTGGCAAATGCCCATGCAGTTTGAAGAGGGCAGGCGCATGACTGGATGGCTGCCAGTAAGTGTGCGGGACTGATGCCACTGCTGGACGCCATAGCCTGGTAGGAATGAGGAATACAAAGGCATTCAATAATCTGAATGTCCCTTTGCTTCAAGAGAGTGGTGCCAGGCAGCATTTAATGAGAGATTGCTTTGTTACGAAGTCCTCGACATCAAGTGGGCTGGTGAGCTCATTAACCTGACTGCAGCAAATAAAAAAGGCGCACTCAGAAGACTCCCATGATAGCATACTCAATAGTGTAAGAGTCCTTTTGCTTCCTTTATGGTGATCCATTAGCAAGCAGCAGTGTAAACACCATAAAGCAAGCCAGTTTTCTGATTGTTCAACTAAAGTCTGTTTTCCCTTGGGGATTATGCCACCAGTTGATGCAGAGACACCCCCTCCCACCACCACCCTTGTTATCTATTACATAATGACCTTCTGTGCAACGAAGGATTTTCCCATATTCTTAGGAGTGCAAGTGCAGCTAAGGAAACTACTGACAATTCACATCTCTGAAAGACGAAAGGCAATGATGTAGGGCACATCAGAAAACAAATAAACCACAAAGTGATGCCAAGGGGAATGGAAGATATGATTATGCTTATATTTATACCACTTCAGTTAGAACTTATGAAAATGGTACATATCTTTTTTGTGTCGCCTTTGTTCCTGCTTACACAGGGCTCTGTATCCGTAGGAGAGGCAGCCCACTCTGCTAACCTAACTTTGTTCTCTGCATTTTCCATGAATGCTGTTTGCCCTCAGGAAAATGCATTATAAAGTAGTACTTCCAGAACAAGTGACTACTGTGTCTCCATTCCAAATGCAGCCCTTTGCTGATTTACTAATCAAAGGAAAAAGAGGGAAGAAGCAAATCCCCAAGGAATGTCCCCTTTCAAAACAAAGTGGGAAATTCCTTGTGGTAGTTATTCCATTTAATCCACTGGAGCTACACTAGTGAAAATGTTTTTTTCAACACCTGAAAAGGTCAAATCAAAACACCTGTGTTTAATCCCCAGGAACTGCAAAGGACTGTTGCTTCCCCATAAGCACACAGCAAACAGAACTAGAAAAATGGCTAACCAAGGTCAATGATTTTTTATTTTTTGGCAGGTAGGTGATCAGCATGGATCCAGTGCATACTTGTAGTAATGATTTTTGGTTACTCAATTGCTCAGGCAAGGTCCTATTACTCATGTATCTATTTGGCACAAAATAAAATTAAAAATCCCATTAGGCACTAATTAATACCCTTTTCAGAAGAATTACATACTGGTTACAGAGTTAAAATGTATTCTGTTCTCAGTAATAAGATTGTTTTTAATTCTTTAACAAATTGCAGAATTCTTTAATGATTTTCAAGGTGCTGCCACCAATCAGATCCCATTATAGGATCAATTTAAAGTCCCCAAGCGGTAGTTACAGCACCACTATTAGTATGTGAAATTGCGGAAAAAATACCAAAGGAAATAATTAGGCTACCTCTTCTTACCTTTATCTACTGTATGACAAAATAGTTAGTCTGAATTGTGTTTTGTCTGCAATGCTTAGACAGTACCTCACATTTGTAATTAAAAGATGTTGGTCTCTGTTTTCATACGTTGGTTCCCACCCTTTCAGTCAGTAAAATGCAGTTTAACTGGTGCAAAAAATCTACAGTGGATTGCTGCAGTAGATCAGGTGCAGCTTCTTCCAACCCCTTCAGAAATGATGAAAGGGAAGCGAAGGAAACAATCTTATATGCTTTTTGGAGATTTTGTGCTCTTAACATTCAGAAGTGGATGGAGATGGCATGCTGGACTGAGTCCAGTGAAGACCACCAAGATGGTCAAAGGGCTGGAGCACATCACGTACGAGGAGAGGCTGAGAGAACTGGGTTTGTTCAGTCTTAAGATGAAAAGGGATCCTACTGCTGTCTAAAACTGCCTCATCAGAGAATGTAGAGAAGATGTAGCCAGCCTCTCTCTGAAGGTGTACATTGATAGCACAGGAGGCAGCAGATGCAGGGTGGAACATGGGCAGTTCTATTAGATATGAGGGTGTTTTTTGCATCTTTTTCACCATGAGGGCGGTTATAAATTTCAGCAGGTTGTCCAGGAAGGTGGAAATTGCTATCCTTGGAGACATTAAAAGCTCAGCTAGAAAAGACCATGAGCAACCTGATCTGATTGAACCTGCTTCAAGCATAGTGCCCAGCTCGGTGTCCTTCAGAGCTCCTTTTCAGCCTAAATTATTCCTTGGTTCTGTGGCTGGTCTGCGGTGGGGAGATTGGTCAGGCACAAACTGAGATCCTAGTGAAGGACTGGCTGTTGTGCAGGATTGACCAGGAACAACCACGGGGTTGCTCTGCTACACAAGTCCACAGAACCATAGCTCTGTGAGGATGCCGTGTTTGCAGTATTTCACAGTTCTACCTCTGGCAGCAAGTCCTTCACACTCATAGAAAAGGTCACTAAATGCAGACACCAATAGCACCTTGTCACTACAGTACCAAGCATGTGAATTTTTTATTTGAGTCATGCAACGCCTGATCCAAAGGCAGTCCTTGAACTGCAAACTCCCGGTGAGAGGACATTGTCTGTGATTTAACCTGACAGTGTGCTAAGATGAAAATCACTAGATCTGCGAGCACTCATAATCAGGCCTTAAGCACAATACTGGAAAAGAACAAAAGGAGTGGAAACGTGAGAGACTCAAGGCCACCACGGTAACTTTGAACTGAACAATGTAGCAGAACATAGCGCTTTTTCCTTTTTATGCAGCAACTTGGGATGGTGTTGAGAACAGTAAGGAAAAGAGTATGATGAAGTTGGACCAACTGCTGACAGACTAGGAGAAGAAAACAAGGAAGAAGGCAAGCTATCTCAGGAGCATAGAGTTGCTCTGGAAACTGCTGCATGGCACCTGACCTACAACAAAGTTTGAAAGCCAGGGGAAGCAAGCAAGAATAAGCTTTAAGAAAACCAAAAGGGAATCATTATATTAAATACTACCAGTGCAACCTTTTGCCCAGGAATAGAAAACAAACAGAGTAACAGGCATTATCACTTTTGGCAAGCAGGATAAGGGCAGGTATTAAGCACAGCTAGATTAGACCCAAGATTACATATTTTTCTCTCCATTCTCTTGCTGCTGTTACATGAATCTCTCTCCTTCAAGCTTGAACAAGATTATGTTGCAAAGCACCCTATGCAGTTCCTCTGAAAAGTAACATGGATGTTTGACTATGCTAAGATAACGACTGCAATCATAATGGTAAAAGTCTAATTCACACATGCATTTCAGACAGTCCCAAGAGTAGAGGGGAAAATCCTCATTGCTGCAGTGTATACTGCTTTTAGCTTCTTTGGCTGGCTTCCCTTCTGCCTTCAAGGCACATTCAATTATTTTGACCTTGCTGAGATAGAAGTGAAGATGACTGCCTGTTTGGTTTAAAGCTGGACAAAACATTTTGAGGGAAGGGAGGAAAGGATAAACAAGAAGGTTCAAGAGTCATTCTAGCAATGCAGGGCTTGTTTCTCAAATATTTGATGGACCAGCACTAGTAAATGAGCAAAGAACTCTTTAACCCTTCTCATAAAACTTTGATTCCTTTTTCTCCACTTTGTTTGCCTTGCCAACTAACATGATCACACAGAAAGCAGTAAGAGCATTGCCATCTAGGAGCATCCCACAGCATCACTTGTGCTGGGCCAATGGGCACTGCCTTTTAAGCCTTTCATTCTCCAGAAAATACTTTTAAAGGTGAATATATGACTTGGTGGAGCTTTATGATAAAATGTTCCTAGGATATCAGCTCAACTCACAGTTCTGCTGTTCTCCAAAGAATTGCCAGACTTTGTAACCAGTGTCTACAAAGCAATAAATAATACTCTTCATGAGAAGCGAAACTTTCCTCCATGTAAATTCTGCTGCAATGCCAGGCTGACTGCTGGGCAGAGGCAGTACAAGTTCATGGGACATTTTCAGCTATCTTAGATTGCTGGACCATATAATGTCAGCATTGAGCAGTGCAGAGGACCTATGTAAAGCTAGTGGACAAGGTCCCAAAAGGGTCAGGGTATAATATCTTCCTGTGCTGCCTAGACACTGTAATATGTGTGTCTCCTGTAGCTTCATCCTCAAGACTTAAGGCATCCTTGTAAATTCTGTTTGTGTGCTAGTTCTGTTCTGGGAATTTAATAGCACTTGCTGGCTGTTCGGTTATAAAACAATGTAGGAGCAGCAGCACTCCTCCACTCTACAGTGCAGCCTATTTTGAGGTTCCTACTTGTAGCAGCAATATGTGCTGAATGGGGCAATGAGTTGAGAAAGATCATTCTCAAAGGCAGCCTGAGCTCAGACTATTTCAGGGAGCAAAGATAGCCTCTGCCCATGTTAACAGGGTGGTTTCGGATACAGTTTTCAGAAGTCCAGGAGAGTGCTACTACAAACACAATGTGCATTTTGTATGTGAACAGACCAACATTATTCTGATAGATATTTTCTCTGGCCCAGATGCACTGAATCATTGAAAGGACAGAGAGTCAGCCAGCTGTTTCAGAAAGAAACTTTTCCTTGCCACCGTTCTTTTGGGTTTTTTTCTTTTTTCTTTTTTGTTCTTTTTGCAAGAAGAAAAAAGTGGCACCCTTGATTTTCCTAGCCTTAAATTGCTGGAGAAGCTAGTGCGATAGTTTATCATGTTAAGACAGATCATGATTTTTCATTTCTCTGGCCCTTCTGACCCTCCTGATGTTTTAGCTGTTTATTCCCTTTGACCCCAAATATACAGACCCACTTCATGCTCCCAAAACTTCCACACAGAACCTGAAGACCCTTGCACTCCAAATATCAGCAAGCTGTCCCTGTTTAAGAATTTGTATTTCCCCTGTGTGATATCCTGGAGCCTCCTTCAACACTTGGGCCAGTGCATATGAATCATGGAGTACACCATGCCTGCAAGAGCTTTACACAGTTATTCAGGAGCTTCAGTGGCAGGGGTTCTTGAAGTACAATAGATGGGTAGGACAGAGTGAGAGGCAGAATAGTGGCTATAGTAATTCTCTTCTTTTGAGTAGTCAGTGATATTTTTATAATTCTATGATTATTTAAAAGATCACATGAGCTGGGAAGTTATTTAATATATACATGACCTGTCTTGATAGTTAATTTCCAGACACACATTTCGCAAATTTTAACTGAATTTTTTATTCAGCTTATATAAGTTTGCTTAAGATAATTAAGTTTTGGGTAGTGTAGGACGATATTCTGATAGAAGAGGATTTTTTTTTCCTCTTACATTTTGCAACTAGTAAGGTGAGCATGAGACATTTTTCTTTTGCACAGGATAAAATTCTTTCTGCAGCAGTGGGTGGTGGAGGACACTGAACACAGATGAACAGCGTTTGATCAATTCTAAGTAGGCACTATAGGATAGCCTTTTAAAATATAGACCAAATAGGTGATGTTTATTTTTTTCTTTAACTCTTATGCCATGTCTTTAAAAAGGGGGCAGAGGAGATAGGTCTCATAGTTTCCAATCACAAGAGAAGCATAATTTTGACCTTCCTAATGTCATTTATGGAAGGAAAAGATTAAAACTCCTTGTGACCTAGGATAATTTCCTCCCAGGTCTACATGTTAGTTAGGAGTTATGAAGTTCACTAACATCTGGCAGCATAAAGCACCCAGCACGTGTGACCGCAACCCCAAAATCTATGTTTTGCTGTCTTCTGTGCCTGTAGAGTAGAAAGAAAAAGCAAATCTTCACTGATATGACCTCAATTCTTGTCTTTCTCTAGCTTCAACTGGCAAAGAGAAGTAGACCTGGTGTGACTGCAGTTTCTCTCAAAGCCTCCAAGGGCAGAGGGGACACTGACTACACTGGCATGAGAAGGTACAGTGGAACACTGGGGCCCAGCTACCTTGGAAAACCAGGGTGGTTTTTCATATCCAAAGAAGCTAAGGTTAGCCTGTTTGCCTAATACTAGTTTTGGGATTTCTTTTGTGACTGTGTCAAGAATCACACAACATTCTGCAGTATTTTGAATCTTGCCTGATGGCATTGATTAATGGCTGGAGATGCTGGTTCATCTCGTGTGTTCAGCTAGATATCTTGTCTGGAGTTCCTCAGATAGGTCATTCTTGGCCTATTTGAATTCTTGCCATCTGCAAGGACAAGACCAGCTGCCAATATGCTCCTTGAAGTAGTAAAACTTCACAGCATTATAAGTCTGTTCAAGAAAGCCTAGAAAGTGACAATATTCAGGTAACTATTTTCCCAAATCTGAAGATAGTGGTCAAAGCAGTCAGAGAAGTGAATTTCTGCCTGGAAAGTGTTGTTTGCCTCCCTTCTCTCCCCTTCCTTAATGTCCTTAGATGACAGTGAGCCAGATATTGATAAAATAATTAGGGTCAACATCAATAAAACAGGGCACTGTATTCAAGAATTCATGTCAAATTCTGGCCCCACATCTGTCTAAAATACCAGGGATGAGCTTATTTTGCCCATCCTCATAAATCAAAGATTTCTGTGATAAAGTTAATTTGAATTTGAATTTTGTTTTTTGTCACTTGGACAAACCTTCCCTTGCCTGCAGTGGCATGTTGTTCAAATTCAGAACTGAATGCAGATAGCAAGATGTGGTCCTCTGCTGTTAATGCAGCAGCTAAAAAAGCATAGGTTTCCCAAAAGCTGGCATGAAATACTTATGAGGTAGTATTAAAAATAGACAGAAATGTAGGAGTGCTAACTACCTATGAAATTAGCAAAAGAAGAAAATAACTGTAAATAAAAATGTACTATTTATTTTTTTGAGCACTCTGCTAAACAAAGTGGGGAGGTTGAAGAAGCTGCACATAGCTGTGAGTCAGGAGAAGCAGCTGCATCCTGCAGCTGGGCTGCAGCCCCCTCTTCCCTTACACCCCACCCTGCCGTGCCATCACCTGTGCCTGCCACAAGCACAGCTCCTACTTTGGCAAAGTGGAAAAATAGATTTTGCTGTTCCCAAACTACTCTGCTTTCCAATTGCCACCTGATTTTGAGGATCCTGGTTGCCTGGGAAACATAACTGGGTGTTGCTGTGGAAACTCGGCTTCGATGACCACCAGGTTTCCCTGCCGCTGGGCGAGGAGATGGGGACTTTCCGCATCCGTCTGTGCTAGCAGGTGGCAGGAGATGGCTTTGCCACTGGTGATATCAATAAAGTTGCAAAACAATGTTGATAGCTTTTACTTTCACTTATTTTAGCCTCCTCTGCTGTTGACTTCTGGAGGGTAAAAAATGAGGATAATCAATTTAGGTAACAGATTAGAGGAACAAGTTGGAGTTGGAGGAGGCATTTGTTTATTTATTTGCTTCAGAAAAGTTTCTAAGACTTTTTGTGCACAAATTACTTGAAAAAATGGACTTGAAAGCCTCACAAAATGTACAATTCCACGTTGCATTAATGTAAGACTTCTGAAGTTAGTATAGCCATTCTTTTGCTATTAATGTTCCTGTGTACTCAGTTGGCTTAAACTGTTCATCTCATAATGAACATATGCTGTCAGTAAGAGCAGTAGCTGCTGCAGCATGCATTAACTCCTTGTTTCCAAGACTCACGCTAAGTAGAAATTCCATCGACCATGTTTAACCCTGGTTCCATATTTTGGGGTAAAAGGGGTTAAGAGATATCTGAAACAGAATGCTGTGAATTCCTTGATGGCCTCTGCTGGCTTTGGAAACAGAAGGAGAATAGTGCAGTGGTTAATTTTTCTTTCTCTTTTTAGTAACAAATTGAAAAAAACCTATTACAGCTCACATTGACATCAAGGAAAAAATAACAATAATATTTTGCACTTATATGGCAGCTTTTATCCCAAGTTTTCAAAGGATTTTTCAAATATTAATGGTGTACCACTTCATTCTCTGTTGGCAAGGTCGTCACATGGTGGTGTGAGAGCTGAGGAGATATAAGGCAATTTATAGGGTGGTGGGACACTAATGCAGATTTTAGGAGGCGATGAAACCTACTGACAACAGCTCTATGGCTAAATCATGTTTAAGATAAAATAGTCTGTCTAATCTATCACCGCCATGGTTTGCTGCAGTAGAAAGGGATGAAATCTCCTCTGTAGTCCATTGATTCTACTGCGGGTGCTACAGCGAAGGAAACCAAGTTTAGGCTGGTTTAGCAGTATCTCTTGATCTATTTATTTAGCAGATGCTGGTGGTGGTTTTTTTTTTGTTCTCCCACTGTACTTAAAAACACATGTATTTTAAAAATCCGTAGTAGTTCTGGTATGTGTACCTATGTTCACTGAAGGTGATAATAGAGTAAAAATGCAGAATAACTTGAATAATTGCCTTGGGTATTTTTGCATTTTTAGGGCTTCCAAAATATTCTGTGCTTGAGCTTACTCAAAGAGAGAAATTTTGGCAAGTCAAGGAAAATCTGTCTCTGTCTTTCCCTCCCTTTTTTTTAAATTGGAAAAAGTACTTTTTTTCTCACTCTAATAAATTATTGCAAATCTGGTATTCAAGTGAGGAAAAGAAAAAAAGGTTGATCTTTGCCACTGGAAAGGTGACATATAAGTAGCTCCTGTTTTAAAATGCAGCCGTGCCCAGTTTGTAAACAGCCAGTGCTCTGAAGGCATCTTCTAAGTGACTTTATGGAGGTGGGGAGCACTATGTTATCCGAGGCTCACAGGAAACCCTGCCTTATCTGTTACTAATATAAATCAGAGAAGCTCTGATGAAATCTATGGAGCTACATCAATTTACACAGGCTGAAAATCGTGCTCAACTCTTCCCAGACAAAGGCATGCAATTCCCCATTTGCCTCCACAAAGGCATATGGTTTACCTCCTTACCTGCTCCATTTGCTTTAATGAGGTGTTCACAGCAAAGCGTAAATGGTACCATTTAGATGTCAACATTAAGCATGGCGATGTTTTAAGAGTAGCACTTAAGGAAATTAAATGCGTAATCTGAGCTAATGTGAATGGTGTATGACTGTTGTTAAATAAAGTTAAAATGGACAAAGTAAAATTCTCTCAAGTGCCTCTAACGAAGGCATGTTTCAAATTGTGTGAGCCATGGCATAATCTTGGTACGCTGGAAATCTATCCATGCAGATTTTTAATAAGAAAACAGATGATTAAGGAGCCTATGTCTGTGCCATAGCATTAGCTGTTACAACATTAGTATTTGATATGCAAAATTCTAAAGGTGTGGAAATACTCTATGTTATGGAAATGCAACTTTTTGGGGAGGGACTGTGGCTGTACTGTGTGTGCAAGGAGATAGGGAGGTGCTCTGTTTTGTGCTTGTTTCATTCCCTCTCTCCCCAGACATTAGAAATATAAGTAGCAGAGACATGATTTGGTAGATTTACCCCAGTGATGTATGTGGCAGCATTGACTGTGCTGGAATTATTCTAGATTTACTTCTGTGTGAAACCAGAATCGGGACTAGTTAATTTAGCTTAGTGTGCTGATATGAAATACAAAGTGAAAATGTCATCATTTGTGTTTGTTCTTGTACTGAAAAACAGCTGGAGGCCTTGTAGGGATGGAAATATTAGTAGCAACAACATAGCACTGCATATATATGTGTATTATTTTCAATATACTGGTTTTAAAACTGTTTTTAGGAACTGATAAGGCATACCTCTGGTTACTGGCTAATCATGTTTATGAGGTCCAACTTGTGATTTTTTTGTGTGTATATATATTAACCTAAGGACAAAGTAAGAGCCTTTGTAGACTCAACAAAGTCCTGTATTCATGGGGAAAACATTATCACAGATAAAAAAAAAGTATCTGATTTAAAATCATTTTCAGACCTTTCTACTACCCTTAGGTTAAAAAAAAAAAGAAAAAAAAAAAGAAAAAGCAATGAATAAATTAGTAGCCACATCTTTGTTCCAACAACCTAATTTCAATAGTATCGTAATAAAAGGACAAAGGTCATAGATTAAAGTATTGTAATGGAAATACAAAATCTATATCTGCTCATAGGTACAGGACTGTATTTTTAAAGATATTACTACTTGTAATGATTATAATTTGA
This sequence comes from Morus bassanus, assembly GCA_031468815.1. NCBI lineage: Eukaryota > Metazoa > Chordata > Aves > Suliformes > Sulidae > Morus > Morus bassanus. Next base: position 130,074,068 of record CM062567.1, on the reverse strand, counting down.
GCCTAGTGTCACTAGTAAGAAAATAGTTTTTTCATTCTGGTTCAGGAACCAATATTTACAAGTGTGCGTGTATATAAGTATAAATAAACAGTTAACAACTGCACTGAGAATATCTGTGTGGAGGTCTAGGTCAGCCATAGTGCTGTTTGTCTAATGCTCTTATCAAGACACCTGTTACAATTTAATTTTTTTTCTCTTTCTTTTAATAGGGGGCAAGTAATAGACTCAGGATGTGGCTAGAATAGGAAAATAGGAATATTATTTTCCCATTTTCTGCCAATGTGTTAAAATGCATCAAATTTATTATTCATAAAATGTCAAAAGTATTCACAATGCTTTGCCTAAAAATCACAGAGAATAATGCAGCTCAGACCTACCAAAGCCTGGCATCCAGAGTCCTCCATCCTAAATAAACAATCCTGTTATACATGGTGAGAGACCCCAAAGTGGATTCTACATCAATTAATCTCTCCCATCACAGAGAGCAGCTAGAATAATTTTCTATATCTTGAATAGGAGCAGTCTTCCTTATGCCTACTGTCCCTCAAAGTCAGAGGCCAAAATTCATGGGGGAGGCTGCCATGAGTACCAGATGTAAAAAACCTTTGTCTGCAGTATTTTACATATGGTTATTTAAAGGAAAATAAATAACAGTGACTTCCCACAGTATCTTGCAACTCTCACTCCCCCCAGCCCATTAAAATTGTTTCACATATGGTTGAGGATCCATGCAAAAATAACTGACATTCCCTCTACCTAATGTGATAGTACATAACATGGAAAAAAAGTCATTTAACTTACTTCTGTCATTTCCTAACAAAATACTTAACAAGCAGTTTGTGGTGCTAAGGCAATTCTGTAGGACTCTCTTTCACCAGAGCAGACCAGCACTAAAGAAACACCTGAAGGACACCAGAGCTTTGCGTTCAGGGGATCTGTTCTGTATCATTCATCAGCTGACAGATCTGGGGGACATGAGAACATGCTTTGATGGGAGGACTTGTCTCATCTTCACCTGGGAACGCAAATGCTTGCAATCATGCCCTAACAACTTTCAGCTATCTTGCTGCCAGCTGGAGGACAGTAGAGAGAAGAGCAGCCTTGGGTTTTCTAGGTTGTTTTCATGCATAGGAGTACAGACCTGACTCTCTTGTGATGTCCTGTGGTCACTCCTGGTTCTCTGCTCTGACTCTCCCTCACTGAGGTAACAGGTTTGAGAGCAGAGTTATATAAACTGTGGTGTTTGGGTACCATTAGTGGCACACAGGCTACTTCAAAGCCATACATCTGCCCTGCCTGTAGAGACAATTGGTCCTCCTGAGCATGCTCAGGGCACGGGACCTGCTGCTGGCAGTGGCTCCCAAAGTAGCTCAGCTTGGGAACACCTGATCTGGCACATAGCAGAGGTGCACAACGTCTGGAGGTCTTTGTCCAGCTTTGTTCTTGTGCTCTCAAGTCTCCTCTGTCACTAACAGGACTAATCCCTTACTCCAAAGTGCTGCCCTTGCAAAGCAGATCCTCATTTGTCCTGATTTGTTTGGAGAGGGAAGGTGGTCAGAGCCCCTCCAGCTTCCCGCTCCTGGTGGCCAGGGTGGAGGAATGCCAGTGAGCAAGGAGCAGGAAGGTGAGAGTGAGAAAGGGGCTGTTTCTCTTCCTGGCCTCAAGAGTGTTTTGCCTGTGTGGAACTGCCTTGCTGGTGACAAGAAAGGAGCCCTGACTTAAAGATTAAAGGTGGAAACCATAAATCAGGTTTATACAACCTTTTCCTGGGAATGAGCTGTTTTGAAGTAAGAGGCTGCTGTAAATGGGTGCATGTCGACGGCGGTGTGTGGTGCCCAGACGAGGCATACACTGTGCTGATGTTCAGGCGATGTTCCTTTTAGCCTGTGTCTTTACTGGCCTCTCGTGAGCCAATCAAGCTACTTTATGAGCCACAGCTCCTCTGCCCTCCTAAATGTACCTTGGGATAAATACATTCTGGAGATCACAGAAAGTCACAAATTTGTGTGGTAGCAGCTGGATCTGTCTTTCTTGTCTTCATGCATTTCATGATTTTCAAAGCTAATCAGATTTGGGCCTCATTAATGCTTGAATATATAAAAAAATGGACATTGTTCATAGTGCAAGCTGTAGCTGGCTATTTTCTACAATATATCAGTATGTATATCTTTGTAATCTTTAGAGAACAGTGTTATGTATAATGACATTAATTTGAAAAGATATACAGCTCTTCAGACTCCCTCAGACAGAGGGCCTGGTCCTTCAAACAAAACAATTAAAGAGATGTTTCCAAAGAGCTAGTGTTTCTTCTGGGTTTATGTAAGGGAAAGAGAGATGTTTGGGGCTTTATTTTCATAAATTTGGTTCACACTGCATGAGTTCAAACTCCTTCAAAGCAAGAGGAACGCGTTTGTTCGTTTACCATTTCTTCCCACAAAGGAACCCCAGGTCGGATGATTTCTCACGTCAGTGCAGAAGACACAAATCTGAGTGTGTGCGCATGTGCGTGTGTGCACATATGCATGTGTACACATATTTTAAAGGACAGCTGTTTTTTTCCATAGAAACTCCTGTAGTAAACCAGCACTGTGCTCTGTACCCTGCTTGGCCTCATCCTCCGTGCAGTCACAGAATTCAGAGATGGAGAACAACTTGCACATAATTTTTGGTGTGTTTCTCTCCCAGCATCATTCTGTTCTTTGCCTTGTACTGCTAATGTTTTCCAATTCGTTTTTAAATAGCTTGTGGGTATGGCTTCTCCTTCTTCCCTTGGGATACTATTCCACAATCTAATGGTTCTCAAAATTAGTACTTTTCCTCCATCCCAGGTGTAAGACTTTGTTTATAAAGCACTGAATTCACACAGTAATGTGCATGGTGCAGATGTTTCACATGGGGACATTTATGTGAAGTGCTTCCATTGAAAAATGGGGGTAAAACCAAAAAGCCTTATTAAGTGAATTTACAATATATGATGTGTAAACCTGCTTTTATTTTGCAATTTCACTACAAAATTAGCGAGACATACAAGTGTAATACTGTATTGCCGCATAAAAATTAATTACCAAGAATTGTGTTTTTCCGAAGCTTAGGATCACAGCAAATTAATTAAAATTCTTCACACAAAAGAAGGAATTTCATAATAAGTTTTTACAAAATATATGTATAGTACATTTCAACCTTTTAAAATTTGTGACTGTAACATGGGCTTTTTTCTTTTTCTGCATTTTTAGTAAGGCGGCAATTGAGATCTATCAAGTCCATAGCATATATCACTGTTTTTATTCAAGAATTCTTGTGAAAATAAAGCACTTCCTTTATTCATAAAAATCATAATTGCAACATACATAAAACCTGTCAAAGCTCCAATTTCCAATATTCTAATGAATATCAAAAGAGTCCAGCATTTCTGACTTTGACAAATTGCAAATGAGGTTTTATTCATTAAGAGGGCTGCTAATGTTTATTTAAATGCAATTTACTGTTGCATTATTGATTAGCTACTGCAAAATTATCTTACAAGGAGCATGTGTAGCAAGAAGATTTCAGGTTGAGAAAGGATTTATCTAGGGAAGGCCTGTAGGCTTGATTTAGGCCCCAGGACATGAGAGTTTTAATTTATCTGGAAAGAAAGGCCTGGTGGAAGGTTTGCTTTGTTTGCATTTAGACAGCAGATGAAAGGGGTTTTGATGTTGAGCTGGGAGAAAATGGCTGCCACTCTTGTTATTCACAGAAAGAATTGAGCAAAAGAAAAAATCTATTATAGGGGGCAAGATAAAAAACTCTTTCCCCCCCCAATCATTTTCAACATCAGGCTATATGTGGCTTGTTATTCTCTGAAGGAGAAATAATAAAGAAAATGTTGCTTGTTATCTAAAATCTCTTTTAAAAAATCCATATTGCATTTATTACTGAGCCCTCACTTCTTTCAGTGCCATAAGACTCAAGCGAGGTTGCTGTATCTGACCTGAGAGTAAGAATTAATTCTGGGCCTATATATTTTAATGAAACCTGAATGTATAATGTTTTCAGTGTTTCCCACCATAAACAGCCATGTTCTGGCAATGTCTCATGGAACTAATTGCTAGCAGCTCGAAGTGCCAGGGAGTGATAGAGGGCCTCTTTGGCTTCTACCTTAAGGAGGGAGGCATCTGCAGTACTTACTTGTTTTAGCACTGGTTTTGTTGACAAGAAACAATTAGTCATTTAAATCACAAGCGTGAATCCTATCCTTCCTGAGGAGTACTGATGCAAGATTAAATAGGACTCATGTAAACACATTGCAGTGATAGAGATTTAAGAAATTAAGGGTAGTCACCCCATTGATCTAATGAACAGAAGCTTGTGAACATGAACAATGCCACTGGATCAGGTGGAATCCAGTGAGCGGGTGGCTTCTAGTCTTGGAATAAATTATTTTAAATTTCCAATTTGGAGAAAATGTGTTCAACAGAGCAACGTGCTGCTTCAAAAAGCATAGTTCAAGCACACAGTATCAGGACCTGAATGTCCTTTTCTGGACTCATTACAACCTGACAGGGCTTTTCATTTCGAATGACAATCAGGAAAACTTGGAAAGCTCTCAGCCAATTGCAAGGAGGAAGAATGATCCTACTGAAATTAAATCTGAAACTCAAATATTACACCAAGACCTTTCAACTTGCTCATTATTCCATTAAACCAACTGTAAAGGCACCATTCTTCATCTGAAATGAGTTTAGAAAAACTTTCATTGTGTGACTTGGTCCACAAATGAGGGTGACAGGAGCAGAATGATATTTTCCTTCGGGGTTTATACCTTTAGTGACTCTGATGATGATGACTAAGTATCAGTTCTGACAAGCTGAAGGTTAATTACTTACTCTGTGTTTCAGGTCTGTCGGAGTGGAATATCAACATCGATTTATTTACCAAAAGTCAGAAGTATTTCGTATTTACTTTGGGCATAGAGAACAGTTGTTCTAAAGACCGGTTGTCTGTCTTCTGCTGGCTCGCAAATGATTCTCTGCTTCTCATTTCTGCCTCATTTAAATTTCCCTCCTTTCCTCAACTTTCAAGGAGTCTCTTGGTATTTTTCTTCTTTACCTTTGGTTCTTAGCAAACAGTAAAATACTTCATATCACATCAGTGAAGATCATGAGCAATTAGAATGTTGAGATAGAAACTAAAGTAGATGGTGTAATTTTTTGATGGATAAATGCATGCATGTGGTCCATTAGAAAATACAAAAAACCTTAAATCACATTGTTAATGAAAAAGTCTTCTTACAAAATCAGTTAGGTGACAAAAGTCTTTCCCCATGAATGTGACAGGTTTGGATTATTAACTTCAAATGCTGAGGAAAACAGATTAGGTGGTGCTGCTGCTGCTCTGAAAAGAAAAGTCTGAAAAGCTGCAAGTGAAGCATTGCTTAGTAAATAGGTCTGGCCTTCTTGGGCTTTTCTGATTTCTGATTATTTTGCAGACCACAATTAAAATGGAAATAAAAAGTTATGGGAAAAAGTATCTACTTATATAACATACCTTTACAGACCTCTGGAGCCTTCCTTAGCAGCAGTGCTCACATCTTCTTTCTGATCCTGTCTTTCATGTGTCCCCAGATCCCTCTGTCTCCTCTCTTTTGCCAGCACTTAGGTTCTCTCACTCTTTTGTGATTTTCTTTCTACTCTTCTCAGATATCCTCTCCCTTGTACTTGTGTTTAGTTAGGCTTTATTTGGGTGCAGTCAATTAAGCTTGGACTTCATCTGGGTCCCACTGCAAACAGACATCAGAATTTCACTATCATCATATGACTAGAGCCACTTAAATACAGATGCAGTGTTCCATTTCCTTCTTGTAGTCTCTAGTATCCTGTTCTTGTTTGTTTACTCAGACTATATATTGAGGTGATCTGTTGTTTCCAGAAAAAAATTCCTTTGCATGCGTTATGTATCCATAAATCATCTTTGCTGTGTAGAAGCCTACAGCTACAGTTGGAGTCAAGTTATGCTGAGATCCCTGATCAAAACATGCATACTTCAATAGAAACATCACTCATTGTGAATTTGCTGTGATGTCGTCTGCGACAAACATTTAGGGACTTTTTTGTTTTCTGTATGTCTGACTTTATTTTAGAATCCAAATTTCCAGTTAGTTCCTTGTACTTTTAATCTATTAATAATACTGAAAATTGCCTTCTATCCAACTACCAGGTCATAAAATTTTTATTCTTTTCTTTGATACTCTCAATAACCCCAACCTTTAACAGGAATGTTCTTCTATTGCTTTAAAAGGTTGATGATTATCCCAGTATCTACTCAAGTCCAGGGCTTGAGAACAAATCTTGTTTCTTAATTTTTTCCCCAGCATCTTTGTTCCAAAGACAAAGGAGGACTTCTCTAATGTCATCTTCTGAGCCAAAAAGAGTGTCAAACAAAACAACATTCTGTATAAAATCAAGAAGAAGCTTGACACCTATATAAGACCTTGGGGAAAAATGCTACTTGTATATGTTGAGTCTCAGTGCTTTGTTCTACTTTGAGTAATTTACCTTGAGGATTTGACAAATAGGCATATAAAAAACTCGATAGAAGGAATATAAACAAAAGGATTCTACGATACAAGGGTACAGAAATGTAGGAAAACCAATTGTATTGGTGGAGCATTTGTCTTGTGCATAAAGGACAGCTTAGAGTCAGATCAGATAGATAAGCCAACTACTATTACCATCTAATGCAGGATACCTATGCTAGGCCTACAGAGGAAAAATATATCATTAAGACTATACTATAAAGTGCCTGTTCTGGATTTACTCTTACATGTGAAGCGGACCAGAGAGGCTCTGAGGGTAGAGACATGAACCCTGGTACTGTTTATTTTCAAAAAGAGGGATTATGTAGAAATGATGAAGTTTATTAAAAAGAAATATAAACAAATCATAGAATCATAAAATCATTAAGGTTTGAAAAGACCTCTAAGATTATCAAGTCTAACCATCAACCCATCACCACCATGCCTTCTAAACCATGTCCCAAAGTGCCACATCTACATATTTTTTGAACTCTTCCAGGGATGGTGACTCCACCACCTCTCTGGGCAGCCTGTTCCAATGCTTTACCACTCTTTCAGTAAAGAAATTTTTCCTAATATCTAATCTAAACCTCCTCTGGCATGGCTTGAGGCCATTTCCTCTTGTCCTATCGCTAGTAACTTGGGAGAAGAGACTAACACCTACCTCGCTACAACCTCCTTTCAGGTAGTTGTAGAGAGCAAGAAGGTCTCCCCTCAGCCTCCTCTTCTCCAGACTAAACAACCCCAGTTCCCTCAGCCGCTCCTCATAAGACCTGCTCTCCAGACCCTTCACCAGCTTCGTTGCCCTTCTCTGGACATGCCCCAGCATCTCAATGTCCTTCATGTAGTGAGGGGCCCAAAACTGAACACAGTATTCGAGGTGCGGCCTCACCAGTGCTGAGTACAGGGGCACGGTCACTTCCCTACTCCAGCTGGCCATACTATTCCTGATACAAAGAGGGAGTCAAATGGTAAAACACTGCCGAAATGCTTGTGAAGAGCACAGAGAGTAAAGATACTGTCATGGATTCAGCAAATATATGCTAACTATCACAGCAGACTCTGGAAAGACAAGCTCCTTTCCCCCACAGACTGGCATGTTTTAAGCAGTAGGAAATTAACAATGAGATGAAGGACATTACTAAATGTAAGAATTTTGATTTTCAAACTGAAGTTCTCTTCAAGTGAGGAAAATAGGGGGAAAAAAAAAGAGAAAAGCTTTGGCAAGTAGGTGTTAAACACAATAAGGCAAGCCAAAAAGGGTTCTGAAGAGCAGGTTGTTAAAGGCGTAAGAACTAAAAATGAATTCTCTTCAAACACATCAGAGGCAGGACTTGTGAGATAGTCTGTGGGGCCAATAGATGATGGATATAGTAAAGGAAAGCACAAAAGAAATAAAGCCATGTAGAGAAGCAAAATGAATTCTGTGCTGCTTTGTTCACTGGGAAGGGCACAGGGAGGAAAGGTATGCCAAAAACTGTTTACAGGAGAAATACTGTGGAAGAGGCAACATGACTTTTAAAGAACAGAGTTATCTCTCTCAAATCTGTTCCAGTTTCTTAAAGGAGTCACTGGATTTGCAGGCAAAGCTGATCTGACGGAAACAGTCTGCATAGAAGTCTCCAAGTGCTTCATCAAAGGCTCCTAGAAACCCCAGCCTATCATGCACTAATGGCCAGATAATCATACATGAAAGTCCAAAGGTAGGCATCTACCTCTGTAATGAGGCACCTGAATAAAATATTTGCTTTTTTTTTATTTTTTTATTTTTTTTTTTTTTATTGCTGCATCTCTCGCAGCTCATTTCATTGGGAAGAGAATGTGGTTTTGGCTCTGTAGAAAGTATGACCGCTTTTATTTAGGAGTCCAACATCAGGCATACAAGCCGAGCATGTTTGCCACTTCATGTCCTCAAAAGGAAACACTTTGGCACATTTGACTATAGCCAGCTCCACTAATTGCACAAGATAAAATATCCCTTTTGCCATATATGTATGGAGGTGGGGAGTAAAAGACTAGTATCTTTACGCTTCACCTGATTTGATGCAAAGAAGCGTAGATTACCACTAAATTTAAACGTCGTTTATCAGCATTCACTTGTTAATTGTAGTGGAGGTCTAGGCAAGAAATCTCAACTTCATTGTACTAGCCACTCTATAAAACCTCATAGTAAAGACATAAACACTGTAGATGCTGGAACAGGGACAGAGAAATTCATAATATACAGGTGCAAAGACTGTATGAAATAATCATGAGATCTAAGAAAAGAATAGTTTTTCCTGCTATTAACGATAGCAGTACTGTTACACTAGGAACAATGACTACATCAACAAATCCTGGCTGGCCTGGCAAAATCCAGTGTGCCAGACTCCCCCATGAACCACACCTCAGGTATTCTTCCATAACACTGCCATTATTGAAAAGGTTTTACTATTCTGAGTCAAGAGAAAGCAAACTTCATTGTACAATCTGATTTCTCAGTTTCATTTTCCATTTTTGCCTGAAAAATGCATGTCTTTAGCACAATAAGAAATTAGTCCCTGAAGATGCTAGGTTGGCCTGAAAGATTTCTCATTTGATACTGCTGCTGTCATTTTGGAAATAGTCTTCAAAGAAAACAACATTTGAAGATATGCCTGTTTATTAATAGAATCTAGAGACTGCAGAGCCTGTATATTTTCAAGTTTTATAAAAAGCCTTTCCATAAAGCCATTTGCACAACCAGTTATTTGGGCTGAAAAACACTCTACATGAAAACATTGGCTTAAATGTCAAGGCTAGGAATAGCAAAGCTTTGCTAGGTTCTCTGTTTCAAATTCTGGTGTAAATTTGGTGACTTCATTGACATTATATTGGGAATCATTCCAGGCTCTTGTAGGCAGTAGGTACTCTATAAATCTGATGTTACAGCAAACCAAATTCTATATCAGAGAGAGCATCATCCCAGCAAGCCCATCTCTCTTTTTTATGGAGTCTTTTTTTTGCATGTGTGTAGCTCCTGTAAGATTTGTCTGAGCCTGCCAATAAAAATAGCATTTTTTTTTAAATTTTATTTAGAAATTAAGGAACAAACACAATTCTGATAGCTTGTTGCAAGAGTGGCTGGGAAGTGAGAGATTTGCTTTGGTGAGCTGTCAGATAGGCTGTTACAGCCATGTGCATGTTAACAAATGCAGTGAAGCTTGCTGGCTTTTCAGTTTCTAAATACCTGTCTGAAAGATGCTGAGGGGAAAATAAAGGAACTGTAAATTGTAGCTGTAAAACTATTTCATTAGTGATTGTTTTGTATTCCATTTTTTCTTTCTGATTTCAAGGTGTTAATTTTACATGTCCTGGGTATCTTCTAAAGAAACATGGGGATTCCTGCCAAAGAGCTGAATAGCTGGTACTTTGCCAGAAAGACCTCTGCCTGCCCCCAGGATTGACACTGTCCCTCCTGTCTTTGCAGAACTAATTACTTGGAGGAATTAAATTACAGTAACAAATCGGCACCTCATCGTGATTGGAATCTATTTGAAGTAGGCCTTTTTGTGACTCATTGTATTTTATAATTCCTTTTAAAATGGCCTATTGAGGAGATCTCAGTAAGATTCATGCTGGTGGGACAAAGTCTGTGGCACATTGCCATTTTATTTTAAATTGCTCTGAGGAATGGTTGCTCTACTTTGAAAACAGACTCTAAAAACAGCCCAGAAGGGGGATGATGGCTCAGTTTTTATTGATTCAGTCTTGTCATCGTGCTCAAGTATAAAGATGACTTTTCTACTTGCAAGCCTTGCAGACCCCCCCAAACATCTGAAAGTCAATCTGGCTTCTCTCTTTTGCGGAGACTGTTAAAAAGCCTGGCCTGAATTTGCCTCTGCAGCCCCATTGGCTGAGTGCATCTCTGATAGAAGGGTAGGATTGCAAGGTAACTGCTCCCATGTCCCTGCCTTTTTGTCTATCTCTTCGCCTCTAGGAGATTCAAAGACATTTTTTCATAGATGGAACAAAGTTCTCAGGTAATATTAAAAAAAACACAAACAGTGATTACATTGGAAAATGCCTATTGATCAAACCTAAAACTTCTCAGAGCAGTATGACAGTTTTGATTCTGCTTTCCATCACAGAAAGTTTCCCAGGTTCAAGACAAAACCTGGTCAGAACAAGGAAAAGAATCTGACTCTACAGTTCACTGTTAATGGCATTTGTGTTAGATAAGCAAAGGGAATTGAATGTTGTCTCAGAACACTGCACTGCCTACAGCTCTATATGAAAAATAAGGAATTACAGACCTAACCCCCCCACTTTTTAGCCTAACACAGTGTTAGCATCTCCAGTATTAAATGATTCTATCTGCATCAAGGATCTGTTATGTTGGTAGCGATTCATCTATGATCAAAAAAGATAGGTATCAAATCAAGGGCTACCTCATCCTTGGCAAAATAAATATTTCACCTTCCACATGTAAGGATGAAAATGAGAAAATACAAAGCTTTATTGCATGAGGTAATCCAAAGCTCATCTACCTCTGAGATATTGGTCTTACAGCTTGCTATACGGTTATGTGTTGTTACAAAATTCTGGACTAGATTTGTTCACTTCACCCACTTCAGCAAGCACCTGTCAGTGACGGTCTATTAATAAAAGGACTGTATTCTCCTATTCTGACTCCCCACATATCGTCATTTGCTCCCTATATCATTCCACTGGAAACACTATTCCTGGAGAGATAATTCCAGGTTAACAAAGGTAGCCCTAACGAAGACATTAAATACAGAATGAGAGTGCAGAAATATAGTTCCTCAAAAACCTTACTACGGATTTATGGTTTACCAAATTAAGGGATTGTGATAGATACAGTGCAGTCTTGCTTTAGTAGTCAACAGAGACATTTCCTGGGAAAACTGGAGGAGCTCCAATTCTGAAGACAATGTTTGGAAACGAGGCAATTCAAATGATTGGTCAGAGCCTTGCACTGTGGTCAGATTCCTGGTTGAAATCTTCTTCTTATTATTAACACTACATGTCCTTTCATAAATTATTTACTTTCCACATGACTTAGTTCAGGGTCCATCCAAAAGCCACAGCAGCTGGGCGGTCTGGGTTCCTCCTGAATCTCTCACTGGATGCTATAACCTTAGTACATGTAACTTTTCAGAAGTGAGATAAGTCTGAACCATCTCTGAAACACTTTCAGGTGGTAGGTTCTAGTGGTGTTAATGCAAAAGATAATAATGGTTTCTAATTATGGGCTGATATTAATGTTTATTCTCAGTTCATTTTAATACCTTTGTGCAACAAAAGAGTGGAAAACAGCACATAAACACTCTTTGTAGCAGGACGTAAGTTTGAAATTGTGAAGGGAGAGAAATAACAAAGCAAAATATGTGGCTGAAGTTAGGAACACAAGCAGGAAATAACACACTGACATAAAATTAGGAAATCTATGAGCTCAACAGCTGAAGAAAACAGCCCACTAAATGAGAAGAGAGGACCTGGAAAGCTGAAAAGAAGCTGGAAGATAAGAGGTAGGGCATCTGGCATAAAAGAACAATGAAAATTTTCAGTTTCTGAAGCAATTAATTTCCAGGGAATTAAAATGCAAAAATGTAGATTTGTTATGTGTTAACAGCATTCCGGTCTGGGAAAACCAAAGAAGCCCACTGCCATGTTTCCACATTGCATGGGAGGCTAAGGATAGGGGAAACCCATCAGGATTGTTTGAGGTGGCATCTGGTGGAGCAGGAGCTGCCACACCGAGCGGGATGCATGTTCTCTGCAGTCCAGATGGCCTGGCAGGGAGCTGCAGTGGCCAAGGCAGTGGCACCACTGCAAAAAGGCTTGCAAGCACTGCTCAAAGAATTGCTACTTCTGCTCCCATGGAGATCAGGTCTCTCATCTCCCAGTCTGTCTCCCTCACTTTAAAGTCCAAGTGCCTCCGGTGAGAGGCCTCCCCCCAGAGTATAAATGTATCCTGTCCTGAAATTCATGAGTAGGCATAAATAAATGTGCACTTTCATACCCAAAGCTAAACTGTGACTGGCTTCTACTGAACATGATAAAAACCACTTTTGGGAATAAATTGAAATAGATTGAGTAAAGCAGTAGAGGCAGCTTTATCAGAAGAACAGATCTCAGTGACCTCTTTGGGTTTTTTTCCATCTGCCATTAGTAATAAAATGCAGAGGTATAATGAACATTGCTTTCTGCAACAGAAGTGTTAATTACTTCTCCTCTCCCACAGAGTTAGCAAAATGTCATTGATGACTGGTTTGTAAATTCTATAAAATATGCTTTCATCCAATTTTACTATCAAAAAGAATCAAATTATTATAGGATTTAAGTTACGATTTTTCCTCCTAGGTTCAGATGGGTTGTTCTTACCTTAGCATGGCTGAAAACAACAGTGAATGATGAGGTAGTTTTATCATGCTATTTAGTATGGAGATAAGAGAAATTGGTTTGTTGATAACAAACATTTTTTTAATTAAGTACAAAAAGTTGTCATCTAGAGTGCCTGACGACAAACTGGAAAATTAATTCTACAAAAAAATTATTAAATAATAATTGATACATAACTAGGAGATATATTTTGGAATTATAATCAGGCAGTTATAAAAGAGAAATTGCTTTTTAATTGTTAGTTTCATTGAACTATATGTATTAAAGACATTGCATTAAATAAAAAAGGTAAAAAGGGATCCTTAGCTGGAAGAAAACACCCAAACATCAATTTTGTAAATCTTTGCTTTTCCACTTGGAAGAGAAGACCAGCAAAAAGAATGAATGGAATATATATTATACTGCAAAACAGAATTCATTCCTACATCAAGTTTTAGAGTTTCTTGTTTTGTAAAACCCAACTGAATGAATGTAACTGCAGTGTAAGAGATCTGTAGAAAAGCTTAGAGAAGATTTTGAAGTGGTTGCAAAGCAAAGAGAACTGATAATGCTTTCACACTAGATTAACAAATCTATTGTTTATTACCTCAATGATATGGCACGCTGTGAGGTGCCTATGCTTATGCAGTAATGATTAGCTAGTTGGCTAACTTCCAGCCAGTAAGGTTATTAACACTATATTGTGAAGCCTCAATGTAAGGTTGATTTTCTTGTACTGTATATTGCATGCAGAAAACTTGTATTAATCAATATAAATTATTCCCCAAACAATAAGACTCAGTGGGGGCAAACAGGAAAGGCTGGAAATGAGGTGTTAGTCCAAAAAAAGCAAAAGAATAAACAAGGCCACATGTTCTGTCTCTAATTAATGTTGAAGGAAAGTCTTTGAAAGGCAGAAGTCTAGTGGCTAAAACAGAAGACTGACAAACCAGTGGCCCGAGCTTTGTTAAGAAACAGGATTGGGATGTAACCTGAGCCAAATCAAGTTTTTCTCATTGTGCTTCAAGTTTTATATATAAAATAAGGATGACAACTCCCTCCTATTAAAGAATCATTAATATATTAGGTGGTTGACTGAGAAAGATCTATATTGGACAATAGGTGAATTGCAGAATTTAAGATACGATATTGAAATAATATGAACACATATAGATGAAGCCCAGAATATAGACATCTTACTGATATTGTGGTTACCTGAGTTGGTTTTTATTTCCCTTATTTTTAAAGTAATAGCCTCAGGCATGTCCTTCCTGAACCGCTCACTATTCCATAAATCTCAGTGCTAAGTAGTGTCAATGCAGTATCTGACACTATTAACTAGGTTAGGAATTGAATGAGAGAATGTAGAGTTCAAATGGACTATTAGTGCTTATAGTCCACCAACCTTTGGACCAATAAAAAATTGTTCTTCTTATTTGAACCCATGCTGCTTCTTCTGCTATGGTTGCATATTGGAAATCAGAAAGAAGGAAGACCAGTCAGCTTGATGGGTCAAGTCAGAAGAACTGTGCATAGCTACTGACTTCACGTTCACCTTTATGGACTATCGGGTATCCATTTCTGGCCTCAGCCAGCATGTCTGTAAGCTGGATGTGATATATACCTCACAGATGTGTTGTGGGTCGAATGTCTTTAGAGTGTTTGTTGGGTTAATGAAAAGTGCTATGCAAAACATTGCCTTGAATAGACACAGAACCACTGACCAAAGAGGTCCTGGCATCAGCCAGATTTCCGTGTGGTTGGAAGACTCCTCAATACATTTTGCTTTTGGTTTGTTTTTGTTTATATACAGACATGAACTCTAAATTACTTCTGCAAGCTTTTAGCACTAAGCAGGTAAATTGAGACCACAGTGCTTACTGGTGATGCCACTTGGGTTGGATTATGTGCTAGGGCCAGTCAAGGAAACCATTTCCACACACGCTTAATGCTAAGCATATGAATGGAATGATTGACATCAATGTGACCACATAAATATTTTTAAATACTTAAGTAAAGCATGTGCTAACCCACAGGCTTAAGCTTTGATTTCACTAAGAAGTTTGCACACACTGCAGCCTTAAACAGGACAATAATTCTATCCTTGTTGGACAAAATATTTCAGTACATGCTTAATTTTAAGCTGGACACATAGACCCACTGCGATCCGTGGGACCACTCGTGTGCTTGTGCCTGAAGCTAAGCATATGCTTAATGAACTGCTAAAGTTGGGCCTGACAATAAACAAGGCTGCTGGTATCCTGAAGGTCCATCTGCTTCCCTGGTATCTAAACCTTGATGGAAGTGGTTTAAACTGATGTGTTTTACTTCTCAGTTGGAGTGGACTGAGGGCATACAACACGGCCAGTTATAGCCAGTGTTACCATCTGTCTGGGTTTTCCTAGATGTACTCTTTTTTTCTATCTACCATTTTGGTCTGGATAGAAGATATTTAATTTTGTAAATCCTAGGTGGAAATATGGCAGCCCTAGGGTCAGCAGCTCAGTTAAGAAGCCATGACTTGGTGTCAACAAGTTGTATGTTTGTATCTACAGTTACTCTTAAAAAACTATTGAAAAATAGTTTAAACTATATAAGTGACACATGAAGGTGTCTTTTCAGAACTGCAACCTCTTTCACTCTCTATAGCCTTAACTGAATCAAAGTAAACATTTTCTAGACCATTTTGTTTACGAGGTGTTGCAATACTTGTGTCTTGCTTCCAGTTTGCAATATTAAGGATATGAATGCTATGAAATACTTATATTTAAGCAAAAAACCCCTTAGATTCTTTTTTTCTGAAAATATGGAGAAACACCAGCAGTCAGAAAGCAGTCTTTAAAAATATAATAAGCTCTGCTGAGCAAATAACAAAGGCTTTGTTACTCTGCCACACAGTACCTCTAGTAAGTGTTTACACATCCCTAAAGCTGAATTACTAGTGAAGCGAATAACTTTGAAAATACAGAGATTACTATAGTTTGCTTCCATACACTTTTTACATCATGTAGATAACATTAGGCTGGTGTACGAGGATGGATATAAGTGAAATAGTTTCCATGAATATACATTTACTTTGTCATATGCATATAATATATGGAATGAAATATCAGATACAAAATGGAAAAAAATGGAGAGGAAAATAATAAAAAGAAATATAATTGAGGCAATGAACAGAGAAGAAAAGTGGATTTACAACTAGAAAAATGTAGAGAACAGAGATTTGAGAAAAGAAAATGGAATGATTAAAAACTAGCCATAAAATAGTTATTAGAAATACGTAAGATGAAGTCAAAGCTTAGTATAAGGAATAAGTAGACACAATTTCTAAAGTGTGACAGATAATAAGAGAAAAAAATTAAGAGAAAACCCAAAGGAAATTAAAAATAGAGATATGGTAAGAATCTAAATGAAAAGTTAAAAAATTTGTACATTAGCAAATACTTAGCTATTACCAACTATTTAAAATTGTTATCAATTTAAAAGATTATCAACAGAAGTAGTAAATTCTGAGGGAATATTCTGCCTTGTTTGATACTATAATAATGAAGGGCATATACTTAAGGTGATAATGTCTCTAATTAAATGGGATTATTCCTGAGTTAAACTTCAGTTCCTCTTGGTTAGCCCTGTGATACCCTACTTGCTTTATTCTACCCATAACATGATAAAAAAGGAAAGGTCAATAAAAATTAAATGGAAACACATGGAACTAGTGAACACTGCAAAATTGTCAATACCTACATATTGAAAACAACCAACTAATGGAAGAATTTACCATGGGAGCTAGCAGATTCTCTATCATTCGAAATGTTGTGATTGAATGGATGCCTTTCTGAAATGCATCATTTATTCATAAATTAGGTGTCTGATGAAGAAATTTTTGAGACTTTTTTCTCTGTGGGAAGATTGGCAACCACAAGTATTGTGAAGTGAAATAGTCTGCTGCTGCTCTTTCAGAATAGCTCCTTGCATTGACACATTGTTGCAATGATATGGTTTGTGTGTCAGGATAGAGTGACTATGTAGGCGAGAGCTCCTGTAAAATAGCTAAATCTCCAATGGCTCTGCCTGTCTGTTTCTATGGCTAGGCAAAGCCTAGCTAGGACGTCCCACATTTCATGTGGTAGTGCATGGCATCAGTGGTGCCTGTATCCAATAGCATGAGGAGAAACACCTCAATTATCTCCAACTGTATTTTTTTTAACCATTTTTATCTATTTGGAAGTTGTTCAGATACCAAGAGAGGAACATAAAGTTTTTCTTGCCTCTGAAATGCCTAATTTGCAGATTGCTGGAAGTGGGAGTGGGAACATATTACTGCATGTTCTGTTCTTAATTCCTTTCCCATGTGTTTGTTACTGGACACTGGTGAACCTTTATCTGGACCAGCACAGTAACTCTTACATCCTTTGCTCTTATTTACCACGGTTTAGCTACCCCCAGCACTGGTAGTGTTACTATTGCTTAATTCCTGCCTGATAGCCTGTAGATCAATTTTGTTTCATACACTTATTATCGTAGAATCATCGAATCATTAAGGTTGGAAAAGACCTCTAAGATCATCAAGTCTAGCTGTCAACCCAACACTACCATGTCCCCTAAACCATGCCTTGAAGTGCCACATCCATGCATTTTTTGAACTCTTCCAGGGATGGTGACTCCACCACCTTTCTGGGCAGCCTATTCCAATGCTTGACCACTCTTTCAGTAAAGAAATTTTTCCTAATATCCAATCTAAACCTCCCCTGACACAGCTTGAGGACATTTCCTCTTGTCCTATCGCTAGTAACTTGGAAGAGACTAACACCTACCTCGCTACAACCTCCTTTCAGGTAGTTGTAGAGAGCAAGAAGGTCTCCCCTCAGCCTCCTCTTCTCCAGACTAAACAACCCCAGTTCCCTCAGCCGCTCCTCATAAGACCTGCTCTCCAGACCCTTCACCAGCTTCGTTGCCCTTCTCTGGACATGCCCCAGCATCTCAATGTCCTTCATGTAGTGAGGGGCCCAAAACTGAACACAGTATTCGAGGTGCGGCCTCACCAGTGCTGAGTACAGGGGCACGGTCACTTCCCTACTCCAGCTGGCCACACTATTCCTGATACAGGCCAGGATGCTGTTGGCTCCCTTGGCCACCTGGGCACACTGCTGGCTCATGTTCAGCCGGCTGTCCACCAGCACCCCCACGTCCTTCTCTGCCGGGCAGCCCTCTAGCTACTCTTCCCCAAGCCTGTAGCGTTGCATGGGGTTGTTGTGACCGAAGTGCAAGACCCGGCACTTGGCCTTGTTAAACCTCATACAATTGACCTCAGCCCATTGATCCAGCCTGTCCAGATCCCTCTGCAGAGCCTTCCTACCCTCGAGCAGGTTGACACTCCTGACCAATTTGGTGTCATCTGCAAACTTACTGAGGGTCCACTCGATGCCCTCGTCCAGATCATTGATAAAGATATTAAACAAGACTGGCCCCAACACTGAGCCGTGGGGAACACCGCTCGTGACCAGTTGCCAAGTTCGCTACAACTGTCTGGGCTCGGCCATCCAGCCAGTTTTTAACCCAGCGAAGAGTACACCTGTCTAAGCCATGAGCCACCACCTACTCTAGGAGGATGCTGTGGAAGACAGTGTCAAAGGCTTTGGTAAAGTCCAGGTAGACAACATCCACAGCCTTTCCCTCATCCACTAGGTGGGTAACCTGGTCATGGAAGGAGATCAGGTTGGTCAGGCAGGACCTGCCTTTCATGAAGCCATGTTGGCTGGGCCTGATCCCCTGGTTGTCCTGCACTTGCCTTGTGAGCTCACTCAAGATGTATCACTGCATAACCTTCCCCAGTACAGAGGCCAGGCTGACAGGGCTGTAGTTCCCCAGATCCTCCTTCCAGCTCTTCTTGTAGATGGGCATCACATCGGCAAGCCTCTGGTCCATGGCAGAGCAAGTGGCCCTCTAATGTGTAACAGCAATGGCCTTCCTCATCAGTGAGCTGCAAGCCACAATCCTCACAGTGATAGCACTGCACATGGTAGTCTTTGTCCATTAAGACCACCCAAATGGTCTCCTCTGAACCCTGTGCTAGTAGGATCGGCTGGTTACAGGAAGCGCATTTTGCTGCAAAAACCGTATGGTAGTCTTTGACACAGTAAATATTGTTCTCCACATCTGCAGTGAAGGGGACTCCATCCAAACACTAGCTACACACTACTCAGCGGAAGCAGCCAGGATGGTATGACTTTCCAAGGGCTCGTAAGATCATTTCCATTATGAGGTGTCCACAAATAAAGCACTTGTCTGCTGTTTGCTGAAAACCTGAGTATAGGAAGTCTTCTTCACAGTACACCTTGCCATTGAAATTGTAGAATGTTTTTCCTCATAGTCTTCTCCCACAAGAGCAGTACGTGAAGCAGTTGGTATGATAGAAGTCACCCATTGCTTGGCAAGCCTGGCTCGCTCCATACACACCTTTTCCACATTTTATACAAATACCGAAGTACTCCTTCTTCATGTGCATCTCCAGCTCCTTCTCCAGCTCCAGCATCAGCGCCTCCAGCCGCCTCTCCACCTGGCTGGGCTGCTCTCCCATCTAACATCCAACTCCCCCATGCTTCAGATACCCTGAATAACACCTGGAAATTCATTGCCTCCCTGCAAATCTTGCTAAAAATGAATTTAAAATAGCAATGAGATCCTGTTATCCTTGTATGTCTGTACTCCTCTCTCAGGAGCTTCTGGACATTACAACTAAAGGCCTACTCTGTGTATTAAAATCTCTCCACATATCAAAATCTTTTAACTTATACAGGTGCTTTTACTAATGATCTAATTATAGTTTATTTTCAGCTTCTGATATATTGGCTTATTTAATTTTCCTGCCATGTTAAGAAGACTGCCCCACCTAAAATGTTAGGTATTCTTGACCTTAGTTATAAAAGTAAAATTAAACAGATAAACCAAAGCTTTTTTCTACCCTCCTTCCCTAAATATCACAGCAAAATTGAACCCTGTATGAAACAGAAACTGTAGAACTCTCTTCTGCCATGTCTCTTCTCTTGGAGGTGGACAGGCTCTAATCTCTACAGTAGGACAGCTTCTCCACTTGCATTGCTTTTCTAAATGAAGAATGACACGGACCCTTGTACACATGTTTGTGATGGTGCATGTATCTTAAATAACTACATTTTACACCATTAGATCCTTCATCGAACGAGTACATTTTGAACAAGTGCAGAAAAATCAATGACAGAGAGGAAAAGATATATCCATATGGTGTCTCCTGAAAAATGACTGATTCAGTCACAGCTCAGAAGGGTTGCTTCAGTTATATTTTGTTGAATATTTTATTTATAAAGTAGGTCTTTTGACCTTAGTTTATGCTAGAGAGAATGCCTGCAAATGAGGTGACTATGAGCTAGTGACCCCTTCGCACTAGTAAGCCCAGGACTTAGGGATGTCTTGTTCCCTTACTCTCTTCCTGCTCTTCTAGTCCCTGTTTGTTTTTTTTATAGGAATATTTATGTTCCTTCATCACCAGGTGCTACTATGACATCTCTGCTTTCTCTTATGAGGCCATTAGCTGAGTCTCAAGGTTTGTTTTTATTTTGGTTGAAAACTTGACTCTAGGTCTTTGATGGGTCCCAAGCCTTGCCCCTTTCTGTGATGGCAGGCTCTCTGTTGGCACCACAGCCAGAACACTTCCCCTTGATCTGAAAACATTTGGAGTCAGTTCAGAGGTGACAGAACACAGAGCAAAGAAGAAAAAAAAAATCCAAGAAAAGAACCCTGAGGTCCATGGGATCATGCAAAGGGAATGCAGGAGGAAGTAGAGAAAGAAATCAGCTGCTACTGTGAATCAAGTGACCAGAAGTCTGATGGGAATTTGTGAATAATAGTTTGGAAATCAGTGTTTATGGGAAAAGTTTATGGAATTGCAAGGAAAGACGTTGAGCAGATGCATATTTTCATCAATTTTTTTCTGTTGTAAATTATTGGTGCTATTTATAGCTCATACTAATCAATGTACTCTTGGTGGAAGAGAAGCAGGTCAGGGAATACTTAAGCAAACTGAACTTACATAAGTCTGTGGGCCCTGATGGGATATATGCATGAATACTGAGGCAGCTGGCTGATGTTATTGCAAGGCCACTCTTGATCATCTTTCAAAGATCATGGTGAGTGGGAGAAGTGCCTGAGGACTGGAGGAAAGCAAATGTCACTCCTGCCTTCAAGAAGGGCAAGAGGGAGGACCCAGGGAACTACAGGCCCATCAGCCTCATCTTGATCCCTGGGGAGGTGACAGAACAAATCCTAGAAACCATCTCCAGGCAGATGAAGCACAAGGAAAACATAAGGAGTAGCAGCATTGATTCACCAAGAGGAAGTCATGCTTGACCAATCTGATAGCCTTCTACAGTAAAATGACTGGACTGGTAGGCAGGGGAAGAACAGCGGATATTGTCTACCTGGATTTCAGTAAGGCCCTTGACAGTGTCTCCCATAAGATCCTCATAGAAAAGCTGTTGCTATATGGGCTGGATGAGCAGACAGTGAGGTGGATTGAAAACTGCCTGAATGACTGGGCCCAGAGGGTGGTGATGAGCAGTGCAAAGTCTACCTGGATGGCAGTGACTAGTGGTGTACCCCAGGGATCAGTACTGGGTCCAATCCTGTTTAACAACTTCATTAATGGTCTGGATGATGGGGCAGAGTGCAGCATCAGCAAGTTTGCTGATGACACAAAACTGGCTGATATGCCAGAGGGTCACGTTGCCATCCAGAGGGACCTCAACAGGCTAGAAAAATGGGCCAACAGAAACCTCACGCAGTTCAACAAGAAGTACAAAGTCCTGCAGCTGGGGAGGAACCACCACATGCACCAGTACATGTTGGGGATTACCCAGGTGGAAAGCAGCTTGGCAGAAAAGGCCCTGGGGGTCTTGGTGGACACCAAGCTTAATGTGGAACATCAATGTGCCCTTGTGGCAAAGGCAGCTATGGTATCCTGGGCTGCATTAGGATAAGTGTTGCCAGCATGTCAAAGGAGGTGATTCTTCTGTCAAATAATCTTCCTGTGAGTTGTATTAAAACAACAATAACGACAGAGGGACATTTTGTTGCTGACTCAGTTTTGAGGAATTTGTTTTGGTTTTGCCTGTGGCACCACTGAAGGTTTTTCAGTAAACTGGAGGAGGCAAGGGGAAAACAAAAGTAGTTAAATGCAGCAGCATTACACAAAAGCTTAATTATGGGTCCCACATATCAGCAGTTTCTCTTAATTTTGGAGTTTTGTTTTGTGTTGGATTCCAGCTCTGTGTAACTCATGTTCTGGGTTGTCCAGTTAACAGGTCTGGATGCTTTTCAGACTACTCCCCCTTTCCTCACACACTGTAGTTGAACCCCTTTGTCCTGCAGAAGCAACCCACCCTCAGAGCTCGGTGGTGATACCTGCAGGCTTCCCCGGGAAAGGGAGATATATCGCCCCTACACTAGACACTAACCTTCTCCCCACGTCCCATGAGTGGCTGGCCCTACTGCTATGAGCTATCTCACCTAATAACACTGGATTATCACCCTGTAATCCCTCCCACTTCGCTGTTTTCTCCCTCCAAACATTACACTCGCAGATGGTAAGCATCTCCCCTTCCCCTTTCCAATCATCATTTGGCCATGCCACAGCACACAGTTAGTTCTTTTTAATCTTTCCCTATAATTAAATGAAAAGCCAATTTAAAAGGAGCTGTAATAAAGTCTCTTCTCCTGAAATTAAATATAAAAATAGTTGCTTCTTTTTATGTATTGTAAGTGATTAATAGAGAACGGGGCCATTTCAGTAAGGACTTCAAACAAACGTGCCTTCGTGCAGTGGTGCTGTTGCTGCTGGGGAGGAAGAGATCTGTTCTGCCTGCTGAGACTGGGTTTTCTCTTTCATGGCCATTTTTCATACCTGCAAAACACTTTGTGGACTCTTTAAGCAGAGAAGTGGGGGGAGGAGGGAGAGGGGGTTGATAGGTCTACATTAGCTCATTAAAAACTAAAAAACCATTTCTATTTTACATAATTTAACATGGCAAACTATTAAAAAAAAATAAGGTGAAAACTGCAACCCCTAGGCATGCGTTTAAAACATCCTCATTTAGATGCTAATTTTGATTCCTAGTGTATGGCTGGTTAAAAAAAAGCCATTAACAAAGGGGCAGATTACTTAAAAGGCATTATTAGGCAAATATGTATGAGTTTTCTGATACCAAGTGGCCCTTTTATGGCTGAATACAGCTGCTAAGTAGAGTGACATGGAGATATTTGTTTTAAAAGGAAAGAAAAAACCCCCAGATTTAAAAAAAAATACAAAACAAAAAACAATAATTATATAGAGTGTAAATCACATAGGTAAAAAAATGCTTTAAAAGGCAAGTAATACTTTCTCCTTTAAGAATTTAGAAAATGTGTGGCTCTGCAGGTGATGTATATTACCAGCTGAATTCTAGGATGTACCTAACATTTAGGTAATAGTGAAACAAATGTTAAAATGTTGCTATTTAATTCTAATCATATATCCTGTTTTGTGTGTTAGTAAAATAGCATTGACAGAAAAGTGAAATGAGGAAAATAACAGGCAACATGAGAGGAAAGTGCATTCTTTCCAGCTGAGACTGAACTCATGACTGGCAAAAAGAAGGTTATAATGATATTAAAATGAAAACTGTTCAGACAGAAAAGATATAACTAAATGTACTGTGCTGTATAAATTAAATGAGTAATAGAGGATGGGCAGATGGTTGCTTAACTGCATCACAGTAAAAGAACAGTGAATAGGTCTTCACTGAGAGCTCTCTTTCTGAACCTGAATAAAATTTTCTTTAACAGGGGAAAGGCTAAGGGAATTTCTAACCCTGAGAAGAAGAAATTAATTTGAAAAGCAGAGCTAATTTGACTCTGTTTTGGTTGTCAGGGTATTTGAATAATTTTTGTGTTCTCTGTAAATTATCCAGTTAAGAATAAGGTGCCCAAGCCAGAAACAGCTGATCATTCAGACCATTGCAGCCCCCAGCAGCCACAGAAAAGTTATTTCTGCTCTGGAGAGTCCATGGTATTCTTCACAAGCCCTTCTCTTGGTAACCACAGGACAGTTTGAATTTGTTAGCATTAACATGTTTAGACTATATAATGAAACATATTAGAAATGAGAGCAGCTCTTTCCCTCCGTCCCTCAGATCTTCCTTTTTACATGCAACATTAAAACTTCTCAGAGCAGATTCTCCTTACACCACAGTTCAAGGGGTTAGACCAGTGTAAAACTTGGAGTAAATGTGGAGACAACTCAGCTCACCAGCACGTCTTGTCAGCTGAACAAGGAGAGGGAAAGAAAATGAATTGTTATGAAAATGGGATATTGAATATATAAGCAGAATTGGATATCTGTATTTGTGTGTTAGTTGAGTTTTTATATTTCCCTTCATTAATAAAAAGGTTAGAAGAAAAATACAAGGATTTAGCGACTCATGTTGCAGTTCTTTAAAATGCACCAAGACAATCAGTATCAGTAGAGCTACATACATCATCATATTTAAATTCTTTTATTATTGCCTGGGAGCCTAAGTACACAGGTAAATGAAGAGTGACCATGGAAGCCTTATCTGAAGTTAGTCCCAAAATACCTATTTGACTCAAAACAATTATTTTATGAAGTGTTTTGTATTTAATATTTTTAAAGCTTAGCACCATTGGGTATCTCTGAATTATTACATGTCCTTACTTCTCCCTTCATTTCATTATTTTAGGATGAAGCAAAATAAATTAAGATTTCAAGAAAAGCAAAAGTATACTGGCCTAAACCAAGGATAATTCATGATTATCCATCCCAATAGTGCTGCTTTGTGTACTTGCCAAATGAAATTGAAAAGTGAGTTAACAGCAAATGTAAAGCTTTTTCCTAGCACAGCTGTAATGTGGAAGTGGAAATGATTTGGCAATATCCCACACAGCTGAATCCTGGCATGAGGTGAAGTTGAAGTAAAGATGGAGGAGCTTATGCTACTGTTTTTAGTATAGGTATATATTAGTTTTCTGTTGCAAGTCACTTAATTGCCAGGTAGCTAGAGGTTGTTTAATTGTATGTAAAGGATATTGTGGCTATATTGTAAGTGAATGTGATTTATTACAGGAGAAGCTTATAGAAGAAATGTTTATTCTAACTTTCAAATGTGTTAATTATTTCAGGTTAATCAATTATAGTGCAGAGGAATCTTTATGAAACAGGGGATGTTCTGCTTCAGGTATTTATTAAACCTGAAAGAGCTATTTGAAGTGTACTGCTATGGAAGTAGAAAGACAATGTGTTTGTCTACCAAAAGGAGTAAATGAGTAGCCTATATGCACTACTACTAGGCAAATGCAGGGTGCGAGACTTGAAAAATGAAAAGCGTTGAATGAATGTAACCTGTGGAATATAGAACAAAAGTGAAAATCACCGTTTAGTCAAGAAGAACCAGTGGAAGTGTGCAACAGGGGAACAAGCAGGATGAACAGGACTAAGCTAGGTGTATGAAAAGAAGAGAGATTTAACTTTAAATGGAGGAAAAATCAAACTGTGCTTCACATCATAATGTCTGGAGAGAAATGAGTAAGGGGCTGTAACTCTCCCCTGTATATCTGTGAAGTTATTTCTGATATCCTACTGTACGGGAATGGGTAATCAGTGTTTCAGACAATCAGACAATCACAATGTTGAGTGCAGAGGAAGAAGGAGGGTTCGATACTGCAATTAAAAGAAGGAAGGCCATTTAGTAATAAAATATTCCATGCATATTTCTTTCAGTCTTTGGGATTTGGGCACTTTTCAAACAGGGTCAGACTAAAAAAAAAATTAGATAAGTTTGTTTGGTGAGAATCTATAAAGAAGAACATGCTGAATCTATGGCTGCTACAGATGGGCAGCCTATTTGGCCTATTTTACGTGAAAGCTAGAGAAAAACATCAAATAAAAGATGCTAAGTATATGCTGTTTTAAGAACACTGTAAAGGAGTTATAGCAGCATGTGCTTGCCATGCCAGCCATCCAAGATTTACCATTGCTCATAATATTAGTTAAAATGGCAGTTTCCTCTTTCCTTTTGTGTTTTTCTAGCTCTTTATTTACATATGCAGGTATCCACTCTGTTGCAGGGCAATAGGAGGGTTCAGGAATAAGCCAAGAGTCAAGCTCCTTTTTTGTAGGTCCTTCTCGGTTCCTAAGTAAATTGGATGTGGTTGTTGTGATTATAAGGCCTGCAGCGTGTGGTTCAGAAGGTGAGATGGGTATTTGGGGGGTTGCTTTTTTGTTTCTTTTCTCTTCAGAGGTTTTTGTTTTGCAATGCTTTTTAGATAGCTATTATTCATCTATGGTCTCTTTTATTTCCTGGTTGATGTGACATTACTAAAAAACCCCAGTCTTCTGGAGCATGGACAAAAAAAAGTATATTTTCTATGCTTGAGGTTTGAGCAATGAGGGTAAAAGAAGCAACAATTTGGCTGAGATAGTACCAAATAAAGATGAATTAAACAAGAGGAGTGAAAATTGAATTTTATCAAAGCTGCCATTTCTGGCAATTGTTTACTGCACCAGTTTACGATGAAATATTTAATAATTCTGCTTCCTTTCAGACTGCAGTTTTTATTTCACCTCTCAAATAAGGGGCAAGTCCTGGACAGGAGGTCATTAATTTTCCCCTTCAGTCACCACCTCCTTAAAGCCACTAGAGTTAATAGGGCTGCATATTAATCAGGGCCTTGAGTCCTCTTTGTAGGAGAAAGGCAGGAAGGAGGGGGTCTCTGAATTTATGCCATTAACTTTAGGTGACAAATAAAGGCTGTTCTTCCTGCTGGGCTGTCACTTAGGATGCTTGGTTACAGCTGCACAGCTGATATGTTGTATTTTTATGTGGTGGTAAAGATGAAGAAGGGTTAAGGCCGGATGCACTGTGCACAGTGCAGAGCTGAACACAAGGAAACATTCCTCACCAGGAGCCAGTCTGAAAATGTCATTTATCCACGTTGTGCAATAAACCGCTCTCACGTGGGCATCTAGGAAGCATAACCAGAAGCACCTCTGTACTTGAAACAAAGGATAATTTAGATTTCCAAATCCCTATAACAGTCACAGCAGTTGACCTGATGTCCTCCAAAGGTCAAAGTATCCTTTAAAACTAAAGTATAAAACTAAACTGTGTCACAGAGGGCTGGGATGGGACTGTGATGATCCTTGGGGATGTTCCTGAGAGGCTGTTGTGATTGCTTCCCCTGCTATGATGCACCAGTCTATGGGTCTGCATGGAGTGAGCAGGAGTGCAGCAATAGTTTGTCCTTGTTTTTGTCCTTCTGAATTTGACTGACTAACCCACTGTCCTGATAAGGGCACATGTGCAAGCAGAAATGACAGGTGAAAGGCAAGGTTTGGGAAATTGTGCCTGTAGACAGTTGACTGCTACCTCCTCACACTCTCCTTGCTTCAGAAAGCCAAATATTAAACTAGCTATTGAGGTGGTCGTTTTGATTTCTCATGTCAAAGGGTCTCACATTTTTTCTAGTGGTGGAGAGAATGAAAGCAACTGCACATAGCTGAGCTAGGGAATATGTAGTTTCCTCCACCATTACTTAAAGGAGGCAGACAGTTAGTAACGACCAGAAATAAGGCTGCTGGTGTAAAGAGTCACGACACTGTCAGCCTGATTGAAAAAACTAATTATATTTTTCATTTTAAACATATGAATAATGCCACCCACTTCAGTCCCAACTGTAGTCAGTGGTGTTACTTGTGCTAAGGTTAGGTAAAACTTAATTGGGGCTACTCTTACAGGAGGTATGAACCCTTAATTAGGAAAAAAAAAGAGAGAAATATTCACAGTGTCCTTACTTAAGAGCAAGACAAAATCTTTTTACATTACTGATTTATTTACATTTAATTATTTTTCCTCAATAGTTGCCTGAAGCGGAAGTTAAAATCCTCTCACTTTGGAAACTGAAGGCCACATTGCTAATATGTTAATAAAACTATGATTAAAAGTGCTGCTAACAATAACATAATAGTAAGAGTATTTCTCTATTTTCTATTCTGCAAATTCCCAGATTTTCTAAGGTTTTAATTTTTTAATGAAGATATCATTTTCAAATCATTTTTATACAGAGTTAGGTACTTCTACTTTTTCTTTCTGCTTCTAAAATGGAAGAGAAAGGAATGTCAGCTTTCAGAGATGTGGTGGGATAAAAAGAGCCGATCTTCATCTTCTTTAATAGCTTTTCATGATTGGCTGGCATGTTTTGACTGAACTGGAATGTGGTAACTTTTCTTCGTGCTGTGAAATCTCATTAAACGGGTTTCACTGTGATTGTTACATAGAATAAGTCTTTATTTTCCTAATGATTTATTTTCCTGTGGTACATTTTACATAGAAAAAGAATATTTCATATCAACAGAGATTGAGGTTGTATTGCTTGAAAAATCCTGTATTGTTCTTGGATTCCCATGAGGATTTATCTATGTGCATTTTCATCCACATGCACTTGATTTGTTCTAGTATAACTGGGTAAGCCTATAGCTCTAAAACATTGGTGGTTCCTAATTCCAAGCTCCCTAAGGTAACTTGAAATCCAGTTGACTTAAAAGATGAAGCAAGAGATATTTATTTAAGTACAATGAAACTGCTTTCATTTGTGTGTTAGTTTACACTTTGTATTAGAGACCATTTAAAATATATTTAACTGGAGTGTTCTTTCAATAAAGTTCACACTTCTTGTAATTACAAGAATCAATCTTTTATTCCACATAAAAATTGATTCCCATTTGTTTTTATCTCTGCTCTTGGTTTCCCTCCTGGGAATTCAACAAATTTTTTTCAGAAAGACAATGACATGAGGTTCATACTGGCATTGTCTCTCTCTCTCATTCTTGGATGATAAATTCAGGCAAGCAGAGGATGCTAACCTGTTAA
The DNA here is from genome assembly GCA_031468815.1 of Morus bassanus. NCBI lineage: Eukaryota > Metazoa > Chordata > Aves > Suliformes > Sulidae > Morus > Morus bassanus. Next base: position 130,045,202 of record CM062567.1, on the reverse strand, counting down.
TAATATCTCGTGTTATTGCTACAAAGATAGGCTGGTAGATGAAAAGGAGAAAATATTGATAATTCTCCAGGGTTTGCAAATGATGAGAGTGGAGCCAAAACTAAGACTGCCACTTGTCATGCTGACTGTTTCCATATGCTCTCCCATTTCTCTGCCTTTATCTAGTTGTCTCCTGGCTTACTCTGCAAGATTTTGGGGACAGAGATATTTTTACTGTTAAAACAGGAAAGGTCTGGTTCTGTGACTAGGAGCCTAGGCACCACTTCAGTTCAGATGCATAGCAATAATAAATGGAGTATAAAGCTTTGAGTAGGTTTTTTAGCTTCACAGTAATGGACAATGTGAATATTAGTCATTCTAATTTAATAGTTTTGATATTAGGCAGTTTCAAAATCTGTTTTTATTGAATAATTTTAGTTTTGCGCAGATATATGCTCCCAATTAAAGAGAAGGTCTCCTGCTGTTGGTAAAGCTTTGAAGCTTTTTTATAGTTAGTTAAATCTGTTAATTCTCTTTGAAGTGATTTCACATGATTAAGGCTGTGAGTGGCCATAATGTATCAGGACAACAGCTAATTCTGTTGTGCTTTAGAAAAGAGGGTAAGTGTCTTTGATTTATCAATATTTTGGGTTTTGGGTTTGTTGGTTTTTTTTTTTCAAATTTCCTACCTCCTTTTGTTGGGAGTCCTTGATGAGGAGAAAGTCAGTACTCTAAGCTCTTGGAGAGTGATTAACCAGCAGTATTATTTGAATCGCTCCATATTTAGTTCCAGATGGATTTAGCATGGAATTCAGAACTTGGAAGGGCTGGGGTTCAAATGAACCCTTTTCCCATGGTCTCCCATAACTCCCTGGCCTCATCTCTGCCACCGAACTCCCTTTCCACCGCTTGCCTAATGTTTTAATTTTGCTGAGACAGCCTGGTACATTAACTGGACCTGATAGCAAGATGCAGCCTGACCTAACAGTCATAAGACCATCAGGACCAGTTGTTGAGTAGCTGTAAGTAAATATTAGCTCGGTTTCTAGAAATGGAAGTGGGCATTAACTGTGATCCTAATGGTAACTACATCTGGGTAGTCAGATTTGCAGTTCTGAGACATGACACAAATGTGATTTAAATAAGCTGAATTATCAGCCACAGTTGATATAAGGGGGGTGGAAATGGACACCTGTGAGAAGTTTGTAATGGAAAAATACTTCAGCTGTGAGGAGATGAAGAAGCCCAAGTCTCTTCCTGAGACATGTGAATCCCCTAAGGCCAATGATTCCTTGACCTGAAAACTTGCTTTCAGCTGACATGCCATGGAGTGAGCATTTTTCCAATGCAAAAGCCAGAGTCGCTATTTGATAGAACAGAGGAGGAACCTGTGGAAGTGAGCAAGGATTAGAAAGGAAATCTGGAAAACTTTAAGTGGTTTTTGGCTCAGTGAAATGAAAAATTGGAACATTGTGGAGTTGGGCTGATGAAGCCACATGAAAGAAGGAAATGGCAGCAAACAGCTTATAAGCTCCTGCTCCATTTTATGCAAATAAGATCTCACTTGGATGTTTATGGACGAAAATGAGGCAAATTGACCTGACTGCAGTGAAACAAAACCCAATACTTAGGATGAGGAAGTTCTTCCAAACATTGGGATGCTATTTCCCATGACAGCAAGGGCAGGTGGCAGGAGGGTAAAAAAGGGGGCATGAGGCAGGGCCAGGGCAGCGGTGTAATTGCTCCTCTCGGTATGGGTATGAGGCAGTAGTAATGACACAGCTACAGCCCCCTTAGTCCCCTCTTCCCTGTGAATCTACACCCAAAAATGTTAATAACTTCTTGTCTTTAGTTTATAATGGTGAGAAAAAGAGAGTAAGAGGATGAGGGAAAGGTGCTTTAGTAGCTGACCAGTGTCTGGTTTTCAATCCCACCATTCAACAATGAGTGCTTCACTGGGAAGCCACAGGGGAAAAGCCAGAGGGAGAGAGCAAAAGAGGAGAGGAAGAGAAATCAGGAAGGAAGAGAAATCAGGGAGGAGGAGAAGAATAGCAAGTGGGAGCAAATCAGTGAGGAGTGGTCAGAGTGGCTATCCTGGTGTCTGCCCCAGCGGCGATGGGTTTGGGACAAAAATAGCAGCTGCAACAAGAGCACAGTATTCTGTTATGACTTGATTCTGTTACAGATGAGATTTCAAGAACAGCCTGTCAGCTATGGCTGTATGAATGTCTAAAAAGAAAAATTTAACTATACAGATACACAGAATATATAAATACCAATCCAACAAAACACTTGCCCATATGTTTAGTTCTAATGACATAAGCATTCCCAGCTGCTGAGACTAATATTCTAGATGTCTGAGTTATTCAAAAAATGTAGAAAATGGTTTGGGGTTCATCAATAATATTTGTGTCATAAATGCATGATTTTTTACATTGAATATTTTTGTGATTTAAAAATATATTTGAAAGGACTTTCCTAATACAAATTTTTTTAATTGGGTAAACTAAACCATTTCTTTTTATTTTGGAACAAAGTGTTCAACATTTTTTCTGGTTCTTTCCCAGTTCTTCCTCCTTGCTTTCCCACCCAATTTATCCTACAGCAGTTTGGTGCTGGTATAGATTCATAAATCACTTTCAACTTCAGTAAATTTTTCTGAAAAAGAGTTTAACATTTTTTTAAGAATGAGTTTAAGTTCTGAATAAAGGTTTAAGAATTGGATTTAAGGCAAAAGAGAGCATTTAATGGTGTGGAATAAAGGTAACAAAGGCAAATCAACAGGGATGTGGCAGCTTATCTCCAGTGGATGCTAATAAAATGTGTCTGCTGCCCTGTACCATTACACAGACAGCATACGGAACAAATAATTCATAGATATAAGATTTTAAAATCTTCTTGAGAGTTCTAAAATGCTTTTCAGTTCCTTCTTTTGCATTCCTATGGATTGTAAGGTCAGTATTTCTTAATACAGTATTAGAAGTCCATCTTTAGAGGCCTAGGAGAGAATGAAAAACTGCAGCTGAGACATTTTAAAGACCTTCAGAAACACCTATTTTATAAACAGCAAATGCTTCAGCTTTAACGTCCAGGATCATGGATAATAACCTTGGGCTAGAAATGGAGTGCCTTGTAACAACAACAAAAAAATCTCATTTTTAGCCTCAAGGAGTCTCATGGTTGATGAGATAGCATACCCTTAAACCCTTCATAGACTTAAAGTTATTTGTGCTGTGCCTTGGGACAGTGTGATTCCTGTAACGAAACTCTGTGTTTGGAAAAGGGTACCATTTTTAACGGTGCATGTTCAAATCTCCTTAAAGTTCTGAATGGGACTGAGTAGTCCTGGACAGAGACGGATTAGTGGGCAGAGTGAAGGAGAGGCATGATTAACGCAGCTGCATTAAAAGATGCATGATAAATGTAATTTATCACATGGCTATCACCATCACATATGTGCTATATAATTTAATATTAAATAATAGTAGGAGGTTTGTTAACCAAATGGTAGGAGCGCAGATGAGGGAGAGGGTGATTGAGGGGTTAGAGTTGGGAGTGATGTATTCACTGATAAGAGTGTAAAGGATTATAATTGTAAAGGGGCTACTGGGTAATGCAGAGTAATCAAATATTGCTTCTTGTATTAATGTGATTTATTGCTCTTTCCTGAAATTAAAGCTGCCTAAAGCATTTTATGCTTAGGAACCAATTTTTGGAAAGGACTTATCCAGTTTTAAGGAGGAAAACCATGTAGGGATGAATAACTCTATGTAACTGTTCATACTCCTGTTATGTCCCACAATTTCACATGGGAAAGTAATAAAATAACAAGAGAATTATATTATAGTGCCTAAGCCTTTCCTCTACTTAAGTAATAAAATACTGGGACATGGACTTGTGGGATGTTACTGAAAATAAGTAGTACCTCTAAAGCTATCTTTTTTGACCAGCCATTTGCCTGTCTGACATGAGAGGGCTTGTATTTAATTGTCTCTTATGCAACTAGATGCAATTATTTTGCCTTGTTAGAAGAATTATTCAGACTCTGCTTCAGTGTTCTTTTGTTCACATTGTTAGGCTTTCTAGTGAAAGTCAAGGCATATATTCCTGTTTTGATTAAGAGGTGAATGCTTTATTTAATTCAGAGTGCAGCCTGGTACCATTGTGTCAGGATCTTGAAAGAGCAACAGATAATAATCTGTAGTAGCTTTATAAAAGAATGCTAAAGATGCCCTACTTCACCTTCCTTTTTATTGGGAAAACTTTCTTTTGCAGGGCAAACACCGAGGAGGGGGAATACCACAGGCTTCCTGGGCAAGGTCCAGTGGTTATTGTTCTCCCTTTAGAGCAGGACATGAAGTCACCAGCTCTCAACCCACTAATCCTGGAGAACATATCACAGGAAGGTATCTGCCAGCCCCCTCCCTGTCACAGCCTGGGGGAGCAGCTCCTGTGACAGCCAGGATGCCGAAGAGGAGTGTGGTAGCACAGGGCAGAGCAGGGCTGAATCAGGCATAGGTTTGCTGAAAGGGAAATGCTGTCCACAGGCAGCTGCTGTAGTGTCCAATGAGAGGAGTCCAGTGCAGGAGGAAGACAGGTTGGATCAGTTTCATGGCAGAGCATTTCCTCCTTGGTTTCTGTGTGGAAAACCTCAATAGAAATATGACACGGGGGGGGGGGGGGGGGGGGGGGGGGGCATGTCTTAGAAGTGAAGGCAAAGAGCTACAGACTCCACTCTGCAGCTTTTCATAATATGGTTTCCCACCGGAAAGCAGACACTAGATGCTATATCAGGTGTATTCCTCTGTTGTTTTGGCACTTCCAGATAATATTTTACTCTGAGGTTTTTGTTGCTTTCTGAGGCACGTGCAGACCAGTAGGATGAGATTTTTCCTTTGGATGCTTAAGGAAAGAATTAGTTGATGCAAGGAGTAAGAGTTGCTTTACCTTTCACAATTCACAGTATTTTTGCAATGATATCTCAAGAAAGGAGATTTCCACTGGATGCTTTTGACATCTGCACAGTAATCCACAGGATATGTTGGAATCCAGGCCCTCAAAACTCGAAACAATGTGGCAGCTGCAGCCAAACTGTCAGTGGACCCTGGTAACAGGGAGAGAAATAACAACCAAACACTGCAGAAAAAGGTGGATTGTGCTTGAAACTGTACCTAGGCCCTGCTTGGTTAACTGACGTAGCCATACCTGAGAGTCTTGGATGTGCTCCTTGGGCTGGATCTTTACTAAGAATAGTAAGTGGTAAGAAAATTTTAATGACATAAGTTCCTGCAGATGCTTTTGTAACTCCAAAACTCCCTTTGCAACACACTTTACAAGGTTTAAAGTGATGAAGAAAAGCCCTGGTAGCCTTGTTCTATAAGATCTGATGTTAAACTTCTTGAAGTTCTGCACTTCCTTTCATTTCCAGGGCTCTTATTCAGGATTTGGGTGCATGCCAACAGTTAGTTTTGGAAGGAGGAGAAATCTGGTCAGTCCCACAAAGTACTGTGATGATCTTTTCCTAGGGAGCCATCCTTATGCTCTGCTTTCTCTGAGCTGCTTTCTTAGCCTTGAGGCAAGATCTAGTCCCATCTGTCCTTCCTGATGTATGCATCTACTTCTTCAACCATGCCTTGGAATTGCTCCTTTCTCCTTCTGTAAGAAAATCCATGTTTGCAAAGTGTTTATGGTCCTATAGCTTGCAATTTTTGTTCGGCATTTTCATTTCTATTTTTATTGTTCAGAAATATTTATAGAATACTCCTGTGTGGTCTGGCCAAGTTTGTTTTTACATGAACCTGAGTTTTATTACTGTCTGATTTTTTAAAGGATATATGTAGTATTGTCATTGTACCAACCACAATACTCAAGTGGTATTGGATAAGCATATGCAAGTGTAGGCACAAACAGGGCTTACATGTGATGAACCATAACAGGTAGGTCTTAAAATCCACTATATCAGCATCCAGCATTGTGCTATTACCTTAGGAATGAATGTTTCAGTGCACAAGTCATCCTTTCTAGAGTTTACAGGCAAGTGAGACTCCACAAGTGTGTGAGGCAATGTTGTTCTGTAGTACAGATAATGTTTGTGCTTAAACTGTGCTTAGAAATATATATGCAGTGTTTAGAAATAAGCTCATTCTAACATTAGTACCTGAAATTATGGTTGTATACAGAAAATATCTTCCATCTATTAACATGCCTTTGAGGAGGTTTGCCATTATTCCATATGACAGTGCAGGAAAAAAAAATTGCTACTTAATTTCAGGAAATGTTTAAGAAGGCAATCAGAAATAATCAAAAATCACCATCTCTTTTGGAATTGCAGTATGAGATAAAAGTTAGAAATAATAGCTAATTTCATGGAGCATTTCTCAATTTTTCTATAGCTCAGATGATAGTCTTGGGTGGTAATAAGTATCAAACATTAATTTAGCAATAATAGTGCTTTAGAAAGAAAGAAAATTAAATAATTGTTATTTAATGGCGTACTGAAACATTAGAATCTTCTTATTCACTGTTTACCTGGAAGAATTCTCCATTTCAGCTCTTGCCACAAATAAATGTGAACAAGTTACCATTTGTCCTGTTTAGAGAGCAAGAAATATATTTAACACATAAAGTATCTGTCTTTATTTGGACCAAACATGAGACAACAGAATTTGGAAGGCTTGGGAATTAAATTAAAACAAATCATTTAAATAGCTTAATTGACTGAAAGTGTGAATAACAGATTGTAAGTATTTTCATAAATTCAGCAAATGCACCATAAGTGGAATTTATCATTCAGTGGATGGAAGGAGGTTTCCAAAATCTTACAGAATTTCTTGTTTTCATTCCTGATCTGCAAAAACAGAAAAAATTAAGTACATAGTTAACTGTACCTATGTGTACTGAATTCTCATGTCCTTAGGGGACACAATATTTCTATGGTTATATACTTTCCCAGAATGGAGCCTTTGAAGGTCTATCTATGTATCCAAGCATGTCTTTATGTGTCCACAACTGCTATCATCCACATGTCAAACACAGCTGGGACCAAACTCTATATGTCTGTTCTATCAGTGACCCTCTCAGGTTTGCTTTGTGCATTCAGAAAGAATGGGATTCGGCCCCTGGTCAAAATGCTGATTTGGCAACAACAACCCAGCCCAATTTGCAGCGCAAAGCTCCTTTTTCCTTCTGTTGGAGGCAGGGCCAAGCACTACATTTTCACCTCTGACTGCTGGTCGTGAAGTCATGCATAATGTCACTAGGGGTTTTAGCTCAGATTCAAAGGTTAAATGGAAGGTCTATCCTTGCTTAAACCACAAAAGAAAATAGTTAGTCCTTGCTGAGTACTTAAGAAAGAATGGCTTGTCATAAACACTCAAATCTCTTTAGTCACAGAATTCCTAGGATTACCATGAAAGGCTGTGATGCAATGAAATAGTGGTGACAAGTGAGTGGTAAATAAAGCAACCACTTTTACTGTGTTTTATGTTAGCTTCCTCCAACTTTATGCGTTTGAATCATTAAATATCTTCCATATTTCTTCAAACTCTCTTTTACTGTACTTTTTCTCGTAGCCTTCCTAACTGTACTATTGGCTATAAAGTTTATTTTATACTTATGAAATATCTCTCTGCTATTATTGTTCTTCTGATCATGAAAAACAGTGGTACTTTTAAAAATTATATTATCCAGATGCCTTTATTCAGGACTTTTTATAAAAAGTTCTCCATAGTGAACTTCTAGATCTTTAATATCTCCACAGATTTTATATAGATATTATTGTACGATCTTTCCCATAAAGTGAAGGTACGTTCTTCTTTACCAGACAGAGGTCTAATGTAAATTAGAAAAAAAAATTCACTAAACAGCTTTTTAAAAAAATATCTTTCATACAGAAATAATGCAACAGAAAAAATTTTAATTGACAATGTATATTATAATGAATTACAAATTGCAAAAGTCTGTTAAGTTGCAGAAAGATGTGGATACAGTATTAACAAGACAACGAAAACTGCCAATTGTTTTGTGATAGGTCTGTTTGTGTTTGTATGTGCGAGGCAGAGAGAAAGCAAGCCCTATACTTAAGTGAAAATAGTAAGCCAAATCAATCCTGTTATCTTTTTTTTAAAGCATGGAAATCACAGCTTCAGATGTCAGAAGTGCTAACATGATACACCATTCTAGCACTTGAAGCTCTAGAAAGAGATACTTTTTACACTTACTGATCTGAATCTTGATATATTGGAACATCATTACCTAATTTTTTTAATCAGAACACTCCACTAAAGTGAAATTCAACATCTTGTTTATTGGAAAATTAGCTTGTAAAATCTGGCATTTTCATGTTTTTAAGGAAGCATGGAAACACACATTTCTTAGCTTCTGTACTGTTTTAGCAGTTCACATTTTCATTTAAATCTTAAAATTGAAAGGAATTTAAATGTTATGCCTAGGTATCATCAATAAAAATACTTCTTCAAGCCACAGTCATACAAACACCAAATCTATGAATAAAAGAGATGACAGTAAGAGGAAACATATTTTATATACTATATGTTACTCTTTTTTTCCTCCAACCCCAAGTAAAAGTTTACTTTTGAAGTGAACTCTCTACTTTGGGCTTAAAGGATGTTTGCCAGATACTAGCTGTGCTTTCAGAAAATGTTTATTAATATTAATTGACAAAATGTAATGGAGAAAATTCTTGGGAAAAATGTTGCCCTTGGAAGAAAGAAATTATTAAATCAACAGTTACAGCAGATTTCTGCACACTGTAAGGACATTGACACGCCTACTAAATTATGCCTTGCTATCTTTTTATAAATTTCTGTTGTTTGGAGATCAGACTTTGTGTGATATGTGCATGGATTTTATATATTTTTTTCTTTACACGGTCCCTTTCCTACAAGATGAGGTTGAAATATTTCTTTTCTGAACACTAGGTGCCCTAGGTTGGGATGGGAAGACAGAATGGGTCGTTGCTTGTCTCCTCCCTGGAGACTATGAACACTGTTTTCTAAAACATTTTGATGTTTTTCTTTACCCTAGAGGTCCAAAGGGAGATATGAGATGTTCTGCAGTAAGATATCCTGAGCAGTGTTTATCGAGAATACGAAACACCTCAAAGGGCAGTTGAAAGAACGCCAGTCAAGGTCCCAATGTATACCTGTGACCAGTCCTCATGAAGAGGACCAAGGGTTCTGCACAGAATCAGAAGTAAGAGCAGTTTTTGCCAGCTTTGTTTTGGCAGCATCTCAGCACTTCTCTCAGAATTAACATTGCTGTGCTTTTGTCACTGAGGTGGGCTGCTGGCAAACCCCATATTGCAAATAACTGCTCCCACCAACTGGAGGCCCCAGTGTTTGTCACAGAGGTTACTGGGCAGTACTGTAGCAGAGAGATGTGAATGTTTCACCTCCATTTTAATCACTACTTCAACCAGCAGTTAAAAGCTCTGTCTTTCATTGCAGCTGTCTTGTAGCTTAAATGCTGGAGACTCTTCCAGATGCTCTGGTGGCTTCCAGCTACAGGCAAACATTGGCTATTACCAGATGATGTTTTCAAATTTTCCCTTGCATGTAAGGAGAGATGGAAGGCTAGGACTCTGACTACACAGAACATATGGATTCTGTCTGATTGTATGAATTCTGTATTACTCTGTCATATATTTTCTAGCAAAGCCTGCTGACATACCTCCTAGCCTGGCCTAGCAAACACTGGTAACGTACCTCCTAATCTTGCCTAGAAGCAGCTGCATGTCAATATAAGACAGGGTTGCAATTTTGGATGGAGTGAAGGGCTGGTGCCTGGGACAACTTGTATATTTCTTCCAGCTGTGACATTTGGTCTATTAATGTTATCATAAACTGCATAAACCTTGCTTAAATGTGTACTTGGACCACCATTGCTACAGCAATGCTTCGTCTAAAATATCATTAACCATAATAGACTCAGCCCAGTATGACAACGAGTACCTTGCTATAGAGTGGCCAAGAAAAAAGAAGCTACTTCTTCCTGGTTATTAACAAAAATTAGGTTAAAACAACAGAAAACCCTTGACAGAAAAGAAATGACAAAGACAAATGAATTAGTCCTTATTGGTGAAAACAGACAAGCTGCCAGGACAGGGGAAGATTTTGGGTCCTCTCCTGGCAGAGGCTCAGGGAGCGAAGCAGACCTGGCCAGAGCACAGCCCTGGATGGAAGGAGAGAGATGCAGGAAGAAGCTGGGATTGCTGAAAAGGCTGGGCAAACTCAGCAGGTTTTCACTGTGGGAACAGGAGGGATTTCTGCTATTACTTGGTACACCCTATCCAAAAGGCTGCACAGGGACACTGCCTGGTTGTAAGCAGGGAAAGTTTAGGCAGATGTATATGAGCTGTGCTGTAATATTTGCTCTCAGGTCCAGAACATAAACCTTGACCTCTTTGATTTATTAGTAGCTTTTAAGTCTCAGAGTGACCCAACCACCTGTACCTGGAAGCCCAGCTTTTGATTTTATTTTATTTCTAGAAAAGATGTCCCAGAACATAATCCATGTAGTAATATTACCAAGATTCATCCAATCTGAAACAATAGCTCTGAACTTTTAATTCTCCCATTCTGAAACCAAGCCATGGTGTAAGATAGCTGCTTTTAGTAACATGTATATATTAGATATCTAAGACTCAGAGACTCTTGAATTCCTTCTGTTATTTCTTTTCACAGAAGTGCACCAAGAAGTAGAATTCATTACTTGTTAGGTTTATCATCTGCAACTGCTCCCAAATATTTACCAGAAAGCTGTAGTATCCAAGGACCTTGAAGAATTTAGCTTTGACTTGGCTGGAATACATAAAGCTGCATTTATAGTTCAAAAAATTGTAAAGATGACTTGTGCGTGATGAATATTATGCAGGAAAACATATCTGGGAACTTCCAAGCCACAGGTGTGAGGCACATCTGTACTTGAAAGAGGTCATCTACAAAAAAACAAGGTTGTTGAGTTGAAACTTCATTTGGAAGTGCGCAATTTCTTTTATTTTTTCCCTTGTGCATGGCATGCTGTTTTGAGAAGTTGAATATAAATATAAAAAACATGATTATATCTTCAACATACAAAATTCCTAATTTCATACTGCAAGGGGAACCCAGTGAGAGATTTCAGCATCCATAGCGTCACCCTAGGCACCTCTACACAGCTGCAAGCTCCATGAAAATTCTCTCTCAAAACCTGGCTTTCAGGGGGTTTGGTTTTTGCGCACCCCAACAATTTCTAATCTTGTCTCAGAGAGGAGGGAATCTACATCAGAAGAATTTTTTTCTCTGTTTCTAAGTCCTCAGCTCAAGAGAAAGCAGGAACTCAGGGATTCACAGATCACCAAGGTTTTGTACTCAGTCTGTCTTGCTTATGGTTTTACAGATCATATTTTCTGTATGGAAATTTGATTAAAAAGGTAATCCCTTCTGAACATGAAGCAGTAATAGAACAATAACTGGCTGTTTGTTTATGGGCAGCCATGCTCAGTGGAATACAGAAAAAGGAGGGGAGCTAGGAGGAATCCCTCCCATGCTTAAGTGATTCCATATTCCTGATATATTGTGCATGATGCAGGTGGGAGAAAAGGAGTGGACCTCAAGGGATTTATTTATCCTTCAGAATTTAGTGTAATTTCCTTTAGCATCACTGGAGCCTGTCTTTGCAGAGGAAAGAGCTGACTTCCCTACTAATTAAAAGGTCTGGTTTATTGCTAAAATATAAGGGTGGACTGGAAAATAACAAACGTTCCCCAGTTATAAGAGGAATAGGTCTAGATATGTACAATGCATAGTTTGAAGGCTTGCCTGTGCCTTGAATAAGGACTTGCTCCTATACATGCGAATATTGTATGTGTTGAAGATGAAATAAAACCTAGAGGATCCTGTCAGGATCCTGTTATGCTGACAGAAGGGATATCCCCATCATATATTCATTCATTCTTCCCTTCATCCATTCACTTGTTTCTAACAATGGCTGTTTCTGACAATTTTGCTAGCTGTTGGACTTCCAGACAGACAGAGCTCTGGGATGAATGTTCTATTAGTCTTTTATTTTCCAGTCATTTTGGTAGATAACTGACAGGACAAAAACATCTCCCAGGAGTTTATTTTTCCAACTTTTTTTTTCTTAATTCCTTTAACTGATGCTGTAAGTATGTTGTAAGCTACAAACCTGGTAGGCTGAAGAGGAACCTATTGTATGAAGAAACCGAATTTGCAAGTCTTAAGTGGTGCTTGATATCATGGTAAGAACAGTTTATCTTTGACTTCTGCTATGAGAAATGGTCCTTGTTATATGAGTGACTATATAAACAGGCTAACATGGTTTTGTCAAGCTGCAGAAAGGTGCTATTTTTTTCTTTTCTAGATGGCTGTCTGCTTTTAAATTATCCATTTAATGAAAGACTTAGCAACAAACCTTGACAGTGTATTAAGCATTCACAACCACATAGATTTACAGTTTAAATGAAGTGACTACATCACTCACAAAAAGCCCCTTAGTTTAGAAAAGCAGGTTTTCACTAGCTTTCATAAAACATGGTGCTGTTATTAAAATGCCTTCAGTCTGCAGTGTAGCTGTTTAGGCAGAATAGTAACACAGAGAGAGTTCTTTAAATATATTTTCTAGATGGATGGATGATTTCTCTTTAAAAGACAGCATTGAAATGGTCACCGTGTAAGAAAAAAAAAGAAGTAGCAAAACACAGCCCCCCTTTCTGAAGGATTATCTGCCCAGGTCAAAATATAAACAATGCAAAAGTGCAAGGGTTTTGTTATGCATGAGGCCTATTGGCCATTTCAGAGCAGTCCTCCGTGTCACCCAAGTGAGTTGATGACAGATGGTGAGACTGTCCTTGCGAATTTTTCACCTTAACATGACAGGCTATATGGAAATGTCCTGTGATCACTGGGGATTCTCCAAATGCCCCTTGGTAATCAACACAAATGGGAATAATTTTTAATTTGGAGCCTGAAGCAGTTTTAAAGATTTGTCCTTATGTATAAAGTCTTCATACTCTTTCGCAAGAACTATAAACAATGGTTGAATACAATGTGTTTCACATTGCATTTTTAATAATTAACCTGTAGTTGTTTTCTGAAGAAAGGCAGTTTATAAGATAAATCCATAATGGAAGTAAAACTCCTAAAAACATCAAGAAAGTAAAGCAATTAACCAAAAGGAAACCTGGAACACTTTGTAATCTGTATTCAGGAAATATATTCTGGTCCCCCTTGGCACCTGAACAAATTTTGATCAACAATTTTTATATTCTGTTAGCTGTATTCAAAAGATAGAATTCTTCAATTTTGCATTACTTTCCTTTTTGAAAGGAAAACATCATCTGTGAGTCCAGGGCCAAACACTGTTCTGTGTAACTTATGCCTCACAACATTAGTAAGAATACTTGATGTACAAGATTCGGTACTTTACAAACGTACTGCTGCTCAGGGCTAGAGCCACCATACAACAGAGAATGAGGCAGCTCAGCCTCCGCCAGGGAAGGAAAAAAACCAGGCAACTTCTCCACCACAGGCAAAAACCCTAGACCTCCATCCAGACCCTGTTGTGTGTAATATCAGCCTTGTTCTTCCTCTGCTCTCAGCCTGTGTCCTTACAAAAAGAACATTTTGGAGAAGTGTTTGTTGGGACCTGTGGTGGGACCCTGGGGAGGGCTGAGTACCACCATCTCACTGGGAACTGAGGTGGGGAAAAAGAGCATCTAGTCTCTGTGGTAAACTGGGCCAAAGAGGATGAAAGTTTGAGTGGTGCTAAGGGCTGGGCTGAGGGGAGAGTTGCTGGGTACCAGTGGGTATCACAGGCTCTGATGGCACAAGGCCTTTTTGTTTTGGTTGTTGGAATGAACACTGAGACACTATGCTGATAAAGATCAGAGTACAAGGATACAGTATTTTATGCCCTGCTTTAACCTCAGGCTTGAACCCCAACTTAGCAACTTGGATGGATGCTGTGTGTTCTTTATTTTCCCTTATGGCTGATTCAGGTAGCCACTAGTTATGTTTGAAGAAAAGCCCTGAAGACTTTTTTTGCACAAATCTTCTATTTTTAAGTGGAAAGTGTTGTAATGATTGTATCATGTGATTCCAGCTTAAATCTTAGGCTCTGCACAGTACTCTAAGCTCAGGTTTTCATTTTGCTTCACTTTGTACTTAAGCTATCCTAACTATTGATTGAAAGGTGGTCTAAGAAAAGACAAGAGGTCATGAGCTGAGAGGTTTTGGTGCTCTTTTGATGACCAAGTTGAGCCAATCTCATATATTCAAGTCATTCTTCCTGATTTTTGGAGGTGCAGTATATTCAGACTTTGAATTGAATGAGAGTTTTCAGTTCTCAGTGACTTTGTCAACAAGGCCATTTCAGTTTTGGGTGCCCAGCTCATTTATGTGCTACCTGGTTTTGACAGTTTTAGCCTTTAAAATGGATTTAAGCATTTGTCTAACTGTAAAGCCATATACCTATGTATAGATAAATATATAATTCTAGTCTACAGACACAGATGGTTTAGATTCAGTAGAAAATCAATTCTGGGAATTTCAGGACACATATTTTATCAGGTTTTATATACAGAATTGATATCTGTTCAGAAATACAGTATATGAAGGAACAGTGCTTATTTATTTATTTATTTGTTTTGGGGAGGGGAAAAAAAGTTAGTTTCAACATTTTTTCCAGCCTAAATTTTAATGAGAAAAAGTTTGCTGTCATTTCTTCATTGTCAGCATCAGGTACTGTAATTTGCTCATGTAATACATTGTGGCCCAAAGGTATATTGCCAACCAACAGAGTGATTTCATAACAAAAGAATCAATAGCTCATTATTTTTGGACTCAGAATAGTTTGCATGTTGCTTTAGAGATTTCATGACATTTAGGAGATTATTTGCAAATTAAAACAATCTTTGGATCAATCCATTAAATTGTCAGTTAATCTTCTTAAATTACACTTTGTTTTAAGCTCCATGTAAAAAGAATATTAATTTTTATTTTTTTTTTTTTTTTTTTTGCAAAACACAGAGTAGAAGTTTGAACTGGTTATCTAACTGGATGATGATGTTAGCTTCTGAGTAGTTGTTCTATTACATCTCTCTGTAAAGTACAAACAGCAAAACAGTGGTAGGTATTAAAACTCATCTTCTATACTTATTGGTCTGACAATTTAAACACATGGTGCTGCAAGTGTAGCCCCCTTGAATCATATTGCTGTAACTTTTGTTACACAAGAACTGGGCTTGAATTAGCTTCCTCTTCCAAATTCTTTTTCAGGAAGTACACAATGCAGAAAAACAAGTTAATAAGTCACTGAGAGAAGGAATGTGACTTTTGAGTTAAATTGTACAAAAGTACCTTTTCTAACATCACTTTTTGTGTTTGGTTATTTCTGAACTATAAAATATGTGTCTATGCAAAGGCCACCTTGTCCAGCCCATCCTTTCTCCTCCCATTGTGCTCTATGGGCTGCCTCACTTGAAGGCTGGGGGGTCCAAATTTATGATGAGCCTCCAGTTAAGTAGTGACTAAAGCTCCTTTGTGCACAAGGAGATTGCTGTGCTTGTGCCAACCTCCCCTAAAGCCACTTTTCCATGGTAAGGCCACCTGTTTTCCCCGGCATACACCTGCAGCTATGCTCCCAGGATACTCATCTCCTGGGCAGACTTGTCTCCTTAGGGGGTGGAATAGCAGCTGCAGAGCTGCCTCTGCTATTCTGGTTGCTCTATTGCCCCTTGTCAGCAAAGGAGTTGTTCTGCATCCTTGGTCCTCTCCCTCACTGTCCCCCTTCCCTTACTTCCTTCTCTGAGTCCGTGCTCTGGCGGCTGTTTGCTGTAGCAGCCCCCTATGATGCCCAGGGACTTTCCCAGCCCTCCTGGCAGCACAGTTCCTGACTTCAGCCCTCTGTGCTTGCACAGTAGGGAACAGGGAGATTTTCTCCTGATGAGGTTACTTGGTTTATTAGTCTGCAGATTTTGTGGTGACATATAAACCAGGGGAATACAGACAGCTACATCTGCTCATATTTCTGTTGTTGCAGCGTCTTTGGGCAATAGCTGGGGAAATATACTAAAGAACAAGCGCTGGAAGGATTTTTAGCCCAGATTTCCCTCTTGTTTTAGACATCCATCACTACGAGTTTCACTGGCCTGAATTTCCATGGAAAGCAAACTTAGAACTAGTAAGTGAACTTCTTTTCTTGCAGAAACCACTTTTAGCAGAAACTCGTTTCAGAGCATGCATATGGCAATGTTCCTGCTGCGGGGGTTTCTGCCTGATCAAGCTGGAAAACAGACAGAGCACCCTGGTTAGACTAGCTGCAGCTAACTGGCGTCACCTGACTAGAAACTACAGAATGCTTTTAGCCTGTACAGGATTGATCCGTTGAGTGAAAAATAATGGTCTGAGTGTGCCAATGAGTAATGACAAATAACAAACACATCAGAAAGTATCGCAATAACTCATGGATTTTTTTAACAGAATAAAAACCTACATTTGCTTGGTATCTTTACTAGACTCTTTTGCATTGGCTCCACATGCTTTGCCATTTATTTATGTATCTGTTTTACTAGGAACAGCCATCTAATTGTGTGACGCCAGAGACAAAATCGTGGCTATGCGGATATCCATGGCAAAACTTTGGCAAGCTGATTTCATCTTTCTTGACCAACATGCTCAATCAGTTTGATCCCTCAGAAAGTTTTTCATGCACTTTAGTTTTGACACTTGCTCTATTTTCTATCAGTATGGTAAAGCTTGTTTTTTTCAAGTACTGTAACTGCTTGAATGCACTGTTATGTCCTAGATAATTTCTGACCACCTATGTTAGAAATGCAAATCAGTTTTAGTTCAGAAGAATGCTGAGGTCCCACAAAGGCACTATAAATTCAGTCTTCTCCTTCTTGATACTGCCCTAATGTAAATAATTATGACATACAATAACACAAGCAAGACTTCTGGACAAAAGCTAACATTTTGTCCTCCAAAGTCTGAGTGACTTGAAAAGACGTCATTGTGCTGCTCTTTGAATGTACCTTATTGAATTGGTATACTGGGGTCTATGTTTATTCTGTGTTTATCCCATTAATTTCCAGTATTTAAAATTGTCACATTCTTTTAAGAAGACTTTTTGTTTGAAACAATTTCTAATGTATTCAGAGTTGAAAACATCTTTAAATGGGTTTGTGATAAGCACACGAGGGAATACAAATATATGAGTTCTGTTGTTAATGTTATTTATTATTTGGAGTGTGGCAGCACTGGTGATTCACTAATGTGCTAGGAGGTGTATAAACACAGAAATGAAGCATCCCAAAGAATCTGTTACTCTCTCATTCCTCCCTTGCTGATCCCAGTATGACTTGCTGGTATGACAGTTTGCTAGATGGAATCAATACCCGAAATGTTGCTTTTCCTAAATTGAAAGCCTGCAGCTTTTCTGGAGGTATAAAATATCTTAATTTCTCTATTTTAACTATGAATATGTTCATTTTTAAGGGCTCTCAAAATTAGGTGCTTAAAGCATGAGACTTGACTGTCTTGAATATTAATACAGAGGGACTAATCCTCTGAACTGTCCTGTGCTCGTGACCTCTGTGCAGCTGCTCCCTTATGTGACAGCCATGAATTTGACTGACACCAACTGGACATCTCAAGAGCTAAAAGCAGCAGCCCTTCAGCGTGGGCTGAAGTTCTGGAGCGAAGCTTTTAGGAGGCTTCTCTCTTTTATGGCCTGGGGTCAACACAACTGTTGCAAGATGTTAACTGGATGGTTACTCTGGTGCCTGCCCAGATAATTTTTTCCTTGTTGCTACTCTCTGCTTCCACTGTGCTGATCTGGAGGTGAAGGAAAAATAGGGAGCCAGTCTGAGAGCAGCTCTAACAGCATGCCTGTGTCACCATCTCTGCCAACTTAAGACACAGAAAAGCCCAATTTTTAAATCAAAGGGGATGTCATTTTCACCCGTGCATGCAGGCAGAATCATGCATGCAGACATCTTTCACTACATCAGGTGGCTCAAAGCCCCATCCAACCTGACTTTGAACACTTCCAGTGATGGTGCATCCACAACTTCTCTGGGCAACTTGTTCCAGTGTCTCACCACGCTCACCATAAAAAATTTCTTCCCAATCTAAATCTACCCTCTCTCAGTTTAAAACTGTTGCCCCTTGGTAAAAAGGTCTCTTTCCATCTTTCTTATAAGACCCTTTTATATATTGAAATGCCACAGTAATGTCTTGCTGGAGCCTTCTCTTCTCTAGACTGAACAACCCCACCTCTATCAGCTTTTCTTCGTAGGAGGGATGTTCCAGCCCTCTGATAATTTTTGTAGCCCTCCTCCGGACCTGCTCCAACAGGTCAATGTCCCTCCTGTGCTGAGGGCTCCAGAGCTGGATGCAGCACTCCAGGTGGGGTCTCACCAGAGCAGAGTAGAGGGGCAGAATCACCTTCCTCGACCTGCTGGCCACGCTTCCTTTCATGCATATATCCATTGGATACTGTTGGCTTTCTGGGCTGCAAGTGCATATTGCTGGCTCATGTCCAGTTTTTCATCCACCAGGATCTCCAAGAACTTCTTCACAGGGCTGCTCTCAGTCAATTCACCCCTTAATCTGTACTAGTACTGGGGATTGCCCTGGACCTAGGTGCAGGACCTTGGACTTGGCCTTGTTGAACTTCATGGTTTATACCATGAAAACTCAGCTGTCAGTGATCTGTGCTTGTTCTGCGATGTAGCTGAAGAGCTGAGTTCATTGTAACCTGCCAGGGTTTCCCCTATTCCTTCTTTCTGCTTAATATTTCTTACTGTCTTTCAAAGCCCAGGTGATCTGAGTGTCAGAGTGGCAGTGTAAGCAAATTTGTGCCTGATGCTCAAAGGGTGTAACCAGAAAAGTGGAGTGTGTATCTCTTCCTGCAGGGAGAGCAGAAGAGGCTGCCCAGGCTGAAATCTCACTGCAACACTCGCAATTAGCAACTTGTATTTTTTTTTTAAATTGAAATGAAGGATGCTTATTCCTAGAATTTTTTTTAACACAGAAAATAGCAGAACAATATAATTTTGGGACGAGAGAGGTGGAAAGAGTGTCAGGATGCCTACCTTGACAGTAGACCTGGGTGTTTTGATTGTTCTCTGATGAAAGCCTTTCCTTTTTTCCTGCTGCTCCTTTGCTGCTTGCTGCTGATACATCCATGTAAAATGATGTGGGATGCCATGGTTGTGTCCTGAAAGAAGTGTAGGCTTCCAAAAGCTAATTGCTTTGCATACAGTGTTGTGCAGGTGTTCCTAGGGTATTTCTGGTTCTGGAACTAGTTTGGTTAAAGTTACCTCTGTGTATTACAGTTTGGACATGCCCAGAATTATCAGCTTAGCACTTGTCAGAGAAAAGATTGTTGGTTGCTTTTCTTCTGCTGCAATTTTCTTGGGAGAGAAGGGAAGGACTGAGGCAGTGGTACAACCTACTGCTGTCTTCTCCTTTTGCTTGTTCCTGCCCAAGGCAACGCAGAACTGGTGAGTTGTGAACAACATTTCTGATCAGTACATACCACTCTCATGAGGCTGTCTGCAAGTACTGTTTTTCACAACCCCTAGTTTCCCCAGTATCTAAACATTTCTGCTGAAATATTATAATTATGGGAAGAAATCTTTCTCTATTAAAGGAAAAAAAAAGGGAGAAAAAAAAGAAAAAGCATGGAGGTCAACCAGTTCCAATGTAAACTCCCCCCTTCTCTCTTCACCCACTGGATGTTTATGATAAATTGAGTGCATCTTATCTGTGACTTGCTTACATTATGATGTTGGTCTTTGTTATCACACTGCTGCTCTCTCTAGAAGGAGAAAGGGTAAGCTTAGGTTTTAGATCTTTTGTAATTACAGGAAACTACGCAACCAAGTCATGTCTTCCTCACAGAATTCTCAAAGCTTTTCCATTTGATCCTTCCTACTATTTTAAGAAGAAAGCGTTTAGAAATGTCTGTGTCTTTTTGTTTTATTTTTTGTTGCTCTAATGCTTTAATAATACACATTGTGCAACTGTGTTGGATGCATGATTGATGTCACCCCTACCTACCTAGAAAGATAATGATAAAATATCCTAGGGAGTATTTTTTCCAAGTGATGCATACAAGGAATTCCCATTAATGTTAATGTGAGTTGTGCAGATCCACCCAGTGAGTGAAGACAAGGCCAAAGATGTGATAGTTATATTAGGGCTTATGTCTTTCATGGCAGGTAGACTTCTAAGTGGCAGGCAAGTTTCTTTGAATTTAACAGAAAGCCATGCTAGAAAGTACCAGTTCCATATGATATGCAGATATATTGCCATTAAATTTTATGTCCAAATCTTACAGCTGTAGCTGATCTTACTAAAGAAATAGGCTTCTATTAAATATCTTCCACTAACTAGTTTCCATAATTCCAGCATGATGGCTGAAACTCA
The DNA here is from genome assembly GCA_031468815.1 of Morus bassanus. Classification (NCBI taxonomy): domain Eukaryota; kingdom Metazoa; phylum Chordata; class Aves; order Suliformes; family Sulidae; genus Morus; species Morus bassanus. The sequence continues at coordinate 130,024,767 of CM062567.1, read as the reverse complement.
ACAAAGGATTTTAATAAATTGGCATAAGCTGAAAATGAGGACAGATGAAATTCAAAACATACCCCAAATGATTCTTTCTGAAGGAAGCAATGAGGAAGAATTGAACACCCGGAGCAATATTGAAAAGGCCTTGAGTCTACATTCCTTCCCTATTTTCTTTTGCCAACAAAAATCTAGTGTGAACATGTGTGCAGCTTGGCATGTCAGCTGAGGTCCAATGTTTGCACTTACAACATCTGGCACAGATTCTCTACAAGTGAAGAGACAGGTTTTGTCATTCTGTCACCTACTGTCCATGAGCTTCATTACCAATAGTGTGATGGTTTGCATTGATCAGATAAGGGAAAACATACAAATTTTGAACAGTTTTGGAGAATAACACAGTTTACAACATTGCTTTTCCTCATGGTCAGCATTCAGTCATGAATGGATGAAAGTCTTGACAGGTTCTAGGAGCTATTTTTAAAAGCCAGGCATGCCAAAATGTTTAATATTAAGATATTTGGTTATTTTTAGAAACCTTAAAAAAAATGCTTTGATTTTCATGTCTGACACTCAGCTGCCCTTCAAGTTAGAAAAGCAAAAACTGTCCATTAAAAAGGTTTTTTCAAAGTGTTTTGCTAAAGAGGACAGAAACACTGGGGCCTTGAATACATTCTTACAAAAGAACGTACTATGGGAAATCCTGCCACAACCATGGGAGGTTAGATCAATACTAAGGAAAAATGTCTGCTAACTGAGAAATATTTTGTCATAAGCAATCTTATAAGTGGTGCATGTTGGAGGCCGAGAGGATTCTATGGCTATGTCTGCCCCAGTAGATGGAGCAGAGCCAGGTTCGGGGCTTGAGTGCCAGACCGTGAGTGTCCATAGTGTTTGGTTATTAGCACTTGTCCTTGGCACAGTTCAGGCTTGTGCCAAATAGCATTTTCTGAGACAAAGCCTTGCCATGTTTTGGAGAATAACACAAGTTAGAGGCTGCTCTCAGTAGGCAGGTTGGATTAGACCAAATTGTTTTGGGGAGGAAGAAAGACAGTTTAGCCAGATGGCCGTGAGCCATTATGATGTTTGCCTTTAGGGTTCCCTAGTCTGTTTTATTTATCAGGGTAGACATCACCTGTAAATTCTCATATGTTTGTAGTGGTGGGATTCCTGTTAGTAACGAAGACAAAAATACCCATATTCCTTTGAAGCTTTTACATGTGTTGACCCAAATTACTCATTTTTTCAAGGACTTTGTATAAAAAAATCCAACATATAAATTAAATCAATTTGATATCTCGTCTCTCAAGTGTTCAACTGATAGTCTGTCGGCTAATCCTGGTTGCTCTCTTTCCCAGGGCACCTTGGAGACGCACAGGATCTTGCTCCAGGCAAAATTAATTATCCTAGTGATGGTAGCAGCTGCATGATCCCAGCTGCCTTCTTTTCTGGCCACATGATAGCAGTAGGGCTCCAAGAAAAAGGGCCACAGGCTCTATGTGTTAATCTAGTAGTGGGTACCCACTCCTGACTGTACTTGTGCTTGAGTCAGCCCTTGAACGTGTACAGTAGGGTGCATGGGAGGTCCATGCATAAATTCCAGAAAGCACTGGGCCTACTGCCTGTATGATTAGGTCTACCTACATTATGCCTGCTGATATTTGCAGAGAAAGAAGTGGTCCATTCAGCCAGAAAAGCTGTGTGCCATTGCTGTACAACACGTCCTTGACTACTGTCCAAGTGTCCTTTTGTTCATTTTGAGCTCATTAACTCAAGAGCAAATATTTGACTCTAGGATGTCTGGGTCTTTCAGTCTTTCCTGTGTGACCCATCGTTTGGACCGGAGAGATTTGACCCTGGAAGAGTTAATTCACAGAAGTTCCCAGTTTAATACATGTGCAAGCACCTAATTCTAAATTGATGCTCAGATATTGTCTAACACTGTTGGTGCCCTGGGAGCCTTAGCATGACACTTCAGTCTGAGAATTCCTAGTGGCCTTCATTTTTGCTGCTTGGCATGATCCCTTTCAAGCAGGGCACCTGAAAACGCCAAACTGCTCAGTGCCTAAACCATAACAAGATTCACAAACCATGGCTATGTTTTTCTGATCTTGGCAAGTCCTGATATAATTAAATATTTCAGGATGTCTTCACCAACTTGGGTCACAAACAAAACCCAATGACCCATCTCAAATGCTCAGCAGCCCAGTGCATGTAGCACTCATGCATAACACACAGGCTCATTTTCTTCTCCTGCTTGCTTTGGAACACAGATTTGAAGCCACATCTTACCCTCCCAACAGAAAATCTTCTACCAGATCAAGAATTCAACAGCTATCACACAATAGCATGCTCTAAGATGAGTGCCTCATCCCCTCTTGCTGAAGCTAATCTACTTAATATAAAATACTTAAAATATTCATAGTAAATATTCAGACTCTAGAGCTTAATGACTATGGCTGTTGCCTGGAAGACTGGATTTCTAATCACTACCCTAATGAATAAACATCTGAGATTTACAGATAGTGGACAATGCCAAGAGAAAGTACTCCTTTCAGAGTAGGGACCATTATCTGTGATTATTTAGCCAAGAAATTATTACAGCTTCCTTCAGCTCCACAGGGGCAAATTTTGGCTGGAGAGACCCCTTTCTCTGGGAGAAAATTATACTTGCAGTGCAGAGATACCATAGTGATAGCATTCTATAGAAAAATAAAAAAAGAGCCTAAGACAAATTCTTTAACCCAGTCTCAGTATTGTCGTAGCCTACAGGAAAGATCTTCAACAGAAATTGCAGAGTTAGACTGACAGTGGTGCTTTTGGATGATTGCTCCTATTCATCAAACTTCCAGTCCTTAGTTAAATCAGGATGAAGAGGGTTACATTGTTTTTTCTGTGGTGTAGGCTTAGAAAAAAAAATGTTGTCCTATTCATTTATTATCAAATTTGAACAGTTTGCTTTTGAAATGCTAAGAGTTACCCTAGCTGAACTCTCCTTTTTAGGCAGTAACTAGTTCAGATTGCCTTCCATGGGACTCTAAAATCAATACAGAGAATGAAACATAGACAAGAAAATGTGCATTAATCCATTAATTTAATCTTCATCTTCAAGTCATTATGCTAAAAAAAAAATCAAGATTCTGATAAATTGGAATTTTTTCTTTTCTCCTACGACCCACTTAGAAATCCAGAAGTCATAAAGTTTTGCCTTGTTGCAAGCTATAAGTTATGGTGGCACAGCAATATTTTTTACTGTCCAGATAAAAAAGGAAATTACTAACTCCATCCGTGTCTGGTGATGCAGTTAGCTGCCTGAGGTCTCAGTGGTTTCACTTCATTTAACATGAGGAAGTATAAAACTGACATATAAAAATTCCCTTGAGCGATCATTCATAATTGTAAAAAAACTTTTTGTAAGGTTTTCTGATCTATCCACACATTGATTTTTATGCAGAGAGCATCTTTTTTTTACAAACAAAAGATTCTTTCACATTTGTTTTATAGCTTTCCATTTCAGTTTTCCTTTGATTTTGATACTGTATTTAAATTTATCCTCTACACCCATTCTTTGTAGTCTCTGAGATGACCAAATGTTAAGATTTTGTGAATCTTCTGCCTTCTCCAGCTATTGCTGGAGTTGCTAAATTTGCTAATGAGGCTTTCTTGATTTTTTTTTCTATAAAATCATTCAGACATTTTAGCAAAATTACCATTGCTGTTATTTTATGAATCCAGTCTCCCAAATTCAGTGAGGGAGGAGACTTTAGAGCTCTTCAGAAGGAATTCTTTTAGATAGACCACATAGATTTCCAAACTGTCATTATGGAGCTTACAAGCCTCATGCTTTGAACATTTAATTTCTCCAGGTAGGCTATACTTACAGGAAATGTTGACCATACCATGGTGGTTGGAGTTCACGTGCATAAGGCGTTTGGAGTGACTGCAAATATATTAAGACAAATGTGCAAATATTAATGATTTGTATGAAGCACTGAAGTCAGTATCAGTTTTTTCCATGTAGTCCTGACTGAGTCAGATCTGAGTGACATCAGTGCCATGAAGGAGAATGGGGATGTTCTTGTTAAAAAGAAAATGGATGGTTTTGAAAGATACCAGTAAAGGTTTGCAGAGCCCGTATTCTTTTTTCTTCTAACTAGTTACCAGGTAATTTATACCGTGGCTACTGATCATTTTAGTCAAGGTAAAGCAGTGATTAGAGTGACAAAATACCAAAGAACAGTTGAAACAAACAAGTGTGCTTACACATTACATTACACACATTACACATCTACACCTTAGATGGAGAAGTCATTAAGGGAAGATTTGGTTTTCAAGATTTTGTGAGGAAGCTACAAATAAAGGCAAGTTCTAAATAGAGCTCATTTAAAAAAATTGAGAGTGATATCTGTTATTTGTTTATAATGAAGAATTAAATTAGACTGACCAATTCATAGCATTCTCAGAGAAACTGTGTATGCACTTTTAAATTTTATGCTATTGCAACAATGTGAAATCATCAAAATCTCAGCTTTTAAGTAGGAAAAAAATGTCTCCCTTCATGGTTGTATAGAAGCTGCAAAATGGGATCCCAGAAGGCTTAAGAAAGAAAAGTGAGTCATGAGACATAAAAAAGTTAAAAATATAATTCTATTGATTTTTATAGCAACCTCTTAGCTTTTTGATGTCTGCCTGAAAGTCTATGAACACTTGTCACAGAGGGACCTTGCTGATGGCATCCAGTGCCTATGAGCTCCTAAGTTTGGCGGGAAGAGCCTCTGAATTCAATGTCACAGTAGCAGGTTAGTTCATCTCATCCCTTTCTCTCTATATCTGTTGCTTCCATGGAAGAATAATTCATCTGCACAGGACCTGAGCGAATGAATATAGCACATGTCACTGTTACCATTTAGGATATGATAGACTGTACATCTTTTTAATTTTCTAGAAGTTAGATGTTGGTTATTCAGGCAGTCAGTGCAAGACAAAGGAACCTGCCAAAGATAATTCAACCCACCTGTACTAGACACCTTGACTTAGACTAGGTTGAATTACCCTTGAGAACTGGCCACCCTTCCTCATTGGCTGTTACTGGAACCAGGACAACTAGGTTAGGCGAACTGTATCTCTTTTAGGTGCTTCATGTAAGGTGAGAGCTCTAATTACAGGCCATTAACGTTTATCCACCAGTAATCACAGTAGAAGGAAATTCCTCATGTGACTTCTGTGAAGCTAAATGCACAATGTCATCACTTGACTGTCTAATTCCAAGTCCCTGTGCCAGCATATGGGACACTATGGGTATCAAAGGAAAGTTTTGTTCCACAAAGACAAAACAGTATCTTTTTCCCTATCAGAAACAAATTATTATTTTCAACTGAAATCTTCCAGTAAATCCGAGATTGTCAGGCTGAAGTAGATTCTGGCTAGGAAGCTGCCAGCCCACAGGATGAAAGTGGACTACATTATAAGCAAATAAAAACAAAGACTTGCAAAGAGAGGTGCCAGGCAATCTTGGGGTGGGATGCCTGTTGGTTCTACCTGCAGACAACAAATGCAAAAAGCACACAAAAGACCTACTAACATTGATTATCTGTTTCAGGTGTTTCAGTGGGTGGCTTGCAAATGCATGATATGACCATAACACATACAAAAATCTCTATATAAAATGTTGCAAGCATGATATGATATCCAGAGATCATATTTAATGAAGTACCATGTATTTTCTCAGGAGGCTCTTTTGTCTCATGAGATGATAAAATACTCAGGGTCTTACAAGTGGTTCCCGTTCAGAGAAGCAATTGATAATTAAGTGCATTTAGTTATCAAGGACAATCAAACCTATGTTTTCCTGAATCAGTAGGCACCAAACAGAAAGAGGGTAGCTCTTTGCTTATAGCTTCAAGCCCCATTAACACTGGGCTTGCTCTTTCTTTGAGCTTTATTTCAAGTGTTGGTTCTAGGTGTAACCTTGGTATTTCTGACGTGGTTGTGAGAGTACTTACTGGGGGTGTGTGACAGCTTGTGCCTCCCACTGCTATTTCTGTAGCAGTAATCAGACCTCTCTATGTTATGGATGTGGGAAATATCTTTTGTGCCTGTAAAGCCTTGCATTGACCACAGAGGTGGGAACTGGATGGGTTCTGCACGTACTGGAATTTGCACTCACAGAAATGTTTTCAGGTCTGGGATTTCACTGTCTTTATACACATACGTATGCATACTTTGCATGTGCCTGAATTGTAATATTTGAGACAATGCCCCTCCAAGCTTCTTCCATGTGCCTATATGCTTTCTGCATGGTAAATACTAAGATTTTACTCCTGTTGTATAAAATGAAAAAGTTTTCACTAAATAAACTGTATCTTTAAAATTGGATTAAAGATAAAATGATCAGTGGTAGAACATAGCTGCCAGATTCTTCCTGTCAGCTACAGATTATGTGGCATAGCCTGCCGGGCACCGGGCCCTAGGAGTCTGGGTCCTGCCTGTTTCATTAAGCAGTATGAAGCCGGCTGTCAGCTATTAGCATACAGAATATTAGCAGCACCATACCTGTCAAAGAGGAAAAAAGAGCCTCCATACAGCTATATCACTGTAATCCATTCATCAGTTTATTGAACTGAAGCTTGATAGGGGGTTTCTCAAACGCATGTGATGCCCCATGCTGTTAAGAGTTTTGTATTTTGATCTCAGATTATGCTGAAAGATTTGTGCTAGCTCCCTTTTGGTTATGTATCTGAAGTTGTTCAAAGGCGAAAGTTATTTCTTCCAAAGCTGAGTGTAATTTGCACTCACCATGTTGCCCCAGAGACACCTGTTTCATGGTTTGGGGTGTTGGAGGGAGATAGAAATTCATCCTTCCATTTTGCTGAGTGTGTCACCAGAGGCATCCCCTGCACTCCTGTGGTTTTCCTGCTGTTGGCTTTCAAATCTGGGCCTTGGCCACTTTGTGGCTGGCCACAGTGCAGTGAAATCTGGCTACAACGAAGCTGAGGAATGACGCCAAGATGTGGATTAAGGAGGTTCCACTTGATGACACGCTGTTGTGTGTGCTTTACAGAGGTGAGATGGTTTTATGACAAGAAAGGTTTGCATCTGAGAATGAAGTGAAATGTGCAAGAGCAAAGATATACTCTGGTATCTTTCTGAAAGCTTCAGTGCCATTCAGCTACCAATCCCCCTCTCTCTAGCCCCCCCTCCATCTCTGTCCTTTGTAAACTGTTGGCTGAAGATCCTAGAGCTTTTGAGAGGTCTTGGCAGAGGTTAAAGCTGCTTGAATGCCTGGTCAGATTTCTATGAGGAAATCTGGAAGGTTGGCACGGGACAGTTTTGTGGATATTCTCTTTGTTCACACCATTTAATGACCCAGGACACAGTAGCACCATAAATGCATAGAGGTCACGCAAAAGTGTCTTTATGTAGCCTCAGAGTTCAAATTGCTCATCTTCTACATCCGTGGTTCACATCTGTGGTTCTCACCCTTTGCGTCTTGGTGTTCGGACAGTGCTCTGTCCCCTTTGAGAGACAGGAAATGTAATTATCAGCCATCTTGAACCACAGTACATAGCTGACAGCTCTCTTCCAGCCCTTATGTAGTTCATTAGAAAGCATGAAATTTACTCAGGAATCCTAAAATGTGGGAAGTTGGGTCTTACACATTCTACTAAATAATATATGCCTGGTTTTAGTGGTTGGCTTTTCATGTTTCATTCAAAATGGTTCAGCGTCCTTCCCAATACTGACTTAAAAGCATGTAAGATTGCCTTCCTAGCAAAACAGCAAAAACTATTGATGAAACCAGACAGCTATCATGGGGGAGATCCTTATGGATCACGCTAGTAGAATATGGACTCAACATTTCCTTCAGGTTCTTGAAATTGAAATATTTACTCGTAATTGGTAGAGCTATCAACCCTTGGTAAGATTTTGGTCAGCATAAAGGGCTGAACCTTATTTTATACTATAAATTGCAAGTTTGCTGGGATACAAATCTTAGCTTTTGTGTTATTAATCTACATTCCATAAACTTTATTTACTCTGTCAATGTTTTTCCATCTTAACTTTTATTTTTCTCATGTAGTTTTATTCCCAATAATTTGGAGAAGTGTATATTTAAGGATATACAGAATCTATATATGTATGGTTCTATAGCCATTGAGCTGGATTTGCTAAATGTTTATTAAAATCTGACATTTTTCTTGCTAGAGTCTGAGGATTCTGTAACTTTCCTGCACAGCAAACATAGAGCATGATCAAGAAACTGTCTGAAAACCTGGTATAAAAGTGGGTGAAAATTGAGTCCCTTCAAAAAGTGGCCTCCAAAAATTTCCCCCAAATGTCTAGCAGGAACACTGTAAGGAAAATAATCAGATCTGGTATTTGTGACATCTTACTTTTGTGGGATACCAAGGACAGCCACTGAGACACAAATTTTCCAAAGTAAAGATGCATCCACTGAAAAGCTTTTTAGAAGAAAATTTCCGTTCATCTTTATTTTTAAACTCATTATTTTCCAAAATATGATGTTTTCTGACAAGTAACTGAGATGCTGTGATAATATGACAACAGTAGTCCAATGTCCCAGCAAACTAGCAAAAGCAAAGATGCAAAGATGTCAAAAATTAAGCCCAATTGTAAAGCATATTTCCCCATTTTTGTTCTACAATAAACACAAAGTTTTATCAAAAGGAAAAAGGCCCATGTTCTTAAGATATAGACTAAAGAGACCAGAGTTCTCCCACAAACCAACTTTTATGTGTTTAAAAATGAATCTACTAACCTTTAAAAACCTGTATCTTAAGCTATTTAGAGGAACAGTACTTGTTTCACTTGTACTTGGGTGTACATGTCAGATAATCAGTAAGAACAAAAATAAATATTGGAGTTTGGACTGTCTAGGAGGTGACCACATGGAGGACAGTGAGTCAGCCGCTAGAGCCATTTACCATCAGTCTACCTCATGTGAGATTTTGATGTTGAATCCCCCAGAACTGCAATTCTTGGTGTGAGTTCTGGCCTGAATGGAGTCAGAACCAGTCTTTGTTATACTATAAATTTACAATTTGGACAAGATGTTTTGCTGGTGAATATAAACACTCATGAAAGGGACTGTGTGGTGGGTCTGACCTTTTATAATATGAGGAACTGGCAGACCTCAGCATGTTGTGCAGCTAAATACAGGGGGACATCCACCTCATTTCTAGATTCAAGAATCACATTTAGGTTCAGCTAGACAGGAAAATGTTTAGATTTGCCCATATTTAGTATAAATATTTCTGTGTAATTTTATGTACCTTGGCCTTCATCAACATTTCTATCTATGTACATGCCTTGCCTAAAGCAAATCACAGCAAGGGTATCTCTATGAAAATTGCACACAAAGTCCACAAATTAAAAATATTTTTAAGAAGAAAAGTAACCTGAACATGAGTTTCTCTGCAGAGGGATTTTTTATTACTCTTAATGTCCAAAGGCAGGAGTTCACATTATGAACTAATGGCCTGCGAAATGTCATTTAAAAATAAAAGATGTCTTTGAGTCAGAGGAATAACAACATGTTTGACTGTCCTATGTTTTTTCCCCAATGTTTTGAAAGTCATTTAATTTTTCTTCCTTTTTTTTTTTTTTAGAAAGATACTTGATCTCAGGCTAAAAACGGACAGACTTAATTACAGACCATAGCTTTTTTTTCTCAATTTGCACAATTTTGACAACAGTGCTTTAAATGCAGGGACACTAACACAGCTTAATTGAAATTCTGATGATGTTTTTTGCACTAATTGATACCCATGTTGGCAGACTGAGCTCAGCGACCCAGGAATGAATGGACAGGAAGAATGAGACTATCAGCTTAGCTTTGCAGGTGGTCTTTCCCGATCAAGATTAAAGAACATTGGCAGGGCACTGCAGGAGAGCCAGCACCATTGATACCCTATGCTATTCTCATTTCGTATTTAAGCACAGGATTTCAGTGTTCAGGCTGAGATTTTCAGTCTGGCTCCATTTGCAGTAGTAATAATAATAATAATACCTAAAAAAGACTGAGAAATTACTTGATTACACTGTGTAAGGAGGTTGGCAAGGAGAAAATACCAGGTACAAAAGAGGCCTTTAATCTGGCAGAAAAAAAAGGATAGGTGAGAACTAATGATTTGGCTTGGGTTTAGCATGAATTCAGATTAGTATAAAATACAGATTAATAACAGGGTAGAAGTAGGTTGTTAGTAACCTCGGGAATGAAATTCCGAGGATATGTTAGATTCTGCATCCTTCAAAGTCCTCAGATAGCTGTCTAACACAGGGGCTTGGGCTCAGCACAAATAAAACTGGCAGGATATACCATGGCCTACAATATAGAGGAGATCAGACTAGTCAGTTCTGTCCCTTAAAGGCTATTAATCCTGGTAATACTTACTTCTTACATAGTGTTTTCATCAACGAATTTAAGAAAGCAGATCAGTAGCAGTATTCCCATTGTACAGATATGGGGACTGTATCTCAGGGAAGTTAAATCACTTGCCATAAGACATTTAAGAAGCCAATGGCAGAAAGAGTAATACACAGCCTGTTTGTCAAATTCTGCCTTATCAACTGGACACAGTGATCTGTGGAAAAAAACCTCACAGATACAGTTAATTTTTTTTCATATTTAAAAATGAAGGAAGGGAATAATATTTGGCAATTGAAAACAAAATATAGCAGAACATTAGATTAGACTAGCATAATGATGCCTTCTCCCAGTGCCTCTAGGACATACATAGGACTCTCTTAAGGGTATGTTAGTAGGTGAAGAAATATAATCCAAACCTTATTTCAGTAACTTCAAAAGCCTCCCTATAGAAAGCCTTTTTTGAAGGCAATCTTATTCCATTTGGCAAATGTTTGCATAATGAACTTCTATTTATTTTTTAAATTAAAGAACATAACAATAAGTGGCCTAGGGTTAGGGTGGCAACTGCAGCAGTTTACCTTGATAGGAAGTGGCTTTGTTGGAACTGCGGGGCTGAAAAAGCTGACAGGGCACTTAATCTGGCTTTGTGATAATTGAAAATGAGATGGCCTATTGGCCTGGGATGTGCATTTGGTTTTTACAGAGCTGCACCGAATCAGATCTTAAGGTGGAACCTAAAAAAGCTTTTGTACATCTGTGCCAGACTATTTCTTGATGCTTTTAATTTCATAAAGTAGAACAAGTACTAGCAAAAGCCTGTCCTGAAACCTGGCAAATTTCTATTGATGACAGACTATACAAGAACAGAGCAACTATACAAGTAAACAGAAGGGGACAAGATAGTAAAAAAAATACATAAGCATTTTGAAATGTTGCAATATTGTTGTTTATATTAAGTTAAATACCTCTATTGCACACAGAGCATAGACAATTGCCAAGATTTTGTGCGTGACAGGCTGTGCCAACATTTAAAGTCAGATGCTCCAAAATCCTGGGAGGAGAAGGGAAAAAAAAGACATTTTCAATGAATAGATAGTGCAGTCCGTCCTCCATAACATACCAGAATGTTCTCTGGTAACTGAGTGTGAACAGCTAGCAGTTCTGAATGCACTATCACATTCATCACTGATGTTTATTAATACTGTATTTCTAGGGAAATAAATCCAGGTTATTGTTAAAATGATATTGTTTGCATGAACTAAGGTTCATTGACCTAGAATTAGGTTTAAGAATAAGCTCTTTTCCTAAGACTGAGTGTCTTGCACACATGTAGGCTGATGTACATTTTCACAAAGGTGCATTGGTATAAATTTTAATTTAAATCTCTACTGTACCTGCTGATCATAGATAGCTGCACTCTTTTTAAACACAATTAAGTCCCATTGTTATCAATTGTCTGCAGCTTGAAGAGCTCACAGTAAGGAACAGCACTTTCAGAGCTGAGCAGATACTACTTATGCTTAGTTTGTTTTTTCTGGTAGGTTGGGAATGGTCACAGTGCAGTGTTTGGTTTGCTCTTGGGTCTGCACATGTCAGCAGAAGAGTGAGCTTGAGACACCAGTACAAGTGTCACTGGCAGGAGAAGAGGAAACTGGGAACAGATTTTGAACAGCTGGAGTCCTCCCCATAGAATCTAAGGGAGGCAGAGTGAAATGAGAGCTTGTAGTTCTACAGCCTTGTCTGAAGAGCCAGGTCACCCATCTAAAGGGCTGGTCAGCTGAGCATTTGCCTATGACATAAAGCAGGGATTCAGAGAAAGGAGGAAGTTCTAGAGGAATATAGTCAGGATTTAGTAAGTTTCTTGAATGTTCATATTCTGTAGTTTGTATGCTGCAGCTAAGCTTATCATGTAGGACAATAGCAACGTGATTAAGTCACGTGAATATTTGATTACAATTAGAATGGATTCATTCTACTTTTCATGTTTAAAAAATGCTGCTGCCTTTCTTTTTGTGGGTGGGTGCTGTCTTCATTTAAATTTAGAAGGTGCAAGGACATGCAAATGCAGCAGCACAATCATACCATCATTTTGATTCAAAAGTCAATGGCCCTCTGAGAACCATGCAGTAGCTCATACATCAACAGGATGGTGAACACGAATATAAAGCGTGCTGGTGGGATATTACACATGCTGAGCCTGATTCTCCTCTCATGTATGCTGTTAAAACACAGGAGTAACAGCGCTGAAATCAACACTGTTATACCGATGCATGTGAAGGAAGAGTCAGGCTTTCTACATGTCAAATTCTTTGATCATCTCAGCCTGGAAAGGAGAGTCATCTAAAATGCTTTGGAAGCTACATTCACCTAAAATGCTCAGCTGAACCAGTGCTTCAAAAACGATATTTTCTTGTGTTCTTTGAAGCACTTAGTCAGCTAAATCATTTGAAATACATTATTACAGAGGCAGTCAGTGTCGCTGCCAGAGCCCACGTTCCTTTAGAACATCCATTACCAACCTTGTTTTGAGTATTTTCCGTAGTAACTCAACCATTTTAATTTGCTGTGGACCGAGGCAGAGCAAGTTTGCAGCATTTGTAAATTCCCACTAAAAATGCATGAAAGTCTGTTTAGCTGTGTTTGTTTCTTTCTTTCTTAAATTTAAAAAATCAGATCAAATCTTTTTATCTTCTAGCTGAATATATATGTAATGACATGCAAAATGTCTTTCTTATTTTGAATGTTGAGACAGAGGTTAAAAAAAATAATACTATAATCCTATAATTAAAAAAAACCCTCATCCTTCAAGTAAATACATATTTTCACCTACTATTTCCCCTGCCTAGAAATCTCCCTACTACATTTTATTTATAGGTCAGCCCTAATATCCTATTCTCAGTTTTGACTTTCAAGACAAACAGCTAAAACTTGGTTTGTACCTTAACTCTGTGTATGAAATCTTTTCTATCATCTTCTGAAGGCATGGTGGAATTCAACCATTCCCTTTTTACAGATGGTGAAATTGAGAGGGGATAGTTTTGTAAATTTTATGAGATCTGGACATGAAAATCTTGTTCTGTAGAAGAGAAAACAAATCCCCTGAAGATTATGACAAGAGCAAAAGAAGGCCCATAGTTTGCATGAAGGATGGAAGACTTTTTCATATATCAGTTTTTCAGTGGGACTTTCTTGAGAAAGTTGCAGCTTTCTTAAGAGGTATAACTTCTTATTGCACTAAGTGCACAGAAGCATCAAGAAAAGAGGTATACGTGATACCAGTGAAGAAAACTGTGGTTGTTTCTCGCATTTTAGGTGGAGTAGAAAGATTTGTGTACATCTTAGAGTAAGTTATGAATTTTCTCTGTGTTCTCTGATTTATTATATGATTTTTTTTAAAAAACAAGAAAAAAGCCTATAGGAAGTCCCTGAACATGGAAGAGACTGATAACCTTCTCTCCACATGGTAGTCTTGTACTTTTTTTCACTGTTTTTTCTGTGTGCATTTTCTTTTTGAATTGTGCTTTTGACATATTCGTGGTCTGTTGTTTACATGCTAAAAATGGTCCTGGTGTTGCAACCCACTTTTCTGGTTCATCAGTAAACTTCCTCTCAGACTTGCATGGTAACACCTAGATTTACCCACTCGTGAGAAATGCTGCCCAGGCTGGCAGGCAGAAGAATATTGATCTGAGGACATCCACATATTCCTGGCTGGTGTTATATTGCATAGCAAATGCATAGGTTAAGGACTCTCTTCAACAGCTGTAGCCTTGTCTGGGGTCATGGTGATACCACCTGTCCTGGCCTCCAAGTACTAGAGGGAGAGCCAAAGCCAAATCTGTACTAAAGGTATCTCCTTGCCTTGAGTGCTGGTCAGTATAGATGCTGGAGTACTTAACCAGGGCATGGTTTTTCTTGGTATGCATATTATGATTGTTTAATATTTTATATTAGATATACTTTGTATTATGAAAAGTGTTTCAGTTTACTAAAATCTTACTAGATTTTAAGTATGTGGGTTGAAATTTTCCCTAATGGGGATATGCTTCAGCAGACTTCTTTCCTTTTATTCTCTGTTTCTCTTGAAATTCCTTTCAAAAAAGTTCTGGTTACTTTCAGTAAGCAGGTTTGAAAAGCAGCAGAAATACCCTTTTAACCCTATACAAGAAAACAAAGGAAATCTCTGGTACTTTTCTCTTTGAAGAGCTCAAGCATCCCTCTGCTTTGGAGCAAGGCATTTAGCAGAAAGGAGCTTTCTGTGCTCAGTTTTGTGGCTGCGCCTCTTGCCAGCCATGTGTTTGGCCAATTCATGTGCCTTTGGAAAACTGCAGCTTGCACACTCACAACGTAGACAGTAGAGAAAGCTTAGATTTCACCAGCAATGTGGCTACCGAGGAGGCTGAGGCTCTCGCGGGGTTTGTTCCCAGTTACAGCTGTGGCCACAGTGGACTGGGCTGGGAGCTCAAAGGGTTTGTCCCCATGCGCTCTCAGGGAACCCTTGCTGAGCACGGGCAGCCTGGAGAAGGAAGCTGGGACTGGGATGGACCCATTTTGGATAAGGCCTCTGGAGTGGAGAGTGGGACTGGTGTCGTCAGAGAGAGATGAGCAAAGCACCAGACTGAGTGCCTCCATCTGCACCAGTAGAAGAGCTGGAGCTGCTGGGACGGGCCAGGCAAATTCTTAGGGGTGAGGTGAAGAAGGCATCCTGGCTTTGGATGGAAAGACTTGTAATCTTAAGAAAATGTTATTTTAATGAAGTTTTTTTATAGGGAACATTGGGAGCATTGATAAAAATTCTTGGACTTTGCGCTCTTGACAAACAGCACAGATGAAATCACGCTGAGTGCCAGTACTCTTCTCTTGATCAGAGGCTTCAATACAATGATTGTCTTGTGAGACACCCCAAGCAATATCCTGTGCATATCTATGGAAGCAAAACAGTGCTTGTGAAAGAACCATAATGTGGCCTGTAAAGTCTCACGCAAAATATATCTACCTTCAGAACTGCTTGTTTGACTAATATTTCTGAAAGTAATGCTTTTGTTTTGGTTTGTTTTTTAAAAATATTTATGTTTATTTTGCATATCTGCATATCAGCAGCAGTATTTAGTTATTTGTCTTCTCTGACTCACTTTAGGATCACCTTATAAGGTAAAAAAAAAAGGGCTATCTTTTACCATGTCAGGATTTGGACACCTTCATTACAATTGCTAATACACTATTGTACTGACTGACTGTTAAAAAAATTTTGCTTAATGTTTAAAGCAAGACCTTTGCAGAAATTTGTTGCTGAATTTTTTAGATTTGTGTGTCAGGGAATTAAACCATGGGACCAAATCCTTATTTTAGAAAGTATTGTCCCAACAAAATCCACACAACTGGATTTTTTTTTCTGCAATCAGTTTCAAATTTATCCTGAAGTGATTTCAGAGAATGCAGCTTGTCTTGTTTGGAAACTAGAATATTTAGAAAACATTCCCATTCTGCTATTGATATTTCATGTACATAAGATACTGAGATTCATTCAATGGCTAAAGAGCACTAGAATCAGTCTTTCTAGTGTTCTGCATCTTTCTACTTTAATTTCTCTGAAACTGTTGTCTGATTTGCTGATAAATAAGTAAATAAGTATTAAGTATTAAATGTTGGGAGCCAAACTCTTGCTACTTGGAGCAGTGTGAATCCAGTGTACTTTACCCCAGGGTGATTACTATAGGTACAGAATGATTTAAATCAGAAAAAAAAAAATGGTAGTTATGTGTGAATATTTTGTTTGTGAGTTGTGTGTCTATGATCAATATTTGTGTTTATGTATATTTATATAAAAAAGCACTTCTAGGTAAAATAGCGGTTTATATTTTACTAATACTATGAGTTCAAAGTATTTCTTTGATTGTGACCTTTAATATAATTTTTTTCAATTTGCTGTTTAGCAGCTGACTTTAACATATTTCAGATAGAGCTATTTAATATAACCCATTATAATTTTCCAACCTCATCATAATCTATTTTTCTAACAGGGTCACCTTTAACACATGATGAGATGAATGTATTTTATGAACATCTATTCTTTTTATAAGGATGTCTGATTGAAAGCTGCAATTTTTTTTTAACCCATAAGATTTAAAAAAAGAATCATATACAACTTTGAAAAATTAAAAAATGGGTTATTCTTGGATAAAAGTATACTCTCTTCTGCCAGTCGTCTTCTGTCTTGAATAATATTTTGTAATCTTCTACTGACAACTGACTCTAAAAGATGTCTAATCTGTCCTTAGACATGGCATATAGCTGCAGTTGGTATAATATCTGTTTCTGCTGCAAAAGGCATTTAAAATACTTTCTATATAATTTAAATGTACTGTGTCTTTTCTTCATTTTCAGGAGGAAAAAAAAAAGGCAATTTGGAGTTCCACTGCTGGGGGCTCTCTGTTAATCTTCTTCCATTGTTTTATTTACATAGATTTATGAAATCCCAACAGAATTATACTTGTTTGTGTGTAGTGCTGCTACTTTGATATGAGGAGGAAGTAGTGGCTCTGCCCCTCGTACACAAATTCATTAAAATGGTTATTCAATTTCAGGCTCATTTGTTTAATCATTTAGACAACAATAGGAATATAGAAAGCTGATCAACAGGACTTTTGTTTTGACCAAACTCTAAAAATATAGATTTTTTTTTTTTTTTTATCTGGAAGAAGGTTTATTTCTGGTCTGCTCTGACAGAAGGGTGATAGGTTTCTATCTCTTAGTCTAATTAATACCTTTAATCTTTTTTAATGGTTAAACAGTCTCCCTTTGGTTGCAAGGCAGAGAAGAGATAAAGGCACATAAGGCTGGAGGTTAATCCCTGTATTTTTATTTCTTAATTTCTGCTATAGGGATTCCCTTTCCATCATTTCTGTTTACTTTTAAGCACTCTTCAGATGCTGGAAGAAAGAGACAACAAAAAGTTTGATTAGGGCTATTGCTCAAGATTAGCCAGACATTAAACTTTTTGGAATTCAATAAGAAATAATTGTTAGCTGAACAAATGAGCTAATCTGGTTCAACATCCATTTTTTATTATAATGTCTGAGAAGGAAACAAAATATAATACTTTTATGTGGATGGTTTTGTTGAGCTGGTGCTCACTGCCTTGCATTATTCCAGAACAGATTGTATGTGAAATGCAGTAACACAAACAATTACAGATAAAAAATATTAGGTGGCTGGATTAGGAAAATACTGCATGCATTTTCATTGATTTCTACCAGTATCTTAGGTCACTTCTTTATGGACAAAATCTAATGCCAATGTTATGTTAACTTAAGTATGAAATTAAAAAGGCACAGAACCTTAATGGCATTTCATTTAATATGCTCTCACCTTAGAAGTATGAGGTGAGACTTTCATTTAAGTAAATTCTGAGGTGGTTTAGAGGACCTTCTGAGAAAAAAAACCTCATGTAGGTAGAAACGTGGGAATTTTAACTGCTCTTAGTGGTGTGGGTCAGGTTTTTGCCTTGTTGCTTCTGGGAAAAAAAAAAAACAACCCAAAATCCAGCCAAGATATTTTGTCTTGATAGCCTATGAAAGAGTGTTGGAGATGGATACATTGTACTTTAAAGGTTGTAAGTACTGTCACAGAAAATGTTTGGTGATAAAAATCACCTTTTCTTGACTTTTCTATTTAGAATTTTAATGCGTTTAAGTGAACTGTAGATGTCAGAGTATTCTACAAATGAGATTAGAAGCTCTGATGTAACCCTTCCAAAGAGATTATAAGATTTAGGATGTGGGCTCAGACATGTACGTGTCCTCAAAAGAGACTTTAAAAAAATTGGATTTGTTGTTTTTATTTTCCTTTGTATACAAAGAAATACTGTCTTCTTCATTAAGTGATGCTTGTATGCTGGAGAAGCTTGAATAAATACCTTTCCTTCTGCCATTGAACTGATATGGACCGTATTCTGAAGAGGAATTCTTTAAGTAAAACCACAAATCCGAAGACCACCAGCCAGAGATATAAAAGTTAGACAAGAGCAGATAGTACCTGTAGTTTTTATATGAGTTTTTTTTTTTTTTACTTTGGAAAATTACAACAGCTTTATAAGGACTCATGTTTCTTTGTGTGCAACATACTTGTTCAGTGCCAGCTTACAACACAAGTAGTAAGTGCCAATATGGCCACAGTCTCTGCAATATTAGTTTTCTGCACGGTAAGGTGCAGTCTAGCTCAACCACGCTCTTGCCTGCTGGGGCTCATGTAGTCCCTGTACACCCAGCAGCCATATTTCATGCAGCCATGGGGCCTGCAGCAGGCAAGCTTCCTCCCATTCACCTCCTCCCCTTCTGCCTCCAGCAAAGAGCCCTTTCAGTGATAGAATGATTTCTGGTGGTGATACTTTGGGAGGATGATATGATGCTGCTCCCATCTAGGTAGCAGCCATGCAGAATGGTCAGCAGATTAATGGAGGTGGCAGGGAAAGAGGGAATTTTGGGGTCTCCTTGTGAATTGCTATGTGAAATAGGCAAACATATATAGTAGTGGTGTTGTCAGTACATAGGCAAAACAAGGTTTGAAAAGAAAGGTGGTGTCTTTTGATTGACATTTTGGAAAAAAATTGCAAGTTCTTAGGCACAGAAGTCCTTCATGTCACATTGATAAAATATCTCTGAATGGTTTATATTATGGAGATTAATAAACTAAACATTGGATTTAAAGGTTAGGATTTTAGCTGAATGTCCCATAATGTATGAGGTACTTCTACAAGGGTTTTATAAAGTTGCTATGCTTTGGGCCCCACAGCTGCTTAAAATTTAAGTACATGCATAATTGCTTTCCTAAAATGGATGTAAAGTGTTCAAATCTGGCATGAAGAAACTCTCAACTGTCAATTATTCTTGTTCATATGATTCACCATAACTTAAAAAACTGAAAAAATTATAATTATTGGTGCTGAAAATTTAGCACTTCTTTTTTTGTTTGTTGATAGGATTACTGCTAGGTGGAGGAAAATAGTAGAGTGACTGAAAATGTTCACGTTTTTTCCTCTGTTTCATAGTATTGATTTTCAGCTCTGCTCTAAATTATTCAACAGCAGTTAAGCCAATGAATAGTGTTTTAAAATAAAACTAGGAGAATGGGTTTTCATTGCCCTCCAATTTTTGGAAGAAGAAGTAGCATTTTAGCAGAAAAAGCAACAGGTCCAAACAGCCCAAGGGTCTCCAGTGTTAAGGGTGACTATGTAGTTCTGGGCTAACCCAGATTTATAGACTGAGGAATTCTTGAGTTTATGATTTAAGCAGACACTGGGAGCTGTGGGACTACTGAGTCTAAGAGGATCCTGCCCTGAAAGGGACCCCGGGGCCAGGTTTTCCCAACAGGCACTTCCACAGGCTGCAGAAATCAAGACGAGGTTGGGAACTGTGTTTGGGTCTCAGGTAGTTTTGTCGATGTTGCCTGCTGAAATGTGAACCTTCACAAAGTCTGAAATGCCATTAAAATGAAATGGGTTTGGGGGTTTTTCTAATGTGCTGTTCTTTGTAAAATTCTGTGACACCATTAGTGCTGAAAAAGGTGAAAAAAGCCTGAGTCGAGAAACTCGTTAATTTGTAAGGCATTATTGTATCCTGTGCTCGATCCACTTCCATTTGTTGTTATGTCTTATACCTCAGCAATACAATCTCTATGGCAGGGAATGTTGGAATAAGACACCTACTACAAGAAACACCTAATTTATGATTGGGGCAGCTAGGTACTGTAGTAATACAAATAATTAGCATTAAGTGGCCTTTAATAAAAGATTTAAAAGAGAAGAGCGTATTGCCTTTATAGACCAGTTCATTAGACATGACTGTATGTTGAAAAGTCCATTTTAATTTAGTGCTTCATAAATAAGAGTGTCTTGTCATAGAGGAAAGAGGCAATGACTCTTTTCTTATACTGTCCTCACCTCATTATCAGAAAGATATTGGCAAATACAGAGAGCAGAAGAAGAGTCATGCAATGATTTCTAACCCAACCATATCCTCAGAATTGCTTTCCCAGATTTTTTTTTAAGAATGGTTTGTTGATATTTCAAATACATACCTGGTCTCTCCCTCTCTAGGCAGAATCATGCTTGGGAGTTCTTACTTGATTTCTGCAATTGATACTTTAAGGGAAAGATTTCTCATTTTTACCTCCACAATCTTAATAGAAATAAATTAAAAATTGAAAAGGGGACTGGAGAAATAGTCTCAGTTATGGTGATAGGCTAGAAGACCTAGAAATGTATAATTTAACTGCAAGATGATATTGGTCTACAATATTCAGAGGGTCAGCCCTTCACAAGAAATTATTTAGTGCACTAGAATTAGGTGTAATGTCCTGAAATATAGTCTGAATATATGTAAAACTTCATGACTAGTAAGTCTATTAGTCTTTGGAATAGTCACAAGAGAAGTGGTTGAACCCAATGACTTGATAATTAAATATTACACTGGAAAATTTGTTATAGGAAATGTTTCTGCCTCAGTTTGGGGATAAACCAGGTTACCTAATAAGACTTCTGAATCTGTAGAATACCCATTCACAAGATAATTTTCTTTTACAATAAAGGAAGTATGTTTTCTCCAGGCAGCTTTGGAACAATAGCTGGCTCTCTTTTGGTGATACTCCTGGGATCAAAGGCATCTCATCTGTTACCACAACATTAACATTAGCATCTTTTTGTCTTTGTAAGTTAACCGTCGATCGTACAAAAAGACCTAATAAATATCACCTACCATCACGTTATTAGGGCAGTAAATTCACAGCCAATTCTGATCTAAATTTGTAAGCTAAAAATCAAACATGTTAATTAGATATGAGGAAAAGAAAGGACCACTATAGAAAGTTTTTCTGTTGATTGAAACAAACATGAAATATCTTGATGAAAGGAAGGCAGCTAAAGCAAAATTTCCATTCATAAACATACATCCACTATTTTGCTATCTTCTTTATCTACAGGGTATTTTAAAAATGAATTAGATACTGAAGCAATTAAGCCATAATGCAATATTTTCTGAACTACTCATCGAGTAATCCCAGTCTTAAACAGATAATTGTCAATAACACAATAAACATTTATAGCCTGTGTATGCCCCTTATGAGAAGTTCTTTCCTGTTGTTATGTTGGCTTTCCAGGGAAAGTGCGCTTTGCCCAAATCCTCTTGTATAAATTGTCCTTTACTACAGATGCTTTATGCAAAAAATAAACACCCAAATTTTATCCAGAAGGCCCTTTTTAGTTCTGGAGAAGCATAATTTTTATATTTTACTCATATAAGCTAATTTCTGTTTCCCCCATAGCTGAGATTCTGCTTGAAATCTAGAAACATTGTGATCCTGCTTCATTTTTGGAAGTATTTATTCTGAAAAATAACATACTGTAAGATAGCTCTGAGTGACACTGCTGTGCTCCCCTTGAGTCAAATTCTCTCAGATAAATCTGATTGTCAATTTTGTTATTGTGAAAGACTCAGGTTTTTGACTGCATCTATTTGTTTGTTATGGAATTTGAACAACAATGTACAGGGATGAAGTTTTATTAAAGGGAAAATTTTAAGTAGACATGGTCTGATAAATTTAGAAAACATACATGCTTTATTAGGAATATGACCTCAGGGATTTTCTGGCTTTTCTTCCGGCTTATAGCACCAATAATATTTTAGAAAAGAAAAGACCCTTTTTCAAAGTCACCAGCCAACACCATCATTTTTCACCATTGTTTTCATCTCATCTTCCTTTCTAAAGAAAACTTCTTTCATTATAGTGTCCACTGGTGTGTGTAAGGAAGGTCACAAGGCCAGCTGTAGTTACAAACCATAACAGAGACAGAAGCAGTTATATTTGGTCAATACCAGAAGTTTTGTCATCCATCTGTTCTTCCACCTCCCATCCAAACCATCCATTTCTTCTATATACGTACTATTCAAAATGTCTCAGAGATGCTTTTTCTCAAAAAGCTAAACCCTTACAACTTCAGAGTGCCACCATAATCTCTTAAATACCAAATGTGTATTTATCCAAAGTTCTGAATACAAAAAGTCCCCCACTATCTAAATTCTGAGTGACTGTAGAGTTCTTACAGATATAAACAACTCATTAGTAATATTAAACAGACTTTCTGCCCCTAAATTATTTCTTGCTCACCTTATCCCACATACACCCTGCACAGAGTGCTGCCACTGCCATGAAGGCCAAGGCGCTGGAGGTTTGACTGCTCATGAAGGTCAGGAAAATACCTTGTCTTAGCTCACAGACATCTAGAAACTGTCATTATGAGCATTTCAAATCTGAATAAATGTGCCAGCAAAATAGGCAGAATGGTCTTCTCTTACATGATCATAGCCTGAACGACTCCTGGCATCGCAGATCACTCGTTACATGGTGCAGATGACAAAGACAGAGCGGTTCAACCCAGGGTGGAGGTGTGATGTTTCTGAGTGGCTGTCAGAGCACCGCTGAGAGGGTACTGCAATAATCCATGTACAAAACGCTAAAGCACGGCCATGTACATTAAAGTCCACACTGAAAGGAAAAAAAATGGCCATTATAATTGTCTAAGTATAATTCTCACAGTGAAGCTTATCAGAAGGCATTTGTGTGTCAGTGGTGAGACTACCTTTGCAAAATGTATATATTTACTTTGTAAATTAACCAGAGAATGTGTAATTTATTTCTTTTGCTATTCTTCATTAAGCCATAGTGTTGAACAGAATTATATTTGCTATAAACCTTGTTCAGTAATTTATTTTCAAATGTAAGGAATGCATCTCTGTTTCATACTTAAAATGGATTAAGCCTGTTACTACAACTATAGTTGATTAAGAATGCTGTCCAAAAGTCCTAATTTAAAATGGAACTAAATGTGCTGTAACTTTAAAAGGTTTGCTACTTAAAAAAAAAAACCAGAACCAAAAAATATTTCTTTAAAATTTATAAGCTCCTTTACCCAGAGCTTTTGTGAATATACAAAACTGAGGAAAGTTGAAGGCTCTGGCTTTATTTGCATGTCACTATCATAGAAGGACAAACTCTAAATCACCATCAGTCCAGCCACAAAGTGATCTCATTAGCTTTGCCA
This sequence comes from Morus bassanus, assembly GCA_031468815.1. Taxonomy (NCBI): domain Eukaryota; kingdom Metazoa; phylum Chordata; class Aves; order Suliformes; family Sulidae; genus Morus; species Morus bassanus. Next base: position 130,001,302 of record CM062567.1, on the reverse strand, counting down.
GGGAGCAAGACCTCTTCTCATATTGGAGGGAAATCACATCAGAAGGGATTGGCATCTCTTCCATACTGGAGAGGATCAGAGGCAGAGGTTTTCCCTAACAGCTGACAGCTCTACAGCTGTGGCTGCGCTTGTCAAACATCTGTCTGGAACACCCTCTTATGGCTGGGTGAATGTGTCAGCTTCATCAGGTGGTGGACCTCTTAGGGGACCCCAAAATAAAAGGAGACACTGTGATACATTCTCTCTCTCAGCAAGCACACGTGGTGCCCCAGCAGGGCAAGAGCAGCTGCCTGCTGCTCTGGCTACAGGAGATCCTTTGTGTGTAAATATATTTGATATAGGTAGAACCCATTTCCCAAATGTGTTGTTGGTGAAGCAGACATGCTGAATGTGAGGCATTTTGATTTTCTTGTTAAAAATTGGAAGAGGAAGGTAGGGAATATCTGAGCTTTGTGTGTAGGGTGGAAACTGGAAACTAAAACTGGCAGGGACTGGGACAGGGTAAACTCCATCCACCTCTGCTGGGGCCACATGTGCATCCAGAGGGAATGTGCTCCTGTGTCCTCTTCTTGAGCGACCACAAGGTGACATCTGTGTTTTTGGACCATGCTCTTGCGAAAAGGAAAAAACCAACCCATCAATAACAGCAATGTATTTCCATGAAAATTTCAAGATATTCAGGTTGTGCTATCTTCAGTAATTGACTAAGAATCATTAGACATGTTTTTTAATTTCATCAACAATACCGCTGATCTGATTATCAGTATGTTTTCACTATTAGCTAATAATTTCCAGTTCTGGAGCAAGCCATTTTTTAAGTCAAGCATTGTTCAGGAACTACTTCACAAAAATTAAACACTTCGAGAGCTCACAGTTTTCCACTTGCCCCAGGAGTGTTGATAAAGGCCTTCTTTTCCTGTGAGAAACTATTTCTGTTTGAGAAACTTCAACCTAGTTTTTAATTCCCAGCATTGTTATTGAATTGCCATATGGCCTTGGGCAAGTTACTGAACATTTTCCGTATCTTGGTTTATCTATTTAGTAGAGTGCTTACACAGCACAGTGCACACATACTAACACTTCACAAAAAAGTCAGCCCAGCCAGTGCCATACCTCTGTTCAAGTGAGTACTTTTAGGGAGGAGCAGCACAGCTGCTACTTACCGTCCCTCTGCTTGAAGACACAGAGGGTGGGATGTGCTTTCTGTTTCTCCTCAGTCAATATAATACATTCCTCAGAAGTGCATTTTGGAAGAAAAGGGAGAGAAACAGGAAAATTAAGAGATAGGTCCCCTCTAACTGGATACTTAATTCCTTGGCACTTTAAGTGGAAGTTGCCTCTTCTTGGCACAAGTGTCCTACCTCTGGGCAGATGACCATTTTCTGGAGTCACCATCTAATGTCTATGACTATACTCCAAAACCATTACTAAGTGCAGATCAAGGGGCGTCCTTTGTGAGCCAAGAGAGGAGACTGGAATAACTCAAAGCTAGGCAGGAAGGTGAGAGACAGTTTTAAGAAAATGCAGCTTTGGAGGTAATTCTGAGCAAAGGCAGAGGAAGCATTGTCACCTACTCCTTCAGGCAGTAACTACAGGAGATGGAAGTACAGGGAAACACAGTCACAGTTATTGCCTAAGTCGTGTGTTTGGGGGCTGGGGAGAATAAAAGGAGGAAAGTGGTGACTTCAGGAAAGATCCCTATGTTGGACCCAGCTCCACCCTGGAAACACAGGAAGCTCATAGCAGCTGGCTGCTTATGACAGCCTTGGCTACCTGACTGCCAGCCTTGCTGTGGTTCGAGTCCTCATCAAATCACAGCGCAGTACATAATCAGTTTTGACTTGCAAGAATTAGAAGAAGAACTCTCAATGAGATCTGCAGATCAAACAAGACACATAATCAACTTTGGCTCTGCTTATTCACACTGAACATCCCTACCATCTCTTCTCTCCCCGTTAGGCCAAATTGTAATATTTGCCACTGTCCAAAGTAAGGCTTGAGGCAGTATAGGGCAATATTTAGATTGTACTGTGGAAAATGTCTGACCATATGTTATTACTACACTCTCTTTCCAGTGTCCTTTGGATGTACAGTACAGGGAAAATAACAGTGGTTTGGTTTATAAAGTCCCAGATGAATGAACTTTAACAGCATTTATGTCAGCCTTCCTAATACCTGTGAGGGCATACGCAGCATTGCACATTTTTTACTATTCCCTCTCCATTTGTAGGATAGATTGTTGTGTCATTCTCTCTTTTAAATGGCCTGTAGTACCAGTTCCTAATACTGGAATGATCCACTCTATGTGATGGCTACTCATATGCATATCAAGTAGCAAGTGCTAACTGGGACAGGCCCACAGTGAGCACCACTGCCTCACTAGGAGGGCTGGGAAAGGGAGACTCAGAGGAAGAGCTTAGGGGTGATTTCTGACACAAAAGAATGTGTAACCAAAGTTTATCTTTTATTTCAAAATTTAAATTCAATATGAAGATGCAGTAGCATCTGCTGTACTGCCTGGTTCTACATGTTGAGGAGCCTTTGATGAAAACAACATCCACTCCTTGTTGAAACTATAAACAAAAATCTGCCGACTTCTTTTAGACAGGAATGTTATACTGAGTATGAATTAAATTAAAATTTTTTTTTTATTCTGATGTGCCATAGGAAAATGAATTCCTTTCTAGGCCACAGAATAGTTTGCAAATTTTAAATAATTAGGTATGTGTTTTGCTTAGTTTAAAATTTTTAATTTTGTTTAAAGACACAGTTCTTCAAGGCTGAAAATTAAACGGTTCCTTTAATTTCTAATCATTTTTTTTGGAATTGCATTACTGGGAAATGTATTTGAAACATACAGCCAACTTTGAAGTAAGAATACAGGTGTGGATAAAACCTCCGGATAGTTATCATGCACTTTTATCTCCTTTTTTTTAGTAGCCCTATGACAAGAATAAAGCCAGTTTTGAAAATACAAGTGTGACATACTGCATTTGAGATACAAAGTAACCGTGTCTAATGATAGGAAGTAGTGACTTTATCTTTAAGCTGTAACTTAACATATTTCTCTTTATATACTATTCATTTTAGCACTAGCTCTTTCCAGAATGTATTAAATATTTAATATGACAATGTCCACATGATATTTATATGTAAAAGACTTAGACCTACTAATCCAAGTCCACATAAAGCTGTTATCCAGAGCTGCAGCTTTCTAATTTATGTACATACATGCACACGTATATGTACAAACAGGCAACTGTTTTTTATATGGAGAGATAGTTCTCAGATGTGCAAACTGGTAAAGTATTCCACACTATTGTTGCAAAAAAGGAATTTAATAGGCAACTATTCTGAGGAATAAAATCTCTCTAGTACAAAAAGCCATACTTTTATTAGAACTGAACTGAGTCTGTTGAAATGAAATGGTTGGGCTGTAAGAAATTAATCTAAGCAGTAGGAAAAAATTGGAGGTATTTACTCTTTTTTTTACTTCTCCAGACTTTAGCCAGGTATACTATCACCAAAGACAAAGATTAATAAAAACAGGAAAACCTCACAAAGATGGCCCATAAAGAACACTTGCAAGAGGATAGCTGTCTCAACCTTGCTTATTTTAAGAAATCTTTGCTGATAGTTTTAGAAGCATTTTGCCAAGAGGAGTTAAAACTTCTGTGGACCTTCCAACAGGGACCACACCTTTAGAGATACTGATTTATATTTAGAATGTCAAGGGCCTTCAAAATGTGCCTGGTTAATCATAGCCTGCAGGACCCAACCTCCATGGTACATTTTTTTGCCACACCTTGTGCCTCCAGTCCTTCTGCCCCACCAGCCCAGGGGAAGGCAGCTTCAGGTGGGGACAACCTGTGGGTAAAAGACCCAAGGGACAACATGTGTCTGGAGCCCAGGGCTTCTTGCTAGTTCAAGTTAGGAAAGGGTTGGGGAAACTGTGAGTAGCGACACCATTGTGCTCTATCAAAGCTCCTCATGTTCACTAGTGGTGTGTTAAAAGTGCAAGACCTCAGAGTACTTTCCAGTTTGAGAGTCCAAATCCTACATCCAAGATCCAGGAATGAACAGGTCATCTTGCTGTCTTCCCCCAAATTCTGGTTTCCATGGGAAGAAACACATACACAAGGACCAGAAAGAAGCCATGTCATGTTTCTGAGTATGGTCCTGAATATGGGCCGGGACCAGTCAATGGATCATACCTGGGAGCTGTGCAGAGGGACACATCTACCTTAGAAGTCATATCCAAACCTACTCTTGGAACATCTAAGAGGATCAATCTACTATTATGAGCCAGGGCTTATGCAACTGTTTCTAGCAAGGCTGGCTTTAGGAATAGGCAAGTGGGCCAAAAAATGTCTCTGCTGCCAGACTCCTGGACAGACAGGTTCACTTCTGCTTCTGTTCCTGCTATGGAGGAAGCTATCTAAATACATGGAACAGTGGCTGCTGTATGTAAGGGAAATCCACCTCTGCCCCTTGATCCTCCTCCCTCCTTTTCTGGTGGCCATTCATTATAGCAGGGGGAAAATTCAGTTTGGTTGTGCCTACAGTAGTGGAGCATGCTGCAAATATGTCCTGTTAGTGCTGGTAGGGTTCATCCAGCAAAGCTTGCTTGCCTTGATAATTGATCCGCCTTATCAGTATTTGCATAAAACTGGTTTAGTTCTGTTTCATTTGTATTAGTTCAAAAGGCAAAAGGAGGTTATAGAAAGGAAAAGAAAAGCCATTAAAAAAGTGCAGTTTAAGGGAGGGATGGGTGAGAGATGTGAAAACTGAGGGTCATGTTAAGAATATTCCTCTGTCTAAGGCAGAATTGGTTGGTATTTTAGCTCTCATTAATGACTTCTCATAGTGACTTCTCAGCCTTAGACAATAGGGAGACCACTGAACTAGCTCATTTTGGGGAAATCTCCTTCTCTCTCTGCACTTCAGTTTCTGAACAAGTAAAGTGAGGGGACTTAAATTCTCAAGACACTCTTTAAAATGTGCTGGTGCAAGGAATAAGCAAGCTATTAGTACTGGAAAGTTGGCTAAAGGTTTCCTGTTGTTCATCACCACTCATCATTCATCTCTTCATCCCTCTTTCATCAAGTAGCACTCATCATTCTCACATGACAGCAGTCAGCCTCTTTTGCTGTTTATCTTTCCATCTACATGCATTTAAAAAGTAATAAATACTGAAATCGAATACAGTGTATTAAAATGGCTGATACACGTTGCATACCTAATGGAGGCTCTGTTGCAGCACCTAGCAGAAGAGGAAAGGTGATGAGACAGGCAGTACTGGCACCATTTTAACTTGAGGAGTGTGCTCTGATAATACATCAGTGGCCACTGTGTAAGCAGGCTGGTTGTGACCAGGTAAAAGGTATGGAGGAGCACTCACTGGAAGTGAATGTACAGGCTGAATACAATAAATCACTTTGCTCTATTGTGGACAGAAATGTATACTGCTAGAAGGCCAGTGCTATACAAACATTTAACAGTCTAACACTGCATGAATGAATGAGACCAGAATTAGTCCTTATTGAAATGACAGGAAATTCTACTGAGATCATGAAGTTGCCAGGAGGTGAAGGTGGGATTTGCCCTGGAGATTAAATGCATATATATGTTTTTAAATTTTATTATTCTCTTTCCTATGGGTCTGCTTCAGCAGGGAAAGGTAGAAGACACACAGAAGGAAACAAGGTCACAACTTTCCTAGACACTACAAATGTGCTATTCCAAATCAACTAACCATGCAGTGGTCCTCAGGGATTATCTAGAGTTTAGTCCCTTAGCAGACTAGTTAAAAATGTGTGTGTGTGTCTGTGTACATGTGTACAGAAATGCCTCTTTTAAGAACGTAAGGTCATTGTGGATTGCCTTTTACTGTATTTTCCACCAACCTACTAGGTCAATGCTTTCTAATAGAAGTAACAAAATATATTTTGCACTGCTTCTTCCGTTAAGAACAGAACCCCATCCTTACATGGGTGGTGTTCATCGGTACCCATGTTTGTGTTTGTGTTTAAATTACAAGGAATTCAATGTTAATCTCTCTTGCTTAAGACACAAAAAACAACACACCATCTCAATACTTCATCTGACTTACTCCTTAATGTGCCGAAAGGTCAAGTTCCAGAAAGTTGCTTTAACAACTGTATTAAGAGTTAAAATGTCAGAAATAAAAACAGAAATCTATTCAGTTTCTTATGAGGGAAGGTAGCAAAGGTGTGTGTCACATAGCATGACAACAAGACTGAGTTAAGTGTTGGGTTATTTTATATTCATCTCATACAAAAGGTATTTAAATATAATGCATCAGATAATGATAGTTATTTTTTTCCCCTGAAGTCAAAAGAAGAACTAGAGCAAAAGAAATCCAGATTCTTTTTTGTATAGTTAGCACAAGGGATTTAGTACTGTGAAGTGAATTTTTTCAGGTGCCTAAGTCCATCATTTAGTGCACATCCACAAAACTGCTTCTCAAAATCCACCTTTGTTTTTGCCAGTAAGTCTGTGCCAAGCAAACTCCACATTGCCACAGAGAATGAACTACTTAGAGCACTTGGCTCCAAGGTCTGAGTTAGTTTTCTCAGATTTACTCTTACTATGCTGGATGGTGTTTGAGAGGTGTGAAGGTCAAATGGATTCTTCATGGAAGGGGCAGAAAGCCAGAAATTTTGTAGCTGTGTCCATGTTCCCCACCCCAGAAAACCACCACTGGGAATGTATTTCAGGAACATGACAGATCCATGTGCCAGACCTTGCTCTCAAAGAAGTAGAAGAGGGACCCCAAGTCCACATTTTCTTCTGTTGAAATTTGCTCTAACTTGCTGGGTTTTGATGTTTCACTGTAAGCCTTTTTCTCTCTAGCTTTTCGGCAATGGAAAAACTGGGGTAAAATACTTACCTTCAGAAGAGCATGCAGTGCTACAGATCCTGCGCAGAGAAGAGGAATTACCTCTCTGAGTAGAGGTAGGTGCCCAAGATTCCCTTCTTATGATGTCTTCTAGTTCTTGCCACCCCAAGTGAGTTCTTACTGCATTGGTTTCCCCAAGGTGTTTAGCTTTCCCTCTGTTCTAAACTGGAACAGAAGCTCCTACTTTGGGGCTGAAGACTTCAGGGGATCACTGAATGCTTTGAGAATCTGAGCATTTTTTTTTTTTGCTGAGGATTTCCCTGTCTCAGGCTGTTTCAAAAGGCTGTGAGGCCCTAAATCACCCAGACAATTTTAAGAATGTTACCTAGAATCACTGCAAAGGGCTTTGGTTTGCAAACACATCTGAGGTAAGTGACTGTGTGCATTTGAATAGCCCCATTGAATTCAACAGGACTGTTGACATGCATGAGGGTAATTTGTATGTGCTTGCTGACCCAGACCTAAGCAAAGATATTCTACCAAGATTTTCTCTTCTCCTTAAAACAATGGCTGTGCTACAGAATAGCATTCAGACATTTCCATTTTGCTTTTGTAAAAGTCCATTGTTGCTTTGTTGTTTCTCAGTCAACAAAGCTTCCTCTATTGTTGTCTACAGCTGGCATCTTTTTTACTATCTTATTTTTCCCTTGATGTTTATAATTCATTGACATTATATAAATTTGTGAGGTAATAACATTTTAAAAATAACTATAATTAAATTCCTATGTTCTGGGATGTTACCATGGTTGTTGACTCAGCAAAAGGCTGGATTCCCCAGTGCTATTCTAGAATTTGTGTTAGGAGAGCATTTATGGCTATATATAGATGCTTTTCTAGAACCATATGAAATATGAAAACACACAAAGAAGTACATAAATAGAAATTAGAAAAATATGTGAAATAAGGACTAATATGTAGATCCTCATCTTGCCATACTGTACCATCTTGCTGAGATTATTATGATTTCATAGTAGAAATGAGAAGAAACAACTATTTCTTGTATCAGAGTATGTTTTTTTGACACATGGAATACAAGTTGTAAAATAGTTTGCACTAATGGGATCCAGCAGTATCCTTTGTTTGTCCTAGTAATTAGGAAGAGATGTAGTATCTAGCTCTGTTTAAACCTATTTTTCCTTAAAGAATGACCGAATTGGTTGCTCCATCTTACACTGCAGCATTATTTTGTTTTATGCTTTAGGGATGGGCACATACGGTAACACAGTCCAAAGGCAGAGCTGGCCTCTGTTGATGCTACTGATATGAAACTGAATATCCTCAGCTTGCACAGTAGAGTATTTCTAATGTTTATATTTCTGAATGGGTTTATTGAAAACAAATAAAAAAAAGGTGAGTTTCACCTTCAATTTCTTCAGGATGGATAGGGCAGAGTGCTGACATGCTTAATTTTATGAAGTAAAATAGGAAGCCATGGGTTTGTGTCTGTTTATTTCAGGTGACTGATTAATTTCTAAAAGCAGTTTTCATAAGTTGTAATGAAAAAGAATTATAATTACCACTGGAGGAAATTTTTTTTGTTTCCCATTATAGAATATCAATTAGAAGTGTTATGACTGAAAACATGGAGACTATTTCAGGATAGGCTTCAATTTCCACATCTTAGGGAATTTTGATTTAGAAAGCTAATGTTCATAGAACATGCTGAATTGGAAGGGACCTGTGAGGATCATGGTACACATGTATTTCCTGTCTGCTGAGGTGAGAATGTGGTTGGATGTCTTTTGAGTGACTAATCTTTTGGGAAGAGCTACAGTCAAAGGCTATTTCTGAACAAGGTGAGATTTTTGGCCATTCTTGTCATGCGAAGGAGGGTCCCTGCCCTCACAGCTCACCTTCTGTGAAAGTTTTGTTGCTGGTAAGCAAGAGCCTCTTGCACTGGTTAGCTGCTGTTACAGAAGGTGGCCATCATGAGAGGCAGTCATGGGAAGAGGGTTCTGAGTAGCAGGGCAGAAACGTCAGTCTTAATGCTACATGGCAAAGAGCATAGTTAGTTCATTGGGTTGACAAGTGCTACATGGCAAAGAGCATAGTTAGTTCATTGAGTGGACAAGTACATAAAGTTCTAGATGGAGCTTTTTCATACTAAATAGTTTGACTCATAAATGTAATGAGGTACAACAATCAAAACTAGAATTTAAAACACAAAAGTAAAAGTTGGTTGCACACTCACAAGTGGATGTTACTGTTCTACTTCTGTCTTGGTCCTGCAAACATCCTGCAGTAAAATCTGAAAGATCCTGGGCTGCCAACTAACTTAACAGGGAGATAGGTATCTGTCATCAAGGGAAAGGTTATAAAGGAAGCAAGTTATTAAAACAAATGTCATATTTCTTTCCATTGCCTCTTATTCGTGTCAAAGTTCAGGTTTAGACTATTGTCCAGGTGGAATATGGATGATGCTCTGAGGTGGCCAGAGATGTCTGCATTACAAGAGGTCCCTCTGAACAGCCCTGACAGCTTAGTCCTGGCTTCCCCTCTCAATGGCTGTTGAAGAATGTGACTGGGGACCAAGTCTTATGGGACTGTATAGGTGAAGGCTTTGCCAAAGAAGACAGTATGCAAACATAAAATATTAATCTTCTACATTTTTCCCATGATGAAGTTCATCTCGGAGCTGGGAAAATGGATGTTTGTGGAGAAGCAGGCACTTGTGGCCTTGCATGGCACATGGTGCTGCAGGGATAGGTAACTTGGGTGTGGATACAGAGCTCCTGCATTAGGAGTAGAAAAAGCCAACCTGAAAAAGCACCATGCTGAAACCTGCCGAAGGTACTGAGGGCTGAGGCAGCTGACAGAGAGATCTGATGAGTAAGACATTGTGCAGCTAAATACATTAGCAGACCATGAGGTACTTGAACACCCTGACAATGAAGGCTGCCTAAGCACTCCAGCTAAATATATAGACACAGTCTGATAGTTTGTGGGGTCTGCTGGAAATTATTTCACAGCCTGTCTATGAAATTCAAGAATGTAGGATTTTATTGCAAATCAGGTCTGGTTTAATTTAATGGACTAGTATTAACAAGCTTCACGTTCCACATCTTTCACTGTCTCTCAGCTGTGTAGTATTCATTAAAAGGAATATATGCAAATTTTAGCAACATAAACAGAATTTAAAATAAGGAATAACACAACAAACACTCAAGAAAGCTTTCTGGTTTTCCTTCAGGATGAGTTGTCTGTTTGGAATATCCTATCCTCTAGTTTGTCCTTTAAAATGCTGACACTGCACCGATTAGGAAGAAAAGACCACAACTTCACCACTCCAACAAGAGCACTGGGAAGAACTTTCCTAGCATTATATCATAAAAAACACCTTAGTGAGTGGATCAAATCCTGCCTCCACTGGGGTCAGAAGGAGCTTTGCCTGAAGGGCAAGGCTGCCCTCTCTGTCTGAAGCCAAATCTTTTCTCATACATCAAGAACTCTTCATGGTAAAATAGAAGAGCATATGCCATCCCCTTTCACTGCTTCTCCAGGCAAAGTGTAAACTTCAGTGCACTCAGCAGTAAATTCCTTTAAACATTTACGTGAGCTGAAATTGCTTCATCTGTTGACCTTTGCTCAACGTGCAGCACTTTATCCAACCACAGTTACACATATCAGTTGGGCAGCACAGGTGGAGTGCCTGTGTTGCACATCTGAGTTTTGTCTTTTTTTCTGGATGGTGCTCTGCTTCTTCTTTCTTCCCTTTTTACCTGGTTAGTTGAGTCTCATCCGTTGCCTCTTCCATGGCCTCTGAGAGCTGTTATGGTAATGGATGCTCTTTCTGATGAAAGAATGGTTGTTCCGTTGCATTTGCCTTCTTTTTTTGTTGATTTATGATTTAAGAGTTTATATACCAATCCCCACAGCAGTTAGTTATCTACCCTAATCACAAAGTGTTACCATCTTTGGACAGTGATAACAACTGAGGGAAAAATACCTTCTATATTCCAAGTCCTAAGGAAGCAAGATTTGTGGAAGATTTAACAGTAAAAACAATGTTTGTAGAAGATGCCACACTTGCAGCTGTGAAGGCAGTAGCCTTCTGATGGCATGGCAGAAAACCAGGACAGACAACCTCAAAGCACAATTACTCTGTTGGCAGGCTGCCATAAATGAACTTGTAGTTGTGACCTTGAGGACCAAAGGGTCTACAGTCCTCTGTGTTTTAGGCCCTAGTCCAAATGAGCTCTGACTTCTTCCTAGACAGAGGGGAGTCAGCAATATTTTGCTCAGACCAAAAGCAGAATGTTTGAATGCATGTCTAGAAGTGGAAAATGAAATTTAACTTACTGATTGGAGGCAAGGGAGGATAGGGATGTGAAAAAGAGCCAGATGTACCAAGTTTATAGACAGCTAAAATGATGCATTGGCCTTGCTTTTTCTCAGTTCAAAATATGGGCTGTTTTAAATCTTTTATTTTGTGACTTGTTTGGAAAAAAATGAATTCATTATTGCATTTCATTAAATGGTAGATTGTACATAATTTCATTTTAGCAAATGAGAATTGGAGCAAAGTAGAAATGTAAGCTGAAAAACCATTCTTGTTGTTTAGGTGTATAATTCCTTCTCCTGATTTGCATGCCTGGAACTAATGTGGCATTAAGTATATTCTAATTTTAAAGAATTTAATACATGCGTAATCTGCTTTACAAGCAGAGATTAGATTTTTTTATATTAAAATAAATTGGGACAACTGAGAAGCATAACTTAGGGCATACTCATTTGAAAAAATAGTAAAAATCTTTCATTTTTTTAACGTTCTTTTTAAAGCATTGATATACTATACTTTAAAGAGTATTGTGTAAAACTTTCATTGAAAAGGACTCATATGTTCTGTGATTTGAAAAGAAAAATTAGGGTAATACAATTGAACCTATGGGTAAGCTTGTATTTATTGTATGCATTAGTGATTTCAGTATTTTAAAACACAAAAACAGGTGCTTATATATAGTCCAGAACACCTGGCTTATTGCAGAATTATTTGTGAAAACCAAGAACAAACTCAGTTTTGGGAGATTTTCAGAAATATTCAGCAACTTCAGGTGCCTTCATTTCAGGTTTGGGGTTGCAGCTGGATCTAACTCCCAGCAAGGGGTAGAACACTTACCTCTGAAAATAAGTTCCCTTAGAAAATTTTACCAAGTTCAACATACAAAAAATGGGGGGAGGGGGTGGTGGTGCTTCACAAAGCATTTTTAAAAATGCTCCACAGCCTTCACTGTCCCCAACACATCCTTTTGTTCTCTCTCTCAGTAACATAAGTCAGTATTAAACTTTATGGGCAGAAAATGATTTTTCAGACATCAGAATTGACTTGTTCTTTTGTTGCAGAATGTGGTTAAATCCTACCAGACTCTGGAGAGGTATGGCATTTCAAGCTTTAAATAGGAGAGTAGCATCAGGGAGCTGGCATACACTGGGACTTCTTTCTAAACCTCGCAAAATCCTTGCCAAAATAAAAACCATGCTCCTTTCTATGAATAATTTTAAACTATTTGGTCTTCAGTGTTTGAGGGAGTCTCAGGTAACTACTAAAAGAACTTCAATCACGGTGTGAGCCTTTTTCAGTGTGTACCATTTTATTTGTGCCATATCTCTTTTATCAAATTAACACATAAAAAGCTGTCATAACAATTCCACATACTTTTCACCTAGGTGACCTTCCGTAGAGCAGATCTCGGCCAAGGAATAATACTACAGGTCTAATCCTGTTTCCACTGATGTCCTTTACAGACTTGCAAGTAAATACACTTGTTTCTGTCTCTCATAAGCCGTAAACAAGGAGCTGACCCTAGTCTCCCTCACACACATGCACACACACATGAGCCTAAAGGCACATCTACATAAAGATTTTAAGTGTTTATGCCTTGTGCAAAGTCACAAACAGGATATTGCCTGTCCTCCTAATTTTCTTCCCTATGAAAAAGCTATAAAGTTCATACAAGATTTGTTATGGAAACAGCCTCGACTGCATTTCCTTCTCCACTGTTTGCTTGCTGTGGTGGCATACACTTGTAGCACCACATTATTTGGGTCTAACATGGGAGAATTTTGGATGCAAAGCAGGTTTCATACCATATCTTCTTCTTATGAATCCTGATCCCACTCCTCTTTTTTTCCTACCATTTCACAAAGAAAGGGCTTCTCCTTTTTGTTGCTCTATTAAGAAATTCACATTGTGCCAGGCAGACAGTGCCCTAGATCTGGCTCTCCCCAGCTGGGGCACATCAGGGTTTGCAGTGCCTCCACCTTCTGAGCCGTGTGCCTAGCACTGTGGGGTGCCTGGCAGCCCTCATCCTGCCCAGGAGAGACCCAACCTGATGGCCACAAGGCAACAGAGAGCACCCACCAGCCGTACCTGCTGAGCTCAAAAGGCAGCATGGGAGTCATTGCCAAGCAGCACCTCTAATAGGGCTCTGCAAGACATCTTCAGGTAGTTTTCTGTCCTACATTCTGCAGTGTGATTTACAATGCCAGATCATTGCAGGCCAATAAGATATAAAATATTTTCAAAATGACGTGGCAGTACTTCTATGATAATGACAAACAGAGGAAGTTAGCAGTGTTGAGCAGTCTCCAGGCCATTACCTGCAGGAATTTACTTTAGCCGCACTCCAGGAAGCAACAGAAGCAAAGCGAGAGCCAGAGATCCTTCCTTAGTACCAGAGTCAGGCTAAATACTTGCTACACAACTCTCTTATATTTGAGGGGTACTTCATATTCTATAGTGCATTTATTTTGCCAGATAGTCAAGGAATCACAATTATTTTCCCCTCCAAACTGGACCAATGAGAGTGAGAAAATGGACTGGACTCATGAGAGTGAGAAAGTACCAGTTTCCAAATATGAGTAGCTCTCTTCTGTGCAGCAACTGGCATCAAAACTTTTGGGCTTCTGTATGCTTTTCATGTAAAAAATGCCACATATAATGTATCAAAAAATCATAATTTGAATGCGTTCAAAAAAATTATCATGGATGAAGTGGGGACATGCTTTTATTTTTGGTCTTTCACATACAGAACATACCCTTAAAAAAGGGGTCACTGCCACATTTTGTCCTCCAGATCTCATCTGCCAACACATACAGTAGGTGCTTGTCTATACCATGGAAAAAGGGTGCCTGTATCACCCATGGGTGTTTTGCTTTGGTTCAGAGAGCTTCAATAATGGTGCACACCCCTGGCAGTGTGGTTTTTCAGAATGGGGTAACCTCCTGGCTACATCCACTGGGCTCTGGGGACAATATGTTTATAAAGAGATGTTTTTCTGAACAAGGATGGGCATAAACCATGCATAAAGGAAAATGGGTGCTTAAATAAGCTTTGTTGATCATAACCTTTCTCAAATAGGTATTTCTTCCTAATTATACTCTTAATTATACTTAAGCAGAGAAGCACTTTCTCTGTCTTAAATAAAAAAGGGCAATTTGATACAGAAGTCCAGAAGTGGTATATCCTTTTGATAAAGACTGCTCTGTGTAAATCAGGTGAGAAATTTAGGAGTGATGTTATTGGATTAGCTGTGTTATGGAAAGCTAACCCTGCTGGTATCTCAGACACATTCTTCATTCTTCCATGAAACAGTTATCTTTAAAACAAGTTAGTGAAAGTTTATACATAAGTATAGTATTCATATTCCAATTCAATTATATGAGTCATCTCCGCAGGTTAAACAGAAGATGCAGGTATTCCAGTCTGTTTTGTAATTCAGATCATTTGCATGCATTGTGTAATGTGATTTATAACCATATTTGCACTTTGAAATAAAAAAGGGACTCAGAAAGGAGATACTAACACCACTTTAAATATATTGCTTTATTTTTCATGCTGAAACCACTTGACCTGTGCAATACCAGGCTCTTTACCTATACAAATATATTTAAGGCTTAATCCTTAATAACACATACTGCAAACATTCAAGAGCTGCAAAAGTTATCAAATTAGTATTGGGGAGGAAAACCCAATAACCTACTTCAGCAACAACAACAAAAATAAACCACCTGTGTTAAAGTATTATTAAGACAGGAGGCTTTTTTATTAAGTGAAAAAAATCAGGAAAAAAACCTTTTCATAATAGACCAACACATTACTTTGAACTATATTTATAAAATACTTAGCTGTCTGCTAGAATGCAAAAAATATAATATTTTTATCAGACATACTTATAAATCATTGTCAAAATATTTACTGAAGCTTGTGATAAACATTATTTATAGCAACACTGAACAAACAGTTGTTGCTATATTCATTTCTTCCATTAATAGTAAAATGGCTGTTTCCTTGAAAATATTATTTAAATCAGAAATGTATATATTTCCTAGACATATGTATGTAAATATTGTTCCAAATCCAGATAGTTTCCTGTATTTGTATTTGGACTTTTTAAAACAGACTTTTTTCTGTCTGGAATTTACTTATTTTGGGGTGCAGCTGTGACAAAACAGCAACATGTAAAGGCTGCTACATGATTGTATGTTGGCAGTCTGGCACTACATTCTGTTTTCTTTTAATTAGATTAGCAAATTATTATTGTAGCTGATTAAAGTTTAAAATAACTTTATAAAGTAAAATTTAGCCATCATGATTTAAGGTTCTGGACAAGCAGTAAAATTACTGGACTTCGAATCTGTATAGTTACTTTTGAAAAAAACTTTAAAACACTGCAGCCGTTATGTATGGAAATGCTTCTTTAAAAGTTAACTTTTAAATTAAATAAACATGTTCATAAAAGAAAGCATTGTGTCCACACCTAGTAAAGAGAATGGATTTTTCCAAATTCCCTTAAAGAATATATTTCTATAATGTTGATACAGCAGTACTCTATGCAAATATATATATTAAATATTATACACATAATGAATACTAGATGCAAAATACGGTTTCCTTCATATGCTTTGTGCATATGAGGTACTCGAATATAGGACATTATAATGTCTGAGGAGTTTATGAAAGTTTTTCATATTACTACTGTGGTTTGATTGCAAATCTGAGACATGCTTAACCTCTGCAGTGAATTGTGCTGAAAATAAGCAAAACACAAAACACATAAATCTTTTTATCAATAACAGTGTTTTCACTGGCAAAAATCCCCCAAATCTTTTCATTCAGTAATCTTTGTTTTACATCCCTCTTAGTGAAATATTCTATATAACAAAAATCATTATTTGTGAGCAACAGAAATCCCATTCTGTAATTAAAAATTGAACAATTTTATATGTGATATTTTAGCTTCCAAAAATATTTATGAAATATTACAGAAATCAAGTGTTTGATTTTGAATAGCTATGACCTGTTTTGAATACCTATGGCCTGTTTATTTTTAAACTAATTATACAATGCTTGTTTTATATTAACATCCTAATCATTACTAACCTACATATTTGCTGCACACTCTTAACACTTGCCTTACAAAATAGTTTAAGTTCTAACTCTGTCATGCAAATGCAGGATTTTGAATATTAGGGAACACTTAGGGAAAAAATCCTGACTTTAGCAGGATTTATAATGCTATGGATAATTATTTTCAAAACAGTGATTAATAAGTGTCCATTTTCATGTCATCATTGGTAATAGATGCAATCTCACTCAGGCACCCCGCCATTCTGTTTAATACAAGTGTATCCTAGTGTAAAAAGGAGCTTGTCATACTTATCTCTAATGGTGAATGATTTCTTTCCCTCTTCCTGAAGACACTTTGCACCCAATATTCTCAAATCCTATCGTGCTACAGGCTGACAAATAAGCTAACAACAATGTAGGGAGCAGGCTACATTTACGTGTAGATGTATGTTCTCTAGAAGATATGCAGAAGATAACTGGATCTTTTTTGCTTGTAAATTGGACAAAATACACATACAAAGATATCTGCTTATAGGAACAGACAAAAAATTTTTACATTTTGGTAAAATATCATAATCCGAGAGAGCAACATACTGCAAAAAATCATTGAATTTTCAGAAAGTGGGAGGAAAATTAAGTATTGTTTTCTTGTCATTACTGCTGGAATTCTTCAAAATGTAAAAGCAGAAAGGATCTGTCATTATACCAGTGTCACAATTAATACCTCTAACTTCTGCTGGTTTTCACATATTTCTGTACTTTCTATGTTTAGTTCTATTGTTCAAGCAATTATACTGTATGAAACAGACAATAATTTGTCCTGATTCATGGCTTAGGAGGAGCAGGTGATTAATCCCATGTCAACAGTCTTGACCCTATGCAGAAAATAGAATCATAGAAGGCCTGTTTAACAATATATCAAGGGTACAGTTGCTTATTTTCTCTGGTTTGCAAAATTTATAAATCACTGATAAATGCAGAATAAGTTAGGACAGTGTAGTTCAGTCATTATCACTTTTATCCCTTTTTCTTTTTACATGGTAAATGTGTTTTTTTCTTTAGAATGTTTTGGTGTAAAACAACCAGCAAGTTACCTTCATGTTTTTCTGTATGCTATCAGCACATAGAAAGAAACACATTTGTTGGTTTAGGTTCGTCTTTTCATGAACAACAAGATCTGTGCAACAGAGCAGTCCCATAAAGCAAAGACACCTCAATTGCTGCCATAAAATGTTTAAATGTCATGGCTCAGTTTTGTGAGTGCTGACTCATGTGAGTAGGCTTTACTCTTCCAAGAAGACCTATTAGCTACAGTCGTGCCATTTATCCTAACAAGACCTTGCAGAATTGGGTCCTTCCAGCAAGGTACTCAATGATTATTTTTGGATTTTTCAGGTTGTAAGGTTTTCAGGATATCCTTTTAATTGTGTAACATTCAAAAGGATTCCCGTTCTGCTACAAATGTGCATAAAAAAATTGTTCTTCCACTAATTATTTTGCTTAAGTATGAACATACCGTATCTGGTTTATATTAGTCAGTCTGAAATTGCTGGGTAAACTGGAGAATATGAAACATATATAACAGCCATTTAAAACATGGTCATGGGCAAGACAGAACAGTATGTACGCATTTTAATTTTCAGTAGTGAAGCACAGTGACTCGCCAAAGCCAATCTGGAAATACTAATGAAATTTTAAATTTTAAGGTGTGCAATTCTATATGGCAGCTCCAGAAAATAATGTGCCCTTTATTATTGTAAGGCATGCACCGCTACGTAATAAAAAAAAAAAAACCAAAAAAACCCCAACCAAAACCCAACAAAAAATGTATATAACATAACTAAATAAAGCCAAAATCTGTGGAAATCTTCTCATGTAAACTGCATAATAGCACTTCAAATGGCCCCTTTCTGTCATCCACTGTAACCATCACATTCCCATTTCTGCTGCAGTCAGGTGAACTGTCAAAGAGCTATTACGGTTGGCTGCATAGAATTCTGAGGAAAGACAAATCTGTGCAATTTTCTCCTTGGACAATAAATGGTTCTTTTGGTGCCTTTAGGTTTTTCTAAACAATTTTGGTAAAGAAAAAATGAGTTTTTAATTTTTTTCCTTATTTTTTAGATATATGCGATAATGCAAGGGGCTTTATTTGGGCTGAAACCTTTACTATGAATGTGTAGCTCTTTGATGGATGCACATTAGCATTCCAGTTTGTGGGTAAGATTTATATATTTCTTCCTTTTCTGATACATAATGTAGCTTCAACTAGATGCTTAAGATGGTATGATGGCATGTAATATTTTAGTGTGGGGTTTTGCACTATTAAAAGAATGGATACACACAGAGTGGAACAACGAAATGTATATACAAATGCAAAAATCATCCAATCCATTATTAAAAACTAATAACAACTCTAAAATAGTAAATGCATTTAGTCTTTCATGCCTGTTTAAAATACTGCATGCTCAGAAGTGAATACATTATCGTGATGTGTAATACCACATCTTCTGATAAGCCTTATCTCATAAATAAAAAAGACGTATAAATGACGTGCTTCTGAAAGGTTTTTCTTCAGAGGCAAGTATTTTGTCCATTCTGGTGAGGTATGTCGTATAAGCAAAATGAGAGTTTGATTATGTCTTTCATACAGTTAATAAACACGTGGTTGTCAGAAACCACAACAAGGTTTCTCGCTGGTTGTTTTTGTCTTCTATAAAAAATTAAGGTGTTTCAGAACTGACCTTTGCTCTGTGGAGTCATCTCCCTTTTTTCAGTTCAATTTTCCTTACTGATCAGTAGATAAGCCGGAATTTTTATGTCCTTTGAAAAAAGGCAAAAGACAACTTGTTCCTTTAATTTCTTAAGTTGGATTTTTTTGTTTCTTATGTACATGATTTTGTTAAATTTGAGATTTTTCAAATTAAAAAAAAAGCAGTCCTGAGTTTTAATTATAACTCTATTGCTTCACCACTGAATTTCCTCATAGCAATTGCCTGTTTTGCAGCTCTTCTATGTAGTAATTTTCTTTATATTTAATTCAGAGCTATATTAGAGTAGAAATTGAGCTGCATTCACTGTTTTTACTCTTCTAGAAAATAAGATTTTAATTTGGTACCTCTTTCTGGAAATAACTTTGTTTACTATATTCCACATATGTATAACTGTACCTCCCTATACAGCGTTAAGGGTGTAGCCCCACAAACAAGTTTAACATACACAGGGAATGGTCCCTGCCCCAAAGTGTTTCCATTTATGATAGAAACTTCCATTTTGAAGCACTGTCATAGAATTCCTGAAAAATAAATGAACATGATGCAGATTAGTCAGAGAGAACCCAGCTCTCAGTCACAGAGCTTGCTTCTGCTGTTTTCAATAGACGGTGTCACAGGAGAAGAGTGTTTCTGTGCATTTGCTAATCTGATGATTCTTCCTGCTTTTATTTCCCCTGTGGAGGATGTAGCATCTAGAAAGATACTTGATTTTTTTTTTTTTACATAGTACAGTTTGGAAAATGCTGTTTGCAAGCTTATTTTCTTCTGCATTGTGTTCATAAGCAGAATATCATTCATTTCTGCATATCTGCTAGACTGGACAAATCAAGGTGACAATCCATGGTTAACTCTGTCAGGCCCTTTGTCCTGCTGCTTCTGTGGATTGAAATACAATGGAAACAAAGTGGAATATATAACAGTCCAGCTGCCTTGTTGTGACAGCGTGGTCCCGTATTACAGTGCCTCAGACCCTGTTTGCCTATCGATAGCCAGTCCATGAGATGACAATGCAAATCATGTGAAAGCTCTCCTGCAAAATAAAACAAATCATGTCAAGAGAGGGAAAAAAAAATCAGACTTGCCTTGAAAAATAGAAACCCATAAAAGGCTCTGTTTTGGGTACAGTTGCTGCATTCAGATGTAGGGCCTGTTTTTTTAACCATGGCGTGCTTCTAAGGGATGGAGGTAGGCTTTTGCGTTTAAATCTATCATATGGTGTCTGCTTACAGGGCTCTGCATTGATGTTACTTTTAAGGCAGTTTATATTTCATTTAAGCATGCAATTAATCATCTTTACAGTGTTGATGTGACTGGCATCAGCAGCGTTATTTAATTAAATTTGAAATTATTGTACAGTAAATACAGGCTTCCAACTAGCCAGCCCAAATTAAATGCTGAGGTCTATTTCTTACCCATGGTGTTTCCAATTTAAATGTTCATCCAAAAGGTTACACTTCACGGGTTGAAATCATTTTTATGTTCTAACTGTTGCTAAACCCAAAGATCAACTGTACATGAGTCCTGTGCATCTATTAGTTGTAGGAATGTGTACACATTATCTATATTTCTTATATTCCATTTCATATTAGTGATTTTATGACTGATACTCTTTAAGCACCATTTTTCTCCCGATACTTTGTCTCTTCTGTCACGTCAGCCCTGAGCTGCTTTTGCAAAAAAAAAAGTCATTCCTCCATTTTGTTTCAGCCTGATAATCAAGCAATTAGCCCACAAAATGGAGGTACTCCGCTCCGCTTCTCATCCTGCGTCTTACTTCGGGTGGGCTTTACCTGCGTGCAAGCAGCAGGCAGAGCACTTTGCCGCCGAGCCTGTGAAATTTGCCCCTGAAGAGTGTTCCCACGATGGACCATAAGTGGCCACTGCTTAGGGGGACTCCGGGAGGAGGGAGACCTTCCCGGTGGGATCACTGGAGAATTACGTACGGCACATGCGTTACCTGCAAATTCTACACCAGCTACATGAGAAAGCGTGTGGCTGTGCTCCTTCTTCAGCTGTACTCACTCCCTAATTTTATAATGACCTGAGAAAGTGCAGTGAGCCAAACTTTAAACAGTGGGAACATTGTTGCTTTTCACCTCATCTTTTCTTTCAAAAAGGAAAGAAAAGAAAAAGAAGAAACCAAACCAAACCAAACCAAACCAACAACACCATTTGTTTTATGTTACAGCTTTCCACAGGCAATTCACAACATGTCTAGCAAGGAATCAGACCAGAAATACCGTCTCACTCCTATCATATATATAATACAGCTTTTGAATACTGGAAAATCTGTCATCCGTTAAGTGCAGCTCAGGTCTTCTGTGTGAAAAGCACAAGCCTTTTTTTTTTTTAATGCAGTGCTGCCATGTCTGCACTTTTTTGAAATTGCATATTTATCAGGTTATGAATTATTTATGAGTGGGGAAGGGAGGGGGAGGGCTGAAAGGGGAAGGAAGAGTGAGAAAACATATGCTTGGGCAGAGGAATACCTTAAACGAATCCACTACCAAGTCTTTTGAAGGATTGCTTGTAATTAGGTTTTTTTTCTTCTTGTTTTGTTTCTCTTGTGTTTCTCTTGGTCATCTGCTATTCCTATTGTATTGTCGGTTGGGTTTATTTGGCTTTTAGGGAGCACAAAGGGATGGGGAGTAGCGCTTGCTACGAGTTGAAAGATTTTGCCGTGGAAATGAATTGAGCATTTCTTTGACTTCTAAAGTACAGGGTGTTTAATAAATATTAATCCTTCAACTGTCAGACTGAATTATTGTCAAAAAGAGGCTGACAGATTGAGGATTAATGATATGTTTCATAAATTAGAAATGAACTATCAGCAGAATGTCCAAAGTAGGGATCAAGAACAGACCTGATTTGTACCTTAGACCAGTTGAACATCCCATCTATGTCAGACCTGAGCTCACACTTATGCAGAAGAAAAACAATCCTCCCTCCCTCCTGCAAACACACCTTTTCCTCTTCATGCACCAGGATCTGACATCTAGATCCTTTCTTCTTTAGGATCTGCATGTACCGAAATAGCAAGGTTGTCTCAGACACCAGATAATTTGATTAGACAGAGTCAGATCCGTATTCTTTTTTTACAGTTTTGTTAGAGGAAAATTGGGGGAGGTGGAGTAATTTCTGTTCAAACATCTTGATGTTGTATTTTCCCTCTATGAAAAACACGACATCACAGAAAGCTGAAGACATGGCATTATAATAGTAAATTGTAAAAATGGTAGCTGCCTCTTCAAAAACACGCAGAATTTCCAATATAAATTATGTATTAAAGAAAATATGTTTGCATAAAACAAGTAGCAGTAATTTAATACAAGGTGACAGGATTTTTAGGAGAGGCTAATGTGTGTCAAAAAATATCGTGTATAGTCTTTAATCAAACTCATGATCCTCAGTTGAATGATTGCTTGTAAAGCTGATTTTACTGTATTTTCTAATTCATTTAAAACAAATCTCTCTCTCCCCCTCTTTTTTCCTTTTGTGATTATTAGGGGAAAATTAAGTTTAATTTGTATAAGACCAGATCTTTTTGGGGTGGCTGAATCAAACAAGCAGTCATTTGGCGTGCCATTCTTTCTCTCGGCACAGAGGTACACAATATGAAACTGGGCTACCAGAGTGTATAAAAATGTTTAGCTTAATCACTCCCTAATGACAGCGACTTATGTCCTTAGTGCAGTCGATTTGTTTCCTGGGTTTTAAAAGTAGATTATTTCCATGGTGCAGGCTTAGTGTAAGCTGTTGAGAAACCACAAGCACTGCACTTCAGCCTGAGTTTGGGACGTTCGCCAAGGGTAATCTGATTAAAAGGGCATTTTTTACAACATTGTGGTGCTTTGAAAATTCTGTGCAGCCAGATAGAGTGGGGCCAAAAAAAAATTGCTTTTTCAAAGCTAACAGTTTTTCCTGAGCAGAATTAAAAGCGTGATAAGCAGCATCACTGGAATGATTCTCTTCGACAGTCTTGCAACTGGATAAACAAAGCATCCTTAGTAACACATCTGTTACAGACCCACAAGCAAATTCATGATCTATTTAATGCAACGTTTTTGCTTGTTTGTTCTGCCTTTAATCACATTTGCTTGCTGCATAGGTGTGAGGTTCTGAGATCTTGCTTTATCTATAAGAATGAAAATGTTTCCATTTTTCTACAGTAGCTTTTCTCTTCCATGACATGACATTTATAAATGTTCTGCTATGAAAGTGGTTATTTGTGATGTGCTCTAAGAACCAATGTTGGGTACCATATTCCTGAGAAGTTTAGCAGCTGCATGTTGTTAAAAGATAATTATCCTATCTCAAATCTTGGATTTCTTATAAGAGATAGAATGTAATACTAATTAAATATGTCATGTTTGCACACATCAGAACATACTCAAAAGAACTGTTCTTGGATCATTTGCCTTATTGAACTACTTTCATATTCTCATGCAGCACCTAAATAAGGAAGAAAAGATAATAGATTTCTCTCCCCTTCTTCACAGCACAGAGAAATACATCTCTGAATGGCAAGTTCATGCTGGTCTCCACACATGCTGATAGTACAGGACTGCTTACAGCAAGACATTTGTATACACAATATACTTCAAAGTCACTGGGTTCAGTGAGACTATACAACAGATCAGACTGGCACTAGGTTCTAGTATGACAGGCAAAATGAAATTTGTTTCCTACAAAACAGGCTATTTTGGTTTGCCTAATAAATATTGAATGACAAGACATGGTTTCTTATCTTCTACTACATCACATGGCTCTCTGGAAGGGGAAAAATGTATAATGAATTAAACGGAATTAAATTTTCCAACTCTCTTGTCTTAATTGTAGCTGCTGACTTGTAAGCAAAGCAAGAGTGCAATGCATCATAAACTACATTTTTCCCAAAGAGGGCTCGGTGATAAAATTACAATTATATTTCCTTCAAAATGGAGATTTATATTTTGTTTATCTTTTTCCACATAGGTCAGAACATCTGTATCTTCCCTCTGCGTGTTTTCCCTGTCTCCAGGAGTACCTTGCCATTTTTGTACCTATCAGCGTTTTAAAACTGACAGCCTTATGACTAAATGAACCATTTAGATACATCACTCACAGTATTAGCTGTAATGTGAGGTATAGGCAACACTACATTTACTCTAACTTTGTTTTACCTATCAATATACACATCCTACATTCACTTATCCGAACATTCATACCTACATGTGTGAACACATGTAACTATACAAAAACCATTCCTTTCAGCGACGATTTTCATGATATTCAGCATTTCTTGCTTCGCCCCTCTCAAACATATATATGTGTTTGTGAGGTAAAAATGCATGTAAACTGATTTTAAATCTGGTGGATGCGGAGCCACAGAGCAATTCAGCATCAGTGTTTCCAGTGTGAGGCTGCATGTCCCAGAGCCCTGGTGAGCTGAGAATAGCTTTGTCAGGGCAGCTCGGCTCAGGAGCCTTTGATGCAGTGTTAAGTTCAGTTTAGAGTATTTACTGATACGTGTCTTCAGCAACTGTCAAAACTGCTTGGAGCTATGAGACTCAGGCTTTTCCAATCCCAATGACCAGCCAGCCTCCCGAGGCACGAAAAACTGCTTCAGGGTAGCTATAGCCCGCAAATTCACTTTGTGTGACCATAAAAAAAGGCGGAGGAGTGGGGGGTTGGAAGGCAATTTTACTGGGAGAAAGACTGAATGAAGGTGTCTTTGTGTCACACTTTATTTGCTGTGTTGTTACCACTGTTCCTCAGATATGGAAACAAAGCGCAGGCAGAATTAATTGAGAAACATCTGTTTACTATCACTGTTTACCCTGGATAGGTCAGCACACCCTGTTTTTTGGCATACTGAACGTGGCCAAGCATTTTTTTCTAATCTTCAAATTCAACGTATACCTTTATTTAAAATTTTCCTTTTAAGATTGAATTTTGTGCCTCTTAAAATGAGATATTCATGCCGGAAAGATGACCTGCTGTTCTCAGGGAGAAGGGGAAACCATTAGAAAAGAGGAAGATTTCTTGATAATCAAGAACACCTGTGATTCTGTGTTGCTTTCGAGAGCACAAAGACCTATAGATCTGCTCTTTCTTCCAGAGCAAAATGTCTGTGATCCATAAGAAGCTCCAATCCTTCCTTTTTCTCACCCTAAAAAGAAAAAGGGAAAGAAAGAAAATTATGCGCCATCAGATCAGCTGCTCTCTGTTTCTTCTTTAAAAAGCTAAGGATGTTGCTATTTAACATAAAACCTTGTGACCTTACTACCGCAGCTGCTTTGAAACACCAAGCTATTTAATGATGCAAATTGCAAACAGAGGGAAAACATCAGAAGAACCTGTCTGGAAATTAGTGTGTTTGACTGAAAATTAGCCAGCTTAATAGAACTTGCAGGAAGTGGATTTTCTATTCAGAAACCTGGCTTAGAGCTTTTGTCTGTTGAGGTTATTCTCAAAGTGTACGGGACCTTTGGGAGTGCAAGAATTAAGGCTCCGTTTAACACCCACAGTATTGTGCTTGTGTCTGATTTACTTATATTTTAGACTAAAATCCTTTAACATGAGAGTCATATGTTATGCATTAATAATTCTTAGTTCAGGCAGACCAAGCGACTGCTGTGGGTTCAGGTCCTTACTTTCCTAGACCAACAAAATGATGATGTTCAATTGGTGTAACTAAGGGCAGTACGTGTGCAAGGACAATGCTTATCCATTCATCCAAGCATGGAGGGGACCCTCCACAAACAGACTTCCTTCTTTTTGCGAGGAAGAAAGACCTCAGCTGCCCATGTCACACTCCTCTATAGTACTGGAATTGTCATTGAGAGGAGCTCTATGGGTAGGATGATTAAGATGAAGGAGTGGGAAGGCCAAGCAGCTGCTGGTTGGAGCAAAATGCCTCTGTCAGCCTGTGCTCGTCCTTGCAACTCTGTGAAAGCATCTTGGCCAGAGGATTCTCATTCTGTTTACTATTTCCGAGACCTCATTGCCAGGTCTTTTCAGGGACAGAGTGGATAAAGTCCATTACCTTTTGCAAGAAAGAGGAAACTGAAGCCACTGCTCCAGGTCTTCCTGGCAAATAAATATTTTTCTGAATGCATGCATACTTCTTGTTTATCACCAGCACATATTCTGTTAGGAAATTAAAGGCGGAACAAAGCACATAAGCCATGTCCTGAGTTTGGGTCAATTTAAAAGCTCTGAGTGTGCCATGTGGACAAAAAAGACTGTTTTAAATATATGCTTCAGTAAGTCTGTCTCCCATGTCTACACCAGTTGTGAATGGTTAACTGTAACTTATTTGGATGAATTTGCTTTGCTGCCCTGGCATTAAGAATAGGACACTTCAGTATGTTGCCACTGGAAAAATAATTTGCCTAAGTAAAGGGAATGTTTTGAGCTTGTGAAGCTCAAAGCTGAGGTCCAAAAAAAAAATGGTTAACTAATAAAAAGGTGTAAGGAAAGTTTCATGCAGAAATTGTTCCAAACATTGAAATGGGAGTGCTTGAAATTAGGACCATAAATTATCTTAAAACATAAATGTCTGAAGATTCTGACTTGTTTTCCATCGTATCAGTAGGATTTCTGGGCAGTCACAGTCTGAAAATCAAGTTGTTTTTGTTAGCCACCAATATTTGGATTTAGTAGCCCAGATTTCCGCACCTTAGTTTAGATGTGTAGTTTAATGGCAAATTCTCAATGAAGATAATGAGAGCTTTGTCTGAGTAATGTTAGATGAAAATCAGTGTTCTGGTATTTTGTCTTTTGAAAACAGGTAGTTTTAGAAGTGTAGAGAAATTTTCCAGGTCTTGTAGGAAATAGTTGCAAAATAAAGGACTAAATAGTATATTTGTGGAAGTTGATTAAAATGGAGAATATTTTATACCAGAGGTCTTTTCATGAATATCTTTATTTTCCTAGGTCCAGAGATTTGTACTGTTGTATCATGTAAGTGCCACTGATTTTCAGATGATATAGAAATATTTTATTCCTATTTTCATTTGATTCAGGCACTACATTACCAACTGTGTCCAAGAACAAATATATCCATAGAGGCATTCATATTTATAATAATGGCTAGAGCCCTGTTGCAGAAGAATCACTGTTCTTCTGCACAGAGATATTTCTAACAAAGAAAGCCTAAGGAAAGAGTTTTATTGTTATAATTCTACTGTGATGGTGAACCTATCTTTCCATTGGCATAAACAGCACAGATAAAATAGATATTTTTTACATTTACTTTTTCAGCACTGAAATTCCTGTGTCTCTAAACTCCATGAAGGCTTAGGGTAAAAATGACCATTCCTGAAAGCATTTCCTGTTCTTCATAATTCTGCTGGCAGTGCTGTAGAATCACATCCTTTATAGGGATCTGTCACACTGTGATAGTGTGATACCACTTCATTCACTTTAGTCCAGCATGTCATAAATTTCACTTCCAGGAAATAACTCATATTGCAAAGTGCTACACTCAGTTACAAGCTTCATGTTGAAAGGGGGTGATTCTGTTTTCCTTCTTTTATAGGTAAAACCCCTGGTTTTTGTACTAAGAAAGAATGTTTATATGTGTAGGTGCTGAGGACATTGCCTTTAATGAATTCACCTTGTATTAATACTAAACAAGCACCACAAAAACTAGCTCTCAATGATATATATTTATTTTAAATTTTAATTCACAAAGCAAATAATTTCCATGTGTCTGTGCTGATACCGGATTAGCAGGTTATAAACACATCAGTTGAAAATAGGAGATTTGATTTTCAATTAATAAATAGAAACCCAGTGTTTTCCCTGGAAATGTTTGGAAAAAATTAAACATAGGGAAAAAAGAAATAAGTATATTTTACAGAAGATAGGTAAAGCTGGGGTTAGAGTATTTAATTTCTCTTATCTTTTGTGATTGCTCTAGTCTGCAGCTTAGTAGAGCCTCTACATGCACGACTTAATTCTGACTACTGTTGTTAGAATGAAACAATAACCAATGTATAATTCCTGTTTATAAAAGAAATGCATCTCAGCTGTCCATATGAAGCACTATACAATTAATCTTTTGTAAACCAACAAACAGTATCTATAATACATAACTATCAAAAATCACTGGAATAATTTTTAAATCATCTAACACAGAAATAGTGGGGACAAAAAGTGCAGAAATTTAAGAAATTGATTACTGATTGGATCTAAAGTTGGAGGAAACAAAAATTTCTTTATGCTGTTTTATCTGCTACATGCCTTATTTATGTTTGAAAGTGTAATTCACACCACTGCAACGCAGGAGTTAATAATAATCCCTAATCCAATGGGGAGTACTATGCTGTTTCCCTTAAGACAAGGAAAGGCTTGTGAAACGTTTGAAAAAATGTGTTGTAATTGCTGAAATAAATGGCAAATTTTACAGAAAAAAACAAAAACAGAATATAGAAACTGCTGGTCTCCTAGGTAAACTTAAGTATTGACAGGTCTGAATTAATAGAGACTGTTTTTCAAAAGGTTCAGTGTCAGCTATATATTGCATTTACTCATTCAGTTTCCACACTACTCTTAAGGGGATTGCTTGATTCCTGACACTGTGTGACAGAAAGAAACTTTGCTATAGAATAGAGAAATAATGTCTATTTTGTTCTCAAAATATGTTGGACTCAGTTCACAAAAAAATTATGGAGTTCTTTATTTGCATCTTCATCGGGCAGATAGTAGTTCCTGCTAAAGCTGGATTTCAGTTCTGAACCCCTAAGTATTCAACAGAGGATAGGTTAAAAAGTGCAGACAAATACTCACTGTGAGTTACCTCCCGAGGGAGTGCATTGGAGGAGTGTACCAAGGAGCACGGAGACTACAGTAAGAATATATATTTTATGTCAAACTAGCACATCCTTTGCAGTGCCCTGAAATAATCCTACAAGGTATTCTCCTGAGGCAGAGTTTAGTCTCTGGACAGATAAGAGGCAGCTGCCAAGACCTAACTGAATGCAGAAATGCTTTATTATACCCACTCCACTGGAGTTTTATCAGACAAGCGGTGCAGTATTATATGCTACATATAGCCTGCTGCAATTTGATGATCGTCTTGAGCTGGAGATGACATTTATTAACTAAAGTGTCTTTGAAAGCCCAAAACTGTGCCCAGAATCTCACACAAAAATTAAGAAAAACTGACTCTTCAGACACATAGTTACTGCAAATACAATTTGTTTTACTTCAGGTACAATTCCAGAATTGTTATGGGATTTCACAGATCGGTTAATGATTTTAGTGGCAGGACAAGTTTAGAGACTGTTCAGTTATAATGTGTATAATATTCAGCTTGTCTGAGATGTCACAAGTTTTTTTGAAAGGGTGTAGTGAGCCATATTTTGATGATCTTGCCTACCTGGGGAGTTTTAACCCATCAGATGATCATTGCATCTTTATACCATTACAAAACACTCAGAGACCACATTCTTGCATTCTTGGTAGGGTTTTGTTGTTGTTGTTGTTGTTGTTGTTGTTGTTGTTGTTGTTTTGTTTTTTTGTTTTACCTGACATAACTTTTTTCACTATTATATTTCTTTTTTTCCCAGTTATATAATTTAAATTGTAATATGACTACGAATAGTCATGGATTTAATACAGGAACATTTTCAAAATTACATTCATTATACTGAAATATGAAAACAAAAATAGTTCATATATAAGGCTTTAATATTGTATTTATTTCTTCATATATAAGGCTGTAATATTATATTTATTTAATTTCAGACTCAATTATCACTGAAATAACAATATAATAAGATTTTTTCTTGTCCTTTAAATATGTATTTTAAACGGAAACCACCTGCTATTTGTCTCACCCCCTCACAACTTAAGAAAATGCCTGAGTTTAGAGCTCTACAACTGGAGATTCTTAAGCATATATCTAACATATCTATATGTAGTTGCATTAAAAATGGATGGTCAGGTGAGATTAGTGAAATTAAATGAAGGTGGCATGTGAAACTATGTAGCAAAACTTGTATATATTCTATATATCCTCCGTGGGCGATTCTAAATGACAGGAAAATATGTTTTAAACAAAATAGCCCAAGATAAAGGATCTTCAATTTAGTCATTATTTTTCATTTTTTTATCCCTCTGGACATTTTTTCCCCCACCTCCAGACTGGTGAAGGTTCCTACATACAGACATCATAAGTGGAACAGTTAATTTGTCTCTGCGCAATTATCTCTTACAGTCAGTGGGACTGTTGTTGTGAGTCAGAGTTTGCAAGTTTGTTCTCATCATCTTTCTGGCAAGGAGTACCAATAGTTTCACAAGAAAGTCCAATTTCCCAAATCACCAATCTCAGCCCAGTTTTGCTGACAAGTTTGTGCTTTTTAAAGTATTTGAAAGTTGAAGGTTTGAGCTTTATTAGATAAAGAAGCCCGACCCTCCAGGGTTTGCCTTTTACCTGGCTCAAGTAGATGAAACAGTGACTTTCAAATTCTTTGGACTACACTACTTCTTCATAAGCCTGTACCTTTGTCACCTGTGCCAGACTGACCCAACACATTAAAAATTCTATGTCTGCTCTCCCACCTCTGAGCAACATGAATTTTAGCCTTGCCAACATGCTGTTCTCAAGGTTGGAGCGAAAGCAGTTGGCTCTGAGCATCTCATCGTGGGAATAAAGTTTTGCTGTTTTTGTCACTGGTGTTTCAGGACTGTTCTTACACGCGCGCGCACACACACACACACATGCCAGTTGTTGTTTCCTCACTTTCTCTAACAAAAGGAGAACTGTTGTCAACATTTTTTTCTGCTCTCTTGGTTGTATTTGTCGGGCAAAGATCATCATGCTCTGATTTAGTGTTTTCAAATAAGTGTGCCCTCTGGTGCAGTGCTCTATTGAGAGACAACACAGCCCAGGCAGGAGAGTTCAGCATGGCCACTAATAAAACACAAGTGCTGCTTTGTCAGGCCACGAGTGATTACTTGAACAAGTGCCAACTAAGAAACCAAACATTGGAGCGCAGCTCTTCAGACCCTCAAGACAAAGGGCCAATTGACTTTCCTCATTAGTTTTTGTGCCAAACATGTAAACACAGTTTCCTCTCTATCTTTGATGCTCAAAACATGCCAGCTTGTTAACATCTTGGGTGGTATGGTGGTTTATGAGCCTGTAAAGACTATTATGTAGTGGTGGGTTTTGTCCTAATTGAAAAGATTGGCTTATCCTAAGGATGCCCGAAACTGGCATCTTTTTGACAATGTAGAGATTCTGCTTTTGCTCTAATAGACTGATGAAATTGCCAAAAAAATTTAACATGCACACAAACACATTAAAGTTTTGTTAGAATTAAGACTGGTCTCCAGCTCACTGAAAAATAAAAACAAAAAAACCCCAAGTGATAAGAGCAGCTTTGGCTACATAAACTGCCTGATGAAACCTCATTTGTAATTGCTGTGCAGAAATCTTACTGAGATTTTTTGCTTGATATTCTTTGTTTTACACTGCATTTATTTTGGGGACCTCTCACATTTTAACTTCCTTTGCATTTTACTCCAGTCTTTCTTGTTTCTAAATGCTGTGACTGTACAAGATAATGGAAGTTGGAACAATTTCAAACAACCTGAAATGTTTGTGAAAGGTGCTGAATTTTAGCGCGCAGGGAATATTTTCTCTCTTGCAAATCCCCTTCACATATGGTGTGACTGCTGACATGAAATTTTACCAAAGTAAAACATTGAGGATGTCTTGAAGTGGTCACTTTATGAATGACTGTACGAGGTGGTGAGCTGTATTGACTAGTTTCTCTTTTCATTTTTGCAAATGATATCCATACCTTTTAGCTGAAAAGCTGAGTTTACTTCCCCTCTTGTACAAAAATATGATGAGGCTTTAAAAAATGAGGCTGATTATTAAGAAAAAGAAACAGCAAAGAAACC
Organism: Morus bassanus; assembly: GCA_031468815.1. Taxonomy (NCBI): domain Eukaryota; kingdom Metazoa; phylum Chordata; class Aves; order Suliformes; family Sulidae; genus Morus; species Morus bassanus. The sequence goes on along the minus strand of CM062567.1, from coordinate 129,969,356 downwards.
ATGTTTAGCTCACATTTCCAACTAAAATTGAAAGAGGCTGATTTGCCAGCCTCTGGCAAAAACCATATAACCTCCATTCATGGGTCTAAGAACTTCGTTATTGTCAATGAAGGAACTGTAAAAAATAGGCATGAGTAAATGATTTTGGATTTTCCTTCAAACTACTAAAAGACAAGAAAGGAAAAGAAGAAGAAAAAAGGTGTTCTGATATTTTCTTTCACTGTCTTTCACACACAGAGACAGATAAATCTGTCTTTTAAAATAAAGTCTCGAGCATGTGTAGAGTTATCTGCAGGCAGAGCAGTGAGCACATTGTGCTTAGTGGGAGCCCGGCTGCTGTTGGGCTCAATGACACTGACTGAAAGAAAGAGCTAAATTTTTGGTGGAGAGTTGGCAGCGAGTGTAGAGGCACAAACATGGGTCTCCTGCTCCCTTACACTGAGATTCTGGGTGGCACTGAGAAGAATGAATATTAATTGAACAGGGAAACAAAAGTATGGATTCTAATGGCATCTAATAGAATATCTAATAACAAAACTCCAAGGTTTTCCTCCTAGGCTGCCCCACAGCCAGGAGCCCTCAGTGCCCATGTCCCTGGCTTTGCCTTCTGGCTTGCAGGATCTTTAGCAGGTGGCTCAGCAGGCTCCCAGGCTCCTCACCCCTTCCCCATTCCCACTGCAGCATTGGCTGCTGGAGGTTTGGAGGTGCTATCTGCAGCTTAATATTTCTGCCTGGGCTCTGTGTGTTTTAGGTCTCAGTCTGCAAGCTCTGTTCAAGGTTTTCCTGCATCATCTTGAATTAACCCTAACCCAGGAGTAACAGCAGAGGGCTGTTAATCATCTCAAGTGGACCGTTTGTGGACAAACAAGTGGTTTCCACCCAGAGCAAGCCGGTTTTCCAAGGCAGGGCTGAACAGGAACGATAAGCAAGCAGGCAATCTCTCAGCTGCAGATATGAACCACCCGAGGGGGCTGATGGTAGGAATCCTGTGACAGATTAAGTTTCAGATGTTTTCAAAGAGCGGTACCTGTGCTGTTCACCTTGAGGGGAAATGAAGCAGAGAGTGACCTGCCTTCCTGAAAACAAAAACACCTTCAGTATGCTACAGGGAGAGATGAGAAAAGCTGAGGGGAGTTTGGTCTTGGGAAGGTACTAAAAACACTGCAAAATTGTGTTTTCATGCCCAGGCTTACTGTCAGGTGCCTGCACAGAGTCAGAATGGAGTCCCAGAGGGCCTGCCTGCCCCTGGCCTGGGGAAAGGGCAGGGTTAAGCTATAAGAAGGTCCATAGGGCCAGTACTCAATCCAGGAGAGACTGTGAAACAGGGATTTCATTTCCCAAGAAGGTTCTACTGAATTGCCTCCTCACACAAAATTGCTCTGAGATACTCCAAACCTGGGGAGTATCTGGACTCTTCTGAGGCTGTTAAGACTTAAATTGCTCTCGGAACAGCTGCAAGTGGGACGAAACACTGCAGCCTTATGAGTGTCCAGAATGGAAGATCTCAGCCATTTCTATGAAGGCTGGCAGCCAACACTCTGAAAAGCCCTCTGAAATTTCCTCAGTGTTTCAAAACTATAGCTGCCTTTGGTATTTAAGGAGTTTTCCTTACCAATGGACCTTCTCCTAGGCTTCTCAGTAGTACGGGCAAAGCTAACTTCCATTTGGTGCCATAGCAGATTCTCAGTGCAAGGGGTAGTGGCAGATTTGGACGTCTTGAGTGAGGTAGAGAGTTGGGAAGGTCCATCTGAGTAGGGTGGGCAGGTACTGGTGAAACAAAAGGGTCAGTGAGATTAAAGGTGCTTATGGTGATGGTTCAGAGAAATATGGGTGGAGATCTCTCCTTTTCTCTCCTCTTCTCAAACCCACACTCCATCTCCCTTGACCATTGCCTTGGGATACAGGAGTCTCAGTTTCTCCCCACATCCCTCCCTTGCCTTCCTATTCCCACACCTCTACCTTCTCCTTCAAGCTGCTGACCTCCTTCCTCTTGAACCTCCCCCAAGAAGCAGTTCCTCTCCCATACCCCTCTATATAGCATGTGCTGGGGAAGTTCAGTTATTCAAGTTCTGCCACATTCTGGATGGTGCCTTCCCTGTGTGAGGATGCCATGGCTTACTCAGGAAGGAGTCTTCCAAATATTCCAGGTTTTTGAGATAATTTGGGTCTGCTCTCAGGATAAGTAAAGCTGGATACTGTCTGAGGCAGGTGGTAAAAGTTTTTGCTCAGGACTGAACTTGTATATGTGACAGTCTGAGTCAGAGAGCTGCAGATATTGCAGGACTGTCTGTGTTATTCTTCATGTTGGTTTTTTTCTTTCTGAATTTGATTCAAAATATCATGCAAACAACCTTTTCTGTAACATGGTGAGTTTGAAACAGAGGTGGATTTGGCTCAATGCACTCCGTATCAAATGTTGCATCTGTAGTTTGTTTTAAAACTCATTTTTGCCTTTTTACCAAGTTTCCCTTAAAGAAACAGTCATTTCAAAATGTGTTTCCAATAGCCATACATTTTTGACTGCCCGATGTTCAGGGTGAGTACATTAATAACATTCGAAATGCGGTTTGCAGTTTTTCTGACATCTCAACACTCTGGAATTTCAGCAATCAAGTTTGACCTACAGAACCCCACACGCAAATCTTGAATTGATCGTGCCACACAAAGCAAAGACTGCTGTCGTGTTGCTGCTAAAGGGAAAATTGAAGAGTATGGTATTGGTGCTCTTTTGCTACCAAGTTCATCATGGCAAAATCATGAGCTCATGATAAACCACATAAGTATAATGAAACTCTCAGCGTTTTGATATATAAGCCAAGACCAATGCCTTGACCTTTCAGGGCTAGTAAAATGGATACAGGAATTGTGGGAGAGATGTCTGTTCTTATCCTGAGTCAGGCAGTGTGTGTAGAGATAGGGTCATTGTGTGCAAGAAACACCATTCTAGATGTGTTAAGATGGTTTCCTACTGAAGTTCAGCATTGTACTCAAATTTCAGGCAAAAACGAATTTCAGACATCACTGTGACAGAATGAGCAGTGCATGGGAGGGCGGGGGAGAGCGTCTTTGTGAGAAATCACTTTCTGTTAGTTTTGTCACCAGCTAACTCTGCAAAACAAAATGATCATCAGTAGATCAGGAAGAGAAGGTTAAGGTTAAAAAAGGTATAAAAGTATATGTATCTACCTTGCTTCCAGATTTAGTCTCTGAGTGTTACTCATCTCATCATCTATAGCAGAGTTTGTTGTCAGAGATTTGTAGGTTCTCAGAGATAGGGAGATTGCTCTAACTCTAGCAGAAACAACTGGTCAAAGTATGAATTAAATCACATTAGAAACAGGTGCAAATTACTTCTTTGATTCTTCAAGTTTTTCTCCTTCTTTGGGTATACAGCAAAGTAGCATGAAATGCCATTTATGAGGTCTACTGGTGAGAAGAAAGTACATGACTGTAGGTGTCAGATTCTTTTCTTGGTAGGGTTCATCCTCTCTTCTTCAAATCCACAGTGATTATGTAGTGAATTATTAATGGCTGTGTGGTGCTTAGTTGCTGGCTGGGGTTAAACCACGACACAAGGTAAATGCAGTTATCCTGGCGGAAAAGAAAAAGATGTGTACTGTTATTATGACTGAGAAATTGTTACATGGCAAGAGGACAGGCTGTCATTTACAAACCATTTTTATATTTAAGGTTCTTTCATTCTCTTGTTCCTCTCTAACTAGTTCCAGACAAAGGACAAGGATGAAATTTCTTATCTGAAGGTCAGTCAGTGAGTGCAGTGGGGAGATTCCCACTGGGGTCATCCTTGCAATGACTTCTGCACAGGTAAAAGTCTGTGTTGGCTCAGAGCAGGATCATGTCTGAACCCCTTTGGGTCAGGGCAATAGGACTGAGGACTATCCAAAGATATTTGGTAAAGAGGAAACCCTTACACTTTTTTTTTTAAAATAAAAAGATGATGACTCTATAGAAGAAAACAGTTCCAGTAAGCCTAGTCAGACAAGTGAAAGAGCATCTAAAAATATGATCCACAGAAAACCAGCCTACAGCTACTGGTATTTACATAATACAGGAAACAGAGAAACATCCTTTCTATCTTCAGTCACCTCCCTAAATTGTGGGGATGTTACGGGCATTTAATGATACTGACTGAATGATTTATTGATTTGAGAATATTTCCTGTCTGGTGTAGAGAAAACATTTAAAATTCTCCATTTTTTCTTCACCAATTAAAAAAAAACCTGCAGAAATGAGTATTTTCCTATTTCTGAATTCTTTATCACCTGTAGTTTATGTATGTCATATACTTTTATCCAATCTTCCTCTTTAACAGCCTTTGTATGTCATCTGCTCTCAATCCAGAACAAGTAGAAATATAGTACGATCTCTTTGTCTGCACAATTACTATTTATACTGTATCACCATGCTTTCTTTTTGTACAGCACCTGGCAAAATGGGATCCCAATCTGCTCTCACGCTGTAAGACTACTTACTATGATGTGGTAGTGACACATTTAGTTTCTAGATGCCTGTGCACATACATGAAGAAGTTTTGTGGGATTCAGAGTAATATGTTACTCTTCTGGAAAAATATTCTTTTCCTCTGAAGCCAAGCCTTTTAAGGAGTTTAAAACTTTATCTTTGTTCTTTGTTCTTTGTAACACACAATTTTATTCTACTTATGGAAAATGATCTTTCTGCTTTATTAAACCCATAAAAACTTGAAAGTTACAAAACCTACTGGAGAATGTTTACACTCAACAATGCATTTTTCTAAGTAGCAATGAGGTTGGCTGCATAGTTAAAGTTCTGATCTGATCGTTTATTTAAACTATTACATGATTGAATTTTGTTCTGGTTTGTATTCAGGCAGCTTCTCCAAATATGTGAGAGATATACATTGAAATTCCAAAGTGGGTGCAGGGCTCCCTACTTTTGTTCTTCTGCACTGATAGTTTTTAAAATGAAAGCTTTAATCTGTATTATATAGGATCATTAATTTCTGCATTTTACACTTGAGCAACAGCATTCTGATTATCTGCTGCAATGAAAAATAAGCAGCCCTGCTCCTGCAGACTTAATTACTTACTGCAGGGCCCATCCCTTCCTAGTTATGGCACACAATCTGCAAATGGGGTCAAAAACATTATTAAAAACCAAATTACCCACTGGATGGAGAAAACAAACATGCAACTGTGACCTAGAGGACCTTACCAACACAGGAGGCAAGCCTAGCTGCACACATTACACAGCTCTACAGAATTTGCTAAGGAGCTCTGTTCTCAGTTAGGCAACAAAACAGGCAGCCAAATGAGCTCATCGCACAAGATAGCTATCACAGTATAGAGGGTATTCTGGCTAAGTATTTTTTAAATGGGAGAGGTGACTGATGTAAAAATATGCCAAAGCACTTTGGAAAATGTGCCCACTGGTTAGGTGCCTAGGTACAGTGTGAAGCTTCTAGAAAATTTGGCTTTGGCAGCAAGGACCAGGAATGTGTCCCTAAAATCTTGCTGTGTGGTCCTCTTGAAAATTAAATTTCCAAAAGTGCGATTCAGCCTTGAAGAAAATTAAAAATAAACTTTCAATAAAGTAAATATATTGTATCTACCATTCTTTAAAAATAGTACTGGTTGCATTTAAGAGCAAGCTGTAGGAGTTGTGAAGGATTTGGGAGATTTTAAAAGTTAATAAAATACATTACTGCTTACAGAAACACATGCAAATTGAACAGCAAACGTGACTAAGAATGAGTTCTTTGAAAAAATAATAACCTATTTGTTTAAACATAGTGTAGAAGAACATGGCATAATATTTATACGATTTCTGTAGTTGAATGGATGAAAAAAATGGATCTGAGACAAAATTTTCCATGTCGAAAAGTCTAATGGATGGTAATAGAATTGTAAACTATAAATGAAATGCTGATCTATTTATATGAACAGAGATACAGTATTTACTTGCAATATTTATAGCAATAGTAGGCTGATCTAATTTATAAGACAATGGGCCAAGGAATCTATTGTTTTGAAATCATATAAAAGCAATAATAAAAGAAAACAATAAAATATTTAAAGTGCATACAAGGAAAATAAGTCCATAAAACACACAGTTAACATTAAAAGATCATTCAGTACCATTTGGAATTTGCCTATTTGAATATGTTGTATTTAATTAATTTTAAGCACTGAAAATTGCTGAAGCTTAAAAATATGATTCAGTCCAGCACATAATAGTATAATATTTTTTCTATGAAATAAAAACATTATAAATTATAAATAATAAAACTCCAGGAAAATTATCAGGATACAACAAAACAGTAGTAAGTTATCAACATGCAAAAATACGAAAGACACAGAGAGTATGCAATTATCTAGATATCAAGAGCAATTCCATAGTAAAGTTTGTGCTGTAATTTAAACTTCAAGCACTATTAAAATAATTTTAAAAAACTGTGTTTGCTGAATTCCATTTGCAAGTCCAGTAGAATGAACCTTCATGGGGTAGGATTTTTTTTCCTGTAATCAGCTACCAATGTTTTTCTATGACTCTGCTCCGCTGAGTTGTTGCTCTGCTTTCCTGACAATTCCATCTGGATAGATACCCATGATCCAGACTTCTTGCCCACTGAATTGGTATTTCAGCCAGAAATCACACAGACATTTTACCAGTGCACACAGAAGGGCTTGTCCTCTTTATGCTGGAGGCTTTGGAGTTGTGGGCCTCTTTTTTGCTTCCTGGTGCTGCATGTCTGTTCCTGAGTTTACTGACAGCATTAGAAGTGCCAGCGAGCCCCAGAGAGGATGGCAATGGTGGAGAGAAGGATAGGGGTGTGGATGAAGAGCTGGGGGAGAGCTGCAGTGCTCCAGCTATCCAAGGGGTGGCACAGGGAGGTTAGAGAAGGGAAGATGCTCCTTAAGATGGATTTTGGAAAAAATGGGAATTTTTTCAAGGGTTGGGAGGACTGGAAACACTAGCATGACCAGGGGTGGCTTGTAGTAGAGGGGTGAGGATAGACTTGCTGTGTATGTAGACAAGGACGCCTGACAGCAGGGGGATGGAGCTGTGCTTAGGGGTGGAGGAGGAGAAAAGTCCAACTACATCTGAGCAAAAGCAAGGTAAAGATGCAGTCACAGGTTCCTCTGCTCTGTGGATTCAGGTGGCCGCTGGCTCCCCCAGAGTTTGGCTCAAAATCACTTAGCTGCCCTGGCCCACCTGCACAGCCCTCTGTGCAGAGCATCAAAGCGGGCACAGCTTTAGAGACCATAGCTCATGGTATGGAGGCATAGATGTCTGAGAGACCCCACTCTGGCTGGGTAAAGCGGGGAGCTTGAAATTCCCACTCCCTCGTGCTGCACATCAGCAGCTTGTGCTGCTCCCTGTGGGGATTGCTGCAGTTCAGTCTGAATCAGGGATCTGCTGGCAGGAGTCTGAGCCTGCACCCCAGCTGGGGTGTTACTTTTGCTGCTCATCCTGCCCTGGCACTGCTGGGGAAAGCACGTCTCGGGTGCTGCTGCAGAGCCCCTCCTTGACTAGCCCCCAAATCTCCACCTGCTTCTGCACATGAAACCCTGACATCAGAATGAAAATGCAATAGCCCTGTCAAGTTGCTGAATTGGGGATGAGGAGAAATGTTTCAGAAATACAAGATGATCAGTGCAACAACCTGGATAAATGACAGTGCGCTCTCTATTTTTATTTGCCTGATGTGATTCATTGTTGCAGGAGCAGCCTTTCAAGGAGAAAGCCTGAAGTCCTGTTCTTGCTGTTGTTGCAAGCATTACTTGCTTAAATATTTTTTAATATTTAAGCCTGTCACGTAAGTGTCTGGATTTACAGGCCAGTACCTGATATTCACTTTTGTATTCCTAAGGCCAAGGAAAATGCAAAGCCATGAGGTAAAAGAAATGAATGCAACGTATCACCAGTGCCTTGCTACATGCTCCAGGAGGAGCGTTAAATCAAATCACAACATTTCCTTAACATTCACACAATGACAGTAGAGTTTTTGTTTACCCCTCCATCTCAAAACATTCCTGGAGCCAAATGTGCAACAGTGATTGCAAAGCTGGGTCCTGCAATAGCAGTGTAAAATGTAAAATAAAGACCTCAGATTTTTAACTCTTTGAGGGAGGAGTGGAGGGAGAAACACACTTTAGTTTCTTTTATGTTCCCCTGGAGGGCTCTTGGGCTTACCTTTGCATGGAGGACCAAAGACAACTTGAACTCCTTTGCACATTCAGTGGAAGCCAGGTGTTCCTCTCTGTTTTCTTCCTTCAGCAGAACTGGGAGTCCCTCTGCTTTGCTCAAGCCCTCTAACTGTCTCACAGATCCTCTTACTGCCATTCCTGGACATTCTTCCCGCAGGCTCTAGAGTGGTTTAGCTCCATTACCATTCTCCTTGCTGTGGCTTCTTTAAATACATACCAGTTTCTCCCTAAATTCCCAAGGTAGATATTAGTGCCTTTGCTGAGAAAAGGTGATTTTTATTGGCCAGTTAGCAATCATTCACAGTTGAGATTTATTCTTTTGTGTCTTGCTCTCTATGTGTCATTTCTGCTGCATAATAAATGTTTCAGTATCTTTCAGTTTTAAATTGTGTATTGGCCCATTTCTAAAGTATGTGTACAATAGCACTGGCTCATTTCAGTTATTGACCACCCCGCAGGTGAACCACTTAAGAGATACACTGTTTTGCAGGTAGAACTGAAATTATGTCCAGAAAGCCTCCAGGTTTGTGATCACACAACATCAAAAGACCCAATTTTTGTCACTAGTCACATGGATTTTAACCTTTTTCATGAAACACCAGGTCCTGCAAATCTGAGGAGATGAGAATCTCAGCTTTTGGAAACAATTAAAAACCCCAAAACATAATTTTTGGCAACACAGAAAGCTAGAAATTAGACTGCAAAACCTCAAAATGAAGACATTTTAAGAGAAGGACCCCAGGGAGGGGATGGAGGGGAGAGGGTGCTAATCCTGCAGTTTGTAAAGAAGTGAATTATGGCTTGTAAATGCTTGGAGTCAATAAGCTGCTCTTGTGTATAAAATATGATGTTGAATGCACATAAAGAAGGAGGAGCCAAGCTGTTTGGAAACACTGGCTGTTATGTTTTACTTAGTGGTGTGCTTTGTGTTTTATTTTACACAGAAATTCTTCCTTTCTCTTTTCCTTTCTCTTTGTTCTTCTCATGGTCAACAGTGTATGGCCCAGTCTGGACTCATAGGAATTGGCTTCTTGCACCACTAATAAGATGCTTTGTGGGTACTTTGTGGGTTGTCTCTCACTCATGCCATTTCTAGAATGAAAGCTCAGCAAACAGCACTGAGGCAGACATACCATGAGAAAGGAGGTCTGAACACAGCTCCAGGTTTTGTGTTTCATTCACAGCCAGTGCTGGGTCAATGGGTTTTGCAGAGAGGAGGTTATGGGGATTGCACCTCTCTCTGGCATGCCTGATACGATTTTCACTGACAAAACAGTCATGGCATCCCTTGCACAAATTCCTCACTAAAATAAGATATCTGTCAGTTGGACTAAGCCAGGCTTGGATTTAAAACCAGTACAAATAGTGCAAGAGGGTCATTTTATTCTGATTTACTTCTAATTTTGCATTGAGTGATTTCTCAGACTCTACAATGTCTACCACTTTTGTTTAAATAATCTTAATTAGAAATTATTTCCTCTCTGGTCCATTTTCTTTATCATCCTGTGCTGTGATAACTGATGAAATATGCTTTCAAGACTTGGGGCCAGAGGGGAAGAAGAGGTGAATGAATTCTGTAGGAAGACTTTGTTTAATGCTGTGCTTATAAGGGGTAGTGTTTATGACAAATCAGTTAACTGAGGTGTTTTGAAAGGCTGCAGGAACAATGTCCAAAGACTTAGCAAAAATTTGTTTGAGGTTTAGAAGAAAAATTACCCCTTGGAAACCTAAAATTGCTTCATTTTAATTGTGGTGGTTTGACCCTGGCTGGATGCCAGGTGCCCACCAAAGCTGCTCTATCACATCCCCTCCTCAGCTGGACAGAGGAGAGAAAATATTAAAGGCTCGTGGGTCAAGATAAGGACAAGGAGATCACTCAGCAATTACCATCATGGGCAAAACAGACGCGACTTGGGGAAATTAGTTTAATTTATTACTAATCAAAATCAGAGTAGGATAATGAGAAATAAAACCTAAATCTTAAAACACCTTTCCCTCACCCCTTCCTTCTTCCTGGGCTCAACTTCACTCCCAATTTCTCTACCTCCTCCCCCTCAGCAGCGGAGGAGGACAGGGAATGGGGGCTGCGGTCAGTTGATCACACCTTGTCTCTGCCGCTCCTTCCTCCTCAGGAGGAGGACTCCTCATGCCCTTCCCCTGCTCCAGCCTGGAGTCCCTCCCATGGGAGACAGTCTTCCATGAACTTCTCCAATGTGGGTCCTTCCCATGGGCTGCAGTTCTTCATGAACTGCTCCAGCGTGGGTCCCTTCCATGGGGTGCAGTCCTTCAGGAACAGACTGCTCCAGCGTGGGTCCCCCGCGGGGTCACAAGTCCTGCCAGCAAACATGCTCCAGCGTGGGCTCCTCTCTCCATGGGGCCACAGGTTCTGCCAGGAGCCTGCGCCAGCACAGGCTTCCCAAGGGGGTCACAGCCTCCTCTGGGCATCCACCTGTTCCTGTGTGAGGTCCTCCACCGTGACCCTCCATGGGCTGCAGGGGGACAGCCTGCCTCACCATGGTCTTCACCATAGGCTGCAGGAGAATCTCTGCTCCAGCGCCTGGAGCACCTCCTCCCCCTCCTTCTTCACTGATCTTGGTGTCTGCAGGGTTGTTCCTCTCTCAGATTCTCACTCCTCTCCCCGGCTTCTGTTGCCCATGTTTTTTCCCCCCGCTTCTTAAGTATGTGATCCCAGAGGCGCTACCACCGTTGCTGATGGACTCGGCCTTGGCCAGCAGCGGGTTCGTCTTGGAGCTGGCTGGCACTGGCTCTACTGGACGTGGGGGAAGCTTCTAGCAGCTTCTCACAGAAGCCACCCCAGTAGCTCCCCCTGCTACCAAAACCTTGCCGAGTAAACCCGGTACAGTAGGAACTGAGCAACACTGATCTGATTTCAGAAATTGGTATTTGCATTAATGTCTTCTTACAAAACAGCTTTTTTCTTTTTTCTTAAGCTGTAAAGTAAAGCCACATCAAATGAACTTCTAAAGCATATTTGTGAAGTTTCATGGTAGACTCAAAATTTCAAAATAATGTGACCAACTTGCTTAAAAGGTAAACTGGGCCCATCCTAGCAATTAAAAGAATTTCTGTTAGGAACATAATGTTTAAAATTAAAAGCACTGTTAAAAGCAGTATATATTTTAAGTTAATATTTTTAGAATAATTTCAAATTTTTCAGGCTATTAGGTAAACATAATATGTAAAATGAGATGATGAACTTTGTAGAGTGCCTGTCTATCTACTCCCATAGAATGGACCTAAATAAAATGTCAATAGATATAGAATGCAAATGGAAGCAAATACTGATAAAGACAAAACCATGCATGTCAACAACTGTTAAAACCAATGTACTTAATTAAAAATGTGAAGCCAATTAAAATCAAAACAACAGTGCAGTATGTACAAATGTTGGAATAATCATTAGCCCTTGCTGAATAATGGAGGAGTATAGAATTTTTTTTTAAGTGAAACAGCAGGGGTGATACATTACACAAAGCAACAATCTACAACAATATGACAATTGAATTACTTCAGCCCCATTAGGCAGGTGCAGAAGAATAATTAGCATGAATTTCTTCAATGGAAAGGAAAAAAACCCCAAACTTTTGTCAACACAAACTGCTATTTTTTCCCTCCAAAATGATGAGAAAATATGACAATAATCAGACTGATTAAAACAAAATCTTTATTCTTATCCTCTTTTTGAGACTGGTTAATCATGGGATAAAATATGTACACAGTGTATTTTCTCATAGTCTGACAATGTTAAAACAGGCTATCATGGCTCACATCAGCTTTTGGTCTTCTGCTGAGGTATAAGCACTGATTGCTCAGATTAAAAATAAAATATAAAAGGCAATAGGTTTTGAATTTTTAAACTCTTATGTAAGAGGTATTCAGTCAAGGCTCAGGCTTCATTCAGTATCTGTTTTTCCATTTCACATTCAAAACAAATTTGTGACCTCAAATTTCAATCTGAGCAACAACTGTTCTCTAAAATGACAAAAAAGAGTAAACAAAATTCTTAATGTCTCATGAACTGTAAGCTGCTTCTTAAACTCTATTTGCTTCCCCAATGATTTTCCCTTTGGATTTCTACTAAAATAATTCTATTTAGTTCTTTTAAAAGAGATTGATTTGGAGGCAGATAGCCATGCAGTTTACTGAGAGACATTTTATATTCTTCCTTCAGAATTAAAGAACTGGGTAAACACTAGCACTGGTCATGTTAGAAATATATTAATTACAGATATGGACAGAAGATCTCAAGTGACCGAGTTAGCATATCTTAAGAAGCCGCTGCTCTGCAGCCAGGGAGACTGCAGAAGGATTAATGCTCATTTTATGAGCCGAGGTTGTGTGCTCTGGTAGCTTTAACTAAGCCATTTTACTTGGTGTATTCAATAGCCTGTGAGGGGCTGAAGAGCCCCGAGTCTGTCAAACAATTCATCCTGTCTATACCATCACCCACCATCCTCTTTCCCCATGGCCTTTGGCAGCTGGTGGGCTACTAGTCACATATAGTCTTCCGTCAGGCTGCTACTGCCACCCTCCATCCTGAACTCAGCTACTATCTACTGTTGTATGTCCAGATGTCTCGTGTAACTGCATACGACTCACCTAAGGCTGTGTACTCTTCTCCTCTATTAATTGACTAGATATATGATCATAATATAATTTTGCTATATTAGCCTAGAGATACATGTGTTTCCATTCACATGAGGCGAGTTGCTAGGACCAAGTATTGCTACAACCAAATTTCCCCTTACTTTGAACTAGGAATATGTAGCTATTACCTCTCAGTCAAATGGGAATAATTTCCATTTGAGAGCTGGGCCTCCCACAAGTATTTGAGGCTGCTGTATGGGCTGGTTATATAGATTCTCTCATGTTTATTTTTTTGAAAATTAAAAACTTTCCAAATTCTATAATCTTTTATGTTTTATTTTCCTAAAAAAGTCAAAGACTAGAGAGCTTTAGAGAGCTGGAATGTTGATTTTAAAAAGGCATCATGCTTTGGGATAAACATAATTTTTAGAAATGGGATCAACACATAGTATTTGCCAAAATGCAAGCAAATGTTGGGTACTGGGTACTTTTTCCTGGTTTGTGCAATTCTCCTGCTGCTATTTGAATCAGGAGGTCTTTAAACCACTGATTTCTAGAACTGAGAATGCTAATTTTGTAACTGTCCTGCACCTAATACTCTTTGATAGACCTTTGATCTATCCTTGTGCATCTTAGACTCACATATGGAGTGATCTGTCTGATTCAGTGATGTCTAATGTTCTGAGACCCTGCTGATGGCATCTCATTTTCCCACTTAAATGTTGATGTGCTTGCAGATACATCCTAGTTTGGATCCCATATCCTCAAGTTATAAAAGCTATGTTGAGAGCCAGGCAGAAACTACGGAGAAACCACAGACAAAGAATGGACTGGTTCTGCTGCAATGACAGACATGGGAATGCCAGCATGGACAAGTATCTGTTAAAGCAGGTGATGCAAAGATAGAACTCCCAGAATAGTTTCCAACACCACAAAAAAGTCCTCCCTCAAAGAGTTAGTAGTATTGGAAGTCCTGCTACTGCTGCATGAGACCACTGCCACAACATGGATAGCACTAAAAGGTGTCGCTCCAGAGAAGATGAAAGAGCCAAGGGGGACTAACATCCCTGTTAAACTCTGAAGCAGCCCACAAAGGGCAGAAGCTGCAAACCCACTCAGATGCCCAGCCAGTAACTGAGACAGAGAAAGAGAGGGAGAGACAAGACTGACAGCATTTTGTGCTGCACTACAAACATAGAACGCTATGAGTGTAATGCACATTTTGCTCAAGGTAATAAATGGCTGGTGATATTTTGGACCAATGTGGACTTCCTAGTGTGTCTAAGCATCCTTGTCTTCTATTACTGCTCTGTCTTCTAAACATGATCCATGCGGCTAGAAGTCAATTTTACATAGACTGTTTTTCTAAAATGAATATTTTAGAAATTTCCTTTCCACAACTTCAGGCCAAACCATTTTTTTCTAGACTTTTTTCAGACTGCTGTATGACCCTTCCAGCTAACTGCACTCCCCACTCACCTCAGATGTGTCCTACTCAGGGTTCTTAAAGAGCTACAGTGTTTCCTTTTCCTTCCACCACAGGTTTCCAAATCTTCAAGTTGATGGTATTGTGAGAGCTGAGAGGAGCAAACATCCAACCACACTTATTACAACAGATGATACAGAATGGAAATGCTCAACACAAAAAATGTTTTTTTTCACAGATTGAGGAGTGCCTCAGGTTCCTACCCACTTTTGCATTTCCGTGTGGTATGCAGGATTACAGGGTATTTGGCAAGTTTCTACCTCAGCATCATTAACCTCTTGGGTTTGAGCCATTATTGCCACAGTCAATTTCTTTTGCAGCACACTGCTTGTGGTCAACAACTCAAGGCAATAGCAGACATCTGTTTGGGCACAAACATTAGGCAGTAATGCTTGTGGCTAAAAACCATGGGATTTGTTCTGGGAGTCTCTACAGAGGAAGCTTAAGGGGAAAAACATCTACAAGCTCACCCAAGAGTAGAGAGATGCTGTGGGGGTGGTTGCCATGGTGAGTAGACTCACTACAACAACCACTTCCTATATGTCTCAGCTGCTCCATCCTATGCAGACATCTTGCAGCAAGCAATATGGAAAAGTAAAAGATAGGAGTAGAGAAGAGGTCATCTCTAGAGGAGAGAAGTAGCTAAAAAAAAAAAAAAATAGATATGAAGAAAAAACACAGAAACAAATGATTGCAGTTGCCACAAAAGTAGGCAACTCTAGAGAGAGCTGTTTTATTCAAAGATCCTGCTCTTCACCTCAGTTACAACCTTGTCATGCCATGCAACCTACTGAGAAGGATTCAGTCTGGCAGCATCATTACACTGTTCCAGGTTCCTGCTACAGACTCCTCCCTTTCTGCATCCCAGCCCAGCAGGAATGTTACTCACCTTTGTTTTCTTAAGTAGAAGCAAAAGTTCCTTCTCGCAGCTTTTTGTCCCTTGAATCACTGACCTACTACAGAAATATGGTGCATACCCATTTATTGACAGACCTGACCAGGTAGGTGTACATGCAGTTTCTAGGGCTCAGGAACTGTATTTTTTCAATTTAATTCCAGAAGGAATGCATGAGTTTATTTTGTTGTTGATGTGCCACAGGAACAGTCTGTTCTGCCTTGTGTTCAGCGATGACTACAGAGTTAGTTCATGGGCAGTTACAGTTTTAGACTGAGATCCACAAAAACAGCCCATGAGGAGAGTTTTGCTAATCCAACCTCTGAAATCCTGCCTCTTCAAAAACTTACACGCCTGCCTCAGCACTTTGGAGACACTGAACAAAGGCACAATAGTCCAAGACCACTTTTATTTAAAACCACTTCTGAAAGTAGAAGTGGTAGTTAGGGTATTTTGGTTTGGGGCTCCCTCCTTCCCTCCCATATCTATAACATATTCCTGGGCAGTAAAAAGAAAAATTAGCCAGTGCTACTCTTTGTTTTCAATCCTCTTTGATTGCAATGTCCATACAATCACTGAAAATTTATAGAAACAGAGTAAGAGGTCCATAATACTATAGCCTAAGGAGACAAAGCTGATGAAGGAGAAGACCTGCTTAATGCATTTTGCCTTATGACCAATTTCACAGAATGTGTGAACCTTTGGGTATGGCCTTCCCTATTTCATAGAATCCCTCCTCTGAAGTGGCTGTCTTGATCACTAGATTAGAGAGTAATACTTGCTGGCTTACTTTCTAGCTTTATTTATGGCATTCTAAGGATAAAAATTATGAATGTATCTCTCCCATGATCCTGCTGTGAGGGTGCAGCTTCTGAGGTGGATGGGTTTGATTCCCATTTAATAAAGAAGGGAATCAAATCCTGGATACTCATCTCATTTCCAACCTTCTCTAGATGAACCCTCTGAGATTAGCTTGATTATTGTGATGAAGAAGAATCAGCACCTGGGTGGGAGATAATACTTCTCTGTGGTGCTATTTTAGTTGGTTTCTGTTGGGAAGTCTCTGCCTGGAGCTGGAATGAAAAATGGAGGCTCCATATAAAAATCAAATGCACACACATTAAACCTACTGCAGGGTTAATGCTCCCTGTGCCAAATATTTGGATACAACTGCTATTTATCAGACAATGTTAGACTGACACACAGAGTCTGTATTTGTCTCATCAAAAATAAATTCTAACTTGTACTAAATGTGCAAACTCATAGCCATGGTAGCTATTTTTTGCCTTCATCATATGAGTGATCACATGGTGTTATATGTCATGATAACCCAAGCATCATACCTAGGAGATGAACTACATTCATGTTATCTGCAAACTCCATGTCCTTCCTTCCCCCCTTCCCACCTCCAATATATTTGGAGAATAACAAAAAGGCTTTTAAAACCTGGTACAGAGTGAATAATCTCCTGAATATTTATTCCCATTAAAAGTAGATGTTTCTTCCTTTCTATGAATATTTTTCAAATACCAATGCTTTCAGCTGATTTGCTTATAAAAAAGACTGCAGACATTACTAAAGGAATTGGCAGCTTTTATTCACAAGAGAGTTTTCTCTGGAAAGGAAATGTTTGGTGAATCCTCCTTCTTGCTTACCCCCAGCAGTTATCACTGCATATAAAGAGGTTGGATGAGCCCTGAAGGTAGTAGGAATGTTTGTCCCTATACCAGCATGCTAGAAATGCCAAGTCAGTGTGACTAATGGATAAGACAGAAACCAAAGCCAGTGATCTAAGATGAATAGAAGCATTAGAGAAAAACAGGAATGCAAATCTTACATTGTTAGAAACACAGACCTTATGTCTGCTCCAGAGTTTTGTTTCATCAGCTCTTATAGCTTGTGGGCTTCTTCACTGTACAGAACAATTGTAAAACCTGCAAAAACTGGGAGAAGTAGAGCCTGTAAAAGCTGATGTTTGTATTCAAAGTTGGTTGATGGAATCTGCTAAGCAATACTGAAATGCTGGCAGGAATCCCAGAGTCTGGAGGGAATTTCCATGTGCTGACTCAGACATGAATTTTAGCTCACTGGAGTCCTATATCTGATCCTTCTGAGGTTATGAAATCTGGAAGCAAGGCTGAATTCAAGGTGAACTACTGCAGTTCTTAACAGCACACATAGAAGACACAAAAAGGAAGGCTGATGGATGTAAGCACATAGTATATAGCTCACTATCATATAGAGTACCGCTCTGAGGAAAAATTACAAAAACATTCAGCTGAACACCAAGTCAAGTGACATCATCTGGGAATGGGGACAGCAAAATTCTTGCCCGCCTAAATTGACAAGGCAGAATAACAAGTGTTTTGTCAGCTACAGAGATCCAACTATGATCAAAATACATTGCTGCTAGAAATACCTTAAATACAGAAGAGAGTACCAATGGCCTTTAAAGGCTTGCCATTTCCTGGACTGTCTTACTTCTTTATGTGCTACTTTTAGCAAAGCAAACTTCTATACTTACATTTCAGTATGGAATTTAAATCTCTTAATAAGTTTTCTAGATACGTTAGGGTACAAGTCCAAAATTACTAATGAGAAATCATTTTTCTAACAATTCTAGTGCAAATGGAAACTACGGATTCCAGTGTAGATGCAGAAGTAAGATGATTTTTCTGAAAGACAAAGCCATGCAGAACCTATCCCAGCCCCTGTGAGAGCAATTTAATCGAGCTGCAGGGCAATAACGGGAAGAGGCCCTTCTTTAACTAAGGTTTATGTATTCCTATGGGAAACTTGCAGACAAATTCTCACAATCCTGTTTTTTCTATTTCCCTTTTCATTGTCAAGACGAGTTCTGAAGAGCTGCTTGCTGGTTATATTTTTATTATCCAGTAATGTTTTAAAACACTTTAACATCTTTATTTGTATGGGAAACATCATCTCCTTCCTTCCAAAATCTTTGAAAACTTATCACCAGCCACAACATCTACTTTTCAGACTCTGGTTGGTACTGTTCATGTCTAGAGCTAATAAAACAATTCAGAAAAATTCATTTGATAAAATAAGTCTCTGTCCACTGTGGCTCATCAAATGCATTATGATTTTCTCAAATTTCTCATTGATTTGAAAGCTTTGTGAGAATCACCCTACACAGAGTTCCTAGTCTTTCAATCATTTCTTGGCAATCTCTTGCAAGCACTCAGTGTTTCAAAGTCAAGCTTATGATTGGATGTAAACGAGGAAGATTGCTGAGGCTGATTAGAACCTCTTCCCAGGGCTAATACTTGCAATTACAAATTTGAAATGTTTGTGTCTCTATAGGAGCTTAGTTAAGGTTTTCTTTTTTTCCTTTTTCTGCTGTTAAAAAATTGAAATAAGACCAAGGAATTTTAATAAGCAGTTGATTATGGACATGTAGTCATAAAGTGATCTTGCTGTTATGGGCAAGATTTTCAGAAGAAAAGTAAAGTTTTCATTCATTGAGGTCAATGACAAAATTCTGTTTGGAGTCAGTGGGATTGGGATTTTAAACACTGCCAAGTACTTTCCAGAATCAATGAATTTATTTACAAAGACGAAGAAAGATTTAACAACTGGCAGCTTTCAAAAAATTTGTGAAACTGCTATTGTATGCTCTATTTTGCACACTAAGAAAGGCAAATATCTATTTTCTTTTCTGAAATTGTACTTATCTTACACATAATAATAGCTATTTTAAATATAAATCGAAACAGGATTGAAATATATAGCTGTTTTTCATTTGTTTATTTCAACTTCCATGTCCTCTAGCTTCAACGTCTCTTTTCATTGAGCTACTTGAATTTTATTAAGGTTTCTTTTTACTTGGTGCTAAAATATGTGTGTTGACATAATTAGATCTTATGGTTATGGAGTAACACTTATTCAGCTGAATATTCAGCATTTATTCAGTACATGTCCTGTTTCATTAACAAACTTTGACCTACAGCTCATCCTCTCCAGTGACAGAAAGCAGAGTTCATTAAATTTGGGGTAAATTTTCTGTGAATGAAAACAGTATGTTTTTTGATACCACCTGTGTTCCCTGAAGGAAAAGGAATTTTCTGCCCAGTTTTGAGGGGTAGCTTTGGGATTTTTGCTTATAAGAAAGCAATTAATTTTTTTTAAGTTAAAATTCACATCAGACTTTTTTCCCAGAAATAGAGATACATTGCATTATTTCCACACAAGGCTGAGGTTGTGTACCAGCAGATTAATGCAATTTCTAGCAAATACTTAAATGACATCAGGCTTGTGTTTTAAACAAAATGCTCTGAATGATAAATAGTTCTGTGTGAACATGGCACTGGCGTAAGCCATGAAGCTACCCCATCATGAGCAGAATGCCAGAAAATATTTCTGCAAAATAATTCTAAGAGTTACTCCTGTATGAAGCAGTTGCTTACTCATGAGTCACCTCCTCATGTGGTATAGGTGACCTATAACAAGCTAACGTGTACCCAGACCCTTTTTTAGTTCTCTCACCTCCTTTCAATCTGCCTAACAGCCTCCAAGAGCTAGATGTGTCCCTGTGCATGTGAGGAAGCGCAAGCTACAGTTCATATCAGCTGGGTGGGTATTTGTGGATTTTGGGTGATGGAGGCAATACTTGCACAGATGTAAATGCAGGAAGAGTGCAATCTTCAGCAGGCAATGTGTTTGAGTTCTGATGTAGGTTTGTTCAAATTAACAGGGGACTTTGTGAATTTTAGCTCAGGGAGTTATCTCTCTGAAGGTCTGTAAAATGAAGAAAGAGAAACTATGATATAAAATAAGCTTCTGGTTTAAAGAAGTACACTTCTCAGTGTGAAAACTCACTTTGTTCCTCGAAGATAAGCAAAAACTTACAATTGATTGGGAAGGAAAAAAATAGTACAGGCAGCATAGCTTAACTTAGCTATGAGATTGTGGTAGGGTACATCTACAGAGTATTTTTCCAGGCAGATTTGATCTCACCCTACTCATTCCCTGAGCCAACTGCAAAATCCAAATCTCTGTATTGGCAGACATGTAGCTGTAGTCCTCACAGCACTCATTCTAAACTAATAAGTCTGGCAGAGGGAGAGAGTATATTAGCTCATTCTTAGTTCCAGAAGCTACCCAGAAGGCATTACAACACACTTGAGATATATCTCATACAAACTACTGATATGCCCACACCACACAGAAGTGACTGCAGTGTGCTGTAGGGACAGCTCAGGCACCAGGAGCTGCGACAGCTCAAAGAGAGGTATTATACCTTACATCCCAGGCAGACTATTACTGGGTTAAAGCTGGTTTAGCTGCAACTCCTGTGGTTGAACCTATGAAAAGAGTCCAGTTTCTTCCAAAAAAAATCAGTAATCTCAGGGCAGCATGCATGTTTTCTATTCCTGATCTCAACAAGCTCTGTTTTAGCCTTGGGTACTGCTGAACGTTTCCTGGATGTAGAGTTCATGTGATATAACTTCTAAAAAGTGCCTTGCTTACAATCTGCCAGGTCAGGAAAAAGAACCTGTAGGAGTGGGATGAGCTAGGAGAAAGTATAACATATGGTCAGAGGAAAGAAAGTGGCACTTTGTTGTCCCTAGCATTAAAGAAGACTGCACACTTCAGAAGCTCATAAGCATAATTTTTTCAGCCACCAGGTAGCATGTCTGGAGCTGTCAGCTGAATTCAGGGCTGAGCTCAGGATTCCTGATTCAGAAGCAGGGTCAGGTCACCAGACTGCTTTGTTTACTCCTTGCAGAGATACAGGCTGGGGATGCTCGGGAGCGGGAGAATCTCTGCTGTGAGCCTGCTGTGTGCCCATGCAAGCCAACAAGGCCAATGGCATCCTGGGCTATATCAAGAGCAGCATGTTCAGCACATCAAGGGGAGTGATCATTCCTGTTTTCTCATCACTCCTTAGATGGCACCTAGGGTACTGTGTCCAGTTTTGGGTCACCCGGTACAAGAAAGACATTGATCAAATGGGGCAAGTTCAGTCGAGGCTCACCAAGATGGTCAGGGGCTGGAGCACTTGCCCTATGGAGTGGAGGCTGAGGGACCTGGACTTGTTTGTCCTGGAGAAGGGAAAGCTCTGGGGGACATAAGCAGGGCTTTCTAGTACTGGTGAGGAGGTCACCAGGAAGACAGAACCAGGTTGCTCACAGCAGTGTGTGACAGGAGCAAAAACGGCAGTGAGCGTACATTTAAATAAGAGGGGTTTAGGTTAGATACAAGGAAAATCTTTTTCATCCTGAGGACAGCCCAGCAGCAGAAGAGGCAGTCTAGGGGCTCATGCAACCTCCATGCTTGGAGGTTTGCAAGAGCCAACTGGATAAAGCCCTAAGCTATGTGGTCTAATCTCATAGCTGAGCCTGCTCTGAGCAGGAGGCTGGACTAAAGACCTCCCGAGGTCCCCTCCAATCTCAATTATTCTGTGATCCTATTTCTTCAACAGTTTTTTTAGGGAGGTTACAGGCTATTTCACCAAAGCACTTACAAAGCTCAGCCTGCTTGTAAAGACTCTTCTAAAGGCAGCAACTGTAAGCAGACATATTTTGATCAAAGTATTAGCGAAAAAACCTGACTGTTTCATTCAGGGTTTACTCCGAGGTAACACTAGATCTTTGCATGAGTTTCATTCTTCCTTCCATAGCAGATGTCTTTTCTCCCAGTCCTTCATCATTGCTTAGTTTCCCAAATGCATTTTCCTTCTCTTCCCAGATTTTTTCCTTTGTTCCCAAGTTCCCATTGCATGTAGATGTAACTTCTTTTACTGAAATTCTTTATAGTAGACTCCGATTCAAAAATACACACAAGGCCAGGAATTGGGTGGATTACCAAACACCAGCTGATCTGCAGCAACTGATTATGTACTCTTAGCCTGTTGTAAACTTTGTAAAAAGCCTATTAGCTTATGTTTCTTACATTTGTGTGTAAACTGAAGTCTTGCTTCACCCTTTCTATGAACAAGAGAGGGCACATTGGTGTTCAGTAGGTAAACATTAATGCTTTAGGGCAAAGCTACTTGCTTTGTGTTTCTGGGCTCTTTTTCTCTCAGGTTACTGTGGAACACCTCAAAACAGGCCAATATGATATATATTCAAGCGGGAATCAAGGAATATACTTCCTCCTGACCTTAGTGTCTTCCTGGGTGTGAAATACATTTGGTAGAATCAGCCTTGTTAATTGGGATATTTATATACTTACAATGCATCTAACTTCATTTTTCATGGCATGCTACTTTCATGCATAATAGTCTCATGTGTATTGTATAACATCAGAATAAGCTGTGTGTCAAATCTTTGAGTATTCCATGTACAAGCTATTTTGAACATTCAACTATGTTAAAACTCTGAATAATTAAAGAAAGAAAAAAGTAGTTTGACCTGGGGTGGGGAGGGGGGAACTGACTTAAGAAATGCTAGGAGAATCTGACTGTAAAATGGTGCCCTATTTTAAAAGGTGACAGTCATGAATCTCTCTCTTTCAATATAACACTGGAAAAAAAATTATAGATGCTTCAACTGGCTACTCTTCTTTTTTCCTTAAGCCTATTCTAAAATTTTTTCTTGTGCTGTCTAAAATGTATCCAAGTACCTCCACAGCACAGTTCTGGTCACCTGCAGTTGGCTACACACAGGACTTGATCACACCACTTTTCTTCAGTATAAATCAAGACTGTTTCTAGACCTTGAAATTGGTATTTTCAAAGAAACTTAAAGGATTTAGGCATCTACAGCCCTTGGATTTTATTCGGAATAACAACATGGGTTTGGGGGGTTTTTCTTTTGGAATTCCAGCCTGAATTCTTTACCTCCCACATCACAGTTGTGCTTAGAAATGACACCTTTTTTTTTTTATTTGTTAGATAAAAATGAAACATCATTACATTTAATTCCTAAGAAATGGACATGCACCATGAAATGAACCTTTCCTTTGTTCTCAGTTAGACCCACAGCTACAGCCAAAATCCATTTGTCTTTAGACTGAGATGTTGGTGGATATTATTCTGCCTGCACAAATATATTTAGTCACTTCTCATTCATCTTACTCATTGGTCATTCCTATGGCTTTAGCTAACTTACTAAATGTTGTTGAAGTTAAATTATCAGTCCACTGAATGTATTGATCTAGTATGGTGGTGTAACTGAAAGGCTACATAATGCTAACTGTTGAGTCAGCTGGCCAAATGGTATCATCTGTTATTTCTTGTACTTTGATTTGAATGCAATGAACTGAATTTTATAAGAAGGAAATTAACTACGAAGACTATTCATAGGTTACTTGTAGAAGAGCTTAGCGTATAGAGGTCACCCAGGTTGCAACTTAATACTTGATAACATTGTTTGTGTTATATTAATGTAATTATGTGAATAGCTTGAAAACACAGTTATAAGGTTGGAGGTACAAAGTGGTACTACTTCTGGATCACACCTTCAGTCCTTGTTTGAGCACTGGTGGTATAAAGCACTCAAGAAGGCAACTAAATAGATGGACATTTCCCTAAATAAAAGGGACTACTTAGAAACAGTTAAAGCAATCAACAATAACTTACCTTTACTCTCAATCAGTCATAAATTTAGCCATTACCACCTGTTGGGAGAGTCTCCTAACTGCTTCCTTTTACAGATCACAATTTGAAACAAGCCCTTCTCTGTTCTAACCTGTGCCAGCCTGACTCTCTTTGGCTTCTGCTCAGCACTCCTTACTGATTACCTTAGGCAGATCCTCACTTGCCTCACAGGCTTGCACAGATCCTCCTCTGAAAACCCAAATTTTTCCTACCTATAAAAGGCTAAGGTGCCTAACTTGGAGCTGTTGATGTCAAGATGCTGGTCAAGATGCATGAAACCTAAAACATGTCCTTTGCTAAGCCTGGGGCAGCAAGTCCTGTGGCGTGTCGAGCTGAAAGAACCTTGCCACTCTGTTTTCAACTGCAGGCTATCACTCTGTGGCAGGATTGGCTGAGTACATCCTCTAAGCACTTCTCAGAGGGTCAGTTCACAGCCAGGTGGACTCCTGCATGGTTTAACTGCACCCCTCAGTAGGTTAGTGCTTATCAGGCCTCTTACCCACTTTGTCTGCTGTCAGTCAGGATTTGTTTTGGTCTAAGGGTCTGGTCATGAGATCTGAAATGTTGCATGGACAAACCAAGTGATGGAGATAGCAAAGGAATGGTCATCTGTCTTCTGCAATAGACTTCTGCGAAATAGGCACAGCAAAAATACATCACTGTTATGAAAAACAATGAGTGAGGAGGACAGGAAGACCCTTCTTGTCAGCAGAATAAAACTTGTTTGTTAGGGGATTTAAAATTAAACAAACTCAGTCAAAGTGAGACTTACCTCACATGAATGTTCAGAGATGCTGTATTGTGCTGCCTTCAGACTGATGAAGCAATAAGGTATTCAGTGAGGTAAGTCTTAGAGTATCAAACAAACAAGAAGGTACCTGAGAAAGCCATGGATCAGAGGTCTGATTGTTGTCGGAGAATCTGCCTTTCAAGCTGCTTATCTGTGCTAAAAATTGGTTTGAGCACTTCAAATTGCAAGTGCCCAATCTGCATAAAGTGGAAGTAATATGCTGACAAAGTCCTGTACAGGTAGCAATCAGCATCATCCTGGATGAGCTACAATATTGCTAAGATGTTTTAAGGGGGACCTGCCAGAGAAGCATTACAGTAATTAACCCTGATTGTCAGAATGCTGGGCAGGCCTGAGTCTCAGGAGCTGAAGCATTCAAATAAATAAATAAAAGATTACTTGATGTACATCACTGCTTAGGGACTGCGAGTCTGAAACCAGCACCCTGAGTCCATAAAGATAATAGCTTGCTCACAGTTGATGTGAATGTATGACAACAGGAACCTTTAAAGGTGATGTGCAAAGGCAGGAAAAAAAGGGGTTGTACCATTTTTACTTCTTTGTAATGGCTAAAGAAGGCTTGAAAGCTTCTCCCCTGCCCCCCTCACATTTCACACGTTATCTGATCTGCTTTCCTGATGATTCTATAACAGACTAAAGGGAAAGTATAATTATGACCCCACATTATACCACGGAAGTAATACTGAGTTAGGAAAGAAAAGGGCTATGCTTTTTTTAATTAAAACCACTGAACTCTTTGAGGGTTTTTTTAATGCATGTTTCCGTCAGCAACTAGTTAATTCCAAAATTCTTTCTTAAAGGTTTTACTTCCATCTCTTTCAAGATTCAATACTTCTAGTTCTACAATCAAATGCAGAAAAAAATGCTAAATCCATTTCTTTGGGTACTCCACAGAGGCCTCCCAGAAAATAAAACTAAACCTGATATTACCAGTATGTTTAGTCAAAAAAAGAGCATAAAATAAGTGTGAAGCTGCCACTCTCTGTTGTCACACAGCAAAGAATGATGGCAAGTGACATAATGCCATTCTCTCTGCCATCTTTGAATCTGTAAATGCTGCAACATTAAAAGATATGTTTAAGCTCTTAAATGAGATCTCATGTAAATAACATCAATATCTGACAAATTAGCATGCAGAAGTTGCTGCAGCAGCCTATTTAGCATGAGTAACTTAACAGAATTGAAAGAAACTTGGAGATGTTCAAAAACATGCTGCAGAAAAACGAGTACACCGCACAAAAATGTATAGAATCTAAAGGGCTGGGTTTTTCTGACAAATTATATTCTCATCTGGTATCTCACAAATCAAGATTGGTTTGGGGGAGCTCTTTTGTGACTAATATTATTGCTCAGCAACAGCTTTTACTGCCTGAGAAGGAGAAGGAATAATCAAAGCTGACCCAAACAGTATAAGCAGATATTCCACATGGGGTAAAAATTTGAATGATTTATGGTAGCCAAAGCATCCCTTAAATCTCTCCGAAAATAAGCATAGATAGGTAAAGAGTCACAGATGGCCAAAAGATCAATCAGAAAATAACCCACTGGAAGCTTAGTGCGAAAAGTAACTGACATAGTCGTCGAATCAATTTCTGATGGTACAGACACTTTTGCATTCAGTCTGCTGTAGATCATTTGGCATGTCATTCAAATCACCATTGCCCAATATAAGCTTGTAGCGGTTATGAGAGGTTCAGGTACTTTCTGGAGTTTACTTTCCACATACTCACAAAGATGTCAGGTGAGGATCAAATTATTGTTTCTCGTCACTGAGCATTTATATGATATTTACTTTTGAGATATAGTATTTTCCCCAGATATTTTCCATTTTGCTTGCAGGAATATAGAGCCCTGGGACACTGTGGACCTTTGCACAAGATGTTTCTTCACAATGATTACAGGAAGAGAAGAAGGGCACAAACTTAGTTGCCAATGTGCTTTTTAGGCTAAGCCTTTAGGTCATTAGTCAGGGCAACAACACTGACTTCTTCTTCCACAGTTCAAAGATTACTGCACAAAGTAAAAATGGAGAGAATTTTCCAGAAAAAAACCCAACCCTATTCTTTCAGCATAACTAAAGCACTTTTCAAATCGTGAGATTTAAAAGTAAAAAAAGACTATGTTGTCATATCCAGTAAGGTAAAGGATAGAGAAGGCAATTCTACTTGGAGATACACCCACTGAGGAACTGAATCAGAAACCGAGTTAAAACTTCTTTCAGGCAGTAGATTGCCAGCTGAGTAAGAGCATATTTTGTTTGCCGATGTGATCAGTAGAAATCACATATTAGTAATTTCCATCTGCCTACCTGTCTATAAAGTGCCTATCTGTGCACTACCCAGAAGTTTAAAGTTATTCAGAAGCATAACAGTTCAAAAGCGTTTGAGGTATTGATGGATATTTATATCTGTTCAGCTGAGGAAATGAGTCCTCTGTTTACTTCTATAGGCCTAAGCACAAAGCTATAACATTTTTAGTGTGCTTCTGCAATATAAGAAACACGCTGAGTGTCCTAACACATGGTATATCATTCAGAAAGATCTTGGTGATCTGGGAATCTGATATGTTTTGCAACTAGTGGAAATTCCTGTCATTTTGGGGTGAGACTGGAGTTTTTGGACCAAAGAGTCATTCCTGAGTGTACATACATACATACATACTTATATATATATATATAAAAATATATGTGTATAGGGTGTTACAGCCTTTGCATTCAAATCCCCACACTCACTTTCATAGTTGTGAATGACACTCTTTCACAAGCCACTTAGGAAAGCAAAACTCAGTTCTAACACTAGAACCAAAAATAGGCCATGACTGTTATCCAACCTGCAGATATATCAGTTTGCAATCAGGTAGCACAAGTAAACAATTTCAAATTTTGTAATCAAAAGAAGAAAAATGAAACTTTTCCAAAAAAGATAAAGGGTGCAATTGCATTTCAAAGTGGATTTTAAAAAGAATTATTTCTTCTTAACCTGCTCATAATAAAAGCATTGAAAAACTAACAGGAAATAAGCTCAAGATCCAGAGTGTCTGCTCCAAGTATGGAAATCACATTTGTGCTAGATAAGCCTCAAGTCATTAGGGGTTAAAATGAAACATATTGATGTATATAGAGGCATGAGGTGGAAAGGGCTTTGCTACAGTGGGAATGGTGATGGATTCATAGAAAAAAACAGACTTTCATAGAAAACAGGGTATCATTTGGGAATGCCTAAAGGAAGAAAGCAAGAATTATCTGAAAGGGTTCTTTTTTTCAAAATTCATGTCCATTCTCAGAATAAAGAAATACATAATGGATATGATGCATGCAGGCCAAAGAGTAATGCAGTAAATAATATATAATTCTGGTCTATACTGCATTTTTGTGATTTCACTTATATTTTAAGTCCAGGATATTCAATGATGAGTACTGATTTTGGATGTATAAGGTGGAATACTGTAATTATTCAGTGTCCAGAAATGCTGACTTGATACCCTTCCCCCCAACCTCAATGTTCCAGCCACTTTTCAGATTTCTTTTTTCAACAAGTCAATAGTTACTTCTTACACCTCTCTCTCTATAAAGGTGTCCCTTTACATCCACCTGTAGCTGAGGAGTCGGTTCACAGATTCCTGGTGCAACAGCTTAAAACAGTTCCCTTAGGGCTACCACAGTCTATTATTATGTCTGTGTAGTTGCCCTGATGCAGTAAATAAAATTTTTAAAATTCTCATGAAGAATTAGACTGTATGGTTTCTTTGCTAGGTTTAGTGAATGAAGTAACTCCCTCCTCTATAATAATAGCATTGTATATAGTAATAAACCCTTTTGCTGTTATTTTAAAGAATAGTACAAAATGCAAGTAAAACATTTCAGAATTGATTTTGCACTTATTAAACAACAAGAAATGTAATTATAGTGCATTTTCCTGAGGAGTATTTTCTTTTATTTAGCCCCTTTCCTCCTGCAGAATTCAGTGGTCTTCCATGGACTGCAACAGGATTCAGCAAACCACTGCAATTCCTGGATTCTTTCAGAGAGGCCTGTGCTCCTTAGTGATAAGCAACTTAAGCTATGGTTGGACCACTGTGCTTCTCTATTTGTCTCCTGTTATCTCAGGAAAAATCCAACTGAACCCAATTTTTCTGTGGAAGTATGGGCTCTAAAGTGAAGGCAGCTTCTGTGTTTCCCTTAGATCTCCTTTTACAGCGTGCTGCTTTGCAGAGTCTTGTGTCACTCTGCTAGCACAGGACTAAGCAAGTTTCATCTCATTCAGCTCTTGCCACTCATCAGGTAAGCCCCTTTGCTATATTTTGGACCAGATGCATACAGGAATACACCTGTGTTTTGCATTCCTGTAGAAGATAATTTTGATCTTACTCATTTCTTTAGATGCATATCTTCTTGAATGAAGGGTGACACCCCTCCCCCCTGCTGCCCTTGATATGAGGTAACAAAAGAACAACAGAAAAATTTTTGGTTCCTATTGCTGCACGTAATTTCTTTTTACTCCTGAATTCTGTCCTTGTCATAATGTCAGTAGATGGTGGTAAGCAAGGCATCTTGAAGTTCAAAGCAGAGGTCTGTGCCTTTGAAATGGTGTTGGAATAGAAAGTCAAATATTCTTTACCTAAATAATGGTGAGGATTGCTGACCTGTTGGTGTCGTGGTTTAACCCCAGCCTGCAACTAAGAACTACACAGCTGCTTGCTCACTCCTCCCTGGTGGGATGGGGGAGAGAATCAGAAGAGTGAAAGTGAGAAAACTCATGGCTTGAGATAAAGACAGTTTAACAGATAAAGCAAAAGCCACGAGCACAAGCAAAGCAAAACACGGAATTCATTCACTACTTCCCATCTGCAGGTAGGTGTTCAGCCATCTCCAGGAAAGCAGGGCTCCATCACGCATAATGGTTACTTGGGAAGACAATCACCATCACTCTGAATGTCCCCCCCTCCTTCTTCTTTCCCCCACCTTTTTATTGCTGAGCATGACGTCATATGGTATGGGGTATCCCTTTGGTCAGTTGGGGTCAGCTGTCCCGGCTGTGTCCCCTCCCAGCTTCTTGTGCACCCCCAGCCTCCTCGCTGGTGGGGTGGGGTGAGGAGCAGAAAAGGCCTTGATTCTGTGTAAGCACTGCTCAGCAGTAACTAAAACATCCCTGTGTTATCAACACTTTTCCCAGCACAAATCCAAAACATAACCCCATTCTAGCTACTATGAAGAAAATTCACTCTATCGCAGCCAAAACCAACACAGTTGGAAATTAAGAATTATTACTTCTAAAACTATCTGGAAAGATATCCATTGACCTCAATGGGTGCTTGCCCTGGACTGAGGAATATCCAGGTAAGTTTTGATGCTCTCATATTTTAAATAAAAAACTCAAATATCCACTGATCCATGACTTCAAAGCATGCAAACTATTGGAACCCAGGTGTCCCTTTTAGCACTACTTTGCAGCTTCTGTGGCATTGCAGAGATGGTCCAATGAGTGGAGTTTGAAAATAATATATAATTTTAAGTCTTAAAAAAATAATTTAATTAGTTTTCATTTCTCCTTCTTGCACCTGATAAATGAACATATTAAACTGTGGAGACTCAGGAGCCTCCAAAAGCCTTTTATGTGTATTAGAATAATCTAATAATTAACTTAGGATTCACAAGCATGATGCATTGAGGTGAAGTGAAACAGTGCTTATGATAAAGGGAATTCCAGATCTGCAAGCCCCAAGGTACCAAGCTGGCTTCATTCTCCTCTGCTTTGCCATGGAGAGCTCTGAGCTCCCCTTGATCTACTTTCTGTTGCATTTTTTTCTTAGTGAGAAGTTCTTTTGTCAGTGCAGATTTTTTTAAACTGCTGGGCACATCATGTTTAAAAAAGCACTACTGAGAAATAACATTTGGTTTATATGATATGTATGTAAATAGAAGGTATATTTTCTCTCTGGACTATTTTTGTCAGTACCTGATATTAAAGAGCATTGTTCAGCCCTGAATAGCTATTAAATACTTTGTAGTGATGTGGTTACCTGATCTAAGTGTGACCCCTCTCTTGAAAGTGAGAAAGCCTATGCTCATAACTTACCCTGCTTCTTTGGCTAATACAACATGGATACTAGTCTTAACTCTGTTCTAGAGAAGGACAGTACTTCACCTCCTACAAGTGCCATTGAAGAAGTGCCTGGTTTATCTTAATAAATTGCTTCCCTTGCCTTTAACTGAAAGCATAACAGTTCATAATAATACAACTCCATATTTGTACCAGGGCCAGAAGTGGTCACTGATTTTACGTACTCAGATTAAGTAAGTACTTTCATCCTGATTTTGTAATGTACTGAAAAGCTTTGATGCCAATTGGACTGAATGGTAACTGAGGGCATCAGCAGTTCCCTGAAAATGAACACTCAAAACCTGGAATTGATTAAGGAGTGGACATTTAAAAACCTGGGCAGCAGCTTCTGTTGTTTGTGACTCTCTGAGTGCTTTTATAATATGCTGAGGGAGCCAAGGTAGTCTAAGGCTCACTGAAGAGGGGCACAACAGTGATTGACCAGCCAGGGTCACTGTATCACTTTCATTAACAATATGATTCAGGAGGGAGAGGAGTTGACAGAAATGTCTACAGATTTGTGCAGCAGCAACACTAAGAACAAAATCACGCAAGGTAATGCTTTAATCTACTGCTTAAAGACTATCTCTTTGTCAGCATACCCTCTCTTACAGTTGCATAGACATTTCCAGAGCCCCCTCCAGAGTAAATCAAAACACATTCAAGGACGAGATGCAACAGTACCATTTACAGTGTGTTTCCACTTTCACAGATTGAAACTAAGTCATTAGAGGGATGTCTAGGAGAAACCACGACTGGGAAGGATTGCTCTTGCTGAACCAAGGAATGACTGATCAAGAAGGGAAAACTTTTTGATGTGTCCTAATACTGCCCCTTAGCCCTGAATACCAAGTATTAATTTCTCAGTGTTAACAGAGGTTGTGTCCAACCCATAGTTACAGTGTATTAGGAAAGGAACAATATATATAGCAGTATATGGTGCTCTGATCCTTTCTTCTTAGTCAAGGATTCACCAACAGTGACCAACATTTTAATTTGCAAAAAACTAATTAATTTCATTGTGCCTTGAACTGAGAGTAGAAGCCTCACAGAAGCTCTAGAAAGTGCTTCTCAAGAAAGATGAAAGCTGCTCTTGCTCTCTCTCTCGGATAGGCTACATGAAATATATCTCCATTGTACACCCATTGCTTCTCAGTGCACTTCCAGACCCAGATCTTCAAGATCACTGACACACCAAATTCATCCATAGTTTTTTCCAGCACTTACAGTTCTCAGAGCATTTATGTCTTTTGAAAGCAATGCAGTTTATCCAGGCTAAGGGTAATACATTCCTTCTGTTGAGGTAAAGCAGCAGATTTATTCAAAAGAACACTTGTCTTAGGGCAACCTGAGATACAACCGCCTGGGTGAAACTTACTTCCATCTGTAGGGATACCAAACTGAGTCATACTGAAACTGAAGCTATAAATTATTTATTCCTGTCAAAGGAGCTCCCTTTCCTTTTAGTATTTGAAAGCGGTGAAAAGTCTTAGATGAACTGTAGTTTATAATGGTTTGTGGTCAACCTGGGAGTGCACTTAAAGCAGAGATATCGGCTTTTGACCATGTTCTGTTCAATACTGTCACTGATGATGTGACCGATGGAGAAGGGAGACCACCTGTATTACATAAGAAGAGGTACAGGATTTGGAAGACTACATAGGATTCCAAAGGAAGGCAAGCATCTTCAGTTTGAAAGTAGCAAAATGGAGATTCTCAAAGGACAAATGGATCCTGTGTACTTGGGACTGAGGATTTAAAATGGGCCAGGTAGCAATAGGGTAGAAAAAGTATCTAAAGTTGACAATGTGCCACAAATGCATATGAGACGGCTGCAAAAGAACAAGTCTCATTCTAGGATGTTTTTAAGAGCACTGTTGGATGTAAGACAGAGGGATGAAATTATTCTGCTCTACTTGCCACTGGAGAAGCCTCAGTGGAAGTACTGTATCCAATTTGGGGCATTGCATTTAAAGACAGATGTAAACCAACTGGAGATAATCCAGAATAAAATAGCAGGAATGATCAGTTCCTAACAAATGTGGCCAAGGAGGAAAGGCTGAATGAACAAGACTTATTTCATCTAGTAAAAAGGAAAGGAAGAAAGAAGGGTGATAATTACCTCCCAATTTGTAAAAGTTTGTTATAAAAAGAAGGTGGTCAGTTATCCCCTGAGTCCGAGTGAGGAAGGGCCAGAAGATATCAGCTTGCTTTGCAACAAATGAGATTTAAATTATATATAAGGGAGAAAAATCTAGTCACAAGATTTATGAAAGCATTAGAGCAAGATAACAAGGTGCAAATCAAATTAAAATTAGTGAAGATTTTTGTGTTTAGGCTTAGGTGTGGTGGCTTAGGTATAACTGATCCTTGTTCTATGAAGGGGTATGAAGAAGATGACCTCTCGAGGTCCCTTCCAACACTGGGAATTTTCAAAAGGGTAAATTCCACCCTCCTGCTTCTCTGTGCAAAGGTGTAGAGTGGGGTTCAGAGGCAGTGCTGGGATGGCAAGTAAAGACAGTAATTTAACCTTAAAACTATCTTTTGCCATGTATGCTCTAAACATGTTGTCCCATATCATGGCATCTTAGAGGTTGACAAGAAATTTGGACCCAGGACAGCAAATGCTGCAAGGTTAGGAGCTGGAAGAGATTTATAATCTGTATGCTTAGAATTTGAGAGTTCAAATTCCTCCTGTTTGCCTAACGTCCACCTGAAACACTATTTAGAAACACATCCCAATGCTGTGATGTTTCCTTTACTGTTCTCCTTAGGAAAAAAATGATGTCAGTTCTCTGGGAGAGGAACAGGGCTGATTGCCTATGTAAACTGCATTAAGTTTCAGACTGTGGGCTGAAACACACTTTTTTTTTTTTTTCCAAAAAAGTCCTAATGGATTTATTGGATTTGAAAATTTTGCCTCGAGACGAAATCATATTGTCATGCAAACGTATATCTAATCAGACCAAAACAGCCAGCTAAAATTTACAGGATGACTTTCTACAGCAGGAACCTTCCACAAGAACACCTTTGCTTTTCATAGGCCACAAGACCAAGTGAATATGAAAAGACAAACTGGAAATTGTTTCCCCTCTAGTTATTCAGCAAACAAACATGGAATCTCTGAATAAGCACATTAAAGCCCTTTTCCAATCAACACATACTAATGATTAGGAAGGCCTGGAAAGTGTTGTTTAGGATTATTCTGGAAATTGCTGTCTGAGGCTGCCTTAATCTGGATATGACTGGTTTTGAATAAGGATGTGTAAGCTGCTATCAGTTTTCATCAAGTTGGCCCAAGCCTGTTTATCCTTTTTCTGTATGTGATGACACGCATTGCAGCCTAGGTGAAAATGTCTCGTCCGCCTCCTAGAAAAGCTTAATAATTTATTTGTAGCCCATTTCATTCTAGACTAGTGCACACTGCTCATTCTCTGTGCTGCACAGCCAGCTCTTAAAGTAGCAGTACCGTGTGCTACAAACAGCTTTGCCTGACATCCCCCTGTTTTTCATTATATTGATATGTAGCCAGTGTGTGCTGTTAACATTTTCAAAACAAAACAGAATGAAGAATCGATACTGAGGGTGTTTGGGAGAAATGTCATGACCTTGATTACAACTGGTACAATTCAGCAACTGAGCTGCAAAAGCAATTTCACCCCAGTACCACCAAGGTAAGGATGTAGAGGAAACAAGTTTCCCATTATATAACTTTTGTATAGGGTGTTAGGGCTGCAAAACTAGCGGCAGCTCATTAGCTTCCTTCTCTTTCATTGTACTGAGCCCCTCTTTGCTACATGATAAGGCATTTGACAAAGGAAAATAATGTTTCCCCCTTTTCTCTCTTTTAAGGAATTTATGGCTCTGTTTTACCACACCAGTACGTTGCTGCACTCCACCGAGAAATGGCTCATGTAGCACCTGAAATCTCAGTGGGCTGAACAAGGCGAAGTCATGTAGTTTCACTCCATAGGCTTTCCATTGTTTGCTTGCTTGCTTTTCTACCTGACCAGTCAGTCCTATATTCAGCTTCAGGCTGCAATCATCAGCTTTACATCCAGGTATTTAAGCTCTAAGGTGCAGCTGGTCCATGATTCAGCAGTTCTGCTTGCAGTAGGTTTGCGGGATCAGGTCCCTTAACACCGTAGCTGTAGCTGTCCTGTCTGTGCCACTTCCAGTAGCTGTGCTGCAAGAGGATCCCATCACGTTTGTTGCATTGACGCCTCCTTAAGTCTGATTTATCTCTGTCTTTATCCCCACCACCACTTTTAAAGCATATTTTTATACAATTTTGAAAAGTACCACTCTTGCTCTCTGAGCACAGCCAAAAACCCAGAATTCAGAAGCCGGTCAGCATTTCTAAGCTAGGCAAGATTGTTTGGGACTGTGAAAATGAGCAACAGGGCTGCACATACAGTCTCACACCCAAACTTCCCCCTTGCATCAAACTAAATTACTGAATGGAATAAAAAGCAGACTGACAGATTCAATGACTAGAGGGGTTATCCAGGGCTGGATAACTTTGCAACTACACAGGCAGAAGGAGGGCTTGGCTTTTTCGCATTATTGTGGTCGCTATGTCTGACATCTGTGAGTTTTCCATCCTCTGCCTCAGCTTCTCTGCACTAAACTGCACTTCCTCAGACCGTCTGTGCATTTTCCTTCGCTGCCTCCCTCCTCTTTCAGAGGCCTTCAGTCACGGCAGCGTCCAGGTTCTCCCTTTCTATGTCGTGCTGTGTTTTTTAAGGTTTTGGTCTTCTGTATTAAAGGACCTGAAATTCTGTAGTCTGCTTGGATGGGTTTAGTGGCTTGGGACAGCTAGGGACAAGTGAATGTTTGTTATGGACCTTAGATTTTGCCTGTGATTTATGAGAGTGGACTAGGCGGCCATTTCTAGACTCCACGAGGTTCCTCCTTACTCACCTCACCCCCCGCCTCGGTGTTTTGGTAACTTAATAGTTATCAAAGCTACACATTTTTATGCTAATGTCTGGACTGATCATTGCTTAGAAAGCAAACAAAATGCATTTACCATTACAGGGTAATAGATCTTAATGTTCAGAGAAACCAGGTTACTTTTTTTTCCCATGAACTTGACTGTTCTTTCAGACCCAGGCCCAGGACACGTTCTTGCTGATAAACTAAACAGAACCAGGGCATCTTCTCTTTCCCTGAGTAGCCAGGCAAAAACATACCTATATAACTATATTTTCTTACTCTCCAAAATAGCCCCAAACTGTCAAATGGGAACAATCTCTGGCTTGTGCTAAATCCCAGCTGTGCCCAGGCATTGCTTGTGAGAGAACCAGTTGGCCTGGACCAAAAACAACAGCAGGAGCTGTGCCAGTGACCTGGCCGTATGGGTACCCACATGCCAGACTGGGGGCCATGCTCTGTTCCTGTCTGTTTTATCAGTACAGACGTAGCCTGAGGGAGCTAGGGACGGAGGATCCCAAGGTATGTACATATCAGGAGACTAGCAAGAGAGAGAAACCCAGGGATCCGGAGGAAAGGTTACATGTCTACATGAAAATGCAGACACACATCTCTTATGCAGCTCTTATGAGGAAAGGTAGCAATGGCAGTACAGTGGCATGGGCACTAGCTTTGCTAGCAGCAAGAGGAGACACAAAGGGTCCTCAGCGAGAAAATGTTCTGATTTGTATTTTGTAGAGCCAGTGTTGTTGCACTCTCAGTGATTTTTGTACCTATACTGGTCTCAACAACCTAGCAGAATTATACTAGCTCATGCTCTAATTGAGCCCTCATTTTGCTCCACAGACAGCACAAATGCTGGATTGCCTACAGTGCACGCAGGAGCTGCCTCATAAGCACATATTGGCTCAAACTAGAGGTCCCTTTAGTCCATTTCTCTCTCTCTTGTAGTGGCCCATAGCAGATGCTCAGGGAGTAGCAGAGCATGCATCATATATCCCAAAGACAGCAGCTAAGCAAATCTGGGACAAGGAAGACTTGAATGAAAAAGTGTGTTTACTGTTTTTAGAGTTTGAGTTTCATCCATGTGCTCTGGCAAAGGGAAAGAGTTTTCTGTTTACATGCATTGCGTCACTCCTGACATAAAAGCAAATGGCACTTTCTGGCCCGTTGCAATGCAACAGCAGAAGTGGTACCATCCAAAGCAAACTGTGCTGTACATTCTTTCAGAGTTCGTCCCCTCCACACGGGTGTGACATAGCCCAGCTCCTCACTAAAGACAGTTGAAGCAAGAGAGAGGCCTTGTTTTTTGGTTGTTTTGTGGCAAGATCTACAATAGGATTCAAGTCTTGTGACACTTTTGAGCCTAGGGGTCATCTAGGAGACCAGGATCCACAAAGTTATGGATGGTCCAGGTCAGGCTGGATAAAGAGCATCCTCCTCCAGCATCCTTTTCCTCCAGCACAACCCAGATGAGGAGCACTCTGTGTGCACAGACATCTCTTTGCTCTGGAACTGGGCTCCACACATCTTTGTGTGGCCCTGGAAAGCCTTGCAGCCCTTGGCTCCTCTGCAGCAACCCTGTGAGCCAGCCCTGCTACCACACCACAGGCCCCAGTTTTCTCGTTGCTCTGGGGAGCTGATGGCAGATGTCCCATTGTGCATGGAAGAGGGCACCTGGGAGGGTCCATCCACTCTGCAATATTCTGTTCTTTCTCAGAAATCAGGAGAAAATAGAGCAGGACAAAGGGGTTTGCTTGAATATACAGGATTTTCTACTACTACTGCCTGAGCCCACCCCCGAGAAGCATGTCTAACTAACAGAGGCAAAAGCAGGCAGGAAGGTGGGTAAAGAAAGAAGAAGGAAGGTGATAATGAAGTAAATCAATTTCCTAGGACCTAATGACAATGGCATGCTTACACAGCTAAGCAGGACCTTTGGGGATCCTCCTCTAACGTGTTTACTCCCCAAAAGCACCTCAGCAATTTAATATGTTTTGCTCTTTGTCTCACTTTTTCTCTCCTTTCCAAACCAGTGATCCTCAAGCTTTGCCAATAACATGGTAGAAGACAGCCACAACCCATGCAGAGGTAGCTCCTGCCCATACATGTGTATGCGGAGAGTGTTTTCACCTACTTGTGTTTTTCTGCCCTGGTTGCTCACTGGAAGATTTGAATTAAACCAGCACATTTCTGAGCTTTATCTCAGTTAAGACTTCAGTAAGTGGAATGCTGCAAACCTTCAAAAACACCGTGGTTTTGAAGCTGCCTCTGCACCTATCTAATAGTTTCACTAGCCCCCAACATTCCTGCAGCCCACATCATATACTTAGCCAGTATTAATTGCCTCATTATAACAAGATGGGCAAAGCTAGTGACAAAGAAAACAGCAGAGATTACAGAAGATAGCATTACAGCCTGCCAGCTGTAGCCCTCTATTTTATTTAGACTCTTAGAGTCCTCCCAGCTGAGAGGGTGGCCAGACTCATGCTGGAGGTTTGCAAGCGCCAAGCATGTGCCACATAATTTTGCCCAGACTTAAAGCAGAGATCCATAAGCATCTGTCTGTCCTCATTGCTGTTCAAAATGGGACAGTTCAATACAGCCGCGCTGCTGCTGATTTTGTGTCAGAAGGCTCATCTCCTGCATGTGCCTTACAGCCTGTCTTATGAGCGTGACTGCCACCTCTGAGCATGGGCTGGGTGTGGGGACGGACAGACTCTTGTTTGCCATTTGGTGCCAGGCCGGCCCTATAGCACAAACTCTCAATGCCATTGCACCATCCCCTGGTGGGCTCAGGCTTCCTCCTCCGCGGCAAGTGCATGTCCTGGAAGAAGAGGGGGGTGGACACCTGATTAATACCTGTGCTGGGCTACGAGTGCTCCTCTGCACACTGTCAGCATCACTTAGCAAAGTTTGCCTCCCTACACTCAGCACCTCTGCACTCAGCTGAGCCTTTAGCTACAGCTGCCTTTGGTCTTCCCCATCCCCTGTGCTCTTTATGCTCTCAACTGCCTTGTCTTTCTTTTTTCTTTCCCTGCCTCTCCCTGTTTCTTCTTCCTTCGGGACTTCTCTCTGCCTCTCCCCTTCAGGCTTCCTGTCTCCCCTTCAAGCAGGCACTTCCGACAGCAGGAATTTCGAGATATGGCACACTCATACATTTTGTATTAGCTCTAGGGTCTCTTAAGCCTTCTGACTTCATGGGGTTACAAAAACTAGCAACCAATGTAGCCCAGGAATGCACCTGGAAGTAAGAGAAAAAGAGAGGGGGG
This sequence comes from Morus bassanus, assembly GCA_031468815.1. Classification (NCBI taxonomy): domain Eukaryota; kingdom Metazoa; phylum Chordata; class Aves; order Suliformes; family Sulidae; genus Morus; species Morus bassanus. Next base: position 129,930,478 of record CM062567.1, on the reverse strand, counting down.
AAATTAAATGCTTAGCAACAGGAATGCCACACTTTTGAAGAATTAACTAGCTATTCATTCAGTCTGAAAGGGTTATTGCATTTAAGAACTCACATTAGAATTAAGGGGGAAAAAAAGCACTTGCTGGCTAAAGGCTGAGGATAAACCCAGCATTTCTTTATCACTGCCTAGGGAAAAGAAAAATCTTAATTACAATACTTGTCTTTGAATAATATTTCAGTCATAACAGCGCATTTCTCAGATTCTGCATGATAAGTGCATTAATATTTATTCATTTTCTATGACCTTTAGATAATTCCTAAGGGTCCTATTTTGCTAGCGTTGATGGTTGATCACTTTTTACGCTCCTTCTGTACACTGGTCCAAAGCTTGATCACCATATATCAGCATCCTTCTTGTCTTTGGAAGCCTATTCCAAAGTGAATTCACTATTCCAGTGAATGGGGTGAACAAAATTTGGAGCTGACTTTGTTCTCAAACTTCAAAACTGATATTTAAAGGGCAGAGATGTTCTGCCACAGTGGACCCTGGTGGACCTCAAGCTAAGCGCAGAGACCTATTCCTGTTGAAAGTGGTGGGTCTGGGAAAGATTTGCAGCCACCATTTTTACACTAGTTTTCCTTTCAGTCTCAAATGTTTGTCATTTATTGATACTTAATTCCCTTTGTCAACTTTAATCCACATCCTGCTTGCCTTACACGGGGCGGGGGGCTACTCTGGAGAGTACAGGAGTAAGACTATGTCCCTTTGATTTCACTCATTTTACTTTTTAAAAACATGTATATTTATACCTCTAACATTTTAGAAATGCTTTCTACACTCTAAAACCTGCTTGAAATACTTAGAGTTTGCCTTCTTCACCTACTGGCATTCAAACTGAAAAGGGTTTGGTGAGTTTTTATAATTTCAACAATGGCTAGATGAGCATTTTTTGTCACTGTTAAGGCTGTCTTCTTTTCAAAATGTTTGTTTTTTATGAAAATGTTAGTATGTCAAATTACAGAAATCTCTGTTGGTTTCCAGTTATAAAAATAGGGTAGAGAAGACTGAGTATTCAGACCCTGGCACCTGGCTTGACTTTACAGAACTCATTTACAAATCTTATTTTGACCTAAAAAACTTCTGTATTTATAAGTCTGGGTTAGATAAGATCACCATCCTCCAAGTAGTTTGCAGGCAAAGACAAATCTATAGTCCTCTGCCTAATGGCTGTGTGCATGTTCACAAAAGCTAGAGCGCTCTAAATTTCTAAAAGTAAGTGCATGTAAATGAGACCATGTCTCCTTCCTTCTCTTTGGTAGCCAAATACTGAACTCCCCTAATCATATTGTTCAGTCTTTGGGGATAAAAATACAATTCTGAGAGGAGTGTAAATGCCCTTATGCAAAGAAAAGTCTCTTATCTGTGGTAATTTAGTGAATAGGCTCTGTGATGATATCTGAAGTGCTGAGCTTCACCCACAGAAACTCTGCCTCCCACCTTTATTTTTTGGCTCAGTAATTTCAAGAACTTGGAGTGATAGCTAAGCAGGGAGATGCCGACATGGGACATTTATTTGTATATCAGTGGATCACAGTCTCTTTTTCAACTAAACAATTTAGGAAAACAAAAGACACTATCTTTCTGGATAGTTGTATTTCTTTCATAAACAATGTCAGCAGATAAGGGCATATTTCTGTCCTCTGCTAAAGAGTATTTTATCATGAAAAGGTATCAAACTATTATCTAGTCATGCACTTGTCCCAGTGCAAAAAAAGCTTTTCAAAAGCTGAAAGAGAAAAATGCAACAACCTTAGTATTCAAAAGTCTTCTACTGACAATACAGGAAAATAGTGGCATTTTAAAAATAAATACTGTGTTTGGATTTTTTGTACATACAAAAGATACAAGTCTTAGGATCCAAATTAATTTTGACTACATTCACAAGCCAGGAGGAATCCACACTGTAGTTGCAGTGCTTTCAATGAAGAATATTCAATGAGGCAAGAAGAAAGGGGTTTTGCTTAGAGCAGGCACTAGTTTTAAGACTGCTTTGGACTTTGTACATGACCTTGGATTTATAATCTGATTTTCAACTGTTCTTAATATTCATAAGAGCTGGAGAATTTTCTTTAGAAACGGGAGCGGTCGCTATTCCCACATCGTAGGCACTAAATCGATCAAACCCATTTCCAAGGCAGGAGTCCCAAATCCCTCCCAGAGCTCAGAGCCCAGATGCCTCAGAGCACTGAAATGATGGATCTCTTCCCGGGAGCAGATTACTAGAGCATGAACACCATGAACAACTATCTAGCAGTGTACCAATCGCTGATGCTATACTGGAAATGAATTCAATATATTCGATTGTTTCAGAGCGTCTTATTTCAAAAACAAAACACAAGATTGCTTCCTCCCGTACATAAGAAAAAATATTCTGACTGACACAAATAAACATATTAAACATATCATAGGTACAAATCTCACAGTATTTGTCTCACTAGCAATAGCCATTGTCTCTTGGCTCCCAGGTAGCAATACCCTGACGAGAACCTACCTCAGTGACCAGCGAAGTGTGATATAACATTTGGACTGAGAGCAGACGTGCTTCACATGTAGTTCAGCATGCAGTACAACCTTCCTTTTAATCACATGGAAATCTAAATTCACAGCCACCATGAACATTAAAGGGAGGTGAAAATCCATCATTAACCCATGCACTGGCTTTCTCCTGGCTATATTGATGAAGGATAAACACAGCAACCTTGACTAATATTTTGTTTTAATTAGAGTAAAAGTAAATTGCAATAAGCGCACAACACAGGGAATTAACAGAAAATTAAACACGCTTTATGTATAAACCTGTAAAACCACTCTGAGGCAATTTTAATTCTTCATCAAGCTGGGGACTGTACACATATTTCTTTATTTATTTATTTTATTGAGTGCTCATGTTTCATTCCCGAGCAGGCCTGCATGTATTGATTCAATCTCATGTTCAGTGAAGTGTGTGTGTGCAAACGTCTAATGGAAGCGAAGACCTGAAAGATAAAATGGTCTTTTTTTGGCCAGACCACACACTCTTGGAGATTTGCCTGGCCCAAAGAGGATGTTATTGCACAATTGACACAACCTCTTTTTGAAGCCTAGAGGGGAACTCATGAAGAAACATTTGTGCATTGCAGCTGAGAAAAGCTCTAATTTGTACTGCTTATCTCTGATCCATGCACAACAGATCTGAGAGGAGGATTTTGCCCTTAATTTGTTCCCTGGTGTCTACACATTTTGAGTGTGTTAGATCAATGAATGGTGTTACGTTCCATATGTGCCACAACACGTAGACCTAGCTAGGTACACTGAAGATGAAGAGGCAGCCTCAACTTTGAACCTCCTGTTTGTAAAACAACTTTAAACATCAGGCAGATGACTTTGTAAAGTGAATTAATTAGCAATAAAGACCAAAGGCACATTCTGTGTGAATAAACAACATAGATTTAGATCTTAGTTAAAACTTAGTGAACGTCAACTAATAAGGAGGTCTGTAGAGTCTGTCAGGCTTTGCAAATCCTGCTTTTCTGAAAGGAGAAGTATTTCTGCTCCTAGCAGAAAATGCCTATGTAAGGTTTGAGTCTATCTGGTGGGGTGAGACCTGCAGCTCCAAGATTCAGCATCTTTAGCTTTCTGCAGGAAAGATCTTTTTATAGCTGTTTTTTTATTTAGCTAGGGATTTCTCTGGGGAGGGCAGGAGGGCGTTAGCTCAAGAATTCACTTGATAGATTTCAGATCAGCAGCTAATCTGTCACTTCAAGAGGTGACAATGACAGGAGGGAAAGACTTCCTAATTTATTCATAAAATACTTTATCTGTCGATTCCATTTATTTAGTTCATTCTTCATAGGTAAAAGTATTGAAAAAAGGAAATTAATCCTGACCTTGGAGGTGAGAAGCAGAATGCTGGTAACGCCAGCTCTGGAGGCATGAGTAGGTGTTGTGGTTTAACTCCAGCCTGCAACTAAGAACTACACAGCTGCTTGCTCACTCCTCCCTGGTGGGATGGGGGAGAGAATCAGAAGAGTGAAAGTGAGAAAACTCATGGCTTGAGATAACAGATTTAACAGTTAAACAGATAAAGCAAAAACCACGAGCACAAGCAAAGCAAAACACGGAATTCATTCACTACTTCCCATCTTCAGCCATCTCCAGGAAAGCAGGGCTCCATCACGCGTAATGGTTACTTGAGAAGACAATCACCATCACTCTGAATGTCCCCCCCTCCTTCTTCTTTCCCCCACCTTTTTATTGCTGAGCATGACGTCATATGGTATGGGGTATCCCTTTGGTCAGTTGGGGTCAGCTGTCCCGGCTGTGTCCCCTCCCAGCTTCTTGTGCACCCCCAGCCTCCTCGCTGGTGGGGTGGGGTGAGGAGCAGAAAAGGCCTTGATTCTGTGTAAGCACTGCTCAGCAGTAACTAAAACATCCCTGTGTTATCAACACTTTTCCCAGCACAAATCCAAAACATAACCCCATTCTAGCTACTATGAAGAAAATTCACTCTATCGCAGCCAAAACCAGCATAGGAGGCCAGGACTTTTTTCACCCAAGAGTGTGAAAAATATGATAGATGGATATTACCTCATGCATTTTACCCCTTGAATTCTTGTTGATACCAGAATACCACAGAGGCTTTACTGACCTATTAGCAACACTTACTGGAAGCTCATATTCAGTATAGCAAGTCACATACCTTGTTTGTTATTTTTGCGTAACACAAAAATGCCTGGTACATTTTTGTCTGTTTTTGTGCAATTGTTGTCAGTGAACAGATTACATCATGTCAGAAATGCCAGAATTTTCTGAAGGAATTTTTCATGAAGTTTAAGGATTGACTTATGTTTTTCAGTGAGCTACAGATTCTTTTTAAGTTCAACACAGCCTTGAAAGAATTATTGTATGATTTGCTGGGCAAGAACTCTGAACAGCAAGAATTCATTGGCCAAAACCCAATATCATTTGCTGTCTTTGATAAGTGTTGAAAAAGCCCTTAGAATTTAATTTCATTAGGATTTTTATGTCCTTAAATCTTCGGTGATGCAGCATACTCTTTATGGAAGTCAGTGCAATTCCATACAATTACATTTTAATTTCATAATGATAATATGGAAGAGTGTTTTGTTGATAAAAGTTCATTCCTCATAACAGGATAGAGTGCACTTATTCAACCCCATTGAGGTACTATAACTTTTCTTTTAATGGAAGACTTTTTCACCAGCAAACCTCAGATGTAATCATTGGTATACATTTCAGGAACGCTGAGTCTGTGCAAAGTAAGGTATGAAGACTCGAGAACTTGACGCCATCTGCCACTTAATGGAGTGAGCTTGATCAGGAAATGAATACCTTATTTGCTGATCAACACTCTCTTCTGAAGTGGTAGATGCCCCATCCCTGGAAACATTCAGGCTGCACGGGGCTCTGAGCAACCTGATCTTGTTGAATATGTCCCTGCTCATTGCGGGGGGGGTGGGGGGGGGTGGGGGGTGGGGGGAGTGGAGGTTGATTAGATGACCTTTAAAAGTCCCTTCCAACCCAAACTATTCTATGATTCTGTGCTTTACAAGCTCCTTGCCCACTTCAGCTGGTCTTTACAGACAGTCCCAGCCTTTCTCTTCCAGATTTCAATCTTCAAAATTCAGATGGTTTGTGGTGATGTAGCATATACTCAGATCATATGTAGCTTTTTTACAGATACACCAAACCTTATTAAAGGGAAATCTTCAGAAAATGGACCTCTAAAGAGACTCTAAGGTATGCTTTTCACAGGCATATAATTTGACCAAGTTCGAGTTTGTTTTGCTGGATCTTTTTGGTGCATCTGTAAAAAGTAAAGTTTTACATGAGATTGCTTTCTTGCCAGGTGTCACAACTTTACACTAAAGAATGGAAACATTAACATTTCTCACAATATTGCTGTGGAAATGGACATAACAGCATCCCTTTCCTTAATCTCATTCTTGGGATGGCAAATAAGTTTTTAGCTAAACAATTTGTCAAAAAAGGGAAAAGGGGGGAAGCTAGAGGCATGTATTTGTTGTGAAAAACATAGGTTTGTTTTCTTAAATATAGCAAAACACTGTAGCACCAGCAAACAGAGAGCTACCATGAAAAAGGAAGGGTGTCACCATGTAATTTCAGATAAATTCTTCAATTGTGAAGCTCCTCGCATATAAAACAATCTCTCTCAAGAGATATAGGCACAGAAAGTAACAGTACATTGCATGGCTGGTACAGCTTGGCAGCACTGGGGACAAACTAAGAATTTTCTGTGATCACTTTACATTTTTGTTGTGTGGCTTTCACTTTTCCTCCTACAGAAAAGCAGGACAGGGAAAACAGTGCGCAAATTAGACTCATCCCAATCTGCAGCTGGGATGCAGCTGAAGTACAGAGCAGGACCTGTGAGCTGGGAGCTGTTACCTGATCCCACAGGTTAGCCAGGGGCAGAAAGTCTATATGTATTAGCCTTCATATAAGACCTCAGAGCTCTTCAGCCTCTTGCTTGCTTTTTCTTCATCCACCATTGCTCAAATCAAGTTTTTCAACCCTGTTTCCTTGATCTAGTATTTTTCCCTAATTATTTGCCTTGAGCCTATAGTACCTGAAATTGCTACATGGCCTCCAGCTCAAATATTTGTCAAGCCCAGGACTCTGTAATATCAAAAACATATGGGAGCAAATGCACTCGATACTCAATGAACTTGACTTAGGTTCAATAAGTTCAGTACACACTGCCAACCAACGTAGTGCAAGAAGATAATATTTATATGAAGGTTTTTTAAAAAAATGCTGTTTTAAAGAGGATACAAAGAAATGTGTATTAAATGTAGTCATGATTCAATTATTGATTGATCTACTCAGTTATGCATGAATATATCATTAGGAGTCATTAAACCAGAATCTCAGTGAAAGCTTTGTTCTTTGAATTAGCCTAATGGTCACAGTGACTATGAATATATAATGTGAGGGTTTAGATATACATAAACGTGAACACTTACATGCCTGTGCATGCATACACATGTACGTATGAGAAGAGATATGCATTATTTACAAATACATACATGCAAAGTTAATGGAAGAGAAACAAAGCAGCTGAAATTACTTCCACATCTTCATTCACAGGTCTCCATGTGTCAGAAAGGGCCACCACTACTGGGCTCATAGCAAAAACTACTCCATGAGTGGTCAGAGCTCCAAGGGTCCTTGTGTGACTGCAAATAATTTTGGAGGAGCTCACTGTGACGTTCAGGAATCTGGTTTCCATTAATCTGTGAGATGGTTAAGCAGGTAGTGACCATTGTTGTTAATGCAAGTTACGTGTGTAGGGCCCTGTGTGACTCAGTGGGAGCCTGTACCATAAAATATACTTTATCTGCAGGTATAAGGAACACACCTTAATTTAACTGAGTAATGAATTAAATTAATTAAATTAATAAAATGTGGCATAATAACTCTTCTGCATGGGAAAAATAATGTTAAAAGTGAAAAACAAGTTAAAAATCAGCAAGTGTTTGGAGAGAGAAGGAGTAAATACAAGGGGTAGAGTGTGGATTTCCCTCACCTCTGTAGGCAGTAAAACTCAGTGAAATCCCACAGCCAGGCTGCTCACCAGTGTTCCCTCACAGTAACAAAAATCACACTGGGATTGCTTTTTCACTGGTTTTGTCCTCTGGCTTTTCAGAAACAAATGGGTGTGAGTTCCAGTTATTCCACCTTTCTTCTACACCCCCTCTTTGCAAAGCATATTGCAGCTGAGAGCACCTCCGTCTTAGCAATTTGCACCTTCCCTTCCATGTGGGACACCAGGCGGAGCTGTACAAATGGTTATGATTTATGTATTTTGCAGCTATTCAAGAGCACATTTTTGCATACAAAACACACAGACCTAGCCACAGACCTCTCTTGACTGCTGCCAAAGATTGTCAGAGAAGAGCATCTTTTTTTCAGAGTGAGGGAAAAAATGGTGGCTTGTGCTTTCTCAGGGTTTCTTCCTAGACATTTCTGCTCCTCTTGGGTGACTGGATCTGTGTGAAGGCCTGAGAAAAGAGAACCACAGTTCAGAAAATGAAAACCAGGGAAAATAAGTATAATTTGTAATTTCAGATTTACTGAAAGATATAAGGAAAAAGAAGTGTCAGGATCTACTTTGTCCCCATCTACAGGTCCTTGGCCATAAGACAATTCAGAGAAGAAAACTAGGGATGGTGAGAACACTCAGGCTGCATGCAGAAAATGGATGGCCCTAAGACTGTAACATGGATCCAAAATCATGGTGACCTCCAGGTACTGAAGAGCTACATTAGATGTCCCATTTTGCTTTCTAAGTTTCTTTACTCCTGCTTGCCACAGAAACTTCATTTAAAAAGAAACAGGTTAACCCAAGTCACTTACTGAGTCATAGCATACAGTCAATTCTTTGTATTGACTCATCCTAGGAGTTGATGCCTTTATGCTGGCTGAGGAGTGTTAATCTTTGACCAGTTTAGAAATATACTGTTAAATGTACCTTGCTGATAAATGCAAAATATTTGCCATGATATGGGAGTGGGTCTAAGATATTGAATAATAAATTCTATAGAGGTCAAGTGAGAAATATAAATGAGGCAGGTGTTTTGGTTAAACACAGAAGGAATGGATCATGTTGGATTTTCATTTTCCTTGTTTAGGAACTGCATGACTGTGCCAAAGATATTTTTATTTTTTAAAAATAAATGTTATTTTAAAATTAGATAAAGAAAACACCATTCAATTTTGCTTTCAAAATCAGAGTATTTCACCACTTGTATTTATATTCATTGAATTCCAGGGTTAAATTTCAGAAGCAGTAGGATACTCACTTTGATCCTAAGATTAGAAAAATGTCCACTCTCATTTTTTGCAGCACTGAATTGAACACAAAATGCTTTCTGAAAATTCAGTTGGCCTTTTTCAGCCAAAGTTTCTTAAGCATGTCTGTTCATTGTAGGGCTGAGGAAATGCGGAGAGGATGAAGAGTGCTGAGGATTTTTTTTCCTATGTCTGCAAAGCATTTTATCATTTTCCTTTGAAGTCTCTGCAAGTTATCTAGTGTTTGTGTTAACTTTCTATATGAAAAAAGAAACTGATTTATCCTCCTAGGAGCCATTTTAAACATCAGAGAAAGTGAAGAGCAGGAATGAAATCTACCTGACTAAACAAAGCCCAGCACAGAAAGTGCAGCCATTGTAAGGGTTTGTTTTAAATTCTGCCTTGACTTCTGCAATAGAGCTATCCAAATTGAGCTCCTAAATAAGTGAACACTGCAGCTCCCACTCCACTGAGTGAGATTTCTCTCTACATGCCTCAAGGTTCCTTTTGGCTTATAACCAATAGATTTCAGAGTAGCATCCATGGGGTAAAGTAAAAAAAATTGCCAAAAATATAGGTAGAAACAGAATTTATAGCATCTTTCATGATGATTGCTTAGAAGCAGGAGTTTCACTGCCTGCTAATGGGTTTGATGAAACTACAGCAAGCTCTGCATCTGTTCCTCTGGTTGGTCCTATAAGGAAACACAATGCTCAAGTTAGTTTTGCTTTCAGTGTAAGTTAATCCCTCCCTTATTTCAGCCTTAATACAAGTTTATTTTAGGATTTCTTAGATTTGTTTGTCCCTAAAATACAGGGGAAGTATAATTAGGTGTACAAGATTTAGTCTTTGTAACTCAAATGTCACGGAAAGTCATAAAAGTCCTGACCTTCCGTGTTTGATTTCCTGATGATATATGACACATATGCCTGCTTAATTTAGTGCTTATTAAAGGAATAATGTTAATGGTTAAGGAGTATGAAGCCTTAATTAGATTTTGCAAGCAGCTAACGACTGTAGCAAAGAGAGCTCTTTATTCTGTATTTACTGCAAACATACCAGAATGTCACCAATATAATCTGAGAAGACTAAAGCCAATCCAGCAGCTGCAACCAGTTGTTAAAATCTAACCTGTTCTATGCCATTTAAAAAATTTGATATTTGATTTCATTCCCAGGTGGAGGTTTATTTTTTATTGAGACTCGAAAATGAATAATTATGGGAGATTTTAGATGGAAAAGAAGCAATTAAGAAGCACGCTCAGGACCAATTCAGCAGTTTATTTGGAATCACTTCTCAGTTTGAGCTCTGTTAAAGAGGTTGCATTAGTTTATGTATCTACTTCAGAGTTAGAGTTGGTGGAATGATGCAAGAAATACATTTGCAATATAGTCACAAATGAATGACCATAGATTTGTTGCTATTCTTGCCACCATGACATAAGATATTTCCAAATATTTGTGGCCCAGTATTCACAATATTCAAAACAGTGTCTGTGAATCACCAATATTCTCCAAATTTGTACCTGAAATACATTGTTCATTACTCAGTGCTCATTATTTGTTAGTCATAACTCATTATCTTTTGTTAAAGTTTCAGTCAGCTAATCAAGAAGCAGAAAATGTTCGGTATGACCAATAACATCCCACAAATAATGATTAATCAAAACGAGCAGTTCATGAACAGCATGGTGACTAAAAATCATTCAGCTGAACCAGTTATCAAAGACATACAATACTAATGTATTGACACAAATCAAGAGTGGTTTGTGAATGAGTCATCAACCAAAAGCCAATTTAATTTGGGGGTCCTAATAGCACTAGTAAATGAGTGTTTTGACATAAAATACTAAGTTTAAGTGTCACATTCCCCTTTCTTTAAATACTATTTCTGTGTGCCTTATCAGAGTGAACTGGGTGATTGCAGTTTACTGTAGAATTGCCACTGTCTTTAGCGGGAGAAGGATTAGCTGCTATATGCGTTTTATTAAGACCACTTGCTAGTTAATGTTTCCTTATCTTGTTTTCTCTGTACCTTCTTGTTCCATGGATCTTGTCCTGGGTCTCACTTACCGTTTGGCATTTTTTATACTGTTTTAGCAGAAACCCCATTTTTTTGATTGAATGATGCAAACAGGCATTTCTGGGACTGAGAATCTGACCCTGTTTCATAGTTTTAGTCACACTTTTAAATTGATAATTTTTGTATATGAATTCAAAGTAAAGAATAATTTTATTATCCTTCAACTATATTTGAAAACTGTATGTCTCAGCATTTTGAAAGATCAAAATCCCCAGAGCTGATGGAGATGCATTATATGATGCATTAAGATATTGAATGGACTATCTACTCCAAATTAGGCCGCAGTAAGCCATGACCAAATTAGCTACTACATCTGAAAAGAAAGGGGTTACATTTAAAGACATTCTGAAAAGAAGGAGCAAAATATAAAAACATAGGGTTTACCTTGGAGGTCTCTGAGACATTACCATGACCTCTAAAGTACATGACTTTTGGGGCCCAAATTTAAATTTGATGCAATTCCATTTATTATAAATAACAGCGGGAAGATATGGTTTCAACCAATTATATATAATACTTCTTGGCAAGGAAGCTGATCACGGTGCATTGTGCTGTTCCTTTTCTAGAGCAGCTACATTGAGATGTCCTGGGATTCTTCTTCCAACTGGTAAATCCAGAGATGACTCTTTGAATCAGCCAGGTCTGGTTAACTCAGAATTGCTGAAGTAAGAAAAGCCAAGAGCTTTTAGCATTATCTAAACAGATTGTACCATTATTTACCTGGAGAGAACATTCTTATTTTTAGGTCATATCTAGCGATCTGTAGAGATAAGGGACCTTAAACATAAAATTTAGGGCCAGAGGAGAACACCTGCTGTTATCATTGCATGATGTCTACTAATACCCTGCTGAATGGCCTCTTGTTTTACATGTGAATATACAGAATTATTGTCATAGTTTATGTGAACACACATTTCCACAATAATTCATTAGACATATTTTTGTAGTACAATATTGAAATTTTTAAGTAGCTTCTTGGAACTTCAAAGAAAAACCAAACAGCAGTATAGTTAGTATAAGTTTTAAGCCATATATAGTGCATGTTACACTACATTTGCAATGTAATAAGTGCTCTTTCAAGAATAAACAAGGACAGTAATACTAAGTGAAGGTATGCAAATCATAAACTTAATGCACCTGGTACCTAAATCTGAAAATAAATTAATCCTTGTTGTGGAAGTATTCTGCACTTTTCAAATCCAGTCAGAATAACTCATCTAATGGACAGCTCTTTCCCATAGGGGTTGGAGAAGATGTTGATTCTGCAGAGTAATTCCCCTCAATTTTTCCCTCTCTCTGAGCTGTACTACCATCATGCAGAGCGATTTGTTGGAGAAATTGCCATCTTTTCCCATTAAAGGAAACTGCTTATCCTCTTAGCTTTCCTAATTTCATGTAGTAGATGATACCATGCATATAAGAGAGCTCAAAGTGACCTTTTGGGCATGATTTTGATGCTTTTGTTGAGAAATGCTTCATACACATACATCTTTTAAAGCAACACAAATGTTCCTATATATACAAGAAAAAACTCTTAGAAGCTACAGCATGTTGGTGGCTTGAATTCTTTAATTCATATGGCAATTAGTTTTGAAGAATATCTACAAATGTCCTACTTCTGATGTCTTTTGTTTTACTAAGTGTTTCTATCCATGTTTTCACATGAAAATAGTGGAACAAGACTGGAAAAAACCCCGTGAAATAGGATGAATTTTTTTAACAGAATATTAACAGCTTTTACCACTTAATTGTCTAACAATGGAGAGGTGAATAAAACCAGCAAGAGTGGAAACAAAAGTACACAGTTTATGATGAGAAAAGCCATGACCACAGCCTTGCAAAGGAAATAAGTACCTAATCTTCATACATGGGGATGCTTCCTCATTATATGCTAAAACATAAATTTTAAGGACGTATAAAAACTCTCCTTCAGTTCTCTAACCTCATGTTTATGCTCCAAGCAAAATTTGAAATGCTGTGACTACATATGGGTTAACTATGCCCAAAGAGATAAACTCAGACTTTTAGAATAAGAATTTTACTGATAAATAGTGGTACAATCTGATGATTTCAGAGCTTGTGCTGGCTAGCTCCACATAAAAGAGAAACTCCTTTTAAATCAGTGAAATGACATCATTTACACACCATGTCACTGAGATCAGGCCAAGGAAGTCTACAAAGTCCTATTAAATATAAATAGGCTTTTCTCACTCTTAGTTCTGCCTTTATGATATTTATTGCTCTGTGCTTTCAGCTCACAAGCGTGAAGAGATCTCAGCTACTGAAGAGACTCTTATTGCTGTTGCAAAGGGTTTGTTCTTTCGCTGTTTGTGTTGTACGTTAGTGGCAATACTGGAGCATGCAAGCACTGAAATATGGGTAGCTGTACATTCAGAGCAGCAGAGGGAGATCATAGGTGGTTGTCTCCTTTGATAGATAAACAGTAAATATTTGTTTGTTCCAGATATGCCACATAGTATAAACCAGTGCCTTCAGTAGCTGGGCACATTCCAAAAGGCCAAGGAAGTCTGCTGCTTGACCCATTCTGCATTTTTCCATGAGACACATGTGCAAAGAAACACATTTCCCTAAAATTAGAAATACAGAAAATAACTCTCATTACATTCAAATTTTAAGGGTCTTAGCAATAGGACACATGAAAATGAATTGCAAAATCATGTCTGGCATATGACAGTCTTTTTTCCATAAAAATATGAACAGCTTCTATCCACAAGTAAAGAAATCACTCTTGTTTGTACAGTGAAAGAAGACTGGTTTCAGGTCTGCTGTCAGTTCTAAAATATAAATTAAAGATTTGTCACTGAGGGATCTAACTGTGACTTCTGCAGAGATTTGTGGAGACTTGCATTGGGTGTGACTGTGCAGAAGCTGACCCCTGTGAGTCTGAAGGAGTCCTAATAGAACAGATAGCAACAAGGAATACCTTTTGGTGTTAAGATTTCCAAACATTGGTAATAAATGATAAGCCATCATTTATGGCTCTGAATTGGAGCTGAAATCTTTTCCATTTGCATGTGACTTGTGACTTCATCCCTTTGGAATTGATTTCTCTGCCAACTGCTCTGAAAAAAAAAATATATATATATATATATAAAAACTTTCAGTGATATTACCCCAGTGTAAACTTTGCATCTAGGATAGAACTGAGCTCACAAAAAATAGATCCAGAAGCAGGTATGCCTATAGCTCATATGGATACTGAGAGCAGTAATAAAACTGAGTTTTCTCCGTTTAGAAATTATGACCAACAGATATATACATGCAACATTTACAGTTATGTTATAAAATATTTTTTATGCCATTATAGAACAAGTTAGCATGAGGACTGTCCTATATCAATTCTAGTAATATCAACATCTACTCACTAGCTGGATTCAGTCATTACATTAATTTTTCATATTGCTTAGCACTGATCAGAATTTTCTAACTTGTTCGGAAAGTGCACTGATATTTAGTAAACTACACAGGCAGCTTCATTTTCAAGAACAGTTGATGAGAACCCATTTAAAAATCTTGGAGAATATGAGTGGCTTGAGTGCCAATGGGAACCAATCACAGGGAATTTTCACATCATTGTATTAGAGGCATGTGAGGATTGATTTACTGTGTTATACAGGAGAGCCTGAAGCAGGAGTAAATGGCATTTCTATTGTACTTTGAGCTCACAGGATAGTCGCAGCTAAATGCAGGTAAACAAAGTTTATCTATTTCTAATTTAGCTGGTATGGAGTTAACCTATCAATCACTATTAGGCCTGTGAAACTAAACCTGTGGATTTATCCACTTAAGTGCCATGCAAGTGAATTTATCAATTATAAAGATGTCAAGGACCATGACTTTCGGAAGATGTGCCATTTGCACATCTAATATACTAGATTGTATACAGAACTATAAAAGTCAAGGTCAAGATGGAGTATCTAAAATGAAAAGAAATAAAATCTGTATCCACTTTCATTAGCTGGGCACTGATATTTATTTTTTCTTCATCCTTTGGATGTTGAAACAGTTCATTTATAAAAATGTTTATCTGTAGTAACATAAACCCAAATCATTGCTCTAAGGAAAATCTCAGGAAGTTTTTTACCCTTCCATTGACACTCTGGGAGTAAAATCTGAATTTCTAACTCTGTACAGAACTTTCTGGCATAGTTGTTAATGATAGACCAGTCCTGTTAATATACAGGGGGTTTAGAACTTAATTCAAATATATTTTCCATTTTAAAGTTATAATGACTAAGAACACCTGCTCACTTAAAAATTATCTCTTAGTTGGGTAGTTTTCAATAGCTTAATCATCATTTGGTTGTCTCAGTTTTTATTGCAGGCAGTTCACCTGCTCTTCATCTAAACTTAAATGTTTCCTGTTTACACATCAGAAAATATAAAAAGACGATAATATTTAGAAAACAACGAAAAAAATGAAAGCTGCATTCAAACGCATTATTTATATAATTATCCTATAATTAAAGCAATTACAGTTTGTGGTGAAAAATAGTCTGTATTTTTATTTGCACATTTCTTGAGGGGTGTTTACTGATCATCATAGAGAATCTACATGAAAAATAATTGGAGATGTTCTCATTTCTGCAAAAGATTTAAGTTGCATAGGACATGTTCTTCATGAAATAACTGTGCATCTTTACAGTCCATTAATTGACAGGCCTGTACGAAAGAGAGTTAGACTGATGTTCAAAGATATTTGTGAGCTTTCATAATCTTAACTACAGCCACAGCTACTCTGGATATGAATTTTCTGAATAAGAGAGGATTTCTAACATACAACGTTGCAAGCAATAAAAATAGTGCAAAGGAATGATTTCTTGCCTTGTGGTATTTTTTAACTTCTAGATTCAATTTGTTCTTCTTTCTAGAACCAGATAAGCTGGAAACTTATAAAGTGAAGTTTTAGATGTCCGTGAAACTACTTGAATCCAGTAGTTTTGAAAAAGACCCACTGACTATCAAAAATACTGAGCTGAGACCCAGACCATGAGGCTGTTACTCAGGAAGCCAACCCAAATAATGTTTTTTCCTTTCATTGGTAGATAATATATCACAGGCAGCAGAAAGAGGGAGAACAGGACCAGGGACCATCTCAGAGTACTTCTACCATGGAGGCATGCCTGGTCTGCAGCAGTGTTAGTCAGCAGCACATATTGCCTTCCCCCAAACACCCTGCAGACAGACACTTTGGACTATTGGGAGATGACAGAGGGCCCTACTGCTATATGGATGTGGACAGGGGTTTCTCACAGAGCCATCCTGACTTTTAATCCTGGATTTATTCTTTTTCATCTCGCAAGCCATGTTTTACTGCCTCACAGAACTACACAACAAAAATCATTATGATCAGACTAATCCTAGAAACAAGTCACATACTTCAAATAACATATACATGGGATATATTCAGCAAGAAATACTAGTCAGCTACTACATTTGCTTGATTACATTCATGTAAATATCGATATTTGCACAATCAATATCTGCCAGCACTGTGAAAAATTGGGAAAACTATAACTCTCATAGCATGACATTTTTTTATTGTACAGCTAAAGGGAAGTGTGTATTGACTTGATCTCCAGAGAAAAGCATGCATTTATTATTTGAAATGAGCCATATCAAAGGACAAGTTGGATATTTCTACAGTGATAATAGGCAAAGTAGAACTTGTTTGGGAATTTTGTTCTTTCTTTTTTAAATATGATCTGCAGAAAAATATCAGATTTGTTTTCTATCTGGCCTCATGACCAGGGGCTAAGAAACAGTGAGCACATAAGGGCTTTAAAATAAAGCTTATAAAAAACTTCCTCCATCACAGTCTCAAACAACCTACTCTAATTTCCAGAGTGTAACATGCTTGCACAAGTTGCTGCCTGCCATCATCATAATCATCATACATGCGTGCTTTCTGTTCAGGCTGGAGAATCTGAACTAAGCACCATTTTAGGGCACACAAGAAAAAGTCTGTTTCTCTGAGAGACATCTTGAAGCTCTGAAAAAATTCCAAGACTTCCATCTGTGAAAGCTGTACAACATTTACCTGAATGAATTTGTTCTTTGGAGACTTATGAGTTCTAGACCACCATGTTGGCACTTAATAGCAGTTTAAAAAAATAATATTCTTAAGGATGACATATTACTTTTAGGGCAGTGAAATTTCAGAATAGATAGTCCATCTGTCTTATTGCTTTAAAGAGTTGTTTTTATGATTAAACTGATTATTAAGTGCTCAGACTGGCAGAGGATTTGGGAAAACTACGCTGTTTTGACATGTTTCTTCCACTTTGCCTTTTTATTTGGTTTTATGGATCCTCTCCTTTGTTTTAATGTTGACATTCTGGAAGAGGTTTAAGATGCGCTTTCTTAAAATGATAATTTTGTGTTTTTCACCAGGCTATATCAGAAAACACAGAAAATCTGATTACAGATGTGCTATAAACTTTGTTCTATTGTAATGTCAAGAGCAGTTTAATGACAATTTGTTTTACAGTCAAGGATCACTCTTCCACTTTTCCTAGAAGTTCACCACATAGCTGGTATTTGGTATCTGTATGCCCCTGAGAAAGAGAGGACCTTCCTTTGGAGCATACCTGGAAGTCAATGACTTGCAAGTCCAAGCCCTTTTCAGAATTGCTTTTGATAAATATGAAATAACAGGTTTCATGTTGTAACAGGTACCAATACACAAAGAAACATTGCCATGTTGGTTTGCTCTAATTATCACTAAAATGGTAAAACCTTTTCACTTCAACTCTTTCTTAAACTAATAATATAGCAGTTTAACATCTTAAGCGCATTTGGAATACAATGAAAGAAATGAAAATCTGGCCGCTGTTGTAAGGGACAACAAAAAATGTTTTTACAAATACATTGGCAACAAAAAGAGAACCAAAGAGAATCTCCATCCTCTACTGGACGCGGAGGGGAACATTGCCACCGAGGATGAGGAAAAGGCTGAAGTACTAAATGCCTTCTTTGCCTAAGTCTTTAACTGTCAGACCAGTTATCCCTGGGGTATTCAGCCCCCTGAGCTGGAAGGCAGGGACAGAGAGTGGAACAAACCCCCATAATCCAGGAGGAAGCAGTTTATGACCTGTTGAGCCACCTGGACACTCACAAGTCTATGGGGCCAGATAGGATCCACCTGAGAGTACTGAGGGAGATGGTGGAGGAGCTTGCCAAGCCACTCTCCATCATTTATCAGCAGTTCTGGTTGACAGGGGAGGTCCCAGATGACTGGAGGCTTGCAGACATGACGCCCATCTACAGTAAGGGTTGGAAGGAAGATCTGGGGAACTACAGCCCTGTCAGCCTGACCTCTATGGAGTGATACACCTTGAGTGAGCTCACCAGGCAAGTGCAGGACAACCAGGGGATTAGGCCCAGCCAGCACAGCTTCATGAAAGGCAGGTCCTGCCTGACCAACCTGATCTTCTTCCATGACCAGGTGACCCGCCTGGTGGATGAGGGAAAGGCTGTGGATGTTTTCTGCCTGGACTTTACTAAAGCCTTTGACACCGTCTCCCACAGCATCCTCCTAGAGAAGGTGGTGGCTCATGGCTTAGACAGGTATAGTCTTCGCTGGGTTAAAAACTGGCTGGATGGCTGAGCCCAGACAGTTGTAGTAAATGGAGTTAAATCCAGTTGGTGGCCGGTCACGAGCGGTGTTCCCCAGGGCTCAGTGTTGGGACCAGTCTTGTTTAATATCTTTATCAATTATCTGAATGAGAGGATCGAGTGGACCCTCAGTAAGTTTGCAGATGACACCAAATTGGGCTCTACAGAGGGATCTAGAGAGGCTGGATCCATGGGCTGAGGTCAATTGTATGAGGTTTAACAAGGCCAAGTGCTGGGTCTTGCACTTCGGTCACAACAACTCCATGCAACACTACAGGCTTGGGGAAGAGTGGCTGGAGAGCTGCCTGGCGGAGAAGGACCTGGGGGTGTTGGTGGACAGCCGGCTGAACATGAGCCAGCAGTGTGCCCAGGTGGCCAAGGAGGCCAACAGCATCCTGGCTTGTATCAGGAATAGTGTGGCCAGCAGGAGTAGGGAGGTGATCGTGCCCCTCTACTCAGCATTGGTGAGGCTGCACCTCGAATACTGTGTTCAGTTTTGGGCCCCTCACTACAAGAAGGACATTGAGGTGCTGGAGCATGTCCAGAGAAGGGCAACGAAGCTGGTGAAGGGTCTGGAGAACAAGTCTTATGAGGAGCGGCTGAGGGAACTGGGGTTGTTTAGTCTGGAGAAGAGGAGGCTGAGGGGAGACCTTATCACTCTCTACAACTACCTGAAAGGAGGTTGTAGTGAGGTGGGTGTTGGTCTCTTTTCCCAAGTTACTAGCGATAGGACATGAAGAAATGTCCTCAAGCTGCGTCAGGGTAGGTTTAGATTGGATATTAGGAAAAATTTCTTCACTGAAGGAGTGGTCAAACATTGGAACAGGCTGCCCAGAGAGGTGGTGGAGTCACTATCCCTGGAGGAGTTCAGAAAATGCATAGATGTGGCACTTCAAGGCATGGTTTAGGAGGCATGGTGGTGTTGGGTTGACAGCTAGACTTAATGATCCTAGAGGTCTTTTCCAACCTTAATAATTCTATGATTCTATGATTCTATAAAATAGAATAATAAGAGGGATGCTCTGAGGGACCTTAAAATCTAGCTGAAACTTCTGGATAAAACACAGTTTAGGAGAAGCTAAGCCCTTTGGACAGGCACAGAGAATTTTCAGACTTAAGAAGATTCAGGCAGCAGTTACAGCCAGAGTATCTGCTGGTTTTGGACTTGTCCTGGTTAATGAAGTGGCAGTCACTTTCCATTATAACTGTTCCTTATTAAGCAAATCTGTTATCTGCATAATAAAATAATCTGTCAATGATAATTGAGTCTGCTTTTTATTCAGGTTGCAGCAGTGCCTGCATTTCATGCAACACTTCTGAACTTTTCAACTCACACTGCTGCGGTGTGTCCTAAATCACAGCAGGCACAGTGCAGCTCCCGAAAGGAGGGCTTACCCTGGGTTTTGAAATGAATCACATACTGAAAGCATAGGTAGATTGGGAAGCACCAAAAAGGTGGACTTTCAACACAAGTCATGAACAAAAGCATATCTGTTATTCCATAACTTCCAAATCAATGTTTAGTCTTGAAAAAGAAAAAAAGAAAAGTTTTTTTTCTCCAATTATATTTATATTTGAGTTAAATATTTCACAAGATACACTCAGGCTTTATTCTCATTTACAAAAATTTCAAATATTCTATTAAGAATTTGTAATCATGGAGTGTATTGCTGCTTTCAGTTTTCTATACAATCACTCTTTTTTGTAGTCTCTAAGTTTTTTGCTTTTTTCTAACTCTTTACCATGGCTTCCCTTATTCCTTCTCCAAATGAAAACGGAACCTGGGTAGATGCAGACTGATTAAAGGGACATTTCAAAACCACTCATCTCTACTGTGTACTCTGTAATCTTTTCAGTCAGTAGCCAAATTTCCCATTGTCCTTGTGAGAAAAGAGTTTTGCCAACACAGGGCATTTTTGAATACATATTTCAATTTTTTCCCTCATATTTTTACTTTTATTTTGTTTCCCATTTTTTTCTCAGGCTCTTTTTGCATTATTTGGCAGTCCTGTATGACAACATCTCACAAAATTATTCTTTTAATTTTTAAACAGTCTTTTTATAGTGACAGATTTTCTATTAGTGCATGTGTAAATCTGTCTTGGGAGATCAGATATGGCTCAGGCAAACAAACATGCTAGTTGAGAGTTTCCCCTCTAAGGTACTCCATGTATCAAGGAGCAGATTCATTCTATGTGGGTAAAATTGCTAACTCTCTTGAATGTGTAGAAGTACTTTAATATTTGATTAATTACAAAATAATCAAGAAAAATCTGAGAACTTTAAACTGCTTGAAGTCTTTAAATTCTAACCACTATGATTCTGAGCTAAATAGGAAATATTTCCCACCATTTGCAGATTGTAATTACCATATTGACATAGTATGAGATTTCTGTGCTACTGCCATTGGCCTCTATAGAAAAAGCTCTCCTACTACGTAAAAAAATTTCCCTTTTCAGCAAAGCAATGCTTTTGCAGAATAAGCACCCCATTCCCTTTTTTTCCAAATTAATTGTTTTTAAAATTTAAATTCCTTAATCTTATTCATGTACAGAATTTCACACACTAGGTTTTATAAACTCTGCAGCAATGGAAGATATTTTTGTGTGTTCTTTATCAAAGGTGCCTCAGGTCTTTGTAGACCAACCGAGGTGTCCAGAGAAACAAGAGTTATCCTCTCATACCACAGTAATTCTTCTTACTTGTTTTTTATTTCTCACTGAAGAGCTGAATCTTATAATCTAAGCACAAAAAAGGAATTTTTAGGCTCCTCCAAAGCCTTTTGGATGGTACATAAAAGATAACCTACACTTTAAACAATGGCTCAAATTATATCTCCTCTGGTATATGCTGTGGAATTTGGGTGGATGATTTGTTTCTACTTTGCACTGAGATAATTATTCAAAGACCTTGGTTCTTCTCTAGAATGCTACTTTTAAGCCATTAAAACTCCTTAACTGCTGTTCATAGGAATTACTCGTGACCACCATAAATTTGTGCCCAAAGAGGCAGAGTTCAGCCTGAAGCTGTGAAATGCTGATATCAAGGGAAGCTTTGACAAGATATGCATTAATAGTAGGATGTCTATCTTTTTAACCATGAAATAGTCTCCGGTTATTTGGTTGAGACATCAGAACAGAACAGGACTGATCATAAACCTTGTACACTGCTTTGAACAGACTTTCCCCAATGATTTTTCTTTTCTTCTGCTCAGCCTTTGTAAGAGTTTAAATGAACTCACTCTTAAGTTGCAATTCATAAGAAAATAGCCAATAATCTTTTAACATCCAAAAAAATCCCTGGGGCTCTTTTTGCTTCCTTTTAGGTAATCAGCAACAACATCTGCAGCCGTGTGTAATTCCAAAGCATCTTGTCACCAGACAAATGGGTTAAAACTATTGAAGCTTTCCTTTTGTCACTGTAATTACAAGCACAGGTTCAAGAAAGTGCTCTAACCTGCTTGTCACCTGCTTCTCTTCTCTTATGTCTTCACCACCACTTCAAACCCTGGGGGAAAAAGAAGTCAGCAGAAGTTAAGCTACCAACCAGCAACTATCATATTTTCAAAAAGAAATGACTGAAAATATTGGGAACAATATTCACAGCAATCATCTTATTTCATTAATTTCCTAAGAAGATACTCAGAAAGAACATTAAGGTTTTTTTAAAAAACTTTTTTTTCTTAAGGAAGTTTGATCTAGTCAGGATGACCTATGGTTTGAGGATCAGGAGATCTCAAGTGGTATTACCACTGATTTTCCACATCATTAAGGAGTACTCTCTTTGTCTCAGCACAATTGTTTTTCTGATGGAAAGTGAGACCTAATATTTACCAGCTCGAAAATGGGGGGTTGTGACAACTACACACTGATTTAACCATAAGAAGTACTTCACTGCCTGAAGTACTATGGTTACAAGTTTTACGCATGATATTATTATTATCCTTTTTTGTTCCTGTAAGGAATAGGTTTTACTTCAGTGTTACTAATAAATGTATTTTCTAAAACACGAGCAAAACACTTCTTACAAAAGTTGGCTTTAAGATGTGTACAGTGGTGCACATGAAATTATAAATAGCTAATCTGAAAAACAATTTCCCTATTCTATTAAAAACAAATGAAATGGGAACAATTTGCATTTTCCTTAAAAGAAGCAATTATAAATATTTATAATTATGCAAACAGTTAAAGATATTCTGCTGTGTAGAAAAATAACAAGGAATTTCTGAATGTAGAAACTAAACTGATTTTACCTTTAAGAGCAGGAACCTTGGTCACAGGGAAGTTTTTAGGTCTCACCTGAAAATTTAAGTCCTTCATCAGGATTTATGAAGCAAGCCTGTCTACGTATTTTTCAAGGTATAATTGTGACTCATTTATGTTATTGTAAGTTCCCAACAGGTCTTTGTCATACAACATTTTAAAACAAATAGACTGGATTTTTTTTTCTCCAATATATGAATTAACCCATGGCAATAATTTCATCAAGGCATTATTGTGACGTGGTAGTTTTTCAAGACATAAAAGAGATTGGATATTTGTATGGCAAAGGGAATATCAAGAATCAAAAAAACAAGAAACAGAAAAGATTTAAGGATGACACTGAAGACATAAATGCTAATACTTAATTGCCTCAGCCAATATGTGAGTGATGCCTATGATTTTCCGTAGCATCTGCAGGAGTCACACGAGTTGACAGATTTAATACAGAATGAAAATACCTATGGTAAACAATCAGATTAATAAAGCATGTCAGGTCTATCATGACAGTAAATATTTCAAGGCTTTGAAATGCTGTCTATTCCTTTCTACACATTTAGTCTCATCCCCCTATCCTCCCTAGTTGAATAAGACTACTTGTATTCTTGGCGGGTAGCATATATGTAAGCTTATCTACGAAAAGCCTGTGTTTCTTTTCCTAGACAAAGTAATCAAGTTGACATATCATGATTCCCACTCTCTTTGAAGATGGTGATGGTGATGGGTGGAGGTATCTTGTTTTATTCTTATGGGAGAGGAATACGAGTAGGAAACAGAACTAAATATCTGTAAGATCAATTTAGTAATTATTGCTGGAACCTATCAAACACAGGTCATTTTGCCAATTCAGAAGGGTCTGTATTTACAAGGCATCATCTTTGAAAAAACATAGATAATGAAAATTTCAAGGCTGGGTCTCAGTGTGCTACATAGGTGGTGCAAAAAAATCCCATTAGTTACTAACAGGATTTGTGCCCCTGTGCCTCATGCACCACTTTGAAAATTCACTCTCAGTCATCTGGAAGCAAGGTAATATGCCAGGCACTCAAGATTACATCATTAGAATACAGACAAGAAGCTTAATCGGCTATCGTGTACCAAGTATTAGAAGCATAAAGAATTGCTTATGGTTAAATATGTCATTTCAAGCTTGGATTTTTCTACTGGACCCACCTATATGTGAGTGTTTAATCCAATAAATTAGTGGATCTTTACTAGTTTGTAACTCAGCTTTACAGTTAATTGGAAATTGTTTCCAATATCAAAATCACAAAGTTATCTAACGATCAAAAAATTCCACAAAACTTTACTCATAAAATGTGAACAGTTCAGTTATATAAAGAAAATAACAACCCACACATATGCAAACTGTGAATTTACACATCCTATTCCAAAAGTGTGTTATGTTAACAGTAGTCCAGATAGGCTTCCATATTTCTAAACTGTAGGATTTCATTCACATCATCAGATTTTTATTGTAAGGGAAATTCTTTGGGTTTCTCTTAGAGGGTTTTGGATAAAAAAAGTCAGTGAAGTACACAATTTGCACTATAACTTTTTCCTAAACTTAAGGGTACTACTAACTAGTAATAGCTCTTATTTTCGCTCTCACATCAGGAAATGAAATTGGAACATGCTGAGCGGGTCCAGAGGGGTATGATGGGTGAACACCATCATACCACATTCAATCCATGAATTCATACTAATGACTGACTCAGGTCAAAACAATTCATGCCAGGTCTTCTACTTATATAAACTTCTACCAGGTCTTTTAGTTGAGAAAAATGTAAGTGGACAGCCAGGAGTACTAGCTTAATTAACTGTATCAAAGACATTAAATGTCTTGACTATAAAACTGTGAAAGAAAATGACATCCAGAAGATTCCTTAGAGCAGTTTTCTATTTTTCAGTGGCAAGCTCTTTTCCCCAGTGTTATAAAAAATGTCACATAGTTGGTGAGCCACTCAAGAGATAAGTAGCTTCTAATCATGAAAAGATGTGTTTGAATTTATAATCATAATCCTTCATATGGTTGAGTATGAAGAGTTTATCGACATATCTTCTAGTGAGATGAAATAGTGTATTATAGTAAATGTTATCATTTCAAATAAGATCACTACATGCATGAAGTAGTGATAGGTAATATCTGAGGAAACCAAACATTTAAATGCAAAACATACTGTTTTTCTAACAGGGTGTTTGGTGAGGCTGTCTCTGGAGTCAGTTCATACACTGCCAAAATCTTCTTGTTCATCATACTGGAAGTCCTTCTGATAGCATTGCACTGCCTTTCCTCCAAAACAGCACCGGAAGCCATGCTTAGCCTTTGGAAGATAAGCTGAAGTCATTATGAAAACCTCTAATGAACGCAGAAGTTTTCTCTGGTGAAATAGTTAAGTCCTGATATGTTTCTATTAATGTGTTCTCCCTTTTTGCATAAATCTTTGCCCTCAGAAGTCTAGCTCTGAAAATTAGCAGCAACCTCCACAGGCCAACTCTAGCCCTGCCAGGTTTTGTGGCTAGCCAAGCAATCCTCTCCTTTTATGTGGAGACCAGAAAAAAAAAGGAAAATCTAATAGCCTTCCAATGGTTTACGTAGGAAAAAAGCAAGTTTTTCAGAAGTTAGGTTTTTTAGATGGTAGGTGGATATTTTTCAGAGTCCTTTAAATTTTAAGTAAAACATAAGTATTATCCCCAACTTCTCAATTTTTCTTAAAGAACCAACCGGGTCAGCTTAGCCAGGCAGTTTGGGTGTGCAAGACATCACCATCTCTGATGCTTGAAGTAACCTCATGAAGTCAGTCCTAGTGAGTTCAGGGGGGTTGGGATTATGCTGTGTCTTGGGGACATGGCACAAAAATGGCACTGGCTGCTAACTTGGATGTTGTATCTACCTTTCTAGTATCTGGTTTACGAGGTAGGCAGAACTCAATAGTTAGGCATTTAAGGTCTCTAGACAATGCATGGGAGGACATAAAGTGTTAGGACAGAACCCAAACCACCCCAGGAAGCTAAGCATAGAAGGTACAATATCAGATACATGTCCAGTCTGTGTATTGTGTAATGTTTGGAGTCTGACAGTTCAAAATTCTAAGCAAAAGGATATTTCTTCAAATTTCCCACTTATTCAGGGCTATGGAGGGTACGAAGGTAGGGAGACACTTGTTTTCATTGAAAAACTAGCTTCTGCAATTGTGATGCAATATCAGAGGAGGCAGGGCTGGTTTAAACTCTTCTTTCAAAGTCCAGCCTTGTGGTTCATGTCCAAGTGAATGCAAGGCAGCCAGGCTTGATCCCCTTTGCCTGAAGAAGAGTTGGCCAACAGTGCTCCTGTGTTACCAGGCTAAATAAAGCTACTGCTGGAGTAATGGTGAAGAAAGGAGAGATACTGGAGGGGAACACATTCTTTCCTTTCTGTTTAACCTAATCTACTCCACAGAAAATAAGAGTCATAGGGCCAGAAAGCACAGGGCCTGGGAACATGAGTCTAGCTCATGTTTCAAAGACAGGTCCTATATATTATGTTCAACAGATGGTAAAATGCATTAGTAATCCTGAAAGCAGTTGTCAGACTCAAGCTTTGACCTGCTGGGTGCTCTTGCAATTATGATACAGAGTCATGCCCCATCTTTGCAGTGCATTTGAATATTCTTATCATAAGACTAAATATGGCTATTCTTTTACATATCAAGGCCCCTTTACAGAGCCCTGGGTATTGCAGTCTTAGTTAAATGAAAACTGCCCTCAGCTGTTAGCCTTTCCAAAAAGTTTTGCAGACCACCTGAGGTATTTAAGTGGGAATTATGTAGTCTGAATATTTCATATTACTAATTATCTCCCACAAATCCTTACCATGTCCTCAGATAGTTAGGTCTGTTGTAATTGTTCCACAGCAATTTACAGAAGGTGAGAGAGCAAGTTCACCTTGTTTCAAAATCCTTTCCCATCACAAATTACTCTTTCATTCTAACAGCAGTTTATACCACTGATGGATAAGTTTTTTTCCTTAACAATTTGAAATAACCCAGTCATTACAGGTCAGAAGCTTATGCTGAATATAACTATGGATATGTAATGATACAACCGGATGGACTCAAAAACAACAAATAAATGTACTTCATATAGAATACAACAGTTCCTTACCTTCCTTCTGAGTTGTGTACTCCCTGATATGTACTTCATTTTAGATTTTGGTGACAGAGACTCATCCAATTTAAACCCATTTTTGCCTCTGCTCAGAATTTACAGAACATGGAATTCATAGTAAATGACCACGTTTCTACTGTCTCAACAGTAGCTTCAATAATATTGTTTTGTTCTGTTTATAGGGAGTATGGAGAAGACATGGCACTTGTATTTGGATTCTAATTTGTGGACTGCTTGACAGTCTTCTTTTCCCATAATGTATTCATCACAAGATATATTGGTTATGCAATAAAGTATTTTTTAATTGCTAGCTTTAGAAATATTTAAGTACCCAATTATTTTTATCTAAAAGACTATTATGGAAAAAAAGAAAAAGTTAAAAATGGATAGGGCCACAGCTAGACAAGGATTATGAGTTGCACAGCAAGAGCACTGAGCCTTTGATGAAGTGTATAAGTAATTAGTAACACACTTTAAGACATCTTTCTCTTGGTTCATAGTACCTGTGCTCATTTAATTCCAGCTGAAAATATGCCCATTCATTCACAGTGAAGGACAGATAAATTGGTGACCAAGTCAAGGAGAAAAGTGATTTATATTGAAGTACCAAAGGCCAAATATTTTCTACACATACACAGATCAAACACTCATTCAGAGATTAGGCACCAATACAAATTTATCCTGCCCTAGCAAAAGATCACAGGGGACAAGAGATAGACTTGTATGTGGCAGTCTAGTGCCCATAAATGTAGGTATGTGGGCATGTGTAATAATTTTTAACATCTAATTCTGAATATGTGAATGATGTTTAGTAACATGGACAGGAGATTAATAAAACCCAGTAACACTCCATAAATAGGCTCTCTCATTTTTGCTTTTTTCAAAGTTACATAAATATCCAAGTGTCCTGTTTTGTTCATTTTCCACAAACATTGATGGGATTAATTTGGTCAGCAGAAATGGATATGAGCTTCAAAATCGATTGGTGTCTTCACTGAACTTCACTGAACTGCATCTCGAAAACCTTCATGACAGTATTTTCACATTTGAAAAAGTACTTGGGCACTTAAAGATGCAGACAGGGCACCTAAAGTAAGTTCAGTATGACTAAAGATACATGACTAAGTTCCATTATGTTCTCAAATTGCTTTGAAATTCTGGTCTTGGTGTACATATACTTCTTACAAGGAGGAACAGAAGAAGATCTCAGGAGATATGACCAGACAGCTGTTTACCCATCTCAAACAGTAAATACTAAGGTCATTGGAGAACTGTTCCACATCAGTCTATTGGTTTGCAGAATTCCCCAAAATATTAAACAAATAACAAATAAATACAAAGCCAAGGAAGACTGCTTGCTAACTTTGCCCCCTGTTCTAGTGACTTACAGACCACTTCTGCAAAGCATGTCCCCCCCAAAGTTGTTTACAAAACTAATACCAGATCAGTTCCTCACATCAGTGTATCCCCAGTTTGGACTCTCACATGCAGGGATTTTTATATTATATTATGTAAATCAGCTTTGTTGTCAGCTCCATCTGTGATACTTGCCACTTAAGTGAATTGCTCCAGTTGGGATGAATTGGGTCGGTTAAGAGAAGTCAAAAAGATATCACAGAACTACTTCAATCTCAATAGCATTTTCTTTATCCTAACAATTTTTCTGCATCAACGCATATAATAAAAAATACTGTACTATGGATACCATTAAAAAGTCTTACACTTTGGACATTCCTTGTATTTCTGAGTTTATGCTGTGCTCCTGTCTGTAGGCCAACTAGGTGACTGTACAGCTTTCTGACTGTTTCTACACCTTCTTTCTGAAATATAGTCTTTCCTGTCTATCTGCACAGCTGTAAT
Source organism: Morus bassanus (assembly GCA_031468815.1). Taxonomy (NCBI): domain Eukaryota; kingdom Metazoa; phylum Chordata; class Aves; order Suliformes; family Sulidae; genus Morus; species Morus bassanus. The sequence continues at coordinate 129,901,637 of CM062567.1, read as the reverse complement.
TCTCACCAGATTGTTTCGTATCTTGGTTACAAAAGCACTCCCTTCTTTGGCCTTGACAAAAATGTGAAACAGCAACCATACCTTTCTCATATTCAAAGAAGCCTTCTGCAGAAATGACTGTTCCTCAGAGGACAACACTAAATGTTTGTCTTTCCTTATACACTTCTCTAAACCTCTGCTACAGAGCTGTATAGACCTGACCTAATACCATGTCTTAATGTTCTTAAGTAGATAAATAAATCTTTCTTCTTTCTTTCGTACTTACTTTCTTATCTTCCTTGTACTTGACAGTGTTCATATGAATGTCATTACAAGATACTTTGCAATATTTTAGGATTTTTTGGAAAAGGTGTAAATACAGCAGAGCAAGGAGATAGAAGCGGCTGGAAATGTTGACTTCTTGGTAAAAAGTCTCAGACAACATGTTTTTGAAGAAGATATGCATCAAATTGACTGTCAGTCAACTATGTAGTAGTGTTGTATGAAGACCCTCACTTTTCCACACCAAGGGGAAAAAAATTCCTGAAATAACTATAATTTCCCTTTTAAATGTATGTAGAGAGGAAAAGTGCTGCACCACATTAGTGCAATTAGAATGGAGACACAGTGTTTTTCATAAGCGTCTGCTTCTGTGAGAGCAACTATGATGTCTCTTTTCCTTTTCTTTTTCCTTTGCTGACCAAAACCAGTGAAAAAGACATAATGGGCATTGAATAAAGAAATTTAGAAAGGAATTTAACTTTCAGTAAAAATATCCTCAAATCTAACAATAATTATAAGCCTAGAAATTTTCTGATAGTAAGTGCAGAAAATACTATTTATTTATTCATTTATTTATGTTTCAGATTTCAGAAGTTTTTTATTATACATTAAAAACAGATTAAAACTGCAAGGAGTTTTCCTTATTTGATTTTCCCTCCTTTTTATTAGTATTTTTATTTCATCCTGAAGAAAAAAAACATAGAAGAAATTGGGGAAAACATATGGCAAAAAATTTTGAGACCCACAAACCATATATAATTGCTACTTTAATTTCTGAAAATAATACTAACGAATCCTCATCATTTTAATTTTGAGGTGAAAGCACATATATAATTTTAAAAGATTATTTTAATTAAGGCTGTCAACTGTCTTTGGTTTGATTTGATTTTACAAATAAGGAAGACTTGCCATATTTAGTGATTGATGTAGACTATATTAGGGGTCAAGCTATAGGACCAAACTGTATCACCTTACCACTGGCCGAAGCTCAGGGCAATGTCCAAACAGGTGTTTGGCCCTTGAAGGTAGCGTGATATATGACGTGACTCCATCTTTTCCTTTGAGAGACAAGAAACTCTGGCAAAGCTGGCGAAGCTTTTTTGGATAGTGATAAGCCTGGCACTGCTGGCTTTTCCATCCCCCTGCTCTATAGAGCCAGAGCCATCCTGCTGGGTGTCGGTGGCTGGGTGCCAACAGCCTCCCTTGCCCAGTGACCTTGCATGCTGGAGCCCAGCAGCCTGATGATATGCAGCCTGCCTGCCAGAACTGCCGGCCATGCAGAGTGACGAAGTGTCAATGCAACTGTGACTAGTGCTGCTGTCAGAGAGAGGTGACTTCCCATTGACCCCTGTGCTCAGAGGAACTCAGTGCTGGATGTGGTCCATGGATGCAGCATGCTGACCTGGCCTTTCCCTTCTGCATTTGCATATCAGGCAACCTGCATGCTAGATGTGTGTTGGTCAAGCCAACAGGTACAACTGGACATTTTTCTATGGTCCACACAAAACCTTCCAGGCTGAGAGGTGATAATCTCAACCACATGGTTGAGACAGTGTAGTGCCCACCAAGCTCAAGAGAGAAGCAGCAGTCTGCACCAGACTCACTACCTGCAGTCTCCTCAATGGGAGAAATGCAATTGTAACTTCTTGGCTGCATCTCCGCACATTACTGCTACTCCTTCCTCCATCATATGGCAAGCTATAATATGGATTTGCAGTGAGATTTCTCGGGGGGTTTTCTGGATTTCATTGGGCAGAAAATACCTCACAACTATTTAAAGGATTATCTTTTATGGAAACTATATACTTCCATGTTTGTTTCCATTTGAACATTAACATACTTATCAGTGCTTTCCATCTGAGGTCTCCAGACATTTTGGCTATACTGAATTAATAAGTTCTTATGAGACCTATATGGCAGTCCTGAGTCTGGCCAGCCAAATTCATTTTAAAATGTTTCTGTAGTTGGTCCTTTGTGGCCCAGAGCTGGATGATAACTTCCAAGAAATATTATTGTAACATGTCAGCTCTTAAGTGGCTCCAAATTTTCCTGTGATTTATAAATCACTAGAATACAGTCTGAGAAACCAAGTATAAGTGTAGGACAATGATTGAGACAATGTACAGAGAAGCTATGGATTCTAGGTGTTGATCTGAAATTCCTGCATCACTGAATATTTCAGTATCTGAGCTAGTTGCTTTCAGGACCAGGGGTGGTAGAGAGTAAATTTGATGGCTGTTACTGAGACGGAGAGTCTGAGGACAACATTATCAGTGAAAGATGGGGAACCGGTATGGTTCAGGCAGTGGAGTTTTGGTAAGGGAAGAAGATTAAGAAAGAGACTGATACAAGAAATATCATAGTTACAGTCTAGCAGCTTATGTTTTAAGAGTTTCTGATTTTATGTCCATCTCAGGAGATCTTGGTCAGAGAAAGCTGCAGAGCCAAGAAGGCTGTCTCAGAGGAAGCAGAACTCTAAATCAGATGTAGAGAGTAGAGGTTTGTTTCTCAGCGTGATGATTCAAAGAGAGCTTCTGGCTGTGCAATAGTAGGTTAAAGTGGAGCTGGCTTGTGGCTATTCCACAATGAAATTCTGAGAAACGTACCTCAAATGCTGTCATGGTTTAACCTCAGTCAGCAACCAAGCACCACACAGACACTCGCTCACTTCCCCCTGGGGGGATGGGGGAGAGAATCAGAAGAGTAAAAGTGAGGAAACTCCTGGGTTGAGATAAAGACCATTTAATAGGCAAAGCAAAAGCCGTGCACACAAGCAAAGCAAAAGAAGGAATTCATTCACTACTTCCCATGGGCAGGCAGGTGTTCAGCCATCCCCAGGAAAGCAGGGCTCCATCACGCTTAACGGTTACTTGGGAAGACAAACGCCATAACTCCAAATGTCCCCCGCTTCCTTCTTCTTCCCCCAGCTTTATATGCTGAGCATGACATCATATGGTGTGGGATATCCCTTTGGTCAGTTGGGGTCAGCTGTCCCAGTTGTGTCCCCTCCCAACTTCTTGTGCACCCGGCAGAGCACGGGAAGCTGAAAAAGTCCTTGACTAGTGTAAGCACTACTTAGCAACAACTAAAACATCTCTGCATTATCAACACTGTTTTCAGCATAAATCCAAAACATAGCTCCATACTAGCTACTGTAAAGAAATTAACTCTATCCCAGCTGAAACCAGGACAAATGCCAACATCTAATTCAAAATCCTGTTCTTATTCCTTCTTGACCCAAGAAAATTTTCAGTTCTGTATTGTTAATTTGGGGCTGTTTTCTAACTGTGAGCTTTGGGAGATACTGTCATCAAACAACAGATTTTGTACTTAACTAAAGTAAGGATATATTTTTACACATTCACCTAAGGATAACCCTTAATGTATTCTAGTGCTCTGAACACACTGTTAAGTTGAACTCGCAGAAGATTTGAATTTTAAAGGGAACAATGTTATGTACCCTGATTATTCATAAACCAATAAGGTCAGACCAAGCTTTACCATATGTAGAGTTTAGAAAACCTTAAGTATGTAAGGCCATTGGGATTCAGTAGATCCCAAGGGTACAAAATAAGTGCACAGGTGTTAAAGAGGTATCGCACCTCTTTAAATTTCTTATATTTTTCTAAATTATTATTTTGGGGAATTTAACACTGTAAGACAAGCAAAGTGTACTTTCCTTGCTGTTATCAACAAGCCATTTATTGCTTGTATAACACCAGAAATAACTAAAGGATTTGGGTTAAAGATATTTAGGTACTTTACATTGTATACTCATGCAGGTTTTTTCCAAAGTATTTGAAGGGAAAAATGAAAAAAAAAAAAAATAGCCCAATAAAAACCATCAAGATGCACTTTATCATTTATGTACACTAAGACTATTTGCTACCTCTGGGAAATTTAAAAAGACAGCTTCTGAAAGACAAGTTGTGGAAAAATTCCTGTTAAAACTTACCCTTATACAATGACGATTGCACAGATCATACATGAAAAAGCAAGATTTTTTTCTTGTATTTCATTTTTTGCATTTTATCTTTATAAAGTAATCTGCTTATTTATATTTCAAGTGAAAGCAGTGTTAGCCCTATGTAGGAAAAAAGTGCATTTCATTTTGGAATTTAATTTTAGCACTTTTAGCTGATTTTTTTTTTTTTAAATATATTTTTGTTGTGTAAGATAATATATAAGTGGCATAAAATTCCCTCTTGGTTTATATTAAAAATATTTACAATAGTCCATAAATATGTCAGCTACTTCATAAGTGTTTAGTATTGAATGGATTGATTATCTATCTAGCTAGATACATAATTAAGATCTCAAGGTCCTTTTTAAGCTTGAGTATAACAGCCAATGAGAAGTGATGTGGCTGCTTCAGGATGAGCAAAGCTTTTAAACGTTACCCTTCAACCCACACAGCAGTCTCCCTTTCTTCACAAAACTATGTTCTTGTCCATAATTTTAAGGGCCTTTGTAAATGGTGTAAGCAGCAGGACCTTTGGTTCAGCAGCAGTGATTTTTCCAGTTAAATGTGTAATTCACAAAACGGAAGGACAGACACCTTGGAGACATCATTATTCTTCACCTATCGGTCAGAAACTACAGAGGATCTAGCTGGTTCAGTTGCAGTCCTTTTATCTTCAGGCTGATTTCTACAATTTTTTCAAATAGATCCACAATGTATTCATCACACCATGAGCAAGAATTTCAGCCCTAGCATCACCAGTTATGTAAGTTTTGAGTGAGTAAACTAATTTCCCCTGATTTCAGTCATATGAAGCAGTGGGTAGAAAGGTCACTCTCATTAGTGGGGAGATATGCTGCTGTACTGATGGCCAACTGGCTTTGCACCCTTTTAGTTGTCGATCTGGGAACATACAGAAGTAGGCAATGGCTGCAGGGCAAAGCTCAGCTCTCTCTACTTGAGACCCTCCTAGGAAAGCTACCAAAGGTTTCCTTCTACGCTCTGGACCTCTGCTATGGGTCATTAAGGTTAGGTGGGTGAAATAACTAAAAGCAAAACATTTGGTTTACTTATTCCCCCTGGAAAAATCTTTCAGGACAACAAATCTGGGCAAAATTTTCTTGGCATAGCAGCACCCCATCAGGTCAAAGTGACTCAACATTTAGTTTTCAGAAATTAAAATCTTTCTGCAACCAAAGCCAATGAAAATATTTGATATCCATAATTTTCTAGTGTATTCCCTGTTTCTGACCTTCAATGCCTGATTCAGAGCCAATGTGGGATTGGGACCATAATCCCAGTGAAATTTCAGAGGCAGTCATCACCATTTCTTCTAGAGGGGTCATTCTAGTCCCTGGGATCTTGCCAGTGAAAATGATTGAGGTAAATCAAAAAATGAAGTTGGGGAAGATCTTCAGCATCCAAAGAAAAATCAGTTCATGAGAGAAGCAAACTGTAAAGCATTATCAGTCGTGAAAAGGGGTGCACACTAATGGTGTAGGGTTTCTTTAAAAGCAGCGTAAATATGCATTTCAGAAATGCATCTGGGTTGTCTAAAACACATGATGACTATAGAGTGTGAGAGAGAGAAGGAGAAAGAGAGGGAGAGGGAAAGCGTGATACTGCTTTTTGGGGAACATTTAGGTAATTCTGGAGTTAGTCTTCTCCGATCACCTGGTCAGACAGCCTGAATACTACATCCTAGTATAGACACTTAGATTCTACTTCTTTCTCCTGTTAGGTTGAAGAAAGCTGATGGATGGTCCCCCAAGGGAAGGAAAGGAAAATATTTGGTTGAGAAACTCTAGCCTTCCTGTGTAAGTCTGCTCTCAGCCTGCCTATTCCCTACTCTTATTGACTGTCAGAGTTCACAGTACAATGCAGAAAGGAGACCCTGGCAGGAGAAACAGTGAAGTTACCCTCCCAGGTAGCACATGGGTCTATGTACAACAAGCAGCCGCAGGCAGCCATCCTCCTGCCTTGGACATTTCCATGGCCAGTCTGGCACAGGCACTCTTGTTTTAAGGCAGCCTTGGAAACAAATGTTCTTCTCTCAACCCAGATTCTCATTTGACAAAACACAGTGTCAAATGATCTGTGCCCATTACACACTCTGATGACAAGAGCCATTTAAAAGTAAAATAAAATAATATGGTAAGTGTCCCAACCTTCAAAATACTCTGTTGGATTCCATTCCACTTTACTTTGGGTACAAGCACTGTCAGCAGGAAGCCAGGTACACACACAAAAAATAGAAGAAACAGCAGTGTGGGTATTAACCTATGATATGTAGGTATCAACGTAACCTTGCTCCTGCAGAATGCCAGGCCATACTCACCATGTTAACAGGTCAAATCAGTTTATTCCTTTTCCTTTGGTGATGGAGGAATAAATGCTTGCTAGTTATCTTGGGACGTATACTGAAGGTTAAACAGAAAGAAGCCATTGAAAGCAAAGTCTTAAAAACATATTGGTTAGTCTCTGAAAAAAAATTACTTGCATTTATTCTTATATGAATACTTCTAATGCTTTCTATTTTTTAAGAGTTCTTTATTATTCCTTTATCCTTTTTTTCTGTCACTTATTTCTTCCTTATGTAATCTTTTATTTTCCACACAGTTTATAATTGTGATAGGCCAGTTCAAAACAGATAAGCCAATTTTTTCCTTAAAGATTTTCTTTCATTTATTAGTGAGCCAAACAGTGACTTGCACAGGAGCTTTCCAAAATAGGTGCCTTGAGCTGATTAGCACCCTATTCTGCTGTCATATGGTGGCGAGGTTGCATGTTATAAAGCAGAATTTCCACTTGTTCATTTCTGGTCTGGGTCTGACGAAGTAATTTTTTCTACAGGGAAACTTTAAGATGCCTAAAAGTTTGTTCCACTGAGAACTGACAATTGCTTTTATAAGTGTTTCTTAAAGGGACTATTCTTTTTAAAGAGAAACCAATGTCAGAGTTCTGTGAATGAAAGAATGAGCTCTCCAAAATGATTGATGGTGCTGTCTTACTTCTCTTGATTGATTAGTGCTTCGGTTCTGAAACTTTGGCTCACAGACCATCTGTGTCCTGCAGAGGGCTTGCTACTAGGGTCTTCAGAGAGAAGACAGATCCCATGATGATGGTTCCTCTGCTTGATTCCTGCTGTTAAATCATCTTAAAAACAGTTAAAAATTCATGAAACATTTTACTAATCGGGCTTCTTCTAGGAAAGCAGTTATAAAAGGGAAGATTATTTTTGCTTCTGAAGTTGTTCTCCTTTTTAATATATGTAAATAATAATTAATAACTTATTTATAAAGCCCCAATGGCATGACTGAGGTGCTTGGGGTACTATAGAACATCATCAAAACAGAATCAAAACAAAATGAACAAAAGTTCACCCTCATTAGAGTCGAGCCAAACACAAGAAAAATTGCAGACAGGATAACAGGATCTGCTTCTCTAATCATAGAGTCTCGGCATTTATATTTTTAAAATGATGCTGGGGTTTGAAATACATCAGCATAAGCCTCAAATCATGTACATATAAGGGTGAGTCCCTTTGTTCTTCTACAAACATATTTTCATTTCACATATCCCATGTTTTCCTAGCTCACCTATTTCAAGTATTAAGCATAAGCCACCAAACCTGTAAGGTATTCTGCACTGCTGAGGCTCTGCATGGTGCCCCACACAAACTTCCCCAAACAAATAGGGAGAAAACCAGATGTTCCAGGAGCTGTGCAGTAAATATTTCAACTGTGAACCACTATATACTGGGGGAAGTTATAAAGCAAAGAATTGGGCCTTCCCTACCCTTTTGCAAATGAGGGCTGTGGGGCAAAGTTCCCTACTTGCCAACTCTTTGGGAAGGGGAAAATCATACTGGTATAATGATCACTTTTACAGATGGCTGCAACCATATGAATTTCAACACCACCTGTCCCAAACCTAGGTAAAAAGACCTACAAATTAACACATAGCTGTGTATATATTTAAACACTGGAATGCACTCACAGGAGCAATTTTTAAAGTTCCATCTGATTTGTACTGCAGGTAAGCATCAGTTAGTTTTTTTCTGCAGTATCACCAGGTACAAGTTCCACAAAGCAGATTTTTAAATATGTAAGCTGGCTGTATAAAACAGGGAGAATTTGCACTCCCTCCCAGTCAGGCACCAGCCAAACCATCACTCTTTACAAATAGGTTAAATAGGTTATGGGAGATAAATACAGGAGGAAAAAATAATGGAAAATATATAGTGAATGTTAGGCTGTCATTAGCAGCAGCTGTTTCTGATAAGGCTCAGCTCTTAAACTGTTGAAACAGGGAAAACAGATTAAAGCTGTTGCTTTGATGCCTTAATACAGTATCTATTTAATTTCAGATTACATAGTTCATAATGCATAAATCCCCAAATATTTTTATAAAATCCTTTAACAGCATTCAAAAATATCACAGTGTAATTTGTAGAATTCACTCTCTTGAGTCTGGTTTTAGAAATACACCAATGTGTAGATGATTTGAGAAAGCAAAGAGCTGAGCCTGATTTTGGATTTGTATCTCAAGGCGCAACATTTTCTCTAAGAAATAGGTTTCAAGGAAGCTCAGCTGGAACCGAGGACAAGTATTAATGGTGGAAATTCAAAGGCATGGGTGGCAGCAGCAAGGATGGATAGGCATGTGGTCCACTAATGTGCAGTGAGGCTGCTGAGGGGATGTGCACTCCTGTCCCTCTGTACATTGAGAACATCTATCCCAATATATCATCTGACTAATTAAACAGTGCTTCAGTCCATATCAGATTGGACTTGAATACAGAGGCCAGATCCAGTGTCCATTAAAATCACATGAGAAGGCACTGCAGAAGAATTTTGCCTTTTACACTGTGTCTACCACCATTATAATGCAGATATCACATTCACTCCCAGCTACATAAATGCCAGGAGACACAGACCCAAGGCAGGAGACCACTGTTCTCCTGATCCACCTTCCTGAATTTCATTTTTGTTTCCAAAAAAAGTGATGCTGAGCATTTGACAGCATTCATCCTTTTGAAAAAAATGAAAGCCTTGTAAAAACACCTCTTTCACTATGCTTTGTGGCTGGCATTGCTGAGGTATAGTCTGACCTCTAATGCTTGAGAATGCTGCAGTTCTGGCCTATATCTGAGAACATTTAGCTGCATGGGAGGAAAATAAGAAGAATTCTGTTGAATTGCCTATTAGTTTGTATAACTGCTTCCCAAAAGCAGTAAAAGAATATGTAATATCAGCAGAATTCACATGTAATTAAGTAAAAAACCACCAGGTAGGAAAAGTTAGTCAACAACAGCCTAAAACTTATAGTCAAATATTTCTTTCTCCTAAAATCTGGTTTTGCCACCCTTTATTGCATAAAAATTTCTCCAGAAAAAAAAAAAAAAAAGCAACTGTTTACTTTGTTGTAATTTATTACAATACCAACATGACATGAAACATTACAAGCCCAATTGCTAATCACCTTTTCAACCCCCGGTTGTTTTTACCTTTCAGAACCCCTTGCCTGAGTAAAAATTGTTTGTCATTAACCTCTGACTGCTTTGAAAATTGTCTTTGGACTAACACAAAACAAAGCAATTTGCTATGTCCAATCATCTAGCATGAGTTCAAATCTAGGAAGTCGAAGTCAAAGTCTGTAGTTTACATAGAGTATATTTAAACAAAGATCTAGGGGATCAATGCATTGTACTGTACAATCTTTAACTCCTTCTTGTGTGAAATGAGTTTATGCAAGTCTGGTTCATTGCACAAGGCTATTCAGTTTTGTTAGTCCCTTGAATTAGTTTCGAAGTCAGCAAAGCAATAAGAACAGTTTAAACAAAAAACCCAAACCCAACCCTAAAACCTAAAAAATTATATCCTTGTTATGCAAGTCTTCCTGCTCACACAATTCTACTTAAACACCTCCTTTGAAGAACTGAAATGGGATTGCTGAAGGTTAAGTATGTGAAAAAGAGGAAACAAGGCTAATGATTGTTTTGCCCAGTGGAAAACTCTCCATGTTGTGTTATTTCAGCTCCTATAAATATCCAAATAGGATTTTCATGCTGCATTGGAAAATTCCACAGCAGCGACTCACAGTCTATTTTATATGTAATTCAATTCCCCCCTTTCTTTTATGCCTGGTAATTTCTAGTGTACAAACATGATATACAGTTTACCAAAATATTTGGTGATTGTCTAAAAGAATCAAACAATTGTAAAACCTGCATCACAACAAAGCTCAGGGCAATACTGAATTTTGCCCTCCTCATGAAAATTTTTAATGCTGCCTGTATATGCATGTCACCTACAGCCAACAGTACATACCAGACAAATGTAAAGCAAATTTTTCTTTCCATTGTATAACTGAAATCAGTGGAGCATCATGATAAGTGAAAACAGAGAAAAGAGGTAAGTCCTTCCCATTTCCATAGCAGCATCAGGCTACAGTTGTATGTTTGTTTTTAAAACATGCAATAAGTCTGGCTGGCTACTTTCTTTATAAATGCATTTGTGTGCTTTTCAATGTTTGATACAATTTAGGAAAACCCAGAGAGATTACTCAGATGCCTTCCTCTTGAAACACTAAAAGAATAAGCCCTTGCCCCCAACAAAGTATCTTAAAAAGACAAAACTTGGGAGATCATCTCCCTGTGGGCCGCCTTGGCACAGTCAGCTGCATCTTCACCTTCATCCATAAACCACACACATTTCACCAGGCAGACACCTACCACTGATGAATGGACAACAGCAGACACAGGGGTACATCTGAAACTCCTGCCTCCCGTTCAAAGTTAAATCACTTCCATCCAGTTGGGACGCAGACATTTCGGTTGTCTGCAGAGGTCAGACGTCAAACTAGGCAGAACAGATCTTTTTAAAACAGTTTCCTGGGGCATAATGGTGCCTGTCTTTTGGAGTGTAGGGCAGGGCTAGGACATTTCCTAAGGAACAGGAGATTCAAAGTCTGTGGCTCCCATTGCAGGATGAATCCATCCAATGTGATATCCAAGAATTGAATATCTCATTTACCTTGCTGTTAAAAGTTTGCAAGTCATTTCTAGCTGATGCAGAACTGAAAGTTATTACTGCTTCTAAAGCGGTGCTAGGCACCAGCCTGGATTCATTTGCCTTCAGATAAAACATCTTTGTCTCCTAAGGTGGAATCCTACACAAAGGATTTGTGAGATGCTGAGGATTAAAACTATTGAGGATTCAAACAGATCAGTGCTAAAATTGAACACATTTTTAAAGGAGTCCTTGCCTGCCCTACTTTCAGCATGCAGCAAATAATAAAATCAAGGTGTGTCATTTAGCATTTCTGTGCCTCTGTTTCCCCACAGAGGATGGCAGCCAAAATCTTCAGCCACTGTAGTACAGCACAGATTGTGCAGCCTCTCCTTGCCAGACTTCAGGGGAACTTCTCAAGGTGACTGCCCTCATCCGTACAGCCGGGGTTTTCACAATCAGGCTCCTGGAACAAAAGCCAACATATTACTGCCAGTGCAATATATTAAAATGTTGATGCTGAAGAAATAAATAAGGGTAGAAGGTTCTGGATTCATGGACTCATTTAAAAGCAATATAAAATAAGTAGGGAAAATGACTATGTGGTACCAAAGCACAGTGGTGCCCATACTGAGAAAAGAGAGAGACTGTTTCTTTGTACTGATTTAGAGGGAGGCTGCCAAGGCACATCCAGTAAATTATTATTGTTCGGAGTCATCTGAACAAGGATCTCTAAAAGCTGTTTGATATACAGGAGAAACATTCAACTGATTGTTATATAACAATAACTGACTGCAGAGGAATGGACTTTCAATGGAAGCTGGGACTGTATTTTGAGTTGAGAAAAGCTTTTTACACTTTGCAGAGAAGCCTCGGGCTTTACTGTATTGGAATTTACTTTTCCAGGGTCAGGCAACAGGCTGCGGTGCTGCAGAGATGCACAGCAGCTCCAAAGTTTCATAAGAAACATGACTGGGAGGAGAAGAAACAGAGTCTACTCAAGAGCCGAGTCCGCAAGTAGCTAAAAATGAATCTGAAGAGGGATGTTGTGCCAGTGAAAACAAGGAGGGAGCATGTGCAAAGCAGCTGAAACAATTGCATTTTTGTGCTTTATAGTTAACTTGATGTTAAATTCAAACACACAGCATTATTTTTAGGACCTAGAAAACCCAAGCAAAATGCTCCAGGCAGCTGCTATCTTTTCTGTCTTGAGTAAATATTTTTTTTTGTCAGTTTGATGCTTAATCCTCAAAATGTAGAACTTCTTTTCCTTTTCCTTTTCCTTTTCCTTTTCCTTTTCCTTTTCCTTTTCCTTTTCCTTTTCCTTTTTCTTTTCCTTTTCCTTTTCCTTTTCCTTTTCCTTTTCCTTTTCCTTTTCCTTGCTCTTGCTCTTGCCCTTGTGCTTGCCCTTGCCCTTGTTACTGTCCTTTTCCAGGTTTCTGGAGCCTGCAGTTTTTGGGAGAAGGAGCTGCCCTTGAACTATTTCCCAATTCAAAGGTGTCTCTTTGAGATGGGCAAAAGTTTCATGCGCTTGATTCTGTGTCTGAAAGCTGAGCTGACAAATATGCCTCACAAGAGAAAAAGACAGGGAGAGGAGAGGGGAGGTCATGCATGGAGTTTTAATTTTGCTTCCTTCTCCCAACACTGAGACCTGCTCAGCCCTAATAACTACAGCCTTTTGAGGATGCAGTAATTTATTTGCCACTTGATGCAAATGTGAAAGAAGAGGAAACATGACTGATTTGTATCTTGTTCACATTCATTCTCTGCTCCTTACTGGCCTATTCTAAATAATATAAAATGAGCCAGTTGATTTTGGAGCAGCCCATAGATCACAAGAGGTTGTTGTGGATGGTGTCACATATCCAGCTTTCTGGGACATAGTGTCACCCAGGGCCCATTCTGGATTGTTACCACAAACTGCCATGGGTTGACACTGAGGAAATCAAAGACAGAATTTCCTTCATAGTAACTGATGAAGACTGGTTAGAAAAACATCTGCAAGGAATGGTGAGGAGAATGCAGGTGATACATCCTATGTCCTCCTGGAGGTCAGATATGCGGACTGTGTAACCTGATGGACTTTAGGATAGATGAGATTCTAGTATGTCACTAGCTAGATAACAGCTATCTTTTTCATCCATTTATTTGCATGAGGTGATGGAGTTCAGGACATAGGATGTTTCTGATGTTTCTCAAACCAGTGAGTTAGAAGCCTTGTTACATCTTGGGGTGGCATACCCTGAGGGCACCCAGCACATGGCTCCAAATAAAATGGTTTTTGCAACTACTGCTTTTTCTACTGGGGGAGGGGGGAGCGGACAGCATTCAAATGGTTGAGGTCTGGGTAAAATTTATGATCTCTCCTCCATTCTTCAGTCTACTAGAGCCAGCCAGCAGTATGTTGCTGGAACAACATGTCCACAAAGAACTGCTGACCTCAGAGGTAAGTAGCAAGCCCATTAAGTTGCACATGCCTTCCTTTTCTGGGATGGTACAATGTGCCTCTGACTCATATGGGCTGCATCCTCGTGGCACAGTCTAACCCTAAACTATTAAGAATGATCCAAATTCTGCCACTCTGGCTTCTCTTGATTAACATCTTACTCTGCAAGCAATTTTGTTTAGTTTCAGTAGGGCTGCATCTGCAAACAGATTTTCAGTATAAGGATGAGAGAATCATGCCTTGTAAGTCTAACCAGGGTTCCAATAGGTCCAGATAGGAATTATAACAAACAGCAGAAGGAATGAAAATAAACTTGATCTGGGTTCAGACTAGGATAGTAAAAAAGGAAAGAAGAGAATGAAATCACAATTCTTGCTTATATAAATAGCATCTGTTTTGACAAATTTTGTATGCCTATATTTTCTGAATTAACATGCTTCCAAAGTACCACTTTTCTCAGAACATAAATGACAGCATTGACAAAAAAATAATACAGGCTGTTACTATGTATGTTTATAATCTCTAAGCTTTCAAGCAAAGAATTGTTGAATTCATCTGGTAATTCTTAACCTAAGCAAACTTGCTTGGTCTTAGCTCCAGGAGTTAACTCCTTCAGCAACAGTACAAGACACAAATATCTGCTTATTGAGGCTAAAATTGTTGTGATCAGCAGCACTAGTGGTGTACTCCAGAGGTTGATGCTGAGTCCAATACTGCAGGATCTTCATTAATGATCTTTACAGGCACAGAGTACACCTTCAGCAAGTTTGCAGACAATACAAAACTGGGAGGAGTGGCTGATATGCCAGAGGGTTGTGCTGCCATCCAGAGGGACCTCAACAGGCTGGAGAAACAGGCCAACAGGAACCTCATGCAGTTCAACAAGGGGAATTGCAAAGTCCTGCAGCCGGGGAGGCACACCTTCAGGCACCAGTACAGGCTGGGGGCTGACCAGCTGGAAAGCAGCTTGCTAGCAAAGGACCTGGGGGTCCTGGTGGACACCAAGGTGAACATGAGAAAGGAATTTATTGCTTATAGTATTCAAGTTCATAATTCTCTATCGCTCTTTAAGACATGGGTAACTTTAACCACATTTAAACATTAAGACTCTCTGGCTTTAATGACCCAGAATCAAGATGCCACTTTTTGTGCAGGACAGCAGGTAAAGACTCACACTTCGAAGTGCCTCAACAGGGTGGGTTTAAACAAGTTTTTCCTTAGTAAGACCATCACAGCAACTCACAAACCAAAGTGATTTGGCTCATGGGTATCTGTCCAAGATTTTCAGAGATGTTCAGAAGACAGACATCACCCTTAGTCTCCAATTTTTTTACAAGGCCCTAAGTAAACAAGACTATAAAGCCCATAGTAATCGTCATAGCTGTCTTGATTGTGCACTGTTGAAAATGAGCTGAGAACCATACCTGGCTAATGTTGAAGCATGAGGTACAGGAGATGGGGAACACAAGCCCATTTGTGACACCTAGCTAATTTCCTGAGCATCTAAAAACATATGAAAATGTGGTCATGACCTACTAAGAAAAGTGAACAAACTGAGAAGAACAAATATAAGCAAGATATTTAGGAAATTAGGACAAGACATACAGAAGCAAAATTTACAAAAATTCTTTGTAAAGCACCTTACAAGTCATTCGAAGTTTTGCTCATCCGTTCAAGACAAGAGCATTACAGTTTACTATCCTATTGAACCAAACCTTATGGGATTCATCCATTACTACAATTCCAACTACCAAAATGACATTTGGCTCTTCTCTGTAATCCCTCTTTCTCTGACATTAATGCAAGAGTCATTGTAATAGGTAGGCTTGTTATGGAAAACTCAATAGTAATAGAAAAACACAAAAATCGCTGTTCTTGTATTCCTCTTGTTGTCGAAGAAGAAAATTATACTGTAAATTAAATCTGATTTTATGACATTTTGCATGCATATAGATCTTCATATGAACTCAGGAGAGCATACTTTATGTGAGCTCTGTAGTCCTTATACTTTTCAATTAATTTTTCTTTGTAATTCAGAATAAGTTTCTAATGGATTCATGGAACAATATGGGGTCACTTGGGGGTGATTTTAATACCTGCAATTCCCATGGTTATTAATCAAAGACTTTTTAGCTTTTTAGATAAATTATCTGCCTTCTGTTTAGAAGATTGAGATTAAGCATGTGAGAGAAATTGTCCCTACTGACACAGAAAAAAGTCAAGAAAAAACAAAATACAGCATTTTGGATATCTCACAAAACTGCAGAATATGCTGTAGATTTTCAATTTTCTTTCATCTAGCTTCATCAAAATAATTTATTATTAAAATAGCAATGATTTTCAAAAGGAGTGTTTTTCATTTACTGACTATAAATCTCAGAAGCTGTCAGAACCAGTAAAACTTTTTTTAATTTGTGCTTTACAGTTTACCAGTGACAGTTTTAAAAAAAATCATCAGGCTTTCTAAACACCTAAGAAGGAAAAAAGTGTTCATTTAGCATGTTTAGCTGTGAATGTAAATTTGCATGCTAACCCCTTAGGCAGGGGTGGGTACATTTTCAACCACTGAATCCCGAATCATATAAACAGAGCCAGTTCCTGTGCAATTGATTTAGTTCCTCTTGACTCACTGAGTTCAATAATTTGAAAAATCCTGGTAGAATCTCTGTTCACTGAAGAAACAAAAAAGTTTGTTTTTCATAAATTTTCACTTGTTTTTGAACTGCAGAACTGTAGGGTAAAGTCCCCAGGGCACACCAAAGACAAAAGACCATGCAGCTGAAGTGATACACTTACTAGATTTCTATGTATGTGAAAATATATCAGAATATCAAATCTCATAGTTCTGTTCATCCTTCAACAATGGTTAACCCTATATTAATAAGTCTCAACAAAACAAAACATTTAAAGTAGCTGTAGACTTGACTCCAACTTTTCAGATGCAACCATCCTCAAAGCATGTGGAAATCAAATATTTACCTGTAACTCACTTCTAGCTCTCTACCAAAGAGAAATTAATTAAATTTTACAAAAGTATTTTCAGTATTTATAACAGCTCTATCATTATAATGTCTAAGTATTTCACAACTTTTATTCACCTTCTGAAGAAGGGCTTGATTTATCAGTTTGCTAACCTGAGACACAGCTGCCCGCAGAGCACACTGTTATGAACTCTTCGGGTTACTCAGGGTGTCTGAAGCAGTTTAACTGCATTAGCGCATTGATTCAGCAGGGTGGGTTAGCCTGGTCCTATGACACATCCAGGTGGCTCACCAGGCTTAATTAGCCACAGCGCTTCCATTACTCCAACTGGCTCCTTCAGCCAATGCTGTGCAGCACGGCATTATACTCTTCTAACTTCATGAAAAAAAGGCTGAGTTTGTTGTCCACAGTCATGCAGAAGTCTGTCACAGGACCTGGATGTTGCTTTCCTAAATCTGAGGCTGATACCTGTTCTGCATCCTCTCTTCTTTGTTAGCCACTAACGACATATAAGTTGGAAAGCAGCAAGGCAAGAAGACAAAGCAGCAAGTCAGCAAAAATTATCAGCAAGAAATATTCCTATAAAGAAAAGAGACCTAAGTGGGTAAACAAACCATATGTCCTCCTAATATGGCGCCAAAACAGACCTCAGAAACATTTTTCACTTTTATCCCTCAGGAGCTCTTTTCTGGAAAGGTAATTAAAAAGAAAAGGCCTTGATGAAAGCCACAGAGAGAGTCAGGGAATAAGGCCATGAGATGAACAAAACAATCAGTCCTTGAACACAGCCCTACACATTGACGTATAATGTTCTCCATAGCAAATATTTATTTCCTATGGAGAGCATTGCACACCACTGTGTAGGGCTGCATTTAATAAATTGCAAAACATATTCAGGAAAATACATTTATACACATTGTAGGGTATGCAGTGCATACTTAGCTTCATCATTGTGATATTATGAATGCCGCACGCCCTTTCTTCATAGAAGATGTCTTCAGAGGTCTCAATATTTGTTCTGCCAACAGAGTAAAAAGATTAGAATAAATACAGCTTTGCTCCATGTAACATAGACTATGTAGCACACTTGTTTTGCATCTTTGTGGAAGGAAATAATGTCAAAATAAATATTATATATACATGTATTTATACTGTAAAAAGGAAGAAAAGAAGATACATCAGTTTCAAGAAAATGCATCTATCAACAGGTTTTATTAAGGTGTAAGAGCATTACTTGTATTCAATACTCAGGCTTGGCATTTTGCAGAGCTGTCTCATTCTTAAAGTGGAGCTAGTGCAACCATATTCCTGCCTTCATTTGCCATGATCCTTTCACGAACTTGTGGGCAACTTTGAACATGGTGGGAGCATATTTGTCTAGTAACTGGAATACTAAAATGGCTGTTAGGAGCACCATCCCAATTTTCCATATATCAGTGGCCAGCTTTGTTTAGGAGCACAAGTGGCCAAGTGGCTCCAGTCTCAAATGAGAGAGAGGCGGTGTGAGTCAGACCAGCTGGCTGTTGACCTTAAGGCAAGATAGAAATGAATGGGGAAAGCTACTCTCAGCTGTGTTTCTTCCAGACACTGCTCCAGAAACTCACCTAGTCCTGGTAATGGAAGAAGTTTTATTTTTAATATCAAAGAAGTTTTACTTTTAATATCAGATACTTTGTTTCTGAAAATATACAGTTTTTTATTTCTTTTAAGATACATAATTTGGATGACAATAGGAAAAGCAATGGAATTTACTTTCATGAATCACTGTACTGCACAGTTTGAGTGATAATTCTATAAAACCATGAGAGCATCATTATTTCTAAAATCACACACTGCTAATACTTATTATTGCCCTTCAGAGCTGACCATTGGAACAATACTGTAGAGAAGGACTTATGTTTAAGCTCAAATGCATGCTTTCATTTTAAAACAACTTTGCAATTTGATGGTTTTCATTCTGTACTATGTGAACTGTGTTACAATATGAAATTTTTAAAAGCTGAAACAGAACTGTGAGGCAACCTGAGATTATCGTTATTATTTTCATTTTTCTTTCAGAGAATTAGGTATCTACTGAATTTATTCTAGGTAAAAGAAACCAGATTTCTAAATCTCAAAATCCTGTGTAAAATGGACTTGTCACTCTTTGTCAATACAAATTTGGTGTCTGATTTGAGGTTTGAGTTAAAGACTTCCGAAAACAGTGGAAGCTGTTTAACTTGCCATACTCCGGATTAAACACACAAAGGCTAAATTTGTAGGGTGTGAGATAAAGTTACATGAACAAGACACCTCTCTGTAGCTATATCTTGACCAGCTGTAATGTTTTGTGCTTATAATGGCCTATTCATGAACTAACAGATAACCCTGAATGAAACATAATCAGTAATTCACAGCTGAATCATGAAAATAAAAAAGGAACCACTTCCCAGTTATTTTCACAAAAAGAAGGAAAATTAAAATGTTTCTATTTTCTTCCTGTGAGTCCACTGGAAGTGTTAACCAAATATGTTAACTCTGAATGTAGTAAGAAGGTCTGCAAAGTCTTCTTTACAGTTTTGTATTTTTCTGTGTTTTATCTTACTTTTCAACAGTACCTCTAGTGTTACCAAGATATATTATTATTCCTGAGAAAGAGTGTAATTATGGCATGTTGTATCTTTTTAAGTGGGTCAGACAACTTTTATACCACATTTTTTAAGTATCAATGAACCCTAAGTATCTTACAATATATGTTGCTGACTGGGAAATTAAATTTGTATTTAATTACGCAATGCTGTGTGGAACTGAGAATGTATTACACCAAGTCACTTTGAATGACTGTTACATACTTTCTGCTGGCATTAGTGTACACCACGCTAACATAGTTATCTTTTTGTTATATGGAAATGAAGGAGTCCAAAATTGCGGATGTTATATATTTAGAGATTCACAACTACGTAGTTTGCTTTCCTGATTATGCAACACCTCTCATTCAGACAGACTATATCTGTTTGCGAAAAGTCATACATACCATGCAGAATTCGATATTTGGTAACGAAACCCAAGTCCGTCACCAGAGCTGAAATGCTAGCATTCTGTATTCCCCAAACTATGCTCACCTGACTTTGTGGGAGCCCTATTAAGTGGCACAGTATGAGAATCCGGCTTTGTGTTCACTGTCCCCTGGGAATGTCATATGTTGCATGAAACTCATAAATCACTTTGATGTTATTTGGACCCATATTATCATAGGAAATCTATAGGCTGGTAAAATCTGCTTCTAAATCATGTCGAATCCGCTTATTGCTTTTGGGCATTGAGTCTGACATTAAGACTGCACCCCATTCTGTCCTGAAACACGCATTATATACAGCATGGGTGCATGTGAGGCCAGAAGTAAGGCATTACAAATAGTTTGATTACTCTTTCATTATATCCTTATACAGCTATACTGACAACTCCTCCTGTTTCTGTTTAAAAACATAAACAAAGCCAGATAGCACTTACCATGTTTTCACCCTTCAATACTTGCAGATTATATTGAATTGAGAAGATGAGTAAATAATGAGAAATACTGCAGTCCAGTACAGAAGGACTGAGAACATTTAAGTGCCTGGACTAATAGATGGCAAATACGGTTCATTGATGATAAGTGCAAAATGATGAGTTTTAAACAAACAATAAGAGGGAGGAAATATCTTCTAAATGGTAAGAAACTGAGCTATCCTGAACATAGAAATTATTTGGAAATTATTGAAAACTAATATCTTTGTAGCCCTGAATCCTGTGTTCAGACACAACGATGAGTTCAATCAAGACAGGGAGATGCATTCTCAGATAAATGCACTACAAACTAAAGCTAGAGTCATGACTGCATAAGGCATTGATCCAAATGCTGAGGGCATAGCATCATACTGGCCACAGTCTTTCAGGAAAGAAGGCAAAGAATCTGAATTCAGGGCATCCCATAATAAGTGCACACGCTGGAGTGCAAAATTGGACTACAACAAGATGGAAAATAAATGATCAGAGAACAGAGAATAAACTAATTGCACTGAGGAGGAGCAAAAATAAGAATTCTTAATCACACCATTAGGTACCAAGAAGGTTGAAAACAAAAGCCTTGGTAAGAAAATTCACTTCAGGAAGTATTTTTCTTTTAAAAACTCACTGAAGTGTGAAGTGCTGCTGAACCTAAGTGGCTACATGCTTTTCTAAACAAAGGAGACATAGGGAGCTACATGGGAAGAGAAAAAGTCAGGAGAGTAAAACAAAGGGATGGAAAGCAAGGAATAACTGTAATAATATTTTAACACTTAAAGGCACCAGCAGAAACTGGGCAGAGGTGAACCAGACAGTGAGCATATGCAGAGCAAGAGGCAGACTTTTCAGTCAAAAAGCATACAATTTAAATCCTGCTGCAAATTTCTAAACAGGTGACTTTGTATACAAAGTGCATTGTGCCCATAGCAGGCTCAGAAGGTTCTGCTAGATGCTCGTTGCTTTGGAAATTTAGCTATGAGAGCCAGATTAAAACATTACACAGAACCCCACATCTGCAGATGTATCTGTGCATCTGACTTTGAGCATCTGGGTGGGAATACCTCATTGATTTCTGTGGGTCTGCCTGCATGCTGAAAATATAATTTGCAGTGCTGGTGCCTTACTGTGGATTTCAGATCCCAAGTTCTGATTGCTGGTTTTGAAAATCTTCATATCTTGCCTTGTTTACAAGAACACAGCAATTTTTTTTTCACAGAGATGTACCCCCTCACATATACTTAATAAAAACAGCTGCCATAAAACCCCTATTTGACCTAACCAAAGGGATTAATATTATGTTTAAATCCAGTTTCAAACTACGGGAGAAGGATCTTAAATTTTAGGACAATCCAGATGAAAACCTTTTGCTTAACTCTTTTCGCTCAGTAAGGAACAAACCAAACCTTGATGTAATTGTGCAAGCCAAATACTTCAAGTTCTCAATTCCAGATCAAAAAAATGTAGCTTTGAGCTTGTCTTGACACAGGTCTCATCCAAAACCCATGAAAGACAATAGGAGTCCTTCAAAGTGCTTTGTAAGCAGGGCTGTTACCCTTTGGGTCCAGCAGTTAAGCCTTTTCGAATAATTATTGGCTCTCTGGCCAAGCAATTGCACTGAAATGTAGTTAATCCTCTTACATATTTCAGCTATTTTCTTTTCAAACTCTATGTTTTCCAACACATTCTGAATTAATGAATAAGAATACCAACTTGTTGTTGTCATTACACAGAATCTGTTTCTGAATCCATTAAAATATTTCTCCCCTTTTGGTTACACCTTTTTTGCTTTTTTTTTTTTTAATTTTGTTCTTAACAGGGTTGCTTTTCAGTGTAATCACAGAAGATATTGGTTGGATAACTCATGCTGTAAACCATTTCTAACTCTGATCTACAATAATGACAATTTTCCTTGTGCTTAGCTTTTGCTGTACTCATTACCACTTACCTCCTCCTCCACTCAAGCACTTTTTACTTTGTTAGACTTTCTTTCTTTAGGCAAAACCTTCATATATCAAAACTCAGTAAGACTTCCCAGTGCTACACAGCTAATGTAACTTAATGTAACATAGCTACTGGAATAAGACTGATTTCCTTCTTAGCATTCACTTTTTTTTTTTTTATTTCTTTCCTTTTTTTTTGTATTTTTAACATAGAAAAAACAAGCCTGCAATGGCTCATCTTATAGTGTGTATCCCAAGCTGTTAATTCAAATACTGCTAAGAGGACTAAAATATGTTTATTTAGCAGGTTTTGTTATAGTCATTCCACATTTTCTTCTGTGGATTCCATCTCTCTTTGTTTACTTATTTTCATTAAGAAAAACAATAGTGCTTTACTTTTCACAGAGTATAGAGATTTGAATTAGAAGTGAATTCCTGAAAATATTTCATTTGCAGTTACTAACTCTTCATTATTGCTATTAAAATAGCAAGTGTCAAAAATGCCCTTTTCTTACACTGTTCCAGTCTTTTCATTATATTCTACTTTTATTTTTATTCTATATTAATTTGCTTTATGTGAAAACTATATTTTCACTTACCTTTAAATTTATACAGTGCCTACTTTTGGTTAACTCACGGTTAGAAGTGCTCATCCAATTGCATACGGTGAAGAGACCAGCAGATCAGGTCCTCCTGTGCTGATCTGTCGACTAGTTTCAGTAAGAGTCTATTGGAGCTAAACAAGAGGTTAGGCAATGGAAATGACAGGTGAGCAGCTCTGCTTCTGCACTCATTCAGGCTTGGCCCTCTCTTCTGGCACCATTAGAATGTGTCCTCATTACAGAGAGCAAAAATTTGTGTATGTTTAAATGTGTAGTGAAAGTATCAGCGTACTTCACCTGAGTTACTAAGTGGCCATTGCTGGTGAGAAATTTCAGTTATTACTTACTTGAGCCAAACAAACATAGACTAGCATTCAATATTTCATTCCTAAATTCTTGAGGCATACAAAATGCCTCCCCCCCTAACCCCCCCGCAAAAAATATGCTTTCTAGAACAGTTTTTAGATTGTCTTATAGTGGTCTGAAAAGAAGATATAACTAGGAAAAAATATCTC
Organism: Morus bassanus; assembly: GCA_031468815.1. Taxonomy (NCBI): domain Eukaryota; kingdom Metazoa; phylum Chordata; class Aves; order Suliformes; family Sulidae; genus Morus; species Morus bassanus. Next base: position 129,878,392 of record CM062567.1, on the reverse strand, counting down.
TATTTTTCTGGGAAAAAAGAAGTAAAAAAGAAAAGGGGATACACACAGCATCTACAATGGATTGTATCATTTGCCTGGTGTATCCTTATCTTCTCACAAAGAGAATTCATGAGCGAAAGCCGCTTCTATAGGAATGTCAGTATCAATGTCAGCTCATGGGATACAACTTCAGCAGAATTTCCTTGTGGTGTTGCTGTAAATAGCTTGTGTTGATTGGGCTTGTTGTGTTTTGAATTTTCTATTGTCTGAGCTAATTACAGGTTGGAAGCATAGCACAATGTAATGCATGTGAAGTACTGATTTAACTGGAGTTTTATTCTTCCTGAGCCACAAAGCTGGATTCTGGTTTTCTTTTCAGATGGAGGGATCCTGCAAGGAATACTTATCCCATGATAAGCTGTAGCTCCAGCTCTGGGGGTGAAGGAGGAGACATGCCTTGACACTTTTAGACACAGAGCTCACCTTGGATCACAAATGCTCTGTTGGATCATGGACAGAAGGTTTAAGCCATGGGTTTAAGCTGCTATGTGCAAAGTGAGCCAGGAAATTGCAGAACATTAAACTTCAAAACTGAGAAAACACACCCTGAAAGATAACTAGGGTTTTTTATTTATCCTATACTGCAGCTTTCCAGTATGAGGCATTAACATTTTGTTAAAGATTTGTTCAGATATGAAAGCAGGCTGAGGGGTACTTTCCTACCATATAAGCACACAGGAATTTTTGCAGTGACTTGGATGGGTGCAGGTTGAAGATCTGAATGAGTTGCTTCAGCTTAGAGGTGAAACTTCTGGCAATGATGAGAATAAATTAATGAGCTCATATCCATGTTTAAAAACTGATCCTAATAATGGTTTATAAAAAAAACCCCAAACCACTTTATCGTATAAACCATAAAGCCAAGGCTGATAATTAGTGTGAGAAGTTGCTTTAATATTCTTCTTTAGTAAAAAGCACTTTTGGGATTTGTCTTTACTGTACAAGATGATAATACATCAGTTTGGAATATGAAATACCTCTATATCAACACATGTAGAACTTTTGAATTTTTTGATCTGAGCGACCCGTTATTTCTGCCAGGAGGGAGAAAGAGTTAATTCTTTGAAACTGTATTAAGCTCCATATTTCTGGACATGGAAAGAACATTTTGACACAATGTTTTTCACAAATGTGGGCAGTTCTACAGAAAATGTCAGCTCTTGGAACAAGGTTAAGTATTTCAGTACGGTTCATCCCTTTTATTATATGTTTATTTTCATTTAGCACTTAAAGGTTCATTAGCCTGTACAAGCATTCTCATAGCATGACAGGATCTCCTTCCAAAGCTCTACCCACAGGGGAAATCCAAAATGCTGTTGCCGGCTAAGACCCACCACAAACAAAAGGAAAAGAAAAAGAGCTAAAAATGGGGTATGGTTACCTTTTGCTGTCAGACATTCTTCTATAAATAAATGAAGTCGTTTACTCCTATCTCAATCTCTTTGTGCATTCTTTCTTTTCTCTTTTTTTAAACTTTTGTTTCAGCTACCAGAAAAAACTTATTCCAATGTGCTTCTGTGAAAAGTTCTTTGTTTCTGTAAACTCTGCTGATAGCACCTACATCTCTGTTCTGATAGAGCATTCATCTTTGTAGCAGCTCTCTTATCCTCATGTTCCACAATTGTCATCCCTCAGCTTCTGGGAGGCAACTTTTCTAAAACCATGTCTCTGTGTTGCCTCTTCAACTGGTGCTTATAAATTGGGTCTTGGCTCTCAGCTCTCTCCTACACATCACTCTACTTACTCAAGCCAATGTGGTATATGATTCCACCATTCATAGGCCTTATCATCTCCCTTCCTCCATCTGTGTTACTGTTTAATATAAAACATTCTAAACTCTGTGTGGGATATACCTCCCTTCTTTACAAATTACAGAAGTAATCAAGACCTCTTTTTTACAAGTTTTCCCTTATAATTTTTCTCTATCTTAAACTATTTGAGACAAAGTTATTTTACAGAGCTCAGATTTTTAGGTTCCATCTTCTGCATTACTCACTGCTTTTTCTTTAGTATGGTAAGTAAGAATTACTTAAATTCAGTGGAAAAACAACAGGTTTTCCCTCACATAGAACTCAAATGAAAATTAATAGTCATCTCCAAACAATATAACAAGGATTTGTGACAGCTCTGGATTCACTTCCTTTTCTCTGACTTCTGCTGTAGATCCTGCATTAATTTCTTCTGACCATTTTTATTCTTAAGGGCACCCTAATTCTTTCTTCCATCCTTACCTGCCAATGTTATCTCACAGCTTGCATCCTTGTCATCCATGTCAGGAAAGACATGGACCTGTTGGAGCAGGTCCAGACGAGGACCTCAAAAGTGATCAGAGGGATGGAACACATCTCCTATGAAGAAAGGCTGAGAGAGCTGGAGTTGTTCAGCCTGGAGAAGAGAAGGCTCCAGGGAGACCTTATTGCAGCCCTTCAGTACTTAAAGAGGGCTTACAAGAAAGAGGGAGACAAACTTTTTAGCAGGGCCTGTTGTAATAGGACAAGGGGTAATGGTTTTAAACTAAAAGAGGGTAGATTTCGACCCAATATAAGGAAGAAATTTTTTACAGTGAGTGTGGTGAAACACTGGAGCAGGTTGCCCAGGGAGCTGGTAGATGCCCCATCCCTGGAAACAATCAAGGTCTGGCTGGACGGGGCTCTGAGCAACCTGACCTTGTTGAAGATGCCCCTGCTCATTGCAGGGGAGGTGGACTAGATGACTTCTAAAGGTCCCTTCCAACCCAAACCACCCTATTATCTGTGATTCTATGATCCTTGGTTTTATTCTTTCTGATATGATCAGTTCACATTTGGGATCTTGCAACATGTTCATAGTCAAAGAAGAGACTATTTATGAAGGTAGATATTTCCTTTTCGGAATCCTTTTTTTGGACAAGGAATAGACACAAAATCCTGTTTCCCTGGACACAGTAGCAATCAGAAAAGAAGATGCTTTTTCTCTGTCAAACCTTTCCAAATTCTTTTCCAGGCACTCTTTCTTTCTTTGATTTTTGCTTTTCTATCTTTGTCTTATACCACCTCTATGATATTAATGTTGGAATACTAACACAAACTTAACATGAAAATTCAATTAGCAGGAGGTGTATTTATAGGTGAATAAAAATTATTCAGCTGTAAAGAAAAAAAATTCTTTTGTTTGATTTCATCAGTTAAGGTGCAGGCATAGCCTTGAAAAATACATTAAAAACGATATACTATCTATTGTATCAAAATCTGATTTATACAGAATATATGTAAGGTGAAAGGATTTTGTTGGTGCTACAAATTCTTCATGAACCAAGTGGTGGTTTTTTTTTTCTTTCCCGCATGTGGTCATGAATAAAAATGAACCTACAAGCCAAACTCCATCGACTTTGCAATTGCATTACCTTTATGTAGAATAGTCACATTTTAACTAACTTAACAATTTTAACTAAATGTGTTTGTAAGTAGAATTTCAGCTTGACCATGGACTTGTATTGTTGCATAAATAGCTAATCAAAATGAAATCTAGTTCACACATTCCAAAATATGTTGTTTCTTCAGAAAAAAAAATATTAAATGATTAAAACCTATTTGTGTTGCTGGAGAAGGTTGAGAAAAATTTCAATGATCTTTGCTTTCTGTTTAGCAAGAACACAATATTTCCATAAAGTTAATGTGAAAAAAGACCTCTGCATTAAATCCAGAGTGAATAAACTAGCTGAATTTAAAAGGTTCTGCAGTAAGAGTTATTTCAATGTAATAGTTTTATGCTGGTCTTTCAGTACTCATGGATTTAGCACTTTCTAACAGAATTGGCATAACAATCAGTGGAATGAATGATGTCATTTCCCAAAAGGGCAATTCAGGTTCTCCTTTCCCAGATAGATATTGTATACTGCAACTTTCTTCTTTATTAGAGATATGTAAACCTCAAGAAGAGATTAATTTCAAACTTTCAAAGAGAGTTAATACTTGAATTTCATAATTCTAAAGTTAAATCTTCTCTATTAGTTTGGTCTGGTTGAGCAGAGAAGGTAAAACAGACAATTAAAAAAAACCCTAAAAAACCTCCTGCCTGCTCCATCATTGTACTTTGGCTTTATTCAGCTCTTCCTCTTCCCTTTCATTTTACTTCCTCTTCCTTTCCATTTATGTCCATACTGATTTCAGACAGATTCCTGGACCTTGCAGCTGTTTTTTGGTTGAAGTGATATGGGCAGGTAGTTTTGAAGAATATTGGTGGTATTTCATTATTTTATCCCTCTCTGAATCTATATTTACATTGTTGGCAAAGATGAGATTTAAGATACTAACGCTAGTTAATGACTCATCTTAGCTGAGGTCCAAGAACAGCGAAGATACTTCAGATTGTGTTGTCCTCTGTGTTTAATTAAATTTTCAATGTAAAAGTATATGGTCTATGTGGCCAGGTTAGGAATTCAAAGAACTATTTAACTGGTTTATTTCTCTTTTGAAGGGTCTCAGAATACTCCAGACAAGATCTATGGATGAATGTTAGGTTCCACAACATCTTTGTATGATCTGTAGATGCAGATGCAAAAACTGTGGTGAAAGGAGCTGAACAATTAAAAAGCTTCATTGTTACCATAGTAATCATAATTGGTTTAATTTCATCAATTTCTTTAGTGCTAATTTGATTTGCTTCAGCTTATCCTCTTTGGCTTGGGTCAATTCCACTTAACATTAGTCTTTGCATCCTAAGATACACTTCCAAGAGCAGTAAGATGAATCATCCTTCAGAAGTAACAGTTTTTTCTCCTTTAACTACTGAGATAGCCAAGACAACTTACTTAAACTAGGTGAAACGCCATTTGTTTCGATTAAAGGACCATTGCCCAGCTTTGTAATGCTATCATCTGCTGCTCAGGAAAACGAAAATGGTCTGCTGGGACCAGGCCTGTTCTTAAGATGAACATCCATTTCTAGGAAAATTCCTTTCTAGGGTGAATGCATGCATCTATGAAAATATCTATATGCCATGTTCCCTGGACATGGGGTAATCACTACAGGGACAGACCTTCCCTGCCAATAATCTAAAGGCTCTGTAGAAGTCTGGTGAGTTCCTCAAAAAGATCAAAGCCTTAGCATTTTTCCATCTTTTACTTTGAACTTGAAGAAACCACACTGAAGGACACACACAAATGTGCACTTGCCCATGCATCCACTCACATGGAAGGAGTGTCAGCTCTGAGTATGCTCACACTGAATGTACAGGTTGGGAACCTCTACACTGAGCAAAATATTTTGCAGCTGAAATTGGTTTGCTAGTTGGAGTTATGTGCATTCAGATACAGAAATACGAGCATGTGGCCATTACTGATGCTGGTTGTTATAATCGAGTGCTTGGTAACATTGTATGGTTATAAAATAACCAGTGGTTGCAGGCCTCCACTCTCTCTTCATTCACTAATTGTCACATTAACGGATTGTTGACCGTGAAGAAAGTGTCAATGATTACATAGCAAAAGGCAGAAATTGCAACAGTGGGCATCCTGAGTGATGGAAAGCAGTAGGTGGATGTACTGCTAGCCTTTTGTAGCAGTCATTTAAATTTCAATTGCCTTTTTTTATGCATAGCTGCAATTGGCATGTTCAGTTCATATAAACTATTATTCTAAAATTTTAGGCTTTTACTATGAGATTATTTATTTTAATACCAGAGTTTTCCTTTAATAATTTATCAAGTGACAAATAGCTACTTATGAGTTTGAGAGCTGAGTTTTGTCTAGAGGTAAATACAGGGAAGCAGAGAGATTTCAGAGGAATAATGTCATGCAACAATTTAGAATAAGAGCAGACTAGTTTTCAACTAGCCCATCTTAATTATGTGTTGAGCTTAGTGTAAGCTCCCTAACCAGGTTGCTGATCCCCAGATAGCAGTAGATTTTGAAACACAGAGCTAGCAGACAAGGACCCACATTTGGGACTTCAATAGTGTATGTTCAAGCTGCGGAGGTCTTCCTCCCTTAGATGTGATCCCATACAATCTTCAATCTGAATGTAAATTTCAAAGACGTGATCTTCTTTTCTCACTGTTACTGGGAAAATTCCTGACTGTAGTACCAGGTTCAGAGTGGGCTAATATGAGGACAAAGGACCAAGCCATATAAGAATACCAGCTTACCTGTTTGTATCACCATGCTTATGGAAAAATTACACAAGAAAGCTCTCATGTGGGCTCCATTTGATACTACCCTTGGAAGGGGATTACAAGGCAATGGCCCAAGAGGGGGGTGAACATATCTGGCCTTTGGATATTGAGTGTTCAGCTAGGGAATCCAACTTGACCATAGCATGGAAGCACAAACATCTGATGCAGAAACCTTAAAGCAACATGTCCTCTTGGCTCCACATACCAATTGTAAATATCACTTCACTCCTGATATACTATGTTCCACCCCTAACATTTCTGATGTGGTTACAAATTTATGGACCATTTTGGTGGTGGTTAGAATAAGGTTAAAAATGAATAAAGACAGTATAGGAGAGGATGTGTTACTTAGAGAGAGCTATAAGTATACACAGCATTTTGCAAACATGTTGGAAAACAACAATTACTATCCCAAGAAGCTTCCATCTGAAGTAGTGATCTCTGTTTATGGTAAAAATAATAATAATAAATAAAAATAAATTTTTGAGTATTTAGTATGCATAAGAGGATGGTAAGGTGAACATAAGTAGCTCTTAAACAAGGAAAAAAGATCTTTGTTCCTGTATTTTTAGTCATTTTCAAAAGAAGGTAAGGCAAGAGATTTATTTCACTTTAATTGGAAATTAAATTAATTTTTATTATTTATTCTTGCTCTATATAACTATACAATGCAGTAAATGATAAAAACTTGTTTTAAATCACACTTTAAATTTTATTTTTAATGGCTGTTCTTTTTATATTTTCCTCTCAGGAAATATTGCTGTATAATAATGCTCCAGATCTCAGCATAAAATTGCAACTGAACTATAGTTATTATAGTGAAACCACTGTAATTATTCTGTAGTTTATTAAAACTACAGTAAATCAGTCCTAATAATAGTAAGACTACAGTAATCATATTGAATAATATCTGCAAGATATTATCTGTATATTTACTATACTATTATAATAATTACAGTTCAACTATAGGGTTTTGTTTAATACAAAGTCTAAATTTACTATGGTAATTTTATTCTGGTTTCTTCCTTTGCATAATTCCTAGAATACAATAAGTATAACTTCTGGTTTGAACTGTGAAAGCTTCATGTCTATTTTTAAAAACTGTCATTAAAAGGATAAATAATTAGACAAAATAGTTTTAAATGAATAAATTTGAGGCCTTTTTGAATGAAAAAAATCTTCCTTTTGCTGTGGTACATGGAAATTTTGCGACATACTGAAACTAGTTAGTGAGCCTGAAAGGGAAAGTAAATGATATGTTTAAAAATATTTGATAGATTCATTTTCCTAAAAATTCTCCAAATATATATTAAAGTTGCAGACAGGCAAAACAGTATTATATATACTATACTTTCTCATTATAGTAATATAGAAGTTGCAAACAGTAAAATTACACCTCTTTGGTGTAACCTTGAAGAGAGAAAACTGGATAGGTTCTGCATGTGTCCACTTGCAAGTATACATTAAGCTGTACAATAGTACAAGAGTATTGCAATTTTTGTGCTTTAATGGGGACATAAGAGAGTAATTTCACTTACTTTGAGAGCTGGATGTGTCTTTATGTTGGCCGTTCCAGTTTCACACATTCAGAGTCTCATGTCTCTCTGTAAGGCCATTCGCTTTTCTCATATTTAGCTTGCATATTCTTACAGTTCTTGCCAAAAGCCCAGTGACATGATTTTTGTATATCCCACTTCTTCTTGCAATATTTCCTTCAGGTCACCTATTATAGGTTATTATCCAGAACATGTTGAAGCCATCCATGATGACCTGCTCTCTGATCAGACAAAAATAATCTCTCAGTCTTTGAATAGCTCTTGAGACTTTCAGGAACAGCTATTCCAGCTGGCGATTTAGAAAATAGTTATTTCATTGCTGTCTCACTAAATATGATTCATAAAAGTGTCCACCCACGACCTATCTCCCACAGGTCTGGTGGTTAAGCTAGCAGGGCTGTATAGGTCTTCCCCACTTGAGTTTTGTGAGCTGAACTTATAAAAACAAGAAAGCATTTAAAATTCCTGGGCTAGAATCAGACTATTTATGAGCTCTCTGTTCTGAAAATGGATGGGAAAAACAAGCAAATAAAGAAGGGAGAAATGGAGTTTCTAAATCACACAATGGCCTAAGTATGGGCTGCTTCATATCCTGTGGGATGAAAGAAAGGCCTTTTCTTGAAGTGGGACACAAGTCATACAGAAATCTATTTTACTTGAATGTTTTAGTTAAATCAGGAAGAATCGGGTATTTGTTAATGTCTTCTATCTCTTCCGCATACATAAATTACATGTCACTCTACACAGCGAGTCTGATAGTCTTTCTTAGTGTAAAGAAGGAACTTATGCTACAATGAAAGGGAAAGCAGTTTAAGCTTGCCCACCACAGGAAAACAAGAATGTTAAGGTTAACCTGTCGCCATATTCATTCAGGGTTACCTTTTAAACTAGACTGGCAATGAGATTGTATGCTCGGTCACATGCAATTATAATCACACTTCCAGACAGCCTAAAGCTGATAGAAACTAAAGTACCTGAATTCATCTCATGTAGTTAGGAAGATGATATCTCCAGTTTAGCAAAATGTAGTAACAGTAGGTTTCAGAACATCTCCCACAAACCTGTAATGTACATATATATGTGAAAATAACTTACCCTTGAAAGAGAAAAGGCTTTTTTGTATTTTTTAATGAGAAGGAAAATGCATAATTTGCTAGATAGGAAATTTTTTGCAGCCCTAGGGTTTGTGAGTGTCTGAAATTATTTGTAAACATGGACAAATAATGAATAAAATAATCAGAACCGATAAATACATTTAACAAAAATGGAAATATAATGTGTTCTTATCCTGATTTGCCTGTCATCCAAGTTCTTTTAGTTTAAGTATCGAGATGGATTTTTTTTTTTTACTTAGCACAGAAAAAGCACTTTACAGGGAAGATTTTGAAGTTTGTATTTATCAAATTATGGGAATTTGAGTCAGTAGCTATACATACGTGATAAACAGCTCCTGGTTAGAAATGCATGTTCATACAAAGGTAATCAACTTCAGCATCATGGGAAAGAAGAATATGAAGTGGAGCTGTAGGGACTTTTGACTCACAAAGAAGCAAGATGAAAATATGGCTATGAACAGTCTGAGTGAGCCTACGAGAAAGAGTTCACTCTGCCATGACAAAAGAAATCATAGGGGAACATGATGCTTGCCAGCACAAAGAAATCTAGCAACAGGCAGGAGGTGAAAGTCAAGAACTGATGTGTATGGGGGGTCTAAAATAAATTTAATTCAGAAAGCGACAGGAAACTTCCCCCAAGAGGAGACCCTTGTTTTACATTATCACAGAACGAGCAGAAACACAACTGAAGGGGATTATTGTTGTGTCTGCCAACTGGAGGCCAGTCACTGGAGCAGACTTAATCATTAAACAAGATCCTCCACCCATTGGCAGGCTCTGATGGACCGAATTCTCAAAAATCACCTCTGATTTTGTGATCGTGTTCAACCAAGGATGCAGTTCTGCAAGATCAGCTAGCTGCATGGGATAATATTGGGATGATGATAACTTACTTATTAATTAGATAGCAGTAGCAGCTGTAAATCTCCACCTAGACAAAATCCCGTTTCTGCACAAGCCTCTAGAAGCACCCAAGGACTCAGGGCTGGCCCTCAGGAGCATACAGCCTAAAAGAAGAAATCCTCCAGCTGGGTCACTAGTCACCAGGATTCACTAGTTCACTGGACAGATATAAAAGTGCAAGTGCAAAAACAGATCAGATGCAGCTTTATAAAAACAGATGCTAAAAGATGTCAAAATGAGCAGCTGCCCTCCACTGTGCTAAACAAGTAGGAGTTTGTTGCCTTCTCTGTGTTTCATTTCCCTTCCACATCTGCAGCTGCACATGGGATCGGGGTTTGACACCTGGTACTCTTGGAACACTGACACAGCCTATTATTCCCCGAGGTGAGTCAAAAATATCCAGCCCCTGCCCATGTCAGCTATGTTAATTTGTCTAAGCTGGAAGTCGTTCCTTGTTAAAATGGCAACACATGGGGAATGCTGAAGGCTGCAATGTATATCCTTGAACACCCAAGCGGCGGGCAAGGGAGAGGCTGTGCTATAGCACTGTCCTTCCAGCAGTGTAAAAACACTGGCTAATTGGTGTTTGCACCTACCTGGGTTGCTGTGCAAAGGCACTCATCATATATACTATAGTCCTCCTTTCTGAATTTGGGGAAGGTCTTGTACACAGGTAGGTTAGCCTGCAGCAAGGCAGTGTCTAGTTTATAAAGCACTTGCCACTCTGCATTAGCTGCCTGAAAAAGGTGTTGAACTAAATGTATAGGGCCTTAATTTACCTATTACTTTACTGAACATACTAAAATAAGAACACTCTATGTGGCATGAAGAATGTCAAGGAAAAAGATTGGGATAACTGGAAATTCCCCTGTCACTTGAGCATTTCTGTTAGTGCTCCCCCAGCCCGGGCTCATGTTCCCTTTCCTGGGAGCCTTGACAGACAGAAGAAAGCCAGTGACCCTCCACACAGGCAGTAGGAGGAAGGAAGAAGTAAGATTTTTCTAGCTTCAGAATGACTGAATGTCAGCAATAAACCACATTTCTCTTTCCTAAAAAAAAAAAAAAAAGAAAAAAAAAGAAGAAGAAACAAAAAAGATTTTATGGTACAGCCTGGGTATCATATTTTCTAGAAAGCTTTTGAAAATGTTTTATCGCATCAGTGTTAGCAGCCAAGTCTTTTTACATGAGAATGTAACAACAGCTGTTCTGGGTTAGATGAAGGTTTTATCTAACTCAGGTATCTTGTATTTAACAGTGGCCAATAGCAAATGCCTAGGGAGGAATATAAGAGCAAGACATGCAGTGATGCTCCCGAGGTATATGCTTTCAGCCACCAGAAATCCACAACTCAGGGACATCCTGACCCAGAGGTGTTATCTCTATGTCTAGTAGCCTTTGATAGATTTTCTTCTGTGAATTTGTCTAATAGCTTTCTGAACCCCTGTCAGCTTCTGGCATTTTAGTACTAGCACAGCAGTAAGAGCGAAGGGGAAACCAGATGCGAAAAACATTTTGATAAAAGGCTCATCTTTTTAGCAGAGACAAGAAGCTAAAGACTGAGTAACAAAGACAGGCAGCCTCATGCACTAAACAAGAGTTTTGAACTTAACGCTTTATGAGCTGCCCCCGAATCCCAGGCCACTGCACAGGATCCTAAGAAGCCAAGTCTTTCAGACTGAATCAACAGACGGCACGCAACCATTATTGTAACTGAGTTGCAAGCAACAACAACGACAAAAAAACAAAAAACACAAGCCAAACTTATTCATTCTGAAAGCAGAGGGATTTATTAGGAAAAACAGTTTTCCCTGAGCTTACATAAGGAAGAGTGCATTTAAGGTAAATGCACTTTTATATGGGGATCAAGTTCAATCTGAAGGTTTTGATGTCTGGCAATCATGTGTCTGGGTTCTTAATATTCAACAGCTGTATCACAACCCATTTTCTCCCCTTCTGAAATTAATGTTTTTAAACAAAGTACTCATTAGGCAAAACTTGCCTTCTACAAAGGGACTACGTCAAGCCAAATCCACCCTTTCAGTAAAACTTGGGCCTTCAAAGAAGAGGATTAGGAAGCATTTAAGCATAATTAAATGCTTCTGCAGAGCTTCTCTGACCTGTGCAGGAATGATCAGATGAGTCCCCTGATCCACAATGCATATTCTAACATCACCATCCATGCTCTATCTCAAATATAATATATTTGTAGGTCTCTCTCACCTATAAATAGCTTATCTTTTAAATGGAGTGCTGGGAATCTGATTTTTTTTAACCAGTCCAGGGCTACACACAGTTCTAAATGCCCCTGAAATGACTACCACAGAATTATAATTCCCCTTTTACCCATAAATCAAATAACCAACAAAAACAACAAATATGTTCTGTGGGACACTAAGAATACAAATCCTGTAACGCTGAGCAGGTGCTTATGAAGTCACTAGAAATTTGCTTTGCTCTGGAAAAGCTAGAGTTAGAATTAGACCAGGAGCACTGGTGAGCATATTTCTAAAATGGGAGTCAACTGAGGAGAGAAAAAAGCCAGTGAGACAAGGGGAACACAGGAAACCCGGATATTCCCATATTGTATTCAAAAAATAAATAATTCAATTGAGACCCACCATGTCATTTTCTCAGTGGGTTTAGTGATCTCCCATGCAATAACGTGCCACAGTACATTCTGATCTGCATCAAAATTAACAGTCAGACACTTTATGAAATATTATCTTTGTTAGCTTTACCACTAACAAAAATACACTTTCAATTCTTTGCATCTACATAGCACGTCTATTAAAGCAATCTGGGAAATTAGTTTGAGATAAACTGTACAGCAATTTTATTCATAGCCTCCCTGTATCTCACACTGTTAATCTGCATCACAGCTCACTAAATAGTTCCTAATGTTTATTGCATTTAACTGAATGTATACGATTCTGAGGGTACGCCAGGGACCGATTATCATAATTATACATGTTTCTATGGAAACCCACAAGTCTATCAGTTTTGATTCATTATATTGTTATACCTTCTAGCACTTTCTAATTATTAGGTGCCCATAAAAAAGTCTCAGTCTTGCTGTTACTATAGAAATGAGCTATAGACAGGCCTCAATTGTTAACCCTTACAGGGCAAGAATGAAAAAAGGAAGAAACACAGCTCCGGATAAAGGATAACTGTTCAGATAAGATAAATCATAAGCTATTTTAATGTGTGGTGTTAACTTTCCATAATTGCTTCACTGAACTTACTCATTTGTTTGAAAAAATATCCAGTTGGGAAAAGTGAGAGAAACGCATAGCTGCTTGCCACATGGTCTTGGACGTGGTATGTTACAGTGGTGCCCTGCAAACATCCCTCAGTGAGATTACAAGATTCCCTTGAAAGACATGCCATTGCACATCATGCAAAACCCTGTAAAGTTAGGTCATTAGAAATCAATACAAAGCCTGTTAAACTGAACAGGAATATTTCCATTCTTCTCAGTGGCTTTCAGACCAAACCTGGACTGAAGAGTAACTGGGTGATTGAGCTGAGACTTGGTTTAAATGGTGGAATTACAACCGAGTTAGTGGGAAATCACAGCAACCCAAGATTTCCTCCCATCACTTCCATAAGTAAGAACAAACCAGGAAAAAGTGAGTTACAGTGAAAGTAATGAAAACACCTTAATGTAATATGGTTATTTTAGTCTAAGTTAATGCTATTACTTACTTTGTCATATAATATATCCATTTTCCTCCTCTTTCTGTATCTCCTATCACAGCCCTGTGAAACCTGAAAGGGACTGAGCGGTTTCACTGTTTCCCTAACCCTCCTTCTATTACAGTTTTCAATTAGAAGTGCCTTTTAATTTAGATCAGCGAAGCTCTCCCAAAGTGACAGCTCGTCCTTCACACTGCATATCTATTTATTTCGGAAGTCAACACACCATTCAATAACCTGAGAACAGGCCTGATTGCTATGCTAATAGTATTCAAAAATATGTCGACACCAATTGAAACAAGTAAACTAGGACTAATTCATAAAGTAAATAATAAAAAAGAGGGGCAAACATTCATACTTTTACTTCTCTAGCTGAAATTTTACCTTGCAAGTTTTTGCCTTCTCAGAGAAATGGCAACAGCATGGTTCACACACTCAGATTTCACCTCATATTACAGTGTTCCTCTCTGTAGCTGGTTGCATTTGATATATTAAAAAAAAAAAAAAAAAAAGAAAACAAGCAGAGAAACAATGACCCTACATATTCATGTCTTTGTGCAATGGTCATGGTACAGTGGTCTTCAGATCAAAATTATGGTGTTTTTTTTTTCTAAGTGAGAGCAAAGAGCTGAAAATTTAAAATATATTCCCATATTTTAAAAGACTCACATCCTGTATTTAGCTATAATCTACATATTCAGTTCTAAATCAGACTTCCACAACTTCCAGTCAATTAGGGCTAAATCACATTACATACAATGAAAGAGATGTACATTTGCATTTATATGTAAGAACCATCATCAAAGAAAGTGAGCAGAGTGTCATTCTATATAAAGGTCTCAGATTTATACTATATTTTCAAGGACAATTCTGTTCAACTCTTATTTTACTACTGCCATGGAGAAACTAGATTTGCTGCTAAACAAGATCTTAAGCAGCTAAAGAGAAAATTTAATCAGATAATTAAAAAATCCACTAATTGGTATATTAATATGTAATTTGTAATATAGAATATGCTCAGCTAGATGAAAATAAAAATCACGCAGCAAAGAATATGAATATTTACACAATTTAGCATTTCCAAATAATATGACAACGTATAGGGCCAGATCCTTAGCTAAGTTAAATGGAGCTACGCCAATTTATACAAGCTGAAGATCTTGCATAATATCTACCCTTTCAATTCAGTTGCTAATGTCTGTGTTGTATAACTGTCACGTACTACAAGTTACAATAGCATGACAGTGTACCCAACAGCGTGCTGATGCAGGGAATGAACATGGCTGGCAGTTTGGGTCACTCACACACCCCCTAACAGCCCAGTATTTGTTAGCTGACTTAAGCATTCCTTTCCTGTTTGCTTTAGGTGAGTAACAGTCCTTCACAGTAATATACAGAATATAAGAATCAGGTTCCACCTTGCAGGTGAGATCAGACCTCCCATGGTGTCCTCAGTGATATGCCTTCATGTTAATGTGGTACAATAGTGCTCTGGACACACAGTCAACTGCTACCTGCCTTTACTTTCAGGGCTTTAGCATACTGGAAATGAATCTACTAAAATTAATTTAAATTAATGAACTAATCAATCAATCAATTAATTAATGATGTAATTAATTATTAGTTATTAGGTAATTCATTATTCAAGAAATGTCATTCAACATTTATCTTACACAGAGTCTAGTGCTGCAGGATTATGTTATATTTCCTAGCTGATGTATACCATTTTAGCATAGCACTAAATTTTATTTTATAACTTGCTAAATAAGCCTATACCTAGTTATTCCTGTTCCACCTAAATATCAGATTCTTGTTAGAAACATAAAAGCTTTCCTCACACTTACATGAATGAAGAATACCTAATAACAAATACATCTGTGGCACCAAAGAGACCGTTCATGTAATTGTTGCTTAAAGTAGTATTTTTCTGCTATCACAAATGAAAACAAAATGTTTAGCACCTACATAAGAACTTATGCTTTATGAGACTTTCTTGATTGCAAAATATTTCCTACATATCTAATTAAAAAAAAAGCCACTATAAAATCAGATGTATACATGTGCAAGAACAAAGCAAGGGAAAAAAACAAGGGTAGAAACAAATTGGACAGATTAGTTATAATTGTCAGGTTATCACAGCCACTGAGAATTACACAGAACTACTCAACAGAATACTTACTCCTTTTCAAAGGTGTTGAGTTTACAGACACAAAGTTTAAAGTTGGTTTTGGAAGTTAGCTGAAGCTAGCTAAAACTACTCATCTGAAATTGCTTTAGCAAAGATTTTTGCTTATGAATATGTATGTTATTTTGTACAAAGTACTTTACCAACTGCAGGACTATTAGTATGACCATACTCCCATCAGTTCAAGTCTTTATCTTCAGTAGGTGGTTGAATTGGTTTTGTACTGTAAACTCCTCAGGGCAGGAACCTTGTCTGCTGGGATGCCAGTAAAGACCATGACATGACTTTCCCTCTCCTCCCTCATCAGCTGCATTGAATAGAGCTCTGAAGATGACACAGACCTGGGGTTTTTGTCTGGGTTGTTATTCAAAAATGGATTTAGAGAAGCTAGAGTTCAAAGGATATTTTTTCCTTAGCTATATAGATTCAGTTCAGCTGTTATTTTACAGTATTCATTATTTGAAAGGATTTCATAATCAAAGGAGGGAAAAGTCCAGTTAAACAGTGAAGTCCTCTCCCATGAAAAAGCATTTGGATCTGAAGTTAAAGTTCAAAATTTCACCTTCTCTAAATCTTCCGATATGTCAATGGTTAAGTTATTATTCATTTTTATTTTCCCTGGGCAGCTGTTGTGTTGACCTGGAGTCCCACAATATGAAAGTTTTCCTACTATTGATCTCCTAGAGCTTGGCTGAATAGCAACTGCAGCTTCAATGTCTTTGTCAACAAATTATTTAGTTCTGCCAGTTTTTGAATAGCCCTGACTTCCTCTTCAAATTTATATCATGGCAACAGAAAGCAAAAGAAATTCAACCATAAACTACATAGACTGTAAATGGGATTTTCAAACCCATGAACACTGAGAATTTCCTAAACATATAAATTAAAGAAACACCAGTATTTACATAATTTTATGTTAATGGTTTTCCTGAAAAATGTGTGATTTTTTACTTAAAATTACCTGGTGCATTTGTGCTGGTGAAGTACAGCACTTGCACCAACATTGATGGTTGGATAAAAGTGTGAAAATTCATCAGTTACTGCAGTTTTTTAAAAAGGGAACAAAATTAAATTCCAAGATTTTATTGTTATTACAGTAACTAAATAAAGACAGGTCATCCACGCATAAGTCTTACATCCCACTGTAATTGGCAATTGACAGCTCAGGTTGTAATGGCAAGGGCTGTAGTTCATTTTGCGGGAGATTTTTTTGTGCATGTGGAGACCTCTGTGCATGGAGATGTTTGCATGAGGCTAACATCATCCTCTCCTTTTGTGCAGCGTGTTAAAAAAAGATGTGTAACTCTGAACTATGTCTCCTGCTTCTGCTGCAAGCAAGGATCCATAGTCTGAGGACAGCCAAAGGGAGATGAAGGTTCAATATGCTCCAATGTCTCACCTGTCTGTATGTATGTAGGGGGATGGGAGGGTGTGCATGAGTGTACATGCACTCATGTGATGAGTGAAATTTTCAGTTTTACAGCTGTTGGATGACGTTCACCCACTGACAACCACCAGGCATCAAAGGAGGGAGACATATGTGACATACAGCCCTTGTGCTTTAGATTGGATTTCACCTCTGAGCGTTGAAAATGTATTAGAAGTGGAAGAGAGTGTGAATAAGGATTTGTTCAGCATCTGCTAAAGTTGGTAGGAGTTATGATCATTCTCACCACAATTTCATGTCAAACATCCAAATAAGATTCAAAACCTACCCTTGAAGAGGAGACTCTTTCTGTGAACCTAGGGCTAAGGGACAGGCACCTGAGAGGAAGACATATAGTGCTCACCAAAAATAGTGGCTGTTCTTTTAAGGCAAAGATAGAAATTCTTGCATTTTTTGCAAGCAGGCCAAAGACAGGGACTGCGCCTCTCTGGCAGAAGCCTTTGGTAGCCATAACTATGCCTGTAGGTTAATGCTGCCTTTCCAGTGTGCATTGCCCTCTTTTACAGGGGTGACCTGCAGCTGCCCTGTTGCCTCTGTCTCTCTCATCCACGTCTTTACCACATGCACATTTCCCTGTTTAAGTCTCTTTTTCTCTGAGCTCTTGGCACTCTTTGAGGGCTCAAGGCTAACTACTCCTTTCTAAGCCCTCTATTGTTTGTTGCATACCAAACTCCTTCTCCTACAAGCCCTACAGATCTCTTTCCGCCTTTGTTTCTAGCTGTAAGTCTACTTATCTCATTCCTCCAAGTCTCTCTCTCTCTCTCTCTCTCTCTGCTTTCTTTCAGGCTGTTCTTTGCTTTAGGCCTCATTCTTGCACAGTGTGGTCTCTGCCTAATCAGCCGTGCAGCTCATTACATTGAGGAGCCCTTTGCTATCTGTTTGGGTTTTTATAAGGTCTCCTGTCACCATGGTATCTTAGTGTATTCTCAAAACTGTGTCCACTTGGTATTTTTTGTATATTCATACATATGTGCATATTATAATATTTGGTACAATCAAGCAAGATGGTTTTGCTTGGAATATTCACTCTTCTAGACACTCCTCAATTTCTTGTGGTTGTAAAGATAAACCTCTGCCATTCAACCACATATTTTGAATCTTCATTAATGTCATTTCTTAATTTCTATTCTTCCTGTCATCAACATTCATCTGTCCTCAGCCAGGAGTTAAGAGAGAGAGAGCATTTTAGAATGAAGGAATTGTAAAACTATTAATTATAGCAGCAGGCAGAATGGCAGCATAATTAATAAAGGGGCTCAAGGAAAATATTTAAAATTATTTTTGTTGAAAAGTTCCGTCTTTGTTGTTTTGACAAAACACTCTACAGGAGTGCCACTTTACCTCGGATTATTATTATTGCTTCTCACGTGGATTTACTTCTTCGGTACCCATCCCCTTGCCCTCCCCCCACCCTTGATTCCTTCCTTTTTGTTCTGCAACCATGGCAACTCTTTGCCCCTACTGAAGGTTGGACATTTGACCACTCTCAGAGATATCATTAGGGCTACTCCACTGAATTAGCAGCTAAAGTCAGGGAGAGGGGGAAGCTCACATCTGCACATCTTTCCCTTCTATGGGTGTGTAGATCTGCTTTACCAAATTCTGCTGTTTCAGGAAGAATGAAAGGGAAAATATCTTTCTCTCCTTCCCTCTCTCTCCTTCTCTTCCTTCCTCTGAAGGATCCAGAGTATTTGGTTTGTGAAAATTCTTTAGGCTGTTTCAAAATTCAGTTATGCAATGAGTGCTGGTCAAAAGAGAATTACTTCTTTGGCTCATGTCATTTCTAAGGGAAGATAAAAGACAGTCGTTAGCTTTAAAATGGGTTGTGTTTCTGAAAGCATCAATAACACTTTTCACTGAAGGATCTTTAAATAATTTCTATGCAATTAACTAAGTCTCACAACACTGTCCCAGAGCTGATGTTATTGTACAGATGGAGAAACTAAAGGAGATTAAGTGACTTATACATTGTTATGTAAATCTGTGCCAGACCCAGTCACAGAACCCAACAATTTTCTTTAAAGTCATGTGACATTGTATTTACGTTGGTAAATTTAACATTTTTCTGCAGGACTCCCATTCATGAAGTTCAGTTCAAGATTTTACTGCTCTTCTTTCAGTAATTGTCTTCCTATTCAACATGGCACTTAAGCACATACTTGTCTTCAAGCATGAGAGCTGGCCTGGTTAAGAGATTTTTGTTCAAGTTATTTGACTAAAACTTTTGCTTTAAAGAAAATTCTCTACTTTGCAGAAAAAAACAAGTTTTGCCAAACTTTTCCCATGAAACATTAATTTTTAACATTTAATAAATTAACATTCTCAAAGTAAAGAGCAAACAAGTCTTTCAGAACGTATAAGCAGACATATTGATCTTTTTTCTCAGCACATGATGGTCTACCTAGTTAACTCTATTTTTCTTACTTTGGCCTTATGAACCAATAAAGAGTGAAAAACTGTATTCTGTGCTAGTAGCCAATGCACTGACCAAAAGGCAAAGTTGTATGCCCCCACTGTGTACAAGGTAAAACCCAATCAATTTCAATATGCCAAATGCTAAGTCAGTAAGAACTGAGGGGGTTGAACATTTTTCAGGAAAAGTGTTCAGCACCAAGCAGAATTAGAAATAAACCAGCATATGATGCTGTGCTTTTTTGACACATTGCACTATTTGAAATTATCACCTAAGGTGCTTTGAATTTCATATTTAGCAAATTATTGGATGTTAAGTAATGCAGCATGATACTTCTATACATCCTTCTAAATATTTATTAAAAACAAATGTTCTTACATACCTGTTTAATTATTGACTATGTTTTCCACTTAACTGTCTTTATTTTGCCACTGATATTCCTACCTTGTTCAACAGACTGAAAGAAATTTTTTGAGATGCTGAGGCAATTCCAGCCAGTTGCAGCAAGTTTCAGAGTAGGGCTATACATATTTTAATATATATATATACGTGTGTGTGTATACATCTCCATATGCATATGTCTGAACATAGCAATAAGAGAGAAAAATAAAACAATAAAAAGTTTCCTTTTCTTCTCACTGAATCACAAAAGTCCTTGGTGGAAAGAACAAAGGGAGAGAGGTCAATATATGGCTGAATCACCAACCCAGTGATGATTAAAGGATATGTGTTGTTGCTTGTGTAACTTGCAGCTTTGGAGAGAAGAGTTTACTGCAGATTACTTTACCTTAAAATCCAGTTGCACCCATTCAGTTTGAATATTTTATTTGGGACTTATTTTGACATTTTTTTCTAAAGTTCATTAAATACTTTTTCTTAGATTAACAGAAATTCTTGTGTTTGTGATGTTTGAAAATGCTTGTTTCTCATCTAGAAACAACAAAAGATCTTTTATTTCCTTCAGAGGAACCTCAAAAAATTTTACTTTTTTTTATGGCCCAACAGCATCCTTTTTGTTAAAGATCTCAGATGGTAACAGATCTATTGCTTTTAAATGAGTTATGGGTCATTTTTCAAGGTACTGGAAGTAAAAGGTAAAGGTAAGGTGCAAGCCCCTCTCAATCAGCTAATGCTGTTCTGCGGTTTGAGACCACATCTGGAGTGCTGGTCTCCCCAGTACAAAAGAGGTATGGACATACTGGAGGGACTCCAGCAGAGGCCAACAAAGATGATGATGGGACTGGAATATCTCTTGTATGAGGAGAAGCTGAGGGAGCTGGGACTGTTCAACCGAGAAAAAAAAATGGTTCACAGGGAACCTTGTCAGTATGTATGAGTACCTGATATGAGGCAGTAAAGGATATGAGGTCAGACTCTTCTCAGCAGTATCCCAGGAACAGACAAGAGGCAACAGGCATAAACTGAAATACAAGAAAATCTATCGGAACATAACAAAAAGCCTTTTTGCAGTGAGAGTGGTTGAACACTGGAACAGACTATCTGTGAAGTTTTGGAGTCTCTACCCTCAGAGTAATTCAAAACCTGACTGGACACAGTCCTGGGCAACCTTGCTAGTCCTAGCTGACCTTGCATTGAGCAGGGGGCTGGACTGGATGGTGTCCCGAGGAACATTCCAAACTCAACCATTCTGTGATTCCATCAATTTCCTCTCTGGTCAGCTGCTACAGTAGAAGCTGAGGATATACACAACTTCCCAGAAAGAACTGTGGTGAACAGACAGAGATAGGTGTGCTAACAGTGAGTGGCAGGTAGTAGCCATAAGATGTCTGTGTCTAAATTTCATTTCTGAAGAAGAAATATTAGGAACAAGGATGGCCAGAGAGCTGAATGTGGAAAAGTTGTCATGCATTTTTCATAAACAGCACAACAAGAAAATACCTATAGGCAGCTTACCCTGCCCCCATGAATGCACACCTACAATCCTGAATGGCTGGCATCTTGATCTACTCCCGTTCAGTGCCTGCAGAATAGCAGTGCCACCCACTGCTGGAGCAGGCTTGTTCAATACCTGGGCTGTTCCTGTCTGTCATAATCCTGGCCAGGCTGCTTCTGCCTAGTACTATTTGCTGCAACAGCCTAATTCATAGCAAAACCCTCTAGCAAACTTTGTACATCTCTGTCTCGAGAAAATCAAATCTGTGAAAGTTGATAACGCCCACTTCACAGACTGACAGGCAACAATGAGGCTAGTTTACCACATGTGCATCTCATTTTCTTCTAGTTTTCAAGGCTGAAAACATTAGATCCTGCTTTAAGAGATTCTACCAAAGAAAAAACAATGGCATACTCCTGCACGAATCAGCAAACAGCTATCTTTTTTCAATCTTAATTCACGGCTTAGTGGGATCAACTCAGATTTTGCTTGCACAGATGCTAGAATTTTCCGTTCAGTCTTGAAGAAGCTTAGTCTCCTGTCAAAAAGTAAAATTCCTCCTATACTTAGCAAAAGATTCATAGAAAAGGGTTGGAAAAATCTTGAGAGGTCATCCACAAAGCAGTATCAACTAGAATGATATGATTTCTTACTGAAGTTCATCTAACCTATCTCTAAAAGTTTTGGGTGGTGGAATTAATACAGCATATCCCTCCCCCCCAGTTATCTGATTTCTCTCTCTTCCTCCTTCTTCTCTTCTATGTATTAAATAAGTTATTTCAATATTTTTGGTAGTTTTTGTTTTCTAAATATTTTTTGTCTTCTGGAAGCATAATAACACAGCTAAGTTTTAGTAATATTGAATAGATTAGGAGGATTACTCACTACTGTTCATACAGACATTCTCATGCAGTGTTTTCTTTTTTCACTGGATCATCACACTAGTGACTCGTACTGTTTGTGACCCTTTATGTCTCCCAGCATTCTTCTACACATCTGAAACCTAGCCTATATTTTTCTTATCTCATATTCATAGAGTTCATCACGTTTAAGAGCAGACATATATTTCTGCTTACTGAATTGTGTTCAGTTTTCTCCAGATGATTTCTCCAGATCATTTTAAGTTCTAATCCTGTCCTCTGGCATGCTTGCAGTGCCTCCAACAATAGTGTTTCCCATAAATTCAATAAGCAAAATGCTGTCTAATGCATCTTCCAGATTAATAATGAAAATGTGGAGTAGTACCAAACTGATAAGTACTCAAAATACTTTTTTGATCAGTTTTGCACATATTTGGATTCAAAGAGTTTCATCTAGCATCTTTGTGAGATGATCATGTGAGACAGCATTTATTTAAGTCAATGTTGTGGTTTAGCCCCGGTCAGCAACTAAGCACCACACAGCTGCTCGCTCACTCCCCCACCCTTGTGGGATGGGGGAGAGAATCGGAAGGGCCAAAGTAAGAAAACTCATGGGTTGAGATAAGAACAGTTTAATAATTAGAATAAAACAGCAATAATACTAATATAATGAAAAGGAAAATAATGAGCAAGAGAGAGATGAAACACTGGAAGAAGAGGGGAAAAAAAAACAAAAACAAAAAAACCCAAAACTAAACAACAAGTGCCGCAACCGCTCACCACCCGCCAACCGACGCTGCCGGTCCCCGAGCCGCGATCGCTGCCTCCCCCAGCCAATTTCCCCCAGTTAATATACTGGGCATGACGTCACATGATATGGAATACCCTCTGGCCAATTCGAATCAGCTCTCCTGGTTGTATTCCCTCCCCTCCTGGCTTCTTGTACACCTGGCAGAGCATGGGAAGCTAGAAAGTCCTTGACTAGTGTAAACACTACCCAGCAACAACTAAAACACCAGGGTGTTATCAACATTATTTACATACCAAGTCTAAAACACAGCACTATGCTAGCTACAGTGAAGAAAATCAACTATCCCAGCTAAAACCATGACAGTCAAGAACAGTAATATCTACTGTTTCTCTTTTGTCCAGTATACTGTCCAGTACACTGTCTCACAGATGATTGGTGTGACATGATTTTTCTTTGAACCACACTGGCTGAATACCATCTTGTGTTCTTTGAGGTGTCTAAAAATAACTTGTTTCATTCCCTGAGACTGTCTCTCACAGAGAAGTGAAGTAAAGCTGGTTGGTGTACACTTGTCTCCCTCTTTACCTTGTTTTCTGGTCTTTGCATTTGTCCTTCTCTAGTCTTGTGAAATCTCACCTCTGAAAATATTCCAAATTTGCTTTAGCCACATCAATAGGAGGAATTTCATTAGGTCCAGGCAATTTGAAAATGTCTGTGTTACCTAAGTATTTTTCTAAACGGTTCTTGTCTTAACCTGAGATCTTACAACTTTGCTTGGTGTAAGTAATACTAACTTTCTGACTGCACGTAGTATTTATAGTGCAGACCAAAAGAGAAATTAATTAAGTTGCAGTTTTTCAATCTCTATCAAGTAATGGACTTAATTTTTCTTGTCTTGCTCTTACTATAACTGCTTTTTTCTTACCTTTCATACACCTTGTGAAAAGTATCATGTTTTGTCCCTCAGCACTTCTATATTTGTCCCAATAGCTTCTGCTATTCTTTCATATTCAACTGCAGTCACTTGCACTACTTTCCACATTCTGGATCCTTTCATTTGGATTTTTAGGTCACCAAAGAGCTGATGATTTCACCAGATTGGTCTCTTAATATATTTCCCACTCTTCCTCTGTATTGGCATAATTAATGTTAATTTATTTATAGAAATTTATTTACTTACACAATTTCTTTACTTCCTTTCTCCGTAAGCCTTGTCTTTCTCTGAAATTATTAAGGGTTCTCTGCTTGAAATGCACTACTTTTATTTGGTCATGTCCCTTCTTTCCCTAAAGATCTTGAACTCTTTCATTGCATTGTGACTGTCATATTGCCTTGAGTCTCCACATTTGCAGCTAGTCTTCTCTGAATGCTCAGAATCAAATCTAGAACACACTTTTCTCCAGATATGTTTTTTCCATAACTTGCATACAAAAGAATATGTAAAGGATGCCTAAGAATTTTTGTGCAACCAGAGGAACCGTATAGCTTTTAAGAATGTTATAATTTTGAAGGTCACAAGTTAAGATTGTCAGCTTCTCCCAAGGAAAGTCCAACAGTCGGTTGTTCCCACTGCATTGGTTCCTCAAGAATCCCACCACAACCTGAATTGTTGAGCTAATGAATTTCTGAGGATCTATGCTTGATGATGTAGATCATAATGAAGGTGAAATTGATACTGACATGTCTATGGTCTATCATAGCCACATGAAAAGCTGAAATAAATAAACATCATTTGAGGCTGGATATAAATTAAATGGTTTTGGCTGATAATATGGTCAAGATGAGATAAGATTTTTATACAAAATTTGAGTAAAATAATGCAACCAAACAGTGCTCCAGAGGCTAGCTATAGTTGTGGTATGCTTGGCATCAAGTTTTACTCAGTGGCTAACATTTTTATGTGTAGAGGCAGAGAACAAAGCAAAGCCTGGATGGCTAAAAAGTAGTTAATACCAGCAAGTTAAAAAAGTCCTGTGCCCCAGCTTCCCAAGCACACAGTTTGGTGCCAGCTCAGATACCCTCAAATTCACCTCCCTCAAGGCATTAAGTGAAGTTGATAATTTCATGCTCTCACATGTCTGCATATTTTCCTTAGGACTTTTCTTAAGTACTGTTCGTAACAATTTCATTTCCCCTGAATAATGGCATATGCCCAGTCACATTCACATTACTTCTTCCTTCATCATTAAGGACCCAAAGTACTTCTTACTGAAGGAAGCACCATTCTCCTGTGTTGTCTGTGACACATTGAAGATAGATGATTTTACTTGTATCTGCTGCTGTATCCTCAGAGACTTTGTTTTAGCTATATATGTCTTTTAGGAACAGAAGTTGAAATAACTGAAACTCAGTCATTCTCAAACTTTTTATACTGATGGAGCACCGTAAACAGTCAGACTTTCCTGTGGGTCATCATAGGTCCAATACATTATTAGCATTAATTTTATAATCAAAAACACTTCTAAGATGCTATGGTCCTGTAAACCATTCTCTTATTCTTCACGCCCTTACCAATAGCCTGTTAGGACTGCAGTTTGGGAACCATAGCTTAGAGAGAAAAGGAAGATTTTCAAGGTAAAAACACCATCCAGCTCCTCACTGAGTTCAGTGATGCCAGATATCTTGGAAAATCTCTTCTCAAACTAGCTAATTTTGTAGCTGATTTTCAGTAGTGGAAAGGATTTACCCTGGGAAGAAGGTCTTGCTGATGCCAGTATGAATAGTGATAGTACAGAAAGAATGGGATGTCAGTGCAGGAAAATTTAAAAAAAAAAAAATACTGATTCTGCACTGCATGGAGAGGCAGGCTACTATTCTAAGTTAAAATATAATTTATATTCCTCTACAGAATGCTCAGCTCTTTTCCAGGGTCTGATTTCTGCTCTCTGCTAATTCTTGATAATTTTATACCTCCTTGACAAGAAGTAGAATAGATATCAAACTCCTATGTATTATGCATCTCAGCATTTTTATATTCAAATCCAGATACTGTGTTCTGATTTTCCACTTTCGTTGTATAATTGGGTCATCAGGTTTTCCATTAAAAATGCTTAACAGAACATTACAATTAAACTCTAAATCTATTACCTTTTGCCTGAGTATGTTTATAATGTTCTTCCTTGGTATCTTGGGTGAAAACATTTCTTTAAATAAAAGATTCATTAAAAGAATAAGATACGCTTTCTATAATAACTCACTAAAACCATTTTTTAAATGCCATGAACACCACAAAATGAATTAAATTCATCCTGCTACATTTGAGAAATATACATTAATCCAAAATGGCTATATTTGTATCCTCCTTTGAAATTAGTACCCATATATTATACTCAGAGTATTCAAGTTTCTTAATCTAGTTTGGAGATCACTGACCATTACAATTAATCAGCAGTTTGTTATTTTAAATTTAAAAACTGGTTAGAAAGCCCTTTGTAAGATTTGCATTATGACTACCAGATATTTTTGTTACATTATAGGGATGATGTTTGCTGTTGTGTGCAGATGTAGGCTATTAAAGGCTATTATTCTTAGAAAGGGGAAATGCTTTGTTAAACAGCTTTGAAATCCACTGACAGAGTCTGTCCTTTCCCACAAGACAAATGCATGGACACCTCGGTGGGAGTCCGCCCTGGCCCCGATTGAGTGCCCCGGAGCTGTCCACGGGAAGGTGCTGGAAAAGTCAGAAGCAGATGGTCCAGGTACACAATTATTTCAGCCTGGAATATAGCATGATAATCAGCCCATGTAAGGACATCATTAAAGTAGATCTGATTTGGAAACCGTGACACTGAGGATGTAAAACAACCTTCCGCCAGTGAGGGTTTCCGTCTAAAGAGCAGCTTTACCAGATGACAAAATTAAACAACAAACCTAAAATAAAACAAACAAAAAAATCCAGATAAGAGAAGGCATGGATGAACATCAGAAAGAAATTTATTGACTTTGGAAAACAGGGTAAATTTCATATCATCTTTTACACAACTTACAGCTGCTGTATTCTTACCTATATAAACATTGTATACTTTTATATACATGCATACATGTATATACAGAGAGAGAGAGTATGTATCTGTGTCCGGGCATGTGCACTATCATGTGTGAGAGAGAGAGGGAGAGAAGGAGACATGTAACAGAAAAGCACAGAAAGACTTTTCACTTTGAGTTGTTTATTCTCAGTAGAATAACCATAGAAATAAATGAGTGGTACATAGTTTTAGCAAGATATAAAAATTGATTTTCAGATCTGTGGTAAAGAGCTGGGGCAATATTTTACAATCAAATTAAAAGACAGGCACTCCATTGGCCCCAGAAGATTCCAAGGGAAGACGGGCACTCGTAGGCATTGCCTCAAAGGATGGATATTGTGACTCTGCAGATGAAGCCAGAAGCACCATGCAGGACCCTCTTTGCCTGTAGGCTTTTCATATTATGTATGCAGATATTGTTTTGTATTATATGCTATCTGAAATGATACAAGACCATTTTCCTGAAAAATAAACCACTGGTTTTATGCTTAACACCAGGATTACAAAACGTGATGTAATGAATTATTCATTTTATTTGACTTAATGTAATCATTTTCCTCCCTACGTTAAGCCCCTGTGAATAGTGTCCTATACAGCTACAGTTCTGAAGAACTTAATACTAGTGGGAAAAACACCTGGCATTAACTGACAGTGAATTAGGCTATTGTCACTTAGAAAAAAAATACTTTGGCTATTTAATCCTTGATGTTCTGTATGTCCCAGTTTCAAAGAGCATCTATGAAGTATACAAAATGGACCGACCTTGAAAACAGGAAATAAAGATAGGGGAATCTTAGGCAGTGGCATTGAATCCACCTCACTGTTGCAAGCCCAGCTGTAATTGGAAAGCAGTTCTGGCTCTTATAAACATTCAGTCAGAGAATTCTGATAAGCTTTCATAATTTACTCAGATCAAACCTTTTTAAAAACTACAAACCTCAGGACAATGGTCCTGTGAAAAAGCATGTTGATCAGTGCACTGTTCTTGCCAATTTACACACCAATTTACTTTCTCATAAACATGTGAATGAAGGAGATAAAATAAAAAAAGTTTTATCAAAACACAGAGTTTGTTGAAGGAGGCTGACTTTAATGATTTTACCTTAAAGTTATCAGAACCGGTATCAGAACTACAGAGAGCAGTTGTATTCAGAATCAGAGCTGTAGTCATCAAAAGAGTTTTACTGGACCTCACAAAGAAGCTTAGGCTACACAGTAAAAATAATGCTAATCACACTTAAAATGTGACCCTTTAGTGATATCTGCTACCTGATGCGAAATCAAAACACAGGCTTAATTTATGCTGTTAATGGATGACTTCATTTTCCAGCAGTATAATGGCATCAAGTAAACAAATGAACTATCTTTTTTTTTCAAAACAGGGTTAAAGAGGCTGTAGTATAAATAAATGGCAACAGAATCTCAAGTCTTTCCAAAGCCTTATTGTTGTTAACTGATGACATGTCCAAGCACAAACATCAAAATAGCAGCAATAGAAAGTAGAGGTGTGAGGGGAAAGAAGAGTGCTTCTTGAAGCTCCTATGCTCTTTATGACAAAACCGTATCTTAACTTTGTGGTACTATCCTGCACAATTTGTTACACTATTGCAACACTCAAAAGAAGAAGTTTAACAACTCATTCCTGCATCGAGTGTTTGCAACGGTGCACTGCAGTGTCCAATTCACAAAACTACAATAGTCTTTTCAAGTCAAACTGTACCTCAGGCAGTAACATTAACTGCATATTTTGTTTGCTGCTTTTTATCTGAGATTCCCATTCTCTCCTGCTCTGCAGCAGTCTGGGGAAGCACCAGTTCAGCCATCATCATTATTATGTACTTTTATTTATTAATCACATTCACAACGCATTTGAGCTACATTCCAATCAAAATTGTTAACTGGCCCAGAAGATGCAGCAGCCATGTCATTTTGTATCAGCAGCTTCTCTTTTATTCCAATACCACTCTGACCTTCAGCAATAGTGTCATGTGCTTCTATAATGGTTCTCATTGCCTCCTTTCGCAAGCGCCACAGCTCCCTAGAGACTATCTGCATGGGAAGATAACTTTAGGAGCCTCTAGGGGTCTGCTTTCTGTTTGCTCCCATACTGGCTAAAAAACAGTAAAAATCCCATTTGTTCAAATCCAGAATTTTTTTGCCTTTTCTTTTTTTTTAATTCAAGAGCACACAGCAACACAGCCTCTGCTTTAAGTTTCTCAGCAAAGCTACTGCCTAATTACTGCCTGCTGAGTAGCGCAGTTAAACACAATCAGTCAGAAAGCCTTAAAGATACAATATCCTTTTTCATGAACTGTCTGCTTGTCAATTCGAAGTCGCCCTCCTGCTTTAAATCAACCAACCACAGAGCTGTTATGAACAGCAACTGATTTTCCATGCAGTGCTGCAAAACAAAATCACACTGTATCCTATTTTTAATGGCCACAGTTTTTCAACTGCATAACAAGAGGTAGCTGGCACTGCTGAGCTGAACCATATCAAAAATGGGTTCAAGTAGAAATAGCACAGAACCCTTGAAGAATACAAGTACAGACCCAATTACACGTGCATTGTGATGCTTAAAGCCAATTACAGGCAAATAACAGTGAAGCATTTTTCCCCCCTTCATAGCTGCATTCTAGACATTTGTTGCTTTTATTTTTTGTTTCTACAGGATACAATGAAATAGTTTTTAAGGCTCAAATCCTAAATATTATTTTATTAATCCAGTGTGTATTTATGCACAAAGGCTTTTTAAAATGGAATTAACACAGGAACACCAGTCTTTGTCAAGCCTACATTGACGTGGGCAAGGTGGAAGAATTTTATACTTCTGTAGGTATTTTTCTATTTGATCTGCAGACATACAGATATTAGGAACATATGCATAGACACAGCACATAAAAGTACTACATAAACAAGCACAAGACTGTAACCCTTTAAACACGTGACAGAGTGGGCATTTCTAACAGGTTTGGGACATTGGATGCTTACTGATGGTTGCCAGTTCTGATCTGTTCTCATCCATGCAGTTAAGCTACAAACCTCCTGGTTTGCTGGAAATTTTCTATTAACTTGGTAAAAATTTCAAACAGAGTAAGTGAAGAAATTAAAAAGTGTATTTAAATTGACAAACAAAATGCAAAAGGGCCATTACATTTTCCACACTTAAGTCAATACCCTCAGTACTGCTGATTCTCAGGTGTACTGTATCAGAAATATTTTTTTTTGCTCCATTTCAGTGAAGCTGTGTACTAATAACATATGACAAGCATAAAAACATGTTTAAACATTTTAGTGTTTGTCACCTTAATTAAAATGATCTTACTTACAAAGAAACTTTTTTGTCTGTGTGAAATACATTTCTGTTGCTTCTTACTCTCACAGCACTACTACAGGGCAGAGTAAAGGTGTTTTATATGTCTAAAATGGACACTGCTTAGAATATTATTTCCACATCTGTAGTAGTGACTGGGGCAGAGAGAGGAGAAAATGGAAAGGGGAAATGTGGAACAGACACTCCACCATTAGACTAAATGGAATAAACTCGGCACCAATGGCTCCACCAGGAGCTACTGAAAGTCTGCTCTTGCTCCTTACCATATTTGTTTATTACCTATCTAAATCCAGGGTGGGGGGGTGGGGGTAGGTGGGGGGGTTTAAGTATAATCTTGGTCTTGAATTTCTTAAATGTAGAATGCCAGATTTAGAGATAAAGATAGTATATCTATTTCTCTTTAAATTACAGATAAATACACTCAGTCTTGCCTCCATGGTAATATAATCTTTTCACTGGGAATTCTACTTGTTCAAAACTTACTCAATAGTTCATATAACTATTAAACTAAAAACTCATGTAAAAATGTAAAAATATAATATTTTGAGTGATTTGTACTACCAATAATGCATTGATTACAGTTAAAATAGCATTAACAGCAGATTCACTGATATGAGACATAAAATTCTGAGGAATCTTGAAGTTCCGAAGGGAAGCGTTTCACAAAAAAGCCTACAATTTTGGATTAAATTTGACTATGTACATTAATTGATTATAAAAATTAAACTTAAGAATGGAAAATATGTAATGTATTGACTAAAATATTTATGATCTATTACTAAAGTTACAGAAAAAATAAAAATTATAAATATTATTGCCATATAATCAGTCAGAAGGGTTAGTAACAATGTGCAAACACAGAACTAATATTAAAATGTAGATACAGAAGAAAGTCTTGTTTTAGAGGAAAAGCTTGGAAAACTAATGGTGTTCCTTACACATTCACTAAAATGTACTTACAACAGCACTCTATTCAAGAGCAACAGTAAAAAAGATTGTATAAAGGACTTTGTAATGATCTGATTTTGTGGTTCTGAAACGAAACAACTTTGATTGAAATATTCAATAGTTTTAGAAAGCATTTCAAAGGACTGAAGTGCAATATCAATATTATTATTTTAATCATTACTTTAAAAGCACACACCCTTCCAAGCTAGAATAACTTCCATATTTGTTTAAATTTTCCTCCCCAGATGTCTAATTTTTCCATACTACTAGGCTATATAGGATGCGTGGAGACAACAGCAAGCAACCACCACAAATATTTTTCCTGAAATTTTCCTAAGGGTGATTTTGGACCTTCACAGACCTACAATAAGGGACAGCCAGAATGCATTTCTCATCTACACTGAGTAGACATCTACCAAGGTATCAGGCAGAATAAAGGAGCCAAAATGCATTGACTAATCTGACCTTCAGTATACAATCAGTCTATACAATTTTAAGTGGCATGTTTCAGAGACTAGAAATGTATATGGAAGAAGAGTGGGAGCCTAGTTTAATAGTTTGGACCACCAGCTGTTTTCTGCATAGGGTATCACTTCTGGATACTTTGGATACCCATGGGGCTCACACCACCAGTCTAAGAACAGTGCTCTAGTCCCGTGTCTCAAGGGCCAGTTTACCTACCAGAGAGAATTCTTAACACATTCTTTCAGACTTCTTCAAACCACAGTTGTGGCAACTAATAAACTCACTGTATTCAAATTCTGAAGAAAAGCTGTCCTGAATTACCCTTCCCAATTCACAGGTTACCTAAGAATGCCAGTAGTCTATATGAGAATGACAGCTTCATAGAACAATCATTAATTCTCTTAATTGCAACCTCTGTTCCTAAATCAAGCCCATGAAAAAAAGTTATTTTGATTTATATAGAAACTCTGAAGATTTTGGATTATTTTATTGTCACATGGGACAAAAACAATGAAAGGCTGACACAAATGTCAAATTTTGCAGAATACTCATCTTTTAATTTTAACTTGTAAAATAATTATCAGATTTACTTGTGAAATTACACAATATTATTTATCAAGAATGAAGAATGTAATTCAGCACAATGAAACTGTATTGTGTTATTTGAATTCTAGTTTAAAGCAAAACATACAAGTATCTGCTTGAACCACAGAGGCATGTAGAGGGACCATTCAACTGAGAAAGGTTTCAGCAGCACACAAATTCATTTCTAATAAAACATTAGTGAAATAATATGCTAAAAGAAATAGGGCTGTAGCATTTCCACAAAAAATAGGAAATAAACTGCATTCTTTGAAACTGTACAAGAAACCACAATGATTCCCTAAAAAGCCATATTTCTAAGTCTAGAGAGAAAAAAAGATAACCAGGCTCTTTCCTTCCCTAAAATTTACTGTTCAGTCATGCAAGACACTGAGCAAATTTTTTCTTATCTGTAAAAACACTTAAGCTGAAGCTTAACCTGAAGCATGCAAGAAATACTACTGAAATCAAAAAGAAACCAGTGTTTAAGTGCTTAAAGGTAAGCAACTATTAATGTGAATTGCTGAGTAGAGCCATGGTGCTCAGATCATTGAAGAATAAAGCTTTTATATTATAACTGGAAGAGTCTTTCTAAAACACCAATCTGCAGTTATAAAAATAATGGCTTCTGTGATCAAAACAAATGAATGCTTGCAAATCGGTTACCAGAGGTAAGCTCTCCCTTGGAAGTGCTGTCTAGTGGGCCCATGGACAGAGAATTTGAATCCTGTCTTTAGCGAGACCTTGGATGAGCCCTGAATCCCTGAAATATTGGTGTGCCGTCATTAACCTTCAATCATCTAATTATACACCTATAATAAGAACCATGAGTCAGGTTTACTTTTGAAATTAGTAAAGACAATAAAAGTCTAATAGCTGAGTTCAAAGATTCAGAAGCATTATGTCTCTTGATCTTAATTTACAGCTGCTCCTGGAAATGAGATTTGAAAGGTAGCTGCCTGTTTCCTCACACATGCTATGATCATCCTGGAGCTTGATGATTGTTTACAACACTTTTGCTCATCTACATACCATATAGCAAAAATTATGTAACATGGTAGTAATAATTATCTTTGACTACAGGCAAACTCCTGAATAAAGGGGCTGTTTTCATGGTATTAAATAAATGAGGGCATCTGTGACCTTTTTATAACTTACTGGGGTAATTTTAGCCTTCACAAACAGTCACAGCTATTAAGGAAATATTTCTCATATATGCTCACTTTTTTCTTCTTACTATGGATGTTGGTGTTACTAGTTAATTTCATACAGACCAGCATATTAGTAGGCACATCAAAGAGGACAACCCATATTCAGATGAGTACTATTAGTGTCATTATCTTAACAACCTGCTTACAAGATACATAGAGTTAAAATCAAAGGAATAATAAAAAAGCCAGCAATTGCATGTTTGGGATTTCTTTAATTTTATTTAATGAATAATTGGGATATCTGTTTGGATGCACTGAGAAATTAATTAATATATCTGCAGATAAATACTTATTTTTCTTTAAACTGATAAGATTGGAACTTCATAAAAATCAGATTGTTCTATTTTCTACAACTGGGCCATTCTTCAGAAGAATTCATTAATTGCATTTAGACTTAGAGGCCAAATGTGGTAATATCATGGACAATTTTTTTAATCAAAGAAGTTTATTTAGGTAGATAGAAACATGTGAATTGCTGTCCTGGCTCAGAATACGGTCCACCTGTTATCATATACTACTTGGAAACACTTAGTGCTCCAGAGGGAGATTTAAAAATCCTGCAGCAGACTCATAAAAGTTATCTGCCTCACACCCTAAGTCTCTTCCCAATTAATAACAAAATCAAGACTGCTTTTATCACAAAGTGTAAAGTTTAACACTCATTGCATCACATGCTTATAGCTAATTAGGTTGACACTGGACTGACTGCTCTACTTATAAAGTTTGATTCCTTTCTTAATTTTGCTGAATTCTTGATCTTTGTAACTTCTAGTGGCAATGGGTTTCACAGTATAATTCACACTGTGAAAACTATTGTAACTTTCTTTAATTTTAACCTTATTGAATGTTCTCTTGTATGTTAGAATAGAGGCAATGAATTCGTGTTCTACCCCTTCTAACCAATTGATATTTTATACACTTTTCTCATGTCTTACAGGCTTACACATCCATCTGTCAGCATCTTTGGGTCATCGATGCTATGGGAAACTGCAGGTCTGAAAATGCAACATCTTTTTATATGGCATTAGTTGATACGAATGGATATGAGAGCTTGTATGTTGAGCAGTATAGTCCATGTACGTATGTACATATGTCTCTTCATTCTGTCTTTATAGTTTAAGAACCGTTCGTAATTCATTTCCACAGAAAGAGTCAAGAGTTTCTTACCACAAGGAAGCCTCAAACTGTTGTTTTCAATCCTAGAAACAAGAATGTAGAAAAGCCATATAACAGAAGCAGAAACAAAAATAAAACTACCAGAGCATTTAACTGTGGACTGAATTTATGCAGATAATCAAAACTGATGTAGAAGTTCCAAGGTTGAAGATAACTCATACCGTTTCATGCGCTACTTAGTGGTTCATATAAACAGGCCTCCACTGCAATAACATTGTCAGTTCAGAAACATTAATAACATTGGCATCCTTTTTCTTGGTCACAGCCTGAAAGATTAGGATGGGTATAAACCATAAATGCTCACAATGTGGCTGAAGGATGTTCACAGCTCTGATGAATCCTTGGTTTACCATTACTAGCTCAAAGGATGTTTTCTATCTAGTGGACATCAGTTTCCAGGATAATAAACCCAGGCTTTCATGAGTTCGATATTCATTAATGATTTTTTTAAATAATTATTTGAAATTGAAAATAAAAATGGAATGTATTGAATGAATACCATACTTACAACATGCTATATTTGGAGGGGAGGAGTATTAGAAAAACATGAAAGATGAACCCTTTGGATCCCTTCAGATGAGAATATATATAGGTGAATAAATACATTATTTTACATGTGATTTCATATGAAAAGAATATTAAAAAATAAAACAAAGAATTTCCACTGTAGAAAAATATGACATTTTCTCTAAACATTTAAACTCAGAGAATGTTACACAGTTTTTGCCTATGAGCCAAAACTGGCAAGCTCTTGCCAAAAGCTTTCTGGTCTCTACTGGCACTACAATTGCAGCTCCAAGCCTAGAATTCAGAGTGGCTACATGGCACTGAATTTTTGATGTGCTGATTTCAGACTGGCCCTGTTTTGAGAAGGATGTCTTTTGTGCAACTTTTGAGATAAAACATATGCAGATAAGCCCTTTTGGAAGATGTATTCAGTAGTGGAGTGATCAGTTAACATTCATTTTGTGGCTGGTTACAGTACTAATTTCTGCATTAAGACCAAATTCTTGTTTAAATTCAGTGTTCCAGGCAGTGTTCATACACTGACTCAGTGAATGTTAAATGAAAGACTAATTTGAAAGAAAATGATAAATCTTAATAAATTTACTCTGATTCGTATTCTATATTCCCATTCTACTTTCCTTCCAAATCCTTCCTGGGGTTTTATGGCTTTCTGTTTGTTTTAAAATATTTCTATACAGAATTTTGCAATTTACTGTTGAATGGAAAAGGTCTTTAGGTCTTCATTCATGGTGATATTGGTAGCTACCATTCTGCCCATTTGACTTTTGATTGTGAATGCCAGGGAAAAATGAAATAATTAAATTTCCTTCTATGTCCTAACATACACCCCCAGTTTATAATCCCAGCTACTTAGGTGAAGTAAAATCATCTTTCTTTTACTTCCTGAGGCTGAATATCCCCAAAACAACTGCTTAGACATCTCTCTGAAGACTGATGAACACAGTTCCATTTATGAATCATCTTTATTATCTCAGCTAATGGGGTTGAGGGTGCCTTGGATTCTCTTATATAGTTTTAAATCCCTTCCATTCTCTGTTTAGACTCAGAAGTGATAAACAGCCAGAGGCAATAATTGAATATTCGGTCCTTTCATATACCCCTTGCTAACACACATGCCGCAGACAGTCTGCCTGCACTGCAAATTGCAGCCAACTGGATGCAGTCAAACCAACATGCAGGAGAGGTGCAACTTCCCCAGTACCTCCTCAACAAACAAGGATTGTTCCTCCTTTTAGCAGAGAGAAGTCTCATGCAGTCTCTTCTATTTACTGTTCTTGCATTAAAGGTAATCTTTTTTTACACACGATTTGTTATTTCTGTCTGCATCTAGTATATTTCCTTTAGAAATGACCTATTTATAATCATACTAATGCATTTCACTTACATATTATTGCCCAATAATGACATGCTTTGGGGTTTAACAACACTGTTTCTTTCGATTCCCGTCCAACAACTATTGAGGCATGTCATTATATCAAACTATAACATACAGTCCTCTTTAATACCCTATTGTTTAACCAACTTTAGATAAACTGTATAGATTACCTGATTGCCTGTACATTCAAGGATAATCTCTTGAAGTTTATGCTGTCTCAGAGTGGAATGCAGTTCTTGCCAGGAAATGTGAGCCATGGAAAATTACTGGCTTGAATCTTCCCTGATTTCAAGTGTTGTGATTTTAAATATTTAGATTTTCTTATAAAAACCAACAATGCAATTTGAAAAGAATTCTGGGGACTTCAACATCTGGAAAGATGTCAGGGAAATCGGTCTTCACATTTTTCTCTGAAAAGGTGGGAAAATGCCATGGATCTAAAAATGTGTCCATGCTTACTAGTATGATATCTAAAATACTGACTACAGTATAAGGTGTTTGGGTAAAATTCAAGATTGTGGTGTTTTTTTTCTTTTTCTTTCATAAACCACTTTTCTTATTTTAGTATTTCCAGACAGGTGTAGAAAGGAAGCCTTTGCTTTCAGGAGGGAAAGGAGGAAAAGAGAAACTGTTTAGAGGACACTGAGGGGGTACTGAAGGTTGCTAAGCTCTTAGGACTTACATTTTCAGAACACATCATTTAAGCATGAGAGAGTACCGAGATTGGTCACTTGGAATGAGCTGTCATTCTTATTCTCTTTGTACCATCAGTTCAGAACAAATATTCAAAAAAAAAGAAAAAGTAACTCTTTTCCTCTTTTCATTCATTTTTGAAGAGGTATCAACACATTTCACAAGATTTTTCTGTGTGTATTATTGAGCTAACTGTATTATAAATTTCCTAATGAAACAGTATGCAAATTAAAAAGATATGTCTTTGTTCATCATCTCATAGGCATATTTTATCACTAGATTTATTTCTATCGTTAATGAAATGGTTTAACCTACTGCATATTTTTTGATGTCTAAATGTTTATATACGTGCAGCTAAAAAAAAAAAAAAAAAGGCTCATCAAAATCAAATCAAAAGATTTTAGGAAAAGCCCACAGAAAGAAAAACATCGTTAAGAGATATTTTACAAGAGTACCTTTGGGAACCTAACCAGGATACATGAGCAAAAAATAGATGCAATATGCATTTAAACAATGAATAAAGTAGGCTCTATAGACTCATATGCAAGAGACACTTAAATGTTCTCTGTCAATGGTTCACATCATATAACAAACAGATTCTGTACAACTTATTTCAGAATCCTCTTATTCTTCTGCCCCGTAAGGGTGAAGAGGTTACTGAAGCAGAAAGGACTTTCGTTTGTGAAGTGTCAAGTCTTTCCCTCTCTTTGCAAGCACAATATCCATTTGTGAAATCCCATGTTCCTTTTAAGTGGGAACTGGTTTTTGGGGTCATCTTCTGCACTGAATAATAGCCCCTGGCATGCTAGCAATACAGCTGTCCTATAAGCATCATTACCCATTAAGACTTATGAATTCAGCTCTTGAGACTGTTTGGTCATCACATGAAAAAAGCAGGCTCTCGTTTCTCAACCTTTACCACCATACAGCTCTCACTCTTGGCTTGAGTATAGCCAGGATAAGAAAAAACCCAAGGTGAAAATCTCCTCTTGAATTGCCCTTTCCTAAGGCCACTTTTCTGCATGAAAATCACCTTCTGAAGGGAATACAAAACCAGTTCTTCCAAAGATACCATCTGAAGCTCTGTTCCCATAATCTAATCTGAGCATGAGACTGACTAACCTACCAGTGTTGCCCGTATCTTACTCATTTCCTCCTTCACTGTCATGAATACAGGCATGACAAAGATACATGACAGCAGAGCATGTCTGGTGACTCTCTGATGAGGCACTTCAAAGAGGCAAATAAACTGACATTCCACTGGCTGGTGCTGCTTGTACCACTTTTACATTATGATGTTTTTCTTTAGAGTTATGATATCCTCTGCATTACTAAATACATAGTTATGGGGGCTGGGCTTGCTATCTTCTCAATTCCCAACATCTAAACACCTCACAGTTTCAACCATGAGATTCCTATGTTTCATAAGAAATATAAACAATCAACTCCATTCCGAGGTGTTATGCATGTTACACTTGTGCATATTTCAAAGGCTGGTCTCTTTCAGTAAGATATAGAACCAATGTTTTGCAAATTCTGCTTCCTATTTTTATTTCCTTTAGAGATTTGGGCAAAACATGGACTGTCACTTCTCTTGCATGGCCCAGAAGAATGAGAACCATTTATATTCCTCCTTCTTGGTCTCCTCATAGTGAGGTTGGAGAATGACCTCGACCTAGAACCACACTCCTCCTCTACTTCCTAGAGACTTGCTTTACACTTTCAGGAATGAAGAATGAGCACAGAATTGTCATCTTTATATCTAGTCTATTTTCCTCTCTTTCCCTTTTCTCGGGTATGCTGTCAAATCACATGATTCCCTCTAGAGACTTGGAAAAAGACTTTCCTAGTTATAGCTGCAGTCAAAACTTGCAGCTTTCCAAATTTCTGAGGAATACATTGCCTTGGCACTTGCCTTTCTCCAAATTGTCTCCTGGCTCTTACTTGGACTACTCAGCATCCTCCTCTCCTTTACATATATCTGCTGGGAGGTGCAAAATATGTAGTCATAAGTCTCCATTTGCAATCTCTGAATTTCTCTCCCTACTCCTACCCATCCTATTCAGAAAAGGCAGAGTTTTTACAATGATAAAACATATTCTTGAGGCCTATTTTGAAAATAAAAGTAAAGTAAAAAAAGCACCTATCCCTTTCCAGAATGAGCTAACAAGGTGTCAGGACAGAATCAGCAGTGGAATAACTGCTGCTTTTCAAAGTGACACCTTAGGAATGACAGCATCACCTCTCACATCTCCAAAAGAAGATGAAGGTGGGAAGTTCATTCCCAAAGGGAAATTCAGTTTGGTGGTGTTCGGAAGAAAAGAAAGTGTTTGAAAACATTCATTTCATTAGTAGCATAGTGTTTGTGAATGGAGGTATCTGAACACTAATGACTTCTTAACATAGCTATGTCCCTGACCCTTACAATGGGTTAAAAGTAAACCTCTAGAAGCATCTCACGAGAAGTCAGAAGAAATCACCTAGTACATGTTCCAGAGGTAATTATACTACATGATATATTTATAGACCCTTATGGGATATTGGGATTAAAAATTATGAGCAAAAAGGAGAT
This sequence comes from Morus bassanus, assembly GCA_031468815.1. Classification (NCBI taxonomy): domain Eukaryota; kingdom Metazoa; phylum Chordata; class Aves; order Suliformes; family Sulidae; genus Morus; species Morus bassanus. Next base: position 129,838,471 of record CM062567.1, on the reverse strand, counting down.
GAAGGAAGAAAGAAATATTTTGCTATCACTGAGATGTGATGGCCATGTATGAGGAAGCAAGACACATTGTCCCACACACTTCTAAATACCAAGGAACTAATAGAAACACTCTGCTTCCCTGCACCCTTGAGATAGAATATTTTACAGTTTCAAAGTCAAGAAACAAAGAAGAAATCTCTTTATAGAATTATTGAATTGCCCCAAGTAAAATTTATTTAGTCTCTATAATTCTTGAGTAACATCAAAAGAAATCAATAAAAAGTATATATAATGCAAAACAAAACTACAAATGCTACCTCTTCCTACAAATCTTGCTACAACTATTATTCTGCTTTATTTCTTAGGAAATATACACATAGCTTATCTGATTCCACTTAAGGCTGTGTTCTAAAAGATGCAAAAAACTTTCCAGCCAGCCAGTCGAAGGCATTTGTTTTATTGATATTCTCTTAAAAACATGATTATTAAAAACTATTATTTTAATTACACTATTAGTCAATCTTGTCTTGCAGAAAAGGAATAAATTCCAAACAAGTCCAATTGCTTACATACATGAAGAGGAAGAGGGGCTAAGTAGAAGCAAAAATATGCACAAGAGCTAATTGGTCACAAGTCACTGGATGCATTTATTTGCCTAATAAGGACTTTTACCCTGTAATCTGCCTCAGTGCCAGAATGAAGGACAGAAAAAAGTCCAGAAAATAGTTTTCCTTGTGTCAAAAAATTAGAATTTTTTCATACTTTCTCCCTTCATTTTATTGGCCTTTGTCTTGGTTCTATTGTCTTTATCCTCTGGCTTTACTTCGTCTGACAAAAATCAGCAACTTCAAAAAATTAATTGAGGACAGCTGCACGTCCCAAGAAACTGAAATCCCAGCCTAGGCCATATATACTAAGACGTGCAATCCTTTACCTTGTGCTTCCTAGCTGGCAGGAGTCATAATAAGCTAATTTGTTCCTTTTTCCCTCACTACCTTCAAGTTGTATTGATATTTCAAGATCATAAAAATAGAAGCAGCATTCTACTCATTACTCTACTTAATAGCTCAATAAAGTTCCCATACTTCCAGTCAGTCCAGAAGACATTTCTGTTGCTCTCTGAGGCAAGGATCTCCAACTGATTCCATTGACAGTGTAGGAAGGAATTTCTTGTAGAATAATTTGGAAGACCCATTTGCTTTACAAAGAAAACCTTGCAATTTCTATCCCTCCTAAAAGATCTTGTACATACTATGTGCAGAAAGATACAGTTTTTATTGCACTGTGACAGATACAAGACACAGCTTTACAATATAGGTAAGATTTGACACAAACAGTGATGACTTCATACTCAACCTTCACCACAGGTCTCAGGCCAATTACTTCCAGTTTTAATGGATGTTAAGTATACTCAAAGTTGAAGTTGAATACTTCCAAAAGCTTAGGAAAGTGAGAAAGGGTCCAGCAGGAGGCTTGCACTGCCAAAAAATTTTAAGACTGCACCGGTAAACGAGAGCTCTAAACCTAACTCTTCTGTCAGCATTCAGCACATTCGTTATTTAACAGGCCTTTGAAACAAATGTTTCTTTTGCTGTCTAAACAATTAAATAGTTTTCAGCTTCCTTATACAGTCTAGGTTTATCAGCTGCCTATCTGAGGCCCGTTATCTATTTTAAGAATCTAATGCGCTTAGTATACTCTACATGTTAGCAGAATGATGTATATTACATTTGTAATTAATTCTGAGCTGGCATAATAATAAGAAAAAGTCTCTCATATAAAAAAGATAATAATTACAAGATCTTAAAGAAGGACATAAAGATCCTTTGCAACTTTTTTTAACTTCTGAACTAAAAATGCAGATATGCTTTTGTCCTTTTATTACACTCAAATGACACTGAAAGATATGTGTTAATAAAAAGTAAGAGATTACACACAGACATAATATCCCACAGCTGTAATTTAGGAATTAACCATTTATTAAACAATACATTACCATTCAGTTCTTCATATGTACATAATTAATTTATACAGAGATTTACCTGAAAAGAATAGTCTTCTTTTTCTTAAAGATAAGTATTTTTTAATTGATGGTACTTTTAAAGGGATGCAAGGTTTTAAATTAAATTACATTAAATGCTTTTGTATTTACTCTGCATTAAAACCTATTTTATTTATTGTCATCTTCCCAGCATGGTCTCATCATGGTTGAAGAGGGCTGCTAATGCTATTTATATTATGCTGCACTGTCCTTTAATTGACCTTGTTTGTGCAACAGAATGGCTGCTTTTCTCAAGCTGCCAGCCCTTTATTGCTGCATTTTGACCATGCACTAGTGGCTCTTTGTGCTGCTGTTGAGTTCAAGAATCAATACTGCATTCCCCACAGCCAATAAAGGAAGCTGACAGCATGAATTAACTGAGTGTAGCCAGTTGCATGGAGGGCCATTGTCTTTAAGGAAAATCCAGACGATTACAAGCCTCCATTGCTTAGTGGAGATTTTAATGCAAAGCGCGAGGTTGCTGTAATTTAATTTTGGCCTGCTGCTCTGACACACTCCCCTTTGCTACTGCTTCGTGGAGTCCAAGCTATTAATGGCTGCAGACCAAAACACATAGGGAGACAAAGGCAAATAGTCACAGTCGCACAGTAGCAGCAGTTACTTCTGATTTAACAGTAATACTTCTTTTGCATTTACTGGAATTGACAGGAACTCTGTTTTTTTTTCTTCCCAGACTCTTCCCTGTTGAATTCATACATACAAAATAAGCCAAATGAAAGCAAATTATCCCAACAACAGAACCACAAGGTGTCATGTCCCAAACTGACACCTAAATGAAGGCTGCACATGGAGCAAAACTGGAAATACATGCATTGACCAGCGCTCTCTCCCCTCTGGTCTAACTGAATCATCTAATAAGGGATGCTGCTTAGCCACAGCTGCTGAAGTAGAGTGTTGCAAAGAAGTATCCACAGAAAAAGCACGTCAAGTAAATGTAAAGTTAACAGTGGGACTTCTGCTGCTAAGAGCACAAATGAAATCACTTTTTATTTAAAAAAGAGTAATGGCTTTTATTCAAGATGCTTTGATATTGAAAACTGTAGTTCCTTATGACAGGTCATATTGTTGATTCAAATGGATTCAAGCTCAGTTATTCAAAAGGACAATGTATTATATACAAACCATTTAACTCAAGCTTTTAACTTGTTTTCTCCATTGACAGTAGTAGGAGAGATTGTCTGGTGGGTATTCTTTTTAAACTAATACCTGTAAAGTTTTATCCACTTATGACTTCTATAAAAAAACCAAAGCTCTCAATTCATACTGCCTGCTTACCTGCCTTATAAATGCCTCAGGAATTTACCTGAGATAAAAAGCTGAGGCTAAGCTTGATTTAAAGGATATTTCTTCTAGAACATAGGTCATGAAAAATAACAAAAGAGATATCTGGATCCCTTAAGCAGTTTTAACTGCAACCAAAAGACATTTTATATATACACCGTAATTCACAGAAGAGATCTTACCCATCACAGCCATTAAAAACTGTATGTTCCCTTTACATACAGTCTTTGTTTTAGGACTGTGTAAGCCCTCTAACAATTTAAACTTAGCCTTGTAAGATCTTGAAGAGAGGTCTTCATCCATTTCCCCAAAACGAAAAATGAAGTTCAGCACAAATAAGGCATATGGCCAAGTGATGGGGTCATTCAGGTAAGAGCAAAAATCCTTTCTCTTCACTCACAGGCACGCCTGGGAGTTGGTAGCTGTACACCAGACTCTTTTGACCACATGCCTTCTTTGCATAAGACGAGTATAAAATACTTCACAAAAGTGCCATTTATCTCTTCTGCCTTTAGCCATTTTAGCTATCTAAGAGTTAGACACCTAGTCTCCCTCTATAGTCAGTGTAAAGTAGGAAGCACTTCAAGAGGATGAATGACCCCATCCCAAAATAGTAGTTAGAGACAGCTGATGAAATGTTATCAGGAGATATCTTTTTTTTCTCCACTGACAGTAGAGGGAGCCTGGGCAATTAGCTAAGTTAACTTTTAGAATGCTAAAATGAGGTGAGATAAATCCCAGACTAGCTTTTTAACATTATACAATGTGTTAAAGGCAATGAAGTAAATAACAGTCAACAGCTTGACTAGGTATTTCTTTATAGTCACTGTCATTCTGTCTGCTGCAAAGGTGTGTGAATGGCACTACACACAAATAGTGTAGGGGCGCACCAGAAGAGGTGTTGGGGTTTACAGAAGGTAAAATGCAAAACCCCAAGGGACCTATTGTATCAGTGAAGCCAAGACATGGGAACTTAGGACTACCCTGAAAATAAGGGAGTAATTTTCTTCACCCTGGAGATGGGAGCCAAGAGCTGGTCTTATGATTTAGTAGATACACATGAATGCTCACGGTAATTTCCTCTGAATCCTCATATTTAAGGGTCTTTTACTAACAACTCCTCAACTCTTCCATGGGCTTCACATCTTGCACTTACAGCAAGGATGTGCCCTAGCTCTTCCTTTCTAAAACCACACATAAATTTACCTTTCAAGAGATCTTCCTTTGTAGACTACATTTTGCACAAATTCACAGAGGCATAAGTAATCCTAAAATTTATCCTAATGTGAAAAGTTGAAAAATTACCAATTTTAAGCACAATTTTTGTACAGTATAAACATCTTATACAACCCTCAGAAAGAAAAAAATCTAACTAACAAGAAAAAAAAAAAGAAGGTAGAAATAATTTGGAGTGACCCACAAGTAAACATTATCCATTGTACTGCAAAATGATGAAACTGAAAATCAATGGATCTATGGAATAAAGGATCAATAGATATAAGGAATAGTTAAGTACATCTAAGGGAAAGTACCAAGCTGACAATAAACATAATCTAGGCAGACAAGCTGACTCCTGGGGAGGAACACGATTCCGTATGTAACATGGGCTTGGCCCTGCTCCAGTCGGCAGTAATTAAAATGATCTGACTGACATCAGAAAGAGTAGATCTGGACCCTGAATGAGTTTCTAAACACTGCTGTCACCACTGCACCTGAATATTACTGAAGGTGCACACTGAGAACATTTAAGCACTAAGGTACCCAAATACGTCTCCCCCTGACTAAAGCAGAACTACTTATATGTATCACTGGAGAGCAGAATGTGGCACCAGCTGTTGAAAAATACCATCAGTCACAAATGGTCAAAAGTTTACCCTATTCACAGATTATTTCTCCAGCCTAACTTATTAATAAACTTGAAAATGCATTTCAGACCTTGTAAAAATGTTGACAGCTAGGAAGTTTGGAATTGTTAACAAGACCCAGTTTTCAGGTAGAAAACAAGGGCAGAGCACATCTAGCTTTCCTTTGAAAATAATATATTATTAGGATTAAAAACAGCAAATTATATGGAAGTAAGGTAAACCTAATTTGCATTCTTCAGTTCAAAAGAAATGTTGCTTTGATACCACTGTGGTATATTTACAGTACACCCATGTCCTCCTGGGAATAAATGTTTATTAAAATTCTACTTCTCTCTTGTTTTTGCTTTACTGCGTGCATTTTCCCCCAGTCAGGTATTCAGCAGTGAAGCTATTCCAAGTGCACTTTATGTATAAGAACATTTACTACTGAGTTACTTGCTGTGATCGAAAAGAAAGAGTGAACATGGAATTAGGCAAAACAGTGGTTTTGTAAATGCCAGTAGTTAGCACTAAATTCTCTACATCTGTAACATGACATAGGGGCCTCGCTCTCTGCCACTAGTGAGAACTGTATCAATGATTATTTTTGCATGCATTACAGACTAGACAGTAATTCCAACTATGTTCATTTTTAAATCACAAGAGAATTAAAACCTATGTTGTGCAAATGTGTTAATTATCTGTTACTTCTTGAACTCCTTGAAGGTAATATTAGCTAATGAGGCTAAAAAGATATTGTTTCTGTTATTATGTTAACCTCTTTACCTATCTTACAAATATTCATTTTGCTTGGATATGCTAGATACAGTACAAATATGCAAAACTAGGTCCCATCTCAGCTGCTGTGCAGTTTCAAAGAGTACAAATAATACTTAATGGAAAGCTGGAAAAGAATATTGGTACATGATTATTGCACACTCACAAAATTTTTAAATTGCCAAGAGTACCAGAAGTCCTTGTCTATCCCTCAAGACTACACCATTTGCTTAATTTCTTGGAGTCAATGCAGCTGAGTTTTGTGAGGCCTGAAGGGAGCATGGTGGGCTTTTGGTGCATCTGAGGGAAACCCTTCCCTCAATAAGAGACTGTCTGGAAAAATTATTTTTAAAATTTTTGACGAAGCTTTTAGGTGTCTATCTTCAGAGCCCATCAGCTGAAATTTGATATTTGAGCTGGTTCTGATAACTGTATTCACATTTTTAAATTATTATTAGTAATGGAAATGCTGAGATCCTCTCCCAGTCAAAAGTTAGAGCTTTGTGCCTAACGACTTTGTTTAATGACTTCTCTGTCTAGGTAGATGGGAAGAACATATTATGTGTATCAAATGGTCAATTTTCTTAAAATAATTTATAGGCTGTATAAAAAGGTTACTCACTTCATTCGCTACTGAAATGGATATAGAAGGTAGCCATATGGTGTGAGCAATACTTTTAGAGCAGTTTTTAGGAATGGAGGAGAAGACTATCTTATCACGTAAAAGCCATGGAGAATTTAGAAGGGAGAACATGCTGAACTGATTTAGAATTTGGAGAGCATATTAGAGTTAACACTTCTAATGAAAACTGCCACTTGAGCTTTAATAATCAAATGCTTCAATTTTAGGTCTCATCTGAAAGGCAGATCACATAGAGAATAGTCTGAAACTCTTTAATTGCCTTGTATAACAATACACATTTTTAAGTAAGTGAATGCATTACAGCTTTGACTTTTGTTCTGATCATTTTGTGTTACAAATAGCAGCACACCCATCGTTCTTCTCATCGGTTAGCAATTTTAATGTTGGTGCATAGGATATTCAGTCTGCATAATTCCTTTTACTCTTAATAGGAGATGTCTGGTTATGCCTTTATACACCAGGAAGAGAATAGAAGCAGTTGTCTTTGAAAAGACTGCCTTTTCTTTGGTACAAAACTATATCAGTGTGAATTGGCATTTGTGTCGTTAGCAAACTATGAAGCAGAAGGTATTTGAAAGAAATGTGTCTCAATAATCAGTGTCCACTTCTGACTTATTTTATGTTAATAAACTGGCCTACACATTGTGAGTTGCTGCAATTGTATTCATATCAGGAAAGTTACTCCAGATTTACATCTACAAAACTGAATTTGGTCCCATGTGGAGACATAGAGCTGGTATTGTGTGGCCTCTCATCAGAGGTTTTAGCATCTCTTCACAAAAGCAAGTGAAGAGGTAGGCAAGCAGAGGCCGTCCTTTTAAGAGAGTGGCAAGTCTAGCAACTTGACACTAATAGAAAAGCTCAAATACCAGAGCTGTTTGTTGACTCGTGCAGCAGAGAGCCACTAACCTTCTTCTGGCTGTTTCTTGTGTGCTAAATGAAGATACTGCCACCTACTTCCCTGGGATGCTGTGAGGTTTAATGAATGGTGTTCTAAAGCACCACATGAATCTTATTGCTAGCTGGAATTTGTCCATTGCATATATTTGGTATTCTGAATCAACCACAAGTCCCTGGTATCCATATTACCAATATTAAAGGAAACAAATTATTACACAGAAGGTGCAAGGAAGTAACAGTTTTGGGGAGTCTGTCACAGACTCTCATTGATTTGTAAGGGTATCATGTGTCTTTCCATAGATTTGCAATTTATTCTTCCTTACACTGCTTGCATCTGTCTAAATAATGACGAGGAGCATATGGCTTTATTTTTAAACACTGGCACAAATTTCAAACAGGCAGGTCTTAGGTTATAAATCACAGACTATAGCCAGTTCTAGAGGACTGATGGCATCAACAAGCCAAGGACTTCTTTTGGAGGGGTGGAGCGGGGCATGGCAACCATGACCCTAGTTGGATCCTGCTAGGAGGAACTTTTCCAGAGACAGTGCCCAAGAACACGCCTTAGTGAGAAAGCAATATTCAAAGTACCAGGAGATTTCAGTGGTGTTTTAGGGGTCAGAAAATGTGTAGGATCTTTTTGTCTTGTAAGCCAGAAACATAAAGGCTTCTACCCCAAATAGCTCCATTCAGATCAGACTATAACTTTGCAGAGATGGAAAGACAGAGACAAATTTGGGTCAATGTTTGGCCTACCAGACTGAAAAGAGAGACCGACACTGCAAGACTGTAAAGCTTTACTTATGCTAATCAAAGTACATAAACAATAATGAAATAATACACCAGAAGGAATGTTATAAACCATTCAACCTCATAAAATATAGTAGAACCTTCACTTCTAAATGCTAATAAAACCTTAATTTCTTTAACAAGATTTCCATTGTAAAAGTGAAACCAAAGCTTCCATTAAAAGATTAGCTTTCCAGGCAACAGACAAAATCTGTAATCCAAAAAGCTGATACAATGCACAGTGGCGTTTTCCCTTGTCTAGTCTTCCAGAAACTATTTTTACTTTTTAAAGAAGGCTATTTCCCTTAATGATACAGACTCTGGTTTGCATTAGATCATGCAGTATTGATTTTAATTTTTTTCTCATGATTGTAAGCTAAATTCAGTAATCTTGCCTTTTTGTTAAACACTTGTAGGCATCCCTCTTGAACTAAAACGTCCTGTGGTCATTTGGTTTCTGGGGTTTTGAATAATGAATTTTAAGCATGGAGTATGTTGGACCGGGGAATTCTTTTGTGTCACTATTTTGTTACTGTGTTGTGAAAGCAGCAAAAAAGCTATCAATATTTTATTGAATATAAGGACCTGTGTGGTTTTTGTCTGTGAATATGCAAGGCAATGAACCAAAGTCTTGTCTCAGACAGACTGGTGTGAATGCTGTCAAAACTAATGCAGCACCTCCAAATACAGACAGTGAAATGGAGAGCAGAAAGCTAGCTCAGACACTATTTTTTCTTGAAGAGTGTGCAGTTTTCAAGCTTGCCTTAACCCCGTGCTATCTGCCATGAGCACCTGGGAAAAAAATGAAAAGCAATTTCAAAAGCAAAGCAGGCCTTTCTAAGAACATTGTGAACTGAGTTCCCACTAGCCACCAAAGTTGCAGAGCAGTGGTAAAGTCACAATAGTAAAAGCTATTGGATGGAAACAGCCCAGTGAAAGGTATTGACTAAATGTTTTCTGTGCTGCTGCTTGGGGGGAAAAAAAAAAAAAAGTCAAATTTTTAGTTTGTTTAAGGCAAAGACTGAAAAAAAAATCAGGTGAGGTTAAATATTGATTTAGAAGCTTCATGCTTGTCATTCAGATCTGACAACACGAACCTTCCTTTCTGTAACCAGAGTTTAAGTTAGTAATTCAGGCTGTAATTCTGATTCCATGTGTGCATATCACTGCATTATATTCAACAACAAAGAACAGATAGGCTGTTTACTGTGCAAATACAATGCATAACTATTCTCTGCCTTGAAAAGCTGATGATTTACAGCTTCAATCCTTATTCACGTGCTTAATTTTATGGACTTGAATAGTCCCACTGGAAAAAGGCATACCTGCCTCCGTCTTTGACTGATAAGGGCCCAATTTTATGGATAATAAAAAGGTGAGTGCTTAACCAGTACGGACAGGAGTTAAGAACAGACAAGGGCTCCAACAGAAAGATGTTGCAGCCACAGTAGGTGCATATCAAGTGTTTTATAAAATCTCGAATCCATCAAACACATGGGACCAAGGGATCAAGAGTCTTAAAAAATCAACACATGCCTATTGCTGAACAGTCTGTGATTCTACATGTTATACCTGAATACCCGGTTGCACATCTGGATCAGAAAGAAGCGAGTGCAGCTTAAAGAGGAAATCATATACCAGTCAGGATTGAAATTATCTTTGACAGAAGAAAAATATGTAACAGTGATGCAGAACTGTAATTCATGCAACATGCCCTAATTATTCTAAAGGAAATGCTAGCAGCATTTTAAAAGCCTGTGGATACACAATTGTTAAAATTTAATGCTGGTGTTTATATGTATTGGAATTTATGGAAATTTGTGTGAAGTTTTCACTCCTGTTTCATCCAGATCGCCTCTGAAACAAGACTGCGACCTCCGTAGTTTATTCAACTTAATAAAAATTTTAAATAAAATAAATAAGTAATGCCCAGTCATAGCTCATTTGTAGGACATCAGTCATACATTTGTAACTTGTGGAATAAGATTAAGGAAAGACAAGGAAGAAAAAACAACTCAAGGCCCAGCAGAATTCAACATTTTATTTAAGCTTGTTCTGTTCATTTCTTATATGAACACAATACATTCTGTTAGTCTGTAACCGAGAAACAACCCTGCACCTATCCACAGGTGCAACACAATTCAATAGGATAAACTTTTGAGTTTCCCTTTTAGTCCAACAATAATTCAGTAGAAAATTTCCTGCACATCACATTTACTCAAGTTGTTGTCTCTCTGAGATGCATTGCTTCCTCAGGAACCTCTCTGCAGAGATGTGCTTAATAGTTAGGCAAGATTCAACTCATCTGATACCAGTGAGAAACTTGTGTGAAGCGCCAGCCCACCAAGCACTTTCTGGCTTGTCTCTGCATTCTCTGCACAGACCTGCAGGCCCTCCCTGCTCTCTGTAGGTGAGAAATTTCACTGGCTGTCATGAAAGAGGCAGCACATTGGAGGTATCATCCTATCTTCCTTTCCTCTATCTGTGAGCTCTTCTTTGTGACTGTAGTTGGAAGGAAATTTTTGGTCACTAAGGTTTTCACTAAGTTATGGGCAATGGCTAATGAACCAAATCTTGCTTTTATGGGAAAGACCTCTGCCTAGATAATTCAGAAGCTGCTTAGGCTGGCATAGCAGTGGGATCTGACACAACCTTACCCCTAGAGTTTTAACAGCTCCTACCCAGCAAATAGAGCCAGGAAAAGAGGCTATGAGGGAGGGAAGGAGAGGCTCAGAGCACCACATTATACAGTACTCTTATTGCAGGGATAGTTGGATGGGATGAGAGTTGGAGGGGAACTATTTCTTGTGGCAACTATTTCTGTTGCATGTTGAGAGCTCTGTGTGGAACTGGCAACTGGATTTTATGCTTTGAAGCAGTTTTTTCCTGTCTTCCATTACCTTGCAGCCATCTGAAAAGACCATGGTGCTCCCTGGTGCTAAGAAGGACACTGTGTTGTCCTTTGCCTCCACTGGTGGCACCTGAATGGTCAAGTCCTCCTCTCAACCTGAAGACAGAATGACCTAGCAGGATGGAAATGGATGTAAGTGACTCCGTGCTCCCTGGCACCCACCAAAGTCAGTGATGTACCTGTGCTCTGCAAAGAAAGAGCAGACGATTAGGTGGTAAACAATACCGTGATTTTCACCTAACCCACATTAATCCAAACTCTTCTGCTAGAGCAGATCTTTTGCCAACTTTGCAATACTACTGCATGAGCTGAATATTGAAACACATATGTATAGCTTGTCACTGTGCATACCCAATTCTCCGTTGAGGGAGGAAGCAGGGAACGACATCCAAAAAGCAATGCCATGCCAGCCAATGCCACAAGGTTGTATCTCCTCAGAGATGGGCAACCACTTTTGCAGCTTTAAGACAAGCTTTGTCCCCCCTCTTTAGTGGAAGACCTGAATTTGACCAACTAATGGTAAACAGAATGGAAGGAAAAAAAGGCACATGAAGACCTTTCAGCTTAGACCTTACAATGAAATCCTTTGCTGAAATCACCTAGTAGTTGGCATCATTTTTGAAATGTATTGACCTGTCTACTTCTACTCACTGTCTGTGACAATACCTTTTCCATTATTCACCCTTAGGGCTGTATTTAACTAATGGGAGGGAGTTTTAGTGTTCCTGACAATAAGAGCCAGATACTCATAGCTGTAGTCAGTCTCAGCATAGGGACTGTCCATGAATTCTGGCTCAAATGTACAGGTCAGTTAGCATTAACTTACAGGTTTCTGAGCTTCAGTTTATTTATTGAGGCCAAATGACTTCAGTGGGAGCTGCTGCTATTTAACAACTCTCTAATCAGGCAATTTTATTTAGAAGCCAAAAAAAAAGGGGTCAGTACCTGGGCTTTAGGCACTGAAGTTTTTATATGTTGAGAATGAAACTGGTGGCAGTAATTTAGGCAGGCATTTTGCCCCTGGCTTCATAGGCTTCTGCTAATAATGCTCAGGTCTGATCGGTAGCGCTCCACAGTTGTCTCAGTCTTTGGACTTTCTTGAGTTAACATTGCCAGATTAGAGCTAATTTCCACTGGCTGTGTGATGACCATGTTTTTCAAAGGGAACCAGATTCAATCCATGGCGCACCAAGACAGTGCCAACCATTTGCTGAATGAGATGCACCTTGCTGATTGTGGTTAGGAGGGGTAAGGAGAGTAATAAGGGTATGGCACCTACACAGTGTTGAATCAGTGTCATTACTGTTTTACCAGTGAATCAGCTAACATTAGAAAAGATGGTGACCCACATTTCCCAAAACATAGCCTGCCTTTGGTGTTTGCAGCTCTGGCTGAATTGCTGAATTTAGCATTTGACTGCAGGCTGAAATTGGTCCATTCAAGCCTTTGGTGCTCAGGCTTGTGCTCATGATTAATTCTCCAGGCAAATATATGCAACTTGCTGAACTTCATTCTGAAAATCCATGTGAGGGGGATGCAGAATACAAGCCACAACCTCCAAACGGTTGACCTGGCTTCACTCCCAATGCTTTCCTGATCTTTACTTTTGTGGTAAAACTGTATTGCAGGTGAGCCTCCTTCTTTTTTACTGTTGCTGTTACTATGTGAAAACAACACAGATAAATCATTTTTGTAGGTTTTAACTGACCTTAAGATTCATTCATCCTTTTGAAAACTATTATACACACTCATGCACGCACACACATGCCAACTAGTTCAAAAATCTTTCCAAATAAAATCTGGAGAGAAGATACTTTCCTCTTTAAACATTTAGAAACAGGCTCATTTTTCTTCCCAATTATAGCAACTACACAAAGGAGCAATAAGTCTCAGAAGATTTGTCACAAATCCTCCAAGTTCGTGACACCAGTTTCAAAGAAAACCACTGGTTCCTTTCAAAGCAGTAGTCTGCAGCTGCCTGATAAAAGGCCACAACCCAGTACAAGGTAATCATTAGGCAGACATTATTATTATTTTGCTAATTAGTCAAAAATCATTGGATTTCCTGTGGCTTCTTCCTGCTGAGCAATCATTTGATCTTGCTTATGTTGACAAACATGCAAGTCACCAATTGTGCCTCATTTTTCATTTGACAAGGACAATGTTTGCTGCTTCTTGTGCGAAGAAGAGAAAACTAACAACAAGAAAACAGGCAAGAAGATTCAGAATATAACTGTCCTTCCTTTTTGCTTCAGCTGATACACTGACAAAACCCAACAAATGAACAGGATCTGCAGTGAGCTATAAAGCTGCTGTTAGATCCTGGGGGGCGAGTTAATGCAGAATTCCTACAATAAGCCTCACATAAAATGGACTGGAAATATTCCTGCTTCAACTGAAATGTGGGGAACTCCATGTTCCCAAAAAGGACCCCACAGCATTCCCCCTGCAACACTGTCAAACTGTCAAAATGTGACTAAATTTAACTGGGATTGCTCAGGGGAAAAAGAAAATAATTTTATTTTGTAAAATGTAAAGAGCGAGATAAATTTGTACCATTCACATCCCCAAATTTAGTTTGAAAGGCATTTCAAAACTCAGCTCCCTGCATAAGGAGCATTCTTTCAAAGAACGTACAGGAAAATCTGGCACAAGGGTGTGTATAGGTGTATGTTTATTTAGAGTTATTGCTAGTGATGGGTATGAAATTGTTTTGGTCTAGATATTTCTCTTTCGGTAAGCTGATCTTTATGCTGCTCAGACACTGTTAAAAAAACCACCATGTACTCTGCAAAGTAAACTGTTTTACCAGTTCCTGAGTGTAACACCAAGCACTGTTTTTTTCTAAGGGAGTTGCAGAATGTTTTTCAAAATTCCTTCTTGATTGTTGCAAACTGAGGCTCTTTCACTTGGCAGTTTAGGCATATCACAGCATTATTTTTCTTAATTTGTTTTATGAATTAGTATTACTATCCCCCCAGGACAGAAATAAATAATGGAATGCTGATACAGAAAGAAAAGAATAATAGTAAACATGTGAGAATAAGAAAAAAGTATTTTAAAAGATGTAAAATAATTAATTTTCTGTATCGATTATTTGGAGGAAGAAGGACAGACTTACTGAGCTTCCATATACAACTAGGATGTATTAAATAGGTGAGACAAGCTGCTGAATTTACATGACATTGACATCTATGTCATCAAGAAAGCCTGGAAGTCAATCTTTAATGTCTTTATATTGAAGGGGTTTCATTAGCTGAGAAAAATAAGTGAAAACATGAACAGGCAGGAATGTGTCTGAAAAATAATTCATTCTGCCACTTCTGTGGAAAAATACAAACCTCTCATAATTAAGGTTTGTGCAAAAAACAGATTTAAGTGTACATTCACTATTTGCTCAAACATATATTTTTCTAGGGAGATGATAGCAATTGCTTGACTCTTATTTACATGTAGTTTGCATTGGCTTTCAAAAATAGAGTTTATATGCTGAATGATCTCAGCTACTTTGTGAAATTACTGATGTGTTCTTTGTATTGAGGCTTAAATATCCTACAGTAACAATCCTACCATCTCTTTGCAGCTTGCTGTACTACTGCTAAGAATTTAGAAAGAGACATGCCAGTTTTAATTTTAAAGAGACTGTATTTTTTCCCCTGCTTTAATAAATCAATCTCACATGACAATGTTGGCACTCCTTTAAATGGGTCAGACCAGAGTGTGTCCTTAGTTAACCTCACGCGGCCTGATCGCTGATCACCAATAATTTGATTAGCTGTGCCACAAGAAATTATTTGGTTCAATAGATGTAAACATGACCAGCCGCATCCGAAACACATCAAAGTCAAGAGGACTCTTCCTGCCTTCCAACTTCCCCGGCAGCCCAAGCAGCCTGTCGGGGGACTGTGCCCCAAGCTCAGGTCACCCTGTCCCTGCTGCCTTCAGCAAATGATTTATGTCAGATGAAAGGGAGATGGGGCTGAAATTTTAAAAAAGCTGTGACTACTCTCTGATTTTAAGCATAAATACACAAGTCATTGCCAAACAAAATATTTAGGGCTCCAACCAGACAAACAGCAGAGAAATTATAGCCTGCTGAGCTCTTGCCCACTAACCAAGCTGCCCTACCAGGAATTCCTTTTTGACTGTTTAAGGTGATGAGTGCTTATTGATTTTAAGGAATTCAGCATTTACAAGGGCATTCCTATCAGTGCTCAGCCATTCAGTTCAGGAATGTAAGGATTTTTTTTCCTTCAAAATGCATTTCATTAAAGAATGTTTTAAACAAAAAAGTGAAGAAGGCTTGCTCAGCAGCGCTGGTGTTTTCCCTTCTCAGGCAAGGCCCAGCTTGCAGAAATGATGATGATTAATTTCCCAGCTTCTCCACTGAGCATGCGTGAGAAAACAGAGCTGAATGAAACATGCAGACATTACACAGACATATTTATTGGCGGGCTGGTTTGGTTTATTCTGTCCATCCTTCACGCCTTCTGCACATTTACTCCTTGTACAGTAGGCTTTATTGGCACTGCTTGACAAAGCACTTAAGGTCTTTGCTGGTACAGCTGCTCAGAGAAACTTAATTTCAGCACTGCATGGGGGAGTATATATGTTCTCTTAAATTTTAAATTTGCTCAGGCAAGTATTTGGGTTGAATGATTTCCTACACTCAGCCAGAGCAAAGAAAGAGTATTGTGAGATGGAGCTGAACACCAACAGTTACGCAATGCACAGCATACATCAAGTGTTCACCATGACATCAGAGACCAAAAAGTTCAGAATTACTTCAGTCTAATAAATTTATGCAAAAGTTTAGTTTAAGGAAATAGCAGTCTGCTTGTAAAGACTTCGATATCTAATTCTTGGAATAAATTTTTCATTTCAGATTATTAGCCCAGATGAGAGCAGAGATAAAGATTGTTTGTTTGTTTCAAAAAAGAAAAAGAAAAAAAGAAAACCAAGAAAAAGGTGTAAAAGAAAAAAGCACATAAATTCGGACAAAATATAGATAGCTTTTCTGATCCTAGCAAAATGAAAAGTTTATAAGCTGTGCCTTACCATGAGATTATTCATTTTTATTTTTCTCTGGTAATGCCACAATTTTGTTGCTACAAAGACACTTAAACTAAAGTGATGACAAAATGCTTACATGTAAGGACTCCTGTTTGGGAAAATGTACATGAATGTCTCCCTGTTCTTCTTGGATTTTTATACATTTTTACTTTGTTGTGAAATTCCACATTTCTCACTTCTGTTTGTGTTCTAAAACATCAGCAACTTTTTAAAGATTTCTTATATTTTCATACACAGAGACTTTGGCAGAGGTAGCTCAGAATGTGGAGAACAGTGGAACACCAAGTTCCTAAAACAACATAATTATGCATCTTAAATATGACTGAGTTTAAGAATGCCAAAGGACATGAAAGTTCTGTTTCTATCTTGCCTGACAAAGAATAAAATTAATAGCTTGGATGAAGGCAGTATAGCCACAAAGGACAATCAGGGTAAATCTATAATGGGCTAAAATTCAGTGAGAGCAATAAAGGGGTCACAGTGGTTTGAAGAAAATGAGAAATAACTTGAATTCATTTTTTGGAAAAAAAAATTTATAATGACCTTTTTTCTTAAAAAGATGTATGTTTACTCTTGTATTACTCTATCTAATATTACTATAGCTGTTACATTGTCCTTCCTTACATTACAATGACATACATTACAAGTATGTCATTGCAAACAAAAGGAAATTATTTTATCTATTTATCCTCATCTTCAAAAAGACTTTAAGTAGAAATATGGGAATTAAGGTACTAGCAGGCAGGAATACCAAAGGACATGGTATTTACCATAGGCGGATCTTTATTCTCCACGTACCATTTGTTTCACACCCGGTATCAAGGCAGGGGATATCTGGCACGTCTGAGAGCTTCAAGTGCCACATTTGGTTCCTGAATCAGAGAAGAGGTGATGCCAGAGCTCTTGAAAGCCAGACAACCCTCTGCAACCGAGTTCAATGTCAAAACTGCACCTGTCAACACCCCCAGAGAAATCCCAGCCCTGCACCCCACAGGAGTTTTGTGAAGGGCTTTGCTGAGCCTGATTTCCCACATGTATCCCCATCCTGTATTGCAGGGGCACAGCCATGGGTACCTCGGCTTGTGTGCACCTTCCTCGTCCCCATGGCCCTGCCCACACATCCTGGGCATGTCTGACCCCAGTTACCCTCACTGGGCCTGATCCTAACCCTGACCCACAGGCTGACATCCTGTCCCAGCCTCAGCCCTTCCCAGGGACGTGCCCAATGACTGGGGTTGGGGCTGCTCTGGTGCCCCCAGCTGCCCTGCTCCTGGCTGTGGTGGGATGGGACAGGCTGCCAGGTCCTGCCCTGCCACCCTGGGGGGCCCCTGCTACTCCCCAGGGAGCCCTCAGTGCCCACCGTGCCCTGACACACTTGTACTGTAGCAAAACTAAAGCCAGGGTGTGCAAATGTCAGCTGAAGACACAGCCAAGCTGTGCATGAAGTGGTAACCCATACACTACCAATGCTGTTGGGGCATCCGGATCTACAAGTGCCTATAATGTGAAATGTAGCATTCACTGAGTTGGATATGGGGCTGCCCCTCTGATCAGGCTGAGGTTAACTATCGTCCCTCTCTGTCTTGGAAGCAGCCGGCGCAAAGAAGCCTCCATTTCCTGGGCTCCCACACTGCCGCACCCTGCCTCCCCACCTCTGCCATCAAACTGCATGTGGGAGATGCAGGGCAGGCCCTGAACCTAAGTAGCGAGAGCAGGCAGCAGCAGTACCTGAGCTGCCCAAGCTAGGACCGAGCATGCACCGGTGATACGTGGCTTAGGGAGCAGGAGGGTATAAATCACAATGGATATGTCATGCTTGTGCATCATACATTGGAATAACACTTGCAGCAAGGTGGTGTAGCAAAATCCCGATTCTGACTGTTAGCTTTTTATCCCTATTTAAAGGAGACACTGTGTTCATATCATGAAATGTATCTATACAGGAAAAAAGTGGTTGCCAGAGACAAGAATTTACCACCCTGTAGAAGTCCATGAGCTGGATGAAATACAACCTCTGTCCCTTTCTCTAGTGCTTTCTCCTCTGATTTTTCACCAGTAGCCCAGGACTAAGAGTTGAACCGAAATGTGAGACATTACATATTACACACAAGTAGGAAAGGACCAAAGGGTTCAGCAGCTGGCACACAAATGTATTCAGGCACAGTGTAGACAAATGTACATTTATTTATGTCTTGCATAGGAGAGGGATATTGTTAATTAAACAGCAGATAAGTTGCTAAAAATTTTATTCATAGCTTGTTTGTTTTCAGTGTCTCAAAGGGGAGCCAGTGGTAGACGTGCCCTTTAAACTGTGCAGCTGAACTTTATACTGTTCTTAAGACAGTCATGCTGCAGTGTAACAGCAGAGTGCCTGAAACACGGCAACAAATGAGCTGCCATCATTGGCCCAACTGATCACTGCAGTCACTTCATGCTGGATAAAGGACTGGTGTTGAGGCATATAGATGAGATGGTTACCACTGTTGTTTTTTTTTCTGGCATACCCTCTTCAGTAATTCAAAAACAAAATTTTGAAAATTATCCTATTCCTTTGTTAACAGTGTTATCCAGCTGGTCAATACCCTGTGTTTATTAAATCACTTCCTAGATTTCAGAAGTAACTGCAGCTGCCTTAATTTTGATATGAAGTGTCTACACCAAAACTGGATCAGCTATAACCAACAAGAACATGTCTTCTCAGTATGAATAGAACAGTGGTTTCCTCATAAGCTTGGATTTACCCTATAGTGACCTGGGAGAAGCAAGATAATAAATGACAAATGTGGCTTAGTTCAATGGGATTATACACAGAGAGGTGAGCAAAGAATCTATGACAATTTGACTGGCACAGACTAGAAACAGGATCTCTTAGTCCCATACTTGCATGTGGATTGACTTTTAGCCATATCTTTACAGTAGACAAAAGGGAATAAGAACAAATCTGGCTCTAAATAACACAGATCTTCAACACAAAGCAATATAAAAGATATCTGAATAATATGAAAATGAAAGCAGGTGCTTCTTGCTCTTGATATTTTTTCTAGTCATTCACCAATATCACTGAGGAGCCATCTGGGACCCAGGTAAGTCATGCCCTTGGGTTTTTGTTTATATGTTTTCCTGATTTGCATTTGGCTTTCTGTTCTTACAAATAAAGGAATGGTAATGTCTGTGGAAGGAGATCCTATAGGAACAAAGAACTGGAAATAACCTTGTGGGTCATAAGTCCAATTTACTTTATTAGCACATCAACTATCTTGCAAGAGATTTGGATGGGGTCATCGAGTGGCTGGTGTTCTCACCACAGAACAGCTCCAAGCCATTTACTTCTATCTGTAGAAGTAGACAAGAACTACAACTACAATATGCTACAGGAAGAAGCAAAAGACACTGAGAATTTTGCCAGTGTCCCAAATCCCTGCAATAATAATGGATGTTGTTGGATAAAGTTCTCAGAGATTCAAGGGGCTGGATCCTCACTCATTTTATAGTGTGAATAAAACACACCACAGTAGTGTCTATAAATCTAAATAAATAGAAAATAATCCCTTTTAAATCAATCATCAGACTTAGCTCAACAATGATCAAGATGTACCAGTAAGTCTCCTATCATAGCCTCTTAGCATAACTAAGAGCACCACTGCAACCTGCTATATCCTGAATCCAGCTCTGGCCAACACCTAATGCATCAGAGAAAGATGGAGAAATGCAGAAGCTTAATTATGCATTTGTGTAGAACAGTCCCTTCCTGGTTCCCACACACATTCAGTGGAAATCCTGAAGCTTGGGATTACTACAACCCAAGTATAGTGAAAGTGAGCCTGACACCTTTCACCTTTGACAGTCCAAAACATTGGAAAGCTAATGATTCATACCACAAACTTCATCTGCTGGTGTCAAGAATTTGCCTGCATGGCTATATAATTTCTTTCATAAACTTTCCAAAATATATCTTAAAACAATTTATATTTCTTGCCTGGAGTATGCTATTTGGAAGACCACTAGAATCCTTTTTTCCCTCCTAATCTAAATTTATTAATGATAAATGAGTGCTCAGTCTGATCTTTGAATCATGCTCTTCAACCAGAAATTGGTCTTTTTGGAAACACGGAGATAAGATTATAAATTAGACTTGTTAAAGAGAAAATCTATGCTGGAAAGCTATGAGTCTATTGTTAAAAGCAGACAGACAGGTTTTCCAAGTCTACCAAGAGAATTACACAACTGTTTTCTACTAAGAAGCTGTGGGATTTGAGTACTTTTTTTATGCTCTGAAAACTCTGAAAATTTTCTACATCCCTCTAAGGATGTACCTTCTCTTCACCACCTCTCTGAGGAATCTCGTATACATAGAGAAGGGGAGAGGTAAGGAAGAATCCACAGAAGTTTCCACAAGGGGAAAAGCTTTGGGAAAGAGGTGCAATTACCTTTCACCATCTTCTGGTCCTGTGTTTGAATTCTGAAAGAACTTGCTATACTCTTTATTCTTTCTATGTCATGTAAATAGGTCATGAGCCTCTTGTGCCTGACTTTGGCATAAGCTACAGAGGGAGGTCAAGTAGTCTGAGCTTTGAGATTTGGCCTTGACTCATTAACTTGAAGGAGGTCATCTGGGCGTCATTTGGGCTGCCTCTGTGCTTAAAACTGCTCCGGAGCCCAATTCCTAATGGACTAAGATGTCTCATCCTGATGATTCTGGTTGTCTCCAGTTTTTCACTGGATTAATCTTATATAACCACAAGACCACACACTAACAAAGCTTCTAAGGACATGTCAGAAGCACAGAAGGAGACAGGCATATCTGTACAAGGTGATTCACATGGAGGTCATGACTTCACTGGGACAATTGAAAGCAGTAGCCACTTACATGATCTCTTACTGCAAGATGGTTTGTAAGCTACTGGTACCATCTCACCTGGTCATCCTACTGGGAGTTTCCCAGGAGCTGATTTGCAAAAGGGGTCTTTCTACAGGGCATTCACCTACACCACACATCCGCCCAGAGGCTGACCCAGCTGAAAGGACCGTTACTGTGACACAGCCCCAAATGTCCTATGACAATTGCCTTAAAATAAGAAACTGGGTCATTCCTGCAGTCATATTCATATGAGCAATCGTTATGCACTGAAGTAGTGTTGTTACAGGAATGGACTATAGTAAGGAGTTAGTGTTTGAAACTCTCTCCCCAGGAGAGGCGGTGCATCACTTCAGCTTCTCTCTTCTTCTCCCAGGGCCTCTGTTTGGTGTAACACACATATATATTGAACTGTGAAACCCACCTTTCACGTGGTCTATTCAGTTTTCCAACTGACTTAAAAGAAAAGTCTTATTAAAGACACCGTAAGAGGTTTGAACTCTGTCAGGAATGCCCCCTGTGAGTTCAGTTCATATTACTTTGCCCACTAGGCTCATTACAAAAAGCAAGCTGAAACCTACGGCTTTCTGAATTCACCCGAGAAACCAAGACTGGAGCATAATAAAGAAGGGCAGTACAGTTCTCTTGATAGGCCCAGGTACAGCTTCGTTAATGTCCTCAGGAACTATTGTATCTATAGATAGAAGGAAGAATTTTCAGATGTAGTGCCTAAAATTCAGGTGTCTGTATCTCTGCCAACTTTAAATACTACATTAAACATAGCTTTATGTGTCATGTGTCTAAATTTAGACACCCTAGTTTTAAAGATGAGCTTATAAAGAGGACAATACATATCTAAGAGAAGACAAAAATGTTCATTTAGAGTACTCTTGACTTCTTAAAAATACTTTTTAAAGCATTATTAAAGGGCATGGAATTATTCTTCCTACCTGCATATGAATAAGAATATGGTAAGAATAGCACAATCAGAATTTAAGGGGGGGTGATCTTTACTTTCTTCTTAGACCAATTTAGCAAAAGTAGCTTCTTGATTTACATAATATCACAAATAGCACTTCCTGGGCTGTTCACATTAGAGAACAGGATAACCAGCAAATGGCTCCAATTACAGTCATCACAAAATAAAACAGCGTGCAGGCAGTCGTTTAAGATTCATCACAGCTTTGCACGTTATGTGTTCACTCTCACCTGTACAAAGAAGATGGAAACTGCTACCAAATCAGAACAGTAGTACTTTTTTGTTTGGCTGAAAATGCTTTATAAATACCCAGTTAAACAGTGGATAATTAGGCTCTTGTTTGAATTCAGTGTAACCAGTGCTGTTATATCACTTCAGCATAGCTGGTCAACTGGTTTTGAATCAATGCAGAGTCACTGCTTAAAAAATGCAAATGAGAAAGCATTCCCATCATGTGGAGCCAATTGAGAGTATTTTGATTATTATAAGCAGAGTAGATAGAAATGTTAAGAAGTGTGAGATTTATCAGAGAACAAAATCAAATCAAACAAATCAAATACAGGTCCATCCTTCCATCTGTGGATGTGTGTCTGGAGAGGAGGATTGAAAACTTTATTTTTGATATTTCTGTCTTGTAAAAGGAAAGCTTGAGCCAAATACTGATCTCATCCATATTCTCATATCTTTACTGACTTGATTAAACTCTTCTGCAAAGTTTGCCAACAAAAAGCTGACATGCAAGACAAAACTTTAAGAAAATCAATGCCAAATAATTGCCCAAGCCATAAGAAAGAATAAACTTGCCCAGTACATTATGTTCCACCAACATTGTGGAGAGCTGTAAACCTAAAAGCCAGGGGAACTAAACAGCTGTTATTGTGCATAATATACTTTATATACCAGCAGGCAGCACAAATCATTTCTTCACTGCAGTTCAATAGCTAGTCATTCCTTCTCTTCTATATTCAATTCTGCACCAGAACCATGACTTAAATGCTATGCTGCTGTCAGTTAGTTGGCTATCCTTTCCTGGGCTGCCAAAGGGGATGCTTACAAATAAAGCTGTTGTCCCAGTAAGCAAGCATCTCCTAGTGGGACAGTATATGAAACATTTTTAAGGACATGGCTGCAGCATAAAACACGCTATATTATACATCAGACATTGTCACACATGGATGTGTTTCTTTTTCATCACTTTTAAGATGAAAGTATTTTTGGAAGACTAAAAAGTGGACACTGTCAGAATGATAGGAGATCCAAGGTGTACCGTGCAATGTAACACTGTAGGCTTATGGATAATATCAACCATAAATTGCAAGGGATACAGATAACCTACTTTCACTGAAGCAAGTCTAAAGGTATCCTGAATATTGATTGCGTTTATTTATTTGATTGTACTTGCCCTAAAAACCTGAATTTCTTTTAATTCTATTTCAGGGTAGTTTTAAAAATTCCTCATCCACAGCTATAAGTCTTCCAATATTTAAGGACAAGCAAAAAGCTATGGCTTGACATGTGTACATGGTTTAACTGGTATTTCAGGTAGAAGTCTAACACATGTGCTAACTTATTCTGAAAAGAAGATATTGAAATCTCCACAAAGGATAAAGGCTCACTTGAAAGTCAATATCTCTTTCAAAGAACATTGGTTCCAAACAGGAAATCAAGGCCCAGGCACCCTATCCCCATCTCCTTGGGATCCACAGAATCACCAAGAGTGGTCTAGGTTCCACGAGTAACAACCCCTCCTCATAGCCTTAAAAGCAATTTTACTGAAAGACACTTTGGTAAAGAATACTCACCAATTAAAAAACCTTATTGTCAAAGCCTTTTTAAACTGGGAAATCTGCTGATCAATCTGTTCAAGTAAAATGGATCATTATATACAAACACAGATAGTCAACATCTTATATTCAGCCAGTGCTGGAAGAAGCATATGATACCACAGATTACGCTGCAAGAGTTCCATGGTATCACAGAAAATTCAGCTCCTGTAAGTCAGTGGATATAGCACTTTTTCACCCTTTGGGTTAGTCATAAGGCAGTCTCTTACACTGATATTATGAGAATATTTGCCAAATTTCATTTTCTTGTAGAATGTTTTTCTGAATCATGAGGCACACCTACTGCAACTTCCAAACCACGCTTTTAGGCCCAATGCATTTTCTTTTTAGGCCAGCTATTATTGCAGGTACACAGTAGTGATGTTATGATTCTTGTCTTATTGCTTCATGAAACTAGATTAGAATATTTTTGCTAGTAAAATGCTCCTTTTTTTCTTCAGCATTGAACATTGGCCCTTGCAGATAGACTGCTTACTTTAGACAGTGTGATGTTTATTTTCTCATCTAGAGGCACATGACATGACATGTAGAGGTTTAACCCACTAGAGGTGATGAGTAACCATTAGTGGGTTATGTTACACAGCACGTAACGCTTACCAGGAGGGGGCTGATGCATAAAACTGAGTGCTGGTAGACCAAATTCCTCCTGAAAGGCACAGAGGGAAAAGGGAAAACTCCATTGTTTAGGAAAAGAGTCATCAGTACACAACAGATACCAGGTCAAGCCTCCAGGAGACTTAGTACAAGACTGTAGGCATGGAGCAACCTAAAATATACACACATTAATATCCTTACATTTCCCAAGGCATCTATGTAAGCATAGTGTTATATGGAGGAGCAGAAAATAGAGAGCTTGCAATTTTCTACTGGAAAAAGAAGCAACATTAGGAATACTACCATGTGCAGTGACCCTGACCACAGCAACATCTGGAAACTTCTAGAGAAACATCTGGATACTTCCTCTAGTTCAATTTTTCTGAAAAAGTATTCAACTATTAGGTTGATATTGTGGCTCAGTCTTTTCTGACTAATGATTTTTTGTGGTCCTCTCTGCCAAATATATGGAAAGACTACCTGAGATCTGTTAAGGCACTGATTTCATTCTTGACAGTTTTCCTATTCCTTTATGGTGCTGAAAACTATACTGACAAAAATCTTTGTCTTCTCTATTTCCACACTGTCTGCCTGGCAAAAACTTCTTAACAATGTGTTCAGTTAAGATTATGGAAGCACAGATTTTCTCTGCATCAACAAGTGTAGCAATTATTTTGTGATTATCCTCAACATATTTGCTACCCTTTGATTAAATCAGTAGAGATATCTCTGAATTCTCATGAGAATATCTAAGAATTTAATAATGCAGCTACATGTGGGTTATAAAAGCCAAAATGTTCTTTCAATAGGTGTTGAAATAAGTTTCATCAGTTCTTCCAGTTACTTACCAAATTTCTTAGTCTTGTTCCCCACAAATAACATTCTGCAAGTATCCACAGACACACCACAAGGTTATAGAGACCCTGGTTTATTCAAGCTAATGGTCCAGGACAATTGTGATAGAGACATAGGTCCATTTGGTTAAGCATGAAATAAGACAAGAAAGGAAGACATTTTTGAACAGACAACCTGTCTTTAATAATGAGTTTTCAGCATCAAATAGCGGCATATGAACACTCTTCCTGACATTTCAGTTCAACATCTCAAATACAACAGACCAAAGACATAATTTATTAACAGTTGGCAGTCTGGCACTGACTGGGGTCCAAATTTTACTGCAGTGTGCTCTGATTTTTTCCTTTATTCTTTCAGCTTATTTTGACTTCATAGAAGAGCTTTGTCATTTGCTAGTACACTACTCCAATTCCAGACTTACTCCTGATTGCATATTAAATAAAGTACATCACAATTCAAAAATATTTTTAAAATATTAATGTAACAAAAAAACAATAGGTAGAAATAAGTAATCTTAGGCAAAACTTAACTCTTGTGCCTTAGCTGCCTTTCTCTTACAAGAATCAGTGTTTTTGTCAGACTTCCCATTATGTCCAGCTAGATACAGTTTTGTACTTGCACTTGAATTATTTGTGTGTAATATTTATCCTCAAAAGTTTCAAGATGTTTCACCTTGATTTTGTGGCAACCTATAGGTCTTTCAAAAATAACTCATAGTGGGATGTTACTATTCTTTTTTTTCCTACTGAAATTAAAGTTTAAACAATATCTCAAACAGAATAATAGGATTATAAAGTTAAATGAGAATAAAGATGACAATCCTGAATTAGATAAGGGTGGAGACCATTTATTAACTCACTTTCCCAGGCAAGCAGAAAAGATCAGGCAAACAATCTGTCATGGGAGTGCAGAGCCTGGACAGGTTTTGCCATGATATCTCAATATCTCCCCTTAGGTGTGGAAGACCTAAAGGACTTCAGAGTTTCTAAAGTTTCTCCTTCAGACTAAAAAAACCAAACCTTTTCTACATTTTCACCAGGAATCAAAGGGGAAGGAGTAAACATAAAGCTCAAAACTAAGCAGCAAAAGGAAATACAGGACACAAAAAGGATAACATTTCTTTCCTTCAGAAGCCATATTTTTTTAACTTTAGAGGGTATTGGAAATTAGGCTCCTAAGTCCTGAATTTGTCTTGTCACAAATTTACTGGCCATGCAGTTCTCAGAAATCCTAGCAGTGTCATGGGTTCTTATAATTAAGCAGTAAAGAATAATAAAGCCAAGTGCATATGAGATAAACATGAATCATAAATTCTGGATTTGCCACTATGGTGGCATATTGCTTTTATGTCTGAGATCCAGGTTACTTTAAGCCAGGTCACTTCAATTTAGTTTGTGAAAGAAAGACTGTGAAAAAGATTCTTAACCTATTTTTCTATACTGATAGATGAAACTGTTTTGAATCAACATGTTTAGGATACCTTGTTTTGATTTCTTTTCATTTTACAGAGAGGGAGTAAAGAACATCACCATTGACATGGAGAGACATGGATCAATACGAAAGAGTAGGCCAGGTCCATTAAATGCTTGAGGTTCAAATATCTGTCCTTGAAATATCAAGGAGCACCACAAGAGTGAACGATACAGTGAACGTATCATTTAAAATGCTTTGGTTTTATCAAGTGGTGGCAAGACGTCAGGACTCTTTTCATTCCTTCAGTATGGATACTTGATTTGTGTTATCTTTTTGCTGGGTGTACCTTCTTTTTGTTTTTTAATGAGAGATCTTAAGAAACACTCATGAAAACAAATTAGGTGAAAACATCTCTCCATACTCCAGAGAATGCAGGCTTAGTACAGTATGAAGGCCCCCTCACAAGTCTGTTAACCAAGAAAATTTTTTGGCTGAGGGGACTAAAATGTGTGAGTAAAACTACCCCAAACTTTTGTATAATGGCACAACCTGTGCACACTAAGACTAGGTTATCTACTGACATACAGGGAAAGTTGGGGACACCTGGACTAGTCAGTCTTACTAAAGCCCATTGGCTTTGGTCATCAACCCTTTCTTCCAATGAAAAGCTCCAGGTCATCAAAAATCCTCCTTAGTGACCTACTGCATAGTGTAGCGTATTGTTCTCTCTGAGGGAATTATTTGCTCTCTTTCTGCAGTTCATTTCCCATCTTGGGAAGCTTCAACAGTTATCTGCTTTAATGCAATATATTTTCCCCATCCTCCATCAAAAATATGACTTTCACAAATATACATGAAAGGCAATTCATTGAATGTTACATCACTATGAATATACCAGACTTTGAAAGTCATTATAGAGGGAGTTCCCTGTGGTGATACAGTACAGTGTGAGTGATACAAGTAAAAAAGTTTCTATTTTAGTACTCAACAAAAATCAGACATCAGCTCAATGAAGTCACACTCTGCCTAACTCAGGCAATACCAAGGATGTGCATATGTCCAAGTCTCCGTGCTCAGCTGTGCATTCATTTTTCTGTATATACACAGTGTATTTACATCAACAGTGGTTGTACACCCTCAGGAAGTAAGCCCTCCTAAAGTTTGAACAAATCACAAGACTGCAGTCAAAATTCCTGTCTATGAGCTAGAAAACAGATCTCTGTTGCTTGTAGAACAAGCATAGGTTATGCATTAGAAATCTGCACTGCAGATAAAACATCTGCAGTATAGATGGAAGAAGAAATGCTGTCCTCATTAGTTCTATATATCTTGTATTTAAAAACATAAACACACTATATGCTTTCACCTGACAGAGGCTTTGGAACAGAGATTTCAGTCTGATGTACACAGCTATAAAGATATGTACTAGTAAATACAGTTTTCAGGTAAGATTTTTACCATCATTGCCTTTTAATATCATACCACATAAAAAAAATTGGATTTTAGATTTATCTCAAATTTCACATCAATATTGCAAAAGAAGCCTGGTCTGAATACACTGGAAACATCTACTACTAACAGAACAAAGAGATGCAGTGATACATATATGTGTGTATATAGAGAGAAATATATGAATATGTGTGTATACACATACACAAACATTTTGGAAATTCCACTCCTATGCAAAGATTTTTAAAGTGTTTCTCTCTGATACACTGTCTTTTGGCAGGATGGTGTGTACTTCCATATTTTAGCAGTATAAATGCACTGCCATAAAGTACAGAGATTGTACACCTATCAAAGATATTAAGAGGTGGAAAAGATCTCAGCCATCCAGTCCATCTGCCAGATGATACAAGATTATTGCCTGTATCACATTTTCTCTTGTTTCTCTAAGTCTAGCTAAATATCCTTCCACCACATGCTACAGGTTATTACACTCCCTAATGCGCGTCACTCAAGTTTTTCCATTAGAGCCAGAAGTTTCCCTTTCTTTAAGCCATCTTCATCTCCCACTTTATTCCTTTGTGCTAGTCTTTGTGCTCGGTTTCCTCCTGTCTTTACTGACAGAGAGGCTGTGTCCTTTTCTTCTTTGTTTTTTTTTTGGTTTGGGTTTTTTTTCCCTCATCCCTGCACCAGCTCCCCTTTCTCTATGGCATCATTCATGGCTTTCTTAGATTCACTTTCAAGTCTTTTATAGCCTGTGCCCTGGCCATCCTGTCATTTCTTATTCAATAAAAACTGAATCTCTGCTTCTTCCAATTAACATACAGCGATGGTCTTCACCACCAAATTACTAAATTTTTTTAAAGGTTTTTGTGCTTTCTCTCTTCCCTGATTCTCCCCCTTTTTAACTCACTTGGAATGTGCGTCCCACAAACAGAAAATCCTCATAATTTCCCTCCTTTGAGCACTCATTTACTACCACACTGAAAAAACAGTAGCTGGGAGATGGGCTGTGGGTGACTGATAACATTGCCTAGTGTGCCATTACTGTCTTTATTATCCTCTGTCCCTGTGTCACTCTCCCGCCGACTCCCTTTTTGGCCCCTGTTGTCTGTTAGCCATTAAGTAATTTGGGGCAAGGTCAAACATTTTGTTGTTTCCCTCATTGGTTCCCTGGTCTGCAACCAAGACACCTAGGCACTATGACAATACAAAATAGAAATACTAATTATTAACATTCATTGCCCTCATATATTTGGACACTTATTCATGAGTCCAAGTCATGCTTACCATGCACTGTATACAAGACAAAACATCTCATTCCATTGATATAAGTAGGATAATTCTAATCAACCTAAATTATAAATTTCATACCTAATCTAATGAGGTAACACCTCATTAGTTAGCTTCTTTTACTTTTGTTCCCCTTCTATCCATTCCTCTAGATTGTTTGAGGCAATTTGCCAATTCCCTGTGGTTCCATACAGCCAGTCTTCTAACCCGAGCATCCCTTTGCTTAGCTAGAGAAAATCCAGGAGATAAAATATTATAAAGAAATTATCAGGAGTTTTTTGCAACAGGAAACCTTCTCTCCTCCCAACCTGAAATCTAATGAGGGGCATTAATCGCAGCACCACTGCTTCCCTCAGAGAAGCTCGAAGTGACCAGTGTAGTGACAGATGTAAGAGAACATTTTTTATTAGGGTAGGGGAAACTTCATGTTAGAAACTCTAGCTGGATTAGCAGTGTAGGTGCCGCTTGGACTTCCCACAAATACTACAATTTAGTCCCATCCCATCAGTTTACACCATTCAGCTTTTAAGCTGATGGATCAAATAACCATCTTTCATTCATGTTAAATATAGTTAAACTTACTCTATAAGCTAAGATATCTGAACCAGAGCAAGACACTTCTCAAGCTCATTACACATGCAGGGAATTGTGTTTGAGGAGTATGGAGTAACATGAGAGTCAGGTTTGAGGAAGGTTATATGGGTATGTGAAATAGAGGGAAAGCCGGAGAGATGTACAAACATTAAGAAAATTTGTCTAAAATCAGCAAGGAATGTTACCCATAGCATGGCCTTGATCTGAAAGGCTTGAAAAATGCCCTGGGACAGAGTGCTTTTGGGCAGAGTGCTGGGAAAAGAAAGTCTTGAATCATAGGGAAATTTTCTCCAACTGTTATTTCTCCCATGTTCAAAAAACCAAAGCTTCATACACAGTAACATGTGGCATAGAGATAACATAAGTAGAAAAACTGAGCTGGCATGAAGCTCTATCTGGGCTTTTTAACTCCCCTGAGATTAACAGGATCACATTAAAAAAGAACTAAATTCTTCTTTTCTTTTTTTTTTTCTTTTAATGAAAGACAGTGTACATCACACGCAGCATTGGCCAACCCCCAAGGATGTTGTGAGTGACAATACTGTGTCGTATTACATGCTTTTACAGTGCCTAGCACAATGTGGCCCTCAACCCTGAAGGAGGCTTCTACATACTACCTAAGGAGAAATAAATTATAATAAATACATGTAAATAAAGAGTCATTTAACGGTAGTCAAGACACATTGTTATGCTTTCTCTATCTTAAAAACCTTTACTAAAAAGTATTTTGAACCATTTTCAGGTTTTTATTTCTTCCTTTCCTTATAAACAATATCAAAAGGTCATGCCAGGAGACGCTGCTTAGGTTATCATGTCATATTTCTTATGATGGCAGGGGAATGCCTTCTCTTCCTGCCCTTCTGCTGCCTGTGGCAGGGTGGCTTGTAGTGCTTAGCAGGAAGGGCAAAAAGCTCTTTGAATATTACTTTCCTTTTTTCTTTTTTTTTAATTTTACACTGCATACTGCCTCATGCTCACTTGTCTAAGGATGCAATATGCAGAGCCACTATATCATAGTTTCAACATGACACGTTGCAAACCTTCTGGCTTCTAGTCCAGGAGCCAAATGGCATTGTGTATTCCCTCCTTTTGGCCTCATTTTCATGTTCCCCCTTTCCACTCGGGCTGACAAGAAGAGCATATGAAGCTTTTTCTCACTGCTGCATCTTGACCTTGACCTTACAGCTTTAGAAAAGGCTACTTGCATGTGCAGGGCAGCTATTGTCCACAGCAGAGTCCCCCTTTCTTTTGACATTAAGGGAGTAAAAGGCCATGTGATATAGTCCCTTCTCAGCCCCCACATTTCTGTCCTGCTTTCTCCTTTGCAAATATTTTTGTATTGACTTTTTTTCTCAGGTCAGGCTTACAGCATCTTTCTTTTTTATTTTCTGTCTGTTGTTCCTATCCCCCTCTCCTTTCCCTACACACACACACACACACACATGCACGCACGCACACGCAGACACACACACGTGCGCGCGCGCGCACACACACACACAGAGGAAAATCTATATGTGTCAGACATTCAGCAAGGGAAAGACAAAGGCACTGAGTTAATTACCCATCATTTACTGCTGCTGAGAAGAACAGATGGTAGCAGGCGATATGTAAATGGCAAGGGGCAGTGAATTATTCGATTTTTTTAGATTAATCGTCGATGACAAAGGAAGTGATTACAAGCTGTGACATTTATACAAATGTATAAAGTACATAATGCAAGAAAAAAAAGCTTAATATTATTGTGACGATGTCAGGCATGTGAACACCATTGTCATAATACAAAGCAAATTTTGTGAGATCCAAGGATCTGCTTTTCTTTCATTTGCAAACTTTAGTAAGTCCTAGCCTCTGGAAATATATATTTCCCAAAATGAATCCATGCCTGACAATCATAAAAAAAAAAAAGGGTTTGGGTGCTTTTGCATATTTCCCACAATGCAGAACGTGCCTAGTCTGAACAGTAGAGCTTGCGAGGGATGAAGCTGATGCTGAATCAGTGTGCGGGATTCTAAAATAGAAAAAGGTGTTAATAAAATACATAGATAGGAAAACGAAAATAAAAGAAAAGGTGATGTTTAAGCTGACAGGCCCTCTGTGAGGACAGGAGGTCAAAAAGTGAGGTGGAAGTGAAGACAGAAGAAAGTACTTCTTGTTTACTGCTTGGCTGAAAAATAATTGTTTTAGAGACTTTGAAGGTCAGAATGACATAATTTCCAGGCCAGGCCTTGCTGTTGTTATACAAACACCCAACCTGCTCATCTTCCAGGTAGACTACTGTATTTTCTGCTGCATAAAAAATTAATTGGTACATGAAGAAAACAGATGCTTTCTTTTGCAGATCATAGAAACTGCTCCATCATCAAAATGTCTTCAATCACCTAATTATTAAATCTATACGGTGCTAATAATACAGATGGGAGAAGAAGCCAGTGAGCCGCAAATTTTGTTCCCTGTGAAGCATCCCAATCTACTGTATTTCTTGTTTCACATCTTGCATTGAACTACTCTCTGCAACATCAGCAAGGGAAATAGAGGGGAGAGTTTGGGGGTAAGCTTATTTATCCTCCTCAGAAATACTTTCCAATCAAGCAAGGCAAAACATCACCAAAATTACTGTGAAACACTCCACTGTTATGCATGCTTTGTTGATTACTGAGGGGTGAGGGAGGGACAGAATAACATTATATTAGTCAGCAGCACTGGGTAGTACGTTTAAACACAGCAATCCATTTTGTATGAATATTCTTTCACGAATAAAGTCCTGGCTGAACCAATCTGCCCTGAAGAAAGAGAAGGATAAAATGCTGTAGCACACCAGTATTTCCAGTGTGGTATTATTAGAAGCCAGACACTCAAGATAAACATCATCAGCTAAGCTATTGGTTTCTAAGGTGTTTTTCTTTTTTTTCGTTCTAGATAATGTTACCTTCATGAGAAGCAATTAATGCAGTAATATGGTTTCCACTCTATTCAGAGATGCACATGCAAGGTTGGTTAGTATATTTGTCTTTCTTTAGACAAATGTAGCATGGACCCCAGAATAAAAACGCACCTGCAGTTATTGAAAGAATCGAGCTGTATCCATTTCTCTTGACTGTGGAGACTAAACTGAAGGTCTCCCAAATCAGTTCACATTGTACATAATATCATGTTATCTACTAATTTCCTTGGGAGGGTGGATTATGAGTTAAAGTTGTAACCTGGGGGTGGGGAAAAGGAGTCATTTCTCTCTTACAAGGCTAGAAGGCAGAACAAGATTCTCCCTTCCTGAAAATTAAAGAGAAGGAAAACATCCTTCCTATAGAGGAACAATGAATGGGACATGACTTTATAAAAATACCTAGGTAAGTGTCGACAGCTGTATTTCTTAGCCCTCCCTAGACAAGATGAAAAGGTTCCAGTGAGAAAACCCTCACTCCCTCCTCCCCCAAGTTGTTTTTTTTTTTTTAAAACAAAGGATGGATGATTTACAACATGGGCATAAGCATATCCAGCTTTCTTGTACCTATAGATTCATGTTTATGAGATTTTTTTTTAAAACGTCATAGATAGACCATACATTACTGCAGTCTTTCTGTTATTAACGTGTTAATGCATTCCAAAGGACAAAAAGCAACATCAACAGGGAAACATATGTTTTTATTTGGATAAAATGGCTGAATCTGAATCCACGCCATATCTAGCCATCTATTTATACATGTTCCTGCAACACAACAAATTCATGAAAAAATAAAATATCCATGCATTTCTACAGCTTTCCACTGCTTTGGAGATATTTATTTAGGAAAACCACAGGTAGTCATAATTTATAGTCCTGATCTTTTTGTTCTTTTATTTTACTAAAACAAAGATGAAATTGGAATTGATTTTTGGAGGGACATTTGTACTGAAGGCAGGCTCATTTTATATTTTTCCAAGTTGAAGTCTGTATTCATTACTAGGAAAAAATGTAAGAACAGCAAGCTAAAGTATTTTCATTTGTGGCCCATATTTATTTTATAGGAAGCCTGTCACTGAACCATTGCATAAAAATGGGATTTGAACTATGCTTGCACAATAAAATGAACTTCAATGCACTCTATTCATATATGTTGAAATTATACACTGGATATATGTTTTTCTTATATATGTATGTATGTAAACACATATATGTAAAGAGGGTTTTTTGCTTGGTTAGCTATATAGTTTGTGTCTTAAGAAGTCAAGCACACCTGAAAATCACAGCCTTCCATTAAGAGGATATACATAGAAAATTTATATGCAAATGTGTATGTTAGCTATTGTGCATGTATAAGCTTGTTTCTTAGTACTATTTTCATTTTTTCTCAGTTCAGTGCTGTCTGCATTAAAATAACTGTGAATTTCATTTGCTGTGCATTTTAGAACATATACAGTGCAGTGTAGCTAACCTGTGAAACCATGAATATGCTGAGAGACTAGCATCTTTCCAGTCACTGAGAAATGGATAACAAAAATCATAAAGTAGAATAGGAAGGCCTACTGTGGCAGCGAAAAGGTGACTCAGGGCAACAAGACATTGTTTAGTAAGAGAGGTCAGGCACTGGGTAGCAGTCAAACCCCAAAAAAAGCCTTTAGGTTATTTTTCAGTTCGCTGTATGGCCTCCTACAGTATGTTCCATCTTAAGTGGGATATAATAAAAACCCTAGCTAGCTAGGAAGGTAAATATTTTCCTTTAAGTTATTTTCATGTTTATTAACATGAATTTTCATTTTTTCATTAGCATGCACATCTATCTTTGTGTGTTATGCTTAAAAACATACATCATAAGAGTAAACATGACTTAAAAAATATTTGGTGAAGCATATAAGGACATATCATTTTCTTTTTTGGTAGGTTATAAAAGTTGCAGGTCATTTAAAATTATCACACTGTTAATATCTTCCTATTCCTAAAATACCTCACAGCGTTCTGGACTGTGCCTTTCTGAAAGCAGATAAGCAAGCAAGCCAGCATCAGTATTCCAAAATACCAAAACAAAGCAACAACAAAACAGATAGAGTAACACTTAAATGGTGTCCCTTTAAGCATTTCTTTCAACTCACTTCGGCTGACTCCACTTTTATATAGGTTATAGGATTTACTATAGCAACCTATCCCCCCCCCCCCCCCCCAGCCTATTTCCCCTTTCTTTGTGACTTAAATCAAACCAATAGAGCCCTCTATTGGTAAAACTTCAGATAGCTACAGATGTTTCTTCTGTGGAATAAGGAGGCAATACTTGTCACAGCCTATGCCACCATGCTCCAGCTGAAGTCAATGGCAGATGTTTTTGGACTTGGCATTAGCAAAGGGCCCTGAGATAAATGGTCTGTCTTATTCCCCAGGTATGAAATTTCATTTTTTTCTTAATACAACAGCCCTACACAAGTGGTAATTGTAAAACTTGAGTACAACATCACCACGTAAATCCATAATGTCTAATAGCACTTTGTTCCCTTCAATAAGATTTCAATTTCTGGAAAGGATGCAAGAATATTACACCTGGCCCTGATTCAATATTTCTGCTTTGAAAAGTACAGGATTTCAACTCGACTCTCAGAGGGTATTTGGGACATCATCCCTTGTTCAGTCCTACAAATTAATTAAGGCCTTGGGTACATTATAATTAAGGGGCCTAAGGCCAAGTTACCTCAGCAACCTAAAAAAGCATTACTTTATTCATTAATATAGGAAAGAGTATATCAGGGGTAGAAGTTGTTTCTTTAAAGAAATGTAAGGAGTTAAAACCAGAACGTCTTTACAGAGGAAGGACTCTTAAGGACTTAGAGAGATTTTTCTTAGTTCAAACAGCCAAAGCTAAAGACAAATGTTGATTAGTCCTTATGATTTGGCCCAGAATGTATATTTCACAGCCCGGTACCTGACAAAGCAGCTGCTTGTAACCACATGGGTCCAGGTACCTAAGATGCTATTGACTTCATGGAGCCATTCATGGGGCAGGCAGGAGGCAGGAAGAGGCTTTGCAGGAAGACAGACTGTAATAAATGTCTGCTTTTTTGAATGAGGTAACTGTCCATATTTTGGCTTCAACATAGCGGGACTTCATGACCCCCTTAGCTATTTATGTATTTACATAAATTCATTAAGATTAGCATTTTGTGATTATTAAGCGGAGGTATTTTTATTGTTTTATTATCAAGGAAAGGCACTGACCTATCCAAGGTAGAATATTATCATTTCTATTTTGCATATGGAGAACCAAAGTGAAAAAGCAGGTTTAGGCTGCCACCAAAGTGGTCTGTGAGTCCACCGCATGGCAAGACCTGTCCCCCAGTCATTGCAAATGGGACGTGGTAGGTTTTTCCCCAGAGCACTGAGTGGAAGGAGGGTGGTGCACAGCAGGAACTAACTCAGATATGGAGGTGGGGCATGACCAGGTCCAGCACACAAGCTGAAAAGCTCAGAGCCCTCCTAGATCTCACAGCTGAGATGTAGCCTAAGGTCAAGGTCACAATGGAAGTCTGCAGCTGCTGCAACTCCTGAAAACAGGTAACAAAGTCTGGTGCTCCCAACTGTTTGGCTGCCCACATGGCCTCTGGCTCCTTCTGCCAGTCCCATATGCTCTAGTCTTGTTCTTACTGATTCCAGGACCCTTCTGAAAGTCAACATCAGTTTTTCCAGCTATCGTCGAAGTTGATCTGATTCATGGAGGTAGGTTCTGGGCCTGAGCAGGGGCTGCACAGGAAATATTAAACCAGTAGCAAACTCACCCATCTTCACATCTGTGTGGGTCATTCCTTCCTCCTTTCATGTCACTCAGGCATCTGTGAGGAAGTTTGCTCTACCTTTAAGGCAAAACCACTGTCTCTCACCTATTTTCTCTATGTCTGTTGCTTTTACTCTGCTTTCCATGGGCAAGAAGTGAAAAAGCTAAAAATATTGTATGCTTCTAAATGTACAAATTATGTCCAACCATTTCACTGTTCACAGAATCACAGAATGGTAGGGATTGGAAGGGACCTCTGGAGATCATCTCGTCCAACCCCCCTGCTTGAGCAGGGACACCTAAAGCAGGGTGCACAGGACTGCGTTCAGGCAGGTTTTGAATATTTCCAGAGAAGGAGACTCCACAACCTCTCTGAGCAGCCTGGTCCACTGCTCTCTCACTCTCACAGTAAAGAAGTTTTTCCTCAGATTCAGGTGGAACCTGCCCATTGCCCCTTGTCCTGTCATTGGGCACCACTGAAAAGAGTCTGGCCCCATCTTCTCGACACCCACCCTTTAGGTATTTATAAGCGTTGATAAGATCCCCACTCAGTCTTCTCTTCTCCAGGCTAAATAAACCCAGGTGTCTCAGCCTTTCCTCATTAGAGAGATGCTCCAGTCCCCTGGTCATCTTGGTAGCTCTCCACTGGACCCTTGCCAGTAGTTCCCTGTCTTTCATGACCTGGGGGGCCCAGAACTGGATGCAGCACTCCAGATGTGGCCTCACTAGGGCAGAGTAAAGGGGGAGGATAACCTCCCTCGACCTGCTGGCCACACTCCTTTTAGTGCACCCCAGGATACTGTTGGCCGCCTTGGCCACAAGGGCACGTTGCTGGCTCATGGTCAACTTGCTGCCCACCAGCACTCCCAGGTCCTTCACAGCAGAGCTGCTTTCCAGCAGGTCAAGCCCCAACCTGTACTGGTGCATGGGGTTGTTCCTCCCCAGGTGCAGGACCTTACACTTGCTTTTGTTGAATTTCATGAGGTTCCCCTCGGCCCAGCTCTCCAGCCTGTCCAGGTCTCGCTGAATGGCAGCACAGCCTTCTGGCGTATCAGCCACTCCTCCCAGTTTTGTACCATCAGCACACTTGCTGAGGGTACACTGTCCCTTCATCGAGGTCATTGATGAAGATGTTGAACAGGACTGGACCCAGCATGACCCCTGGGGAACACTGCTAGTTATGGGCCAGACTCTGCACCATTGATCACGACCCTCTGAGCTCTGCCATTCAGCCAGTTCTCGATCCACCTCACTGTCCACTCATCTAACCCCCACTTCCTAAGCTTACCGATGAGGATGTTATGGGAGACAGTGTCAAAAGCCTTGCTGAAGTCAAGGTAAACAATATCCACTGCTCTCCCTTCATCTCCCCAGCCAGTCATGCCATCATAGAAGGCTATCAGGCTGGTCAAGCATGATCTCCCCTTGGTGAACCCATGTTGACTACTTCTGATCACCTTTTCCTCTACAAGCCTGGAGATGACCTCCAGAATGAACTGTTCCATCAGCTTTCCGTGGATGGAGGTGAGGCTGACTGGCCTATAGTTTCCTGGGTCCTACTTCTTGCCCTTTTTGAAGACTGGAGTGACATTGGCTACCCTCCAGTCCTCGAGCAGTTCTCCTGTCCCCTACGACCTTTCAAAGATGATGGAGAGTGACTTAGCGACAGCATCTGCCAGCTCCCTCAGCACTCGTGGGTGCATGCCATCGGGGCCCATAGGTTTGTGAGGATCCAGTTCATCTAAATGATCTCTAACCCCACCCTCCTCAATGAAGGGGAAGTCTTCCTTTCTCCAGATTTTCTCTCTCACCTCTGGGGGCTGAGATGCCTGAGGGCCAGCCTTAGCAGTAAAGACTGAAGCAAAGAAGGCATTCAGTAACTCTGCCTTCTCTGCATCAAAAGGTGCAGAAGCTTCTTTTTTTTTCTTTTTAATTCTATTGAACTGCAAGAATTAAAATAAGCTGTGGGTGCTCAATATACTAAAATGTGCACAAATAATTCTTCCTTTCAAGTTAAACTAGGGTTGTTGCATTTCCAATGACTTCCAATCACCTTTTTGTGTTACACAAAGATAAACTAGTTCTGGAAGGTGCGTGGGAGCCCCTGGGGTCTACCAGAAAAGGTGACACTGTCAAAACACAAGAAGTCCTTCACTGGAGATTTTCTGCCCTCATTCCCTAACAATTTATGAACATCCTGGTATGTTCTGCAAACCGGGCATCTCTGCAAAACTGTGTGACTCAGTGGGAATTATTTAAATCCTGTTGCAGAAAGACAAGGCTCTGGCATAGTTCTGTCTGAGTACTTGGATATCTCTGTAGGCATTACATGAGAAAGTACTGAGGGGAAAGGTAGAAAAGGAAAAGATCCTTGTGAACTGTAAGTGAACCTGCTATAACAAATCAGTCTACTAATTTGCTTATCAAGTCTTGCAAGCACTGTTTCAGTCTAAGCAGGTTTCTCTGCATTTCCTTGGGCACGGGATCTCCATACTCTGCTTGGCAGCACGATGGATGGGATGGAAAAAAAGGAAAGAGAGAACAGCAGCCTGACTGATGTGTCTCATTGCATTTTTCCTCTTTCTTT
The DNA here is from genome assembly GCA_031468815.1 of Morus bassanus. Classification (NCBI taxonomy): domain Eukaryota; kingdom Metazoa; phylum Chordata; class Aves; order Suliformes; family Sulidae; genus Morus; species Morus bassanus. Next base: position 129,799,024 of record CM062567.1, on the reverse strand, counting down.
TACATGCTGTTTATTGATTTTCCTTTCTACATTTGCAGACAACATAATGGCCTTTAAACCATCTAAAGTCTTGGAAAAGTGATCTTTTTTTTGTTTCAAAACCACCTCTTATTTAACTAAGTAAAGAAGCATAATTTTTTAACTCTCCTGAGCAGAAGTAATGACTTTCTAAAAATTATGTTACTCCATGATTAAACAGAAGAAAATGCCACTGTGTTAAAAACAGCTTCCCTCGCACCCTGAAGCTTTTGATGCTATAAATAGCAGAGGCTGGCAGCTTACAGCTCGCCATCTTCCACTGCACTGACACGCCGTAGTGCTAGCAAGGGATGCGATTGCTGCGTTCACCTGAGGAGCGAGTATTCTGGTGTCTCGTCAGTGTCTACTGAGAAAAGGCTTCCAATTGGCTGATTTCTACCCTGTTAGGAAGATTACAGCTGTCCTTGTTAAATCTCTTCCCTTCTTTCTTGCCCAGAGCAGCACAGGTAACAAGTTCGGATGGATACAGCGTGGGTGTGACTGCTAAAGAAGTGCGATAACAATGACATTAGAGGGAATACAGCTTTATGTCTCCAGTCTTACAGGGAAAAAAACAGAAATAAAAATAAATTAATGCAAGCACTGCGTATAATCTGAGATTTGTCATGCACAAGAAAAATAGTTTTTAAAAATACTTGTGGGACACAAGCAGGAAGAGGAAGATGCTAAAATTATTCTGAAATTTTTAGACTGTGCATTTAATCCATATATTTATTTTATGCTGTGGAAAAGGAAGGGGATGCACATGTTGCAATGTTGTACTCATCCCAGGGTAAAGTGAAAAAAAGATGTTAGCAGCCCCCCCCCCCCCCCAAAAGTGATGTGTAACAAAGAAAGATTAAAACAAGTCACCTGGATGAGATGTGTGCTTAGATCTTACCTCTCTTTGAGTGAAGGAAGGCTCACATGCTTCAGCAGCCGTGACCCTTTCACTCAGGCATTACCAGCAGGGTGCCAAGAACTGGGACAAGGACAGGGACTAGCTGAGAAGATGCATCACTAACCCCCACAATATATGCTCAGAAAGGTCCTCAAAGCGGAGCCTGTCTACACCTCCTTCTAAGGAAGCCCTGACCCCTGCCATCACTCCACTTGTTCTCAAGGGGTTCCAGTGCTGCTCTGTTGCCCTCCTCTTCCACACACAACCTGGTGGCATGGGTGTGCTGATACCTTTTCTTCTTCCAGGCCAGGAGTATAACCAGACTCAGAAGGATTGTTCACATCAGTGTCAACAAAATCCAGCAAGAGTCAAAGCTTCAGTGAAAACAGTTTATTGGAGAGTAAAAGAAAATTCTTTTTACTAAGCACAGTGACAAAGCACCAGGCAGAGGCAGTGGATGAGCTGCAGATTTCTTATTTGTGACACCACAGCAGCAGCAATTCAGCTCAGCCCCTCTGCACTTCCCTACAGCTTTCCTTGTCAGGGTCATGCTACAAAAATATGGCTGCTTCCAAGAGAGGAGCAGGGCAGGCAGGAAACCACAACTGAATTCCCCATGGTCCTCCAGTGGTTTATAATTGCCTGTTGGTAGGTAGGTTCTTCAACGGTGTGCATACTGCTTAAAGGTCAATGCACTTTCTCCTTAAAATTTCAGGGCACACTTGTGCTCTATTGCATGCTTTTTATTTCTCTCAGAAACCGGCACAGGGGAAGTAGAGCTGATTTTAGGCTCTAGGAGCAATGCCTGCACTAGGAATGCTTAATTTTTTTTTTTTCTCAGACTGAATAATTTTAATTTCCAGTCTCCCCAAACTTTGGGGAACCTTCCAGTCTGCTAAGGTGAGAAGATACCAAGCTGGCCATTTTTCCCTGCTGCTTTTACTGGTTTAGATTGGAATCAACATTGCTTTAACATGCTCATGCCGTTAATATACTGCACTGAGGAGTTGAAGAGGAAAGAGAAGGGCAACGACCAATTCACCTGCCAGCTTAATAGCCTGTTTGGATAAGGCTAAAAGCAAACTGTGGTTTTGACTGTAAGCACTGATGTTCTGAGAGCCAGAGATGTTATTACATACTTGTGATCAATATACGTTACAAAGCAATGTCATTGTTTTTTCTGCTTTAACCTCTGGAAGGTACACATCTCTAAAACACTAAAATGAGTCACAATATTGATAATTACAGGTTCTAAATTCTTTACCTAGCATGGCTACAATATGAATGTCATGCAGCCTAAAATTCAAATTATCAACAAGCCAAAATATTCAGAAAAAGGACAAATGAAATGAGGTCACAAAGGGTAGTCCTGAATCAGGAGCTTACAGCAAATACAAACTGAAATTACCTTGAAGCTTGGAAAGTGTAGTAGCCTGTATTCCCTGTTTAAACAAAACTATTGCATATAACTTTATGGCTCACAAAAGCTTTTGGACAAATGACTCTGGACTCTGTCATCTTCTAAATGTCCATAGAAACTATTTGTGTTTAATCATTAACACACCCAGAGCTGAGAATAATTGCACTCATCCTGAGAAAATGGACATTTATAGCAACATTTTTATTTTACATAATCTTTTGCTCACGGAAGATGAGACGACGACAACCTAGCAAAGACACCAATCATTTCTTTGTGTCATCTGTGATGATCTTATTCTAAACTACCTCTTTCTTTCCTTTATTTCCATAAACCTGTCCTTTTTTCTTGCTCCCAGCTCCTCCTCAGAAAACACCACATATTCCAGCACTCTGCAGTTTTCCTGCTTCTTCATGAGGAGCTCACACCATTTATCCCCATTAGCTGTTTGTGCAGTTCTCATCATCAAGGTTCAGACAGACTGAAAGGCTCCAAATCCCATTGCCAGTTCCCTAAATTATCCAGTGCCAACTTCTTTCTGGCTCTAACTTTGCTTCTCTCTTTGGTACTAGTTGGTAATTTTATGGCCAAAGACAGGACCAGACCTGGAGGAAGTAAGAAACAGTGAAAAGGTAAATCCAAAGAGTATAAAGAATATTTCTAAAGGTATGATGTTTCAAACTCTTTAGACTAGTTTCTAGGAAATAAATTGCATTCTTTTTCTTAAGACAGTGTTGTGATAAATTAAAGCTATTAATATATGACTACTTATATCACATTCCTATAATATTCAGCTCTCACTTGCAAAGTGATATTTATCTTTTTTTATTTTATGCTTTCAAGGGGACTTAAGCAAAGGCTGCAGTGTTTTAAATTCCAGCTTTTAGTTTGGGAAAATACCAGCAAAAAGACGAATAGAGTTCAGTAAGACTGCAGATATAACTGTCTCGAGCGTCCAGGTGAGCTGTGCCACTCCATCTGCACTCTGCTCTCTGTGCCAGGCTTCTTGGCAGGGAACAGACAGGACCTTGCTGTCCAAGCATTGCAGAAGACATGAATCTTGTCAATTTTGGATTAGAATCCCTGCCAGTTATTAAGCAAGCAGCCAGCAAACTGCAGCACACCACACAGCAATGTGCACACCAGCATTTCTGTGCCCCACTGCCCTCCCCTGGATGGCACTTGTTAAGGCATTTCTGTGGGCTCCCTGTCTCGAGGTACTACAGAGACCATCACCAATTAACAAGGTTGACGATATTTACACCAGCTGAAACACAAGCCTATGTCTACATACAGCATAGCTTAGAGCAGCTTTAATATGTGACTCAAAATGAAATCTCTCTTTCTCTGGACAAGCTTATAGGAACTGTCTCACAAGGGTTCAGGTTCTTTGTATTTCTGTTACTCTAAGGTATGAAACTCTAGCACTGTCAATTTTATTCTCAAGGGTTTTAATCACTTCCAAGAGATTTTATCACTGTATATTTCACATTAGCCAGGACTGCAGTCATATTAAAGCATAGTCTGGTGGTCAATAGGAAAAACACTTAAAATAAAGATTTCTCTGTTACTAACTCAATGGAAAACAATAATTTTTTCTGCTGGATTAAATTCATATTTTGCAGCTAGTAAACATGTTATTTGCTTTTCTCTTAAAATTCTTCCTTTTAGCATCCTGATTCCCTAAAATGTCTCCCTCTTCTCTGATTTTCTTATATTCCTTCTTCAGTTTTGTTCTATTCTTCATCCTATCCACAGCAATTTCTTCCAGTCAAGATATGAATCAATAACTAGAGCCTTTCAAAATGATAAAGAAATGTATTTAAAGGGAAAAAAAGATAAAATATCTTACAGATGTCATTTACAGATTATATTCAGCCAGTTTCATCAACTTACAATCAATGATCCATGAGCATGAGACTTTACACATAAGTTTATCTTAATGTGGAGAAAACCAGAGACCTGAACTGCAACACTTTTATAACCTCTAGAGAAGCCTAATTAGAGTAGCCACAAACAAGTATGGATTCTCTGGGGGTCTCCATAAGAGGCCGTGAAAAGCTGAGATTAATTTAGTCAGGCCCTGGTGATCTCCAGAGCTGCTATTGAAATGGGCAGGGGCTAGGTAATTCTGGCCTTAGTAACCTTACAGCCATTTCAGAAAGCTGCTCCCTGGAAGCTCAGCGGCAGCAACTGATGGCAGCGCTTCACCCTTGTACTTTGTCCTTTTCCCTGGCTCCAAATAGAATGCCATGTCTACTTCATACGAGAAGCAGCATCTTCAAGGTCATTTATGAGAGTGACCTAGGGTTTCTGAAGACTCTGATGCAAGACCACATTAGAGGAGTTTACCAGCCTATTGTTTGCTGGCTGAGCTATTGTAATTGCTGGTAGGTGACTGTGGGCGTACTGTTAGCTCATCCTAGGTGTAAAGTGATGCGACTTAACTGAAGCCTTTTGATTTAAAGTTAATTGAAAGAGGTTTATGCTAAACCATATTATCTCACAACTGGAACAGGCCAAGAATGGAAAATCACTATAGCTCAGCAGATGGGCAACAACTTAGTTAAACCTGGTAATTTCATTTTGTTCTCAACTCTACGTGGCCCAGTGAATACCATGACTTCACACAGCAGCTACCTTCCATTAGTCCAAGGAAACCTCTGAAATGGAAAAAAGTTTAATGAGAAAAGCTGAACCACTAATGGTTTACACACCTGCAGGTTGCTCCTACAGGACTCCAGAATAGCATGACCTTACAAAACCAAGGTACAATTCCAGCTTCTGAAACCAAAACCTTTCTGTGTATCTCAAAGCAGACAGTTAAAACAGTGCCAGAAACTGTTAAGAAAAGCAGAACCCAGATACCACTCCCAGTTCTGTAAACAAAAATCTAGTCTGAGGCCTTGAGCAGTTTTACTTTCTTTCTAGTAGAACTAGTGACATGATTCAATGTAGATGCATGAACGTTTCTGGGATAGATTCATTTGCTACCTTTTGGTTGGAGTCTGAGGCTGTATTATTATGATGCTGCAATGTAAGCAATCATTTAATTCCTGGGCTTTTGTCCTGTACTCACACAGAACATCAAAGCAGGCTTAATGTCATTTTAAAGATCATAATCTAAGCTCGAAGATTTAAAATGATGCCCAAGTTGACCTCATATGCCAAGAAGATAGGGAGAAAATGTGATTTAATCATCTGGCACATTTTTAAAATATTTGTTCAGCACTCTTCTTTTCTCCTAATCAAATTTACCAGTAACAGGGGAATTAAAGTAAAAACTGTCTGTAGAGATATAAATCTTGCTTATCCATATTTTCATGAAAAAGGACACTGATAGCAGACTTCAGATTCTGTGAAAACTCAAAAGAATATTAAAGACATCAAAATAAAAGAGACCCTACTACCATCACCCTGGTACCAAGGTACCAAAATCACTGTGTGAGCCAAATGGGTTTGTTGGCATGTAGCCATGTCAGAGCTCCTCCCAGAGGAGAGGGCATCCTGACTCAGGAAGCAGTTCAGGGGAAGTCAGGCTTGTTTATGTGTCTCCTGCCTTCCTCTGAGAGAAACTGTGGTGCACCATTAAGCCCATCAGCAGGGGATGGGCTGCATGCCTTCTTCCTACCAACAGTAGACAGATGTGGCTCTTTTGTTCAGTCACTTTCCTCAGGCTGTCATTTTTCCTGGGGACTGTGATCATTTGCAGTAGCCTGACACAAAGGTCACACAAGGAAATAGAACCATGCATTTGAATTTTGTGTTTAATTGGGTCTCATTAGGAACCGCAGAGGTTTTTTTGCCTTTTAAGTTCTGGCCAGTGAAATCATCCCAACTGAAGTTATATACACAAAACTTTGGTTTGATGCTCAAGAACAGGCACTGGGGAAGCCTTCAGCTCTACTGTGCTGTTAGAAAAGTCATGTGCAAGCATGTGGGGAACAGTACTGCTTCTCAACTCCTGGCTTCCCTTTCAGTCCTGGGATAAACATGGGACGGAAGAAACACACAGACTTCTCACTGCATCTTTAAAATCCATACACTCGCCATATGATAATGCAGCGAGGGGGCAAGATTGACAAGCATGCTTTTAGATAGGAAGCAAATGCAGCCTTCAAAGAGCCTACAGTATTTTTTAATTAATAAGGGATCAGCAGGAGCCAATTAAATCATGGCCATTCCAAATAGAGAATATTGCTTTGCTCTTTTTCCTATGCTGCTGCATGGTAGAGTCTTAAATTTGCCAGTTCCTCCAAAAAGGAAAAGTGCTCTGTGGCTTTTCAAATTACTTTGCTTTTCACAGTCATAATTAAGTGACAGTTAAGAAGCAAAGAAAACTTTTCATTTTTTGAAGTTTAAGCTTTGGTTATCCAGGAAAAAGTTTTCATCAGTGGTTTTAAAAAAGTAAAGGACCATATCAAAATAACTAGGAACAGACAAAGCTGTCCTGGCTGTCCATACAAAACTAAGGTACATTTCTCTTTGCTTCAGAGAGCAGTTAAATATATTCAGATCCAGTTCTTTGTGTTATTCAATGTTTTCACATGGAGGCAAGTCATTAGGAGATAAACCTTCAAACTTTGTAACTTTGTGGGAAATAAAAATCTTCAGTTAAGAAAATCAAATCTGTGGCTCATAGCTGCTCAATGAGTGGAAGAAGCTGACATTTAATGCAATCGCCCATCTACGCCACTGAATCCAAAATACTTACAGCAAATATACATCGGTTTGAGTCTATGACACTCAAATGAAAACACTAACCAAAAGGAACCAAAGGATAAGAAATTTGCTATAAATTAATGTTTTTTTGGTGAAAGTTTATACTCATTACAATAATATTCCCCCAAGGTGGCTTGTACCTAAAGCATGGCCCTACCAGGGACCATTTTCAGACCAATGTCCAAATGAACTTACTTGCCTGTGATGACATCTAAATTCACCTATTCAGATTGCCCAATATCCAGAGCTACTAAACTGTCTCCATATGCTGTGAATGCAGAGAGAAATTTGTTACACCTTATTTAAATATATATAGTAAGTGTCATAACTATCTCTTTCCTTGACTGTATAAAAAGCCAGGGACTGGCAGCTCTGGGGAACAAGCTGATCACAGCTCTGTTTGGGAAAAGTCCATTTTACATATCTCTATGGACCTGTGCCTTTATTCCCTGCGTTGCCCAGTTCAAGAATTTATGCTTATTAAGAAACTAGTAATTACCTTTGTTTTTTAACGAAAGTTCTATGGTTTTGACTCATGTTTGGATTTATTGTTTTTTTCACTTTTCCCTGCTGTCCTTCTTTGTGTCTAAAGTGTTGTCCAGCTTCTGACATGTACAAAATAGAAGCATTTCATGATCATACCACTGGAGCTCTCTTGAGAAGACCCAAAGATCCATACATCTAATGTTGTCAAGTAATGCCTCCTGCCCCAAATACAACATTTAAGCAGTTGACTGAAGTATTATTCACACCCTATTTTCAACATTTTCTACACAGCCACACGGCTACCCCAAAACCTGCTGTCTCCCCTGGAGCTGGAGGTCTTCACTCCCCTCCTGTGGCACTGTTATTTTGTGTTTATGCCACAATCTGTGATAGGAGAATTGTTAAATATAGAAAATACTAAAAGAATTGGGCTTTATAAGGGTTCAGGGAGCTAACACTTCAAAACATATTTTGCTCATTACCCATAAATATGTAATCTAGCTTATTGACACTCAAATTTCCTGATGCCTTTCTCAAATCATATTCAGAAGACAGGTACCTTAGGAAAAAATATCTGTGTAGCTCCAGGTTATGTACTCTGCTCCCAGCATATCAATACTCTTGAAACACTAAGCTATAATATATTCTATCAGTCAAATCAATCCCCCACCTTCCCCAGACAGAATCAAGCCTTACCTGAATTCCTAAACAGGAGAGCTTTCACTCATACTACCTTCAAATAAACAAGTTCAGCCAATTCATTTTAATTGCCTTGGAGTGATCAGCTGTGCATCTCAATACCGAAGATAGGCTTTTCTTCATCTCTGCAGTTACATTTTGGACCCACTCTCATTTTGTGAGGGAATGGCCATAACAGACATTGCCTCCAACCCCATCCTTCAGCCTGGGAGCTTAGGAACTACCCTTCTTTCCTCTACACTTTCTTTTTACCACCCCTGCATCACTTCCACCTTCTTACCGTATTCTCCCATACTCTATGGAAAGCAATGTCTTTGCACTTCAGTTCTTACTAATTTTTAATGTCAGGAAAATCAGGCTACTTTGCCAGGCTTTTGTTAACGTACTGCTAGATTCACCACTCCCCCTGGTCAGCCAAAAAATTTGAGTATTGTCAGGCTTGTGTTTTTCCCTGTAAGTCAAGGGGCTTTCATTTTAAAATATGGGTCACATGGGAGTGCTCTCTGTCTTTCAGCATTTTGTAATGCCATGAGCTACACTGCATTAGCAAAGTGACGGTAGAGACAAAAAAAATACAGGTTTAATCTGCAATGTGCATTAGAAAGGGGTTTATAAAAAAAGGGGGAGTTTTAGATTCCATGCTCATGTTGCTTTGGAATTGCCTCAGAAAGTGCTATCTGAGAAAACCAGCAGAGATGGCTGTTGACTTTACTACATGTCTGCTGGTTTCAGAAATACTGGCTGAGAATGTCCCTGGTTTTAATTGCCATCCTGATTTACATAATTTTGTTCCTTTACCAGCTTTGCATATACTACTTAGCAGTCTTGGCCTACACTTTTGTATTTCACTAGTCTTCTGAAGAAAGTGGACATACTACATGGTAACAACTATTTTTTTCTGGTGCCCCATTCCCCTAGGACATAGTGCATTGTCCTGTGTGTGGGCACAGTAGAAAGCTGACTCAAATGCTGCATCCTTTCTGTTTCTCATTTGTTTTCCCTCAGGAAGCCCCAGTGACTTCCCATGATTTCTTGTCTTCTATTCTTAGGATCCTTTCTGTGAGGAAAAACACCAGTATCAAGGAGTGGGTATCTACCGAACTAGCTATTTACCACAAATGTCCCTTTCCTTTGCTGTTTCAGTAAGAAACGGTAGAGAAAAAAGGGGACTATGCCAGCTTGAGTAATATTCACAGCAAATGTCTTTAAAAAAAAGTAGTAAAGGCTGCTGAGTGCAGATTTTTTTTTAAAAGCCTGCTGCCAGGCTGGCAGTGGAAAAAGTCCCTCTCGCTCTCTTAGATGCACACTCACAGCCCCAAAAGATGAAGTGACTAAGCTGTATGTGCTTCTCCACTTTAGATCTGCACTTTTGGATCTGGCTTTTACCAGAATCATTTACAGATGGAAAATTAGTCATTTTACTGCTAAAAAAAAAAAAAAAAAGTATCAATGAGATTTGAAAGGGAGAATGAAGAGACTAAATCTCCTGAAAAGACCTTTGGGCATTCTTAGGGATTGCTTTTGTACATTGTTTTCCTCACACTCCTGAAGTGATTAGGATTTTCCACTGGGAAAGACTAGGCAAAATATTTTTTCCTGACTCTCAATTTTTCTTCTTGACCCGCAACGAACTTGGTTGTATGAATTCTGCAACAAGCTGACCCGCTGCTGCGATGTGCACCACTTTGATGGCAGTAACAGGAACTCTGGGGCAGTTTCATTAGTCAACAATGGAGAGTTTTAATAATTGTAATACAAAATGGAATAAAACAACCAGTGCACTTTCCCACTATTATTTTTGTTCTACATTATTTGAATCTAGTTCTTAGGAAAATTAAAAAGGTCTTTGTGATAGGGGTTATCTCCATTATAAGGCTTAGCAGCAAAGTAGCTAACCATGTTGATTTCCACACTGCTATATTTAAGTTTCAGAGTTAACATCCCTCTGAAACAAATAGGGTTGATTATTCTTTTCAGAAGAAATTTTTCTTGTTCTGCAGACTGAGGTATTTTCTACATTAAGAACATTTGCACCATTATAACTAACCTAATTTTAGTCACATCAATCCCACTCCTTGATGTAGATGAATTGTACCTAACCACATCAGATAAAGCATTATTTTATGTCTGTGCAGGCTGCTCACATTAGGCATTTTCAACAAAGAACAATGGAGTTCCATTAGTGCAAAGTTTCCCAAATGGGGAAATATGGTATTAGATCACTTTGCACTAGTTTTGCATTTTAAAGATTGTATTTTGAACAATAAAGAGTTAAAAATATTTTTAAAGAAAGGAAAAAAAATATATATATTAAAAAAAACAACTAAAACTCTCTACCTGACTGGGGCAGCCCCAGCCCAAGCCTCTGAGGAGCATAAGTTCCTGCTGCAAAGGCCTTTCTGTTTAGTAGGTTTGGGTGCATGGTCAAAGGCTGAGTATACCGTCTTTCAGAATAGGCTACTGATACATCTGACAATGCAAACCACTGCCTTCCACATCAGCAACCTAATGCTAAAGAAGCTTATATTCCCTTGAGAAGGAACAGATATTTTCTCTTTGCATACTACCTAACACAGGAGGGTCAGCTACCACAATATGAATATTTAATCCTAATAACAAGGGAGGTAATATCAAGGGGATACGTTAACATGATGCTCTCCAAAGCTTATAGTGAATAAGCAACAACTTTGTTTTCTTTTTTAAAAGGTAGGATAAGAGAAGTCAGACTTTCAAAATATAGAATCAGAAGTTGACCAAAGCCTGAATTTCTGCTTTCATTGACAATGTAGCCGAAGAGCCCAGATTTTCAGCATAAGGCATAACTCGCGGCAATTTTGCCAGTGTAAGGAGTCAGACAATAAAAAAGGGGCTGGCGGCAGCAGAAGTGGGGTTTTGCCTCTCTCTCTCCCCCCTGCCCCCCTCCCTGGAACACAACATATTTCTTACCAGGAACAAAAATAAATAAATCCTGAGTTGTCTTGCTGTGCCCAATTAGTATTCCATCCATGAACTGTCCCATCAGGGAAAAATGCCTCCCTCACACACGTGTTCAGGATAGCACTGATGGATCTGAGGGCCTCTCCAAACACAGTGACCATCTGCTAGGCAAAACATAGGGGTCTGACAAGCAGGAGCCATTCAGCCCTGTTGTTGGGCCACATTATTACATATTTGACAAGGGTAATGAGAGGCTGTCATTAACCTTACATGACAGTCTCCACAATGACACACACTAAAGCAGGAACAAAGAGCAGAACTCAGTAAAAAGGCACCTACTTCTCATTTAACCCCGGAATTGTCAGACACCATTATTGCTAATGGAGGCTGGCGGTCCTGGGGTTAATTTCCATCTCTGTGCTCTGCTTGTTCTCTTTTTGAAATGTACTCCTCATATGGTTAAGGAAGCAGTTTTATCAAGGCTATTGGGAAGGCAATGCATTATTTATCATAACACACTGAGATGTAAGAACAGAGAGGGTCTCCTGGCGGAATGAACAAACAGGCATATTTCATGAACCTTTCTGATGGTCTGAAAAAAAATTTCTGAGCTTAGTCTCTGATATTTAAGGTTATCATTGCCTAAGCATGACATTTCTCTCATCTGCATTTCCTGCCAGATTTCTGTCAAGCTTAAAATCACCAGACTGTTTTTCCTGGTGACCTTGTCACATTCACCTGGCTTTATAATCACAGGGAAATCCCATTGAGAAAGTTAATCGGTCGCCTGACTTTTAGTTGAACAGCAGATGTAGGGTGAGACAGTATTTAAAATTTCAGGAAATAAAAGGTCATCTGAATATAAAATCTCTGTCTCAGATGCAATGATATGGGTTAGAGTCCTCCTGCAAGTAACAGAGATCTCATAACAGAGCTGCTTGCCACCTTGGCAAGCTGAGGAACACATCTATTTCCATGGTGACCTCTGGGCTGAACCTAGGACGGGGGGCTCTTGGAATGAATGCAAGCACTTGTTCGGATGCTTTGGCATATTAGGGACAAATGACAGAAGTGAAAGTGAAGATTATGTCTCACTGCAGGAGACTCGGAGCCGGTACAGCTGGGCGTGAGCTCACAGGAGTCACAAGGTTTGGGAACAGCTAGAGCCAATGAGAAAATAGGACATCAGGTGGCGGGTAGCCGCAGTGCAAGGATGCTCAGAGCCATCGGGGGGAGGGGACGCCATCTCTGTGGAGAAGCTCTCTATAAATAGCATACAAAAAGCAAATCACTGTCTTTCCACACAAAGAAGCAAATGCAGCAGCACGAAGCTACCCTTCCAGAGACACTGGCTAGGAGGCTGGAAAAGACACTGGTCGAAAGATTAATACTTCCACAGAAGAAGTGGAAGGTAAAAACTGCAATTAGGAGACAAACTATCCAAGAAGTGAGTCCAAGCAAGATTGTATTTTTTCTCCTGACAGTGAATTAAAAATCATCAAATGTTTACAAGCCTGTTCACTACTAGAAAAAGTAGAGTATGTTGTACAACCACATTTCAGATTATGAATTGCTTTTCCAAATTTATTGCGATTGTCCTTTGCAGAGTTAGATGCCAGTGTCATGTGCTATCTTTTCTGTTCCTCCCTGGAGAGTGTCCTCTTCCTAAGCCACCCACAGAGGAGTCTGGTTTACAGTTAAATAAGTCTTGTTGCCATTGAATCAAACCTCTTTTGTTATCTAGCCATCCAGAATTCATTTTCCATTAACAGCTGCATGATCAAACCATTGTTTTACAACTATTCTCGGAGAGTTACTGAAAGGGAGGCAGAACACATGCAAAACTGAGTTCTGCTTTGAAATGACAAAAATGCCAGTGAAGTATTTTGACTCCTTTGCCCAGCCTGATGTACAGCTACAGGTACTGTCATTCAATGAGTAGTGGAAATACATGGCCCATGTGTCCCATCTTTTTATCGAGGGATAAGGCTAACGCACTAGTGCTCCTCCCCAAGAGATATTTCTTCTCAGTTAGCACAGGACTCCATTCATTAATTTCCCCAGTAAATGTGCATGTCAAACTACTAAGAATGACTGAAGCATTTGTGCTGCAGTACCATCAATATATGGATTGTACACTGCTCTCTGTCTTTCCATCTCTCTCCTTCCCTGCCCCCAGCCCTTACTCACCTCCACC